>CM068958.1:116324591-116336748 GCA_035128595.1 Eptatretus atami | reverse complement strand
AAAAAAAATGCTTCATTTTGATGTGATTGTTCAGATGAAAACACCAATTGTTCAGATAAGTGATGATAGGAAATCATAAATGGAACTTAAAATGGGAACACAAAGAAAAATATAAATACTCGGACAAAGGGAATTTTGCCCATCTAGTGACGGACAGATGACAAAATAATGGCATGCCCCCGACACGATAAACATTCTTTCTACTCCAACAAAGAACACCAAAACACCCTAAATCACAATAAACACCCTCAGAGCATTAAGTAGGTTCTTGGAAAAGGGGCAAAGGACGTTTGGTTGCAGAGATCTCTTCAAATTCAACAAACACAAAGAAGAAATGTGCAAGGTCAGAATTTTAAGCATCCACATTGGTCACATATTTCTGTGTTTTGATGCCATCAGTAAGAAAAAAAAATCAGCTGAAAATGTAATCACATACATACGCAGAATTTGGTGGAGATCGTGCCAGCCCTGTTTTATTTTTTTATATGATTTTTCAGATGTACTTACATACATACACACAGACAATTCCATCCATCCATTGGGACCATACTCTGTGCAGAGCGTTGACGCTGCCTAAGTAGTCTCCTTGGCTATTGGGTACAATCCTGGATGGGTCGCCACTCCGACACAGGATACCAGCAAGTTGGCACTCATTTTGCCGACCTCAGAAGGATGACAGGCAGAGTCAATCCCACCTGGTATTGATTCAACAGCTGAGCGGGATTTGAACTCAGGATCCTAGGATCCCAAGCCCACCACCCTAACCATTAAGCCAACACCAGGCATTCAGAAATTGCCTTATTTAATATGGTGGGACAACAATTTAAATATGTATAATGTTCTTCCTCAAAATTCCGTTCATACAGGTGAGAAGGATTAGTACTATACCGTTGCTCTGCCTTAATCACAATCCTCTTCCACTGCCTCGATCACCAGCTCTTTCACTCCACGCTCAATCTACCTCCACCTTTATGGTAGTCCTCGTCACACAGTCTTCGCATCTTAACCACGGTCTATCCCTTCCCCTCCTACCTTTGTCTTTGCACGTATCGACTCATATTCGCAATCTTTGGAAGTCGTCCTTTATCCATCCACACCAGGTGACGAGCCCACTTCAACCGGCCCTTTCTGTCCCCAAATAAGTCACTTTACAAACATTTAATTCAAAGATATAAATGTTTGGAGAATGATTTTTTTTGGCCATTGAATGTTATTGGACAAAATATCCACATACTCGTACTTAATGTCAGAAAGATGTTTGGTGCTCATTGCATCAACTCACATTATTATCCATCATGAGATTAGTACATAAGTAAAAACTCCCAAAAAATTTTTATGTTTAACTCGGCCTTACAATGCATAAAACAACGAAATACAAGGAACCTGGACACAGAACGAGGCTATTTGGGCCACGTGCCTGTGTTTCAGACACATCAATTAAATATATCAATTTATTATCTGATACTCATCCAATCCATCATTTACCCATTTTAACTTGGGGTTAGGAACAGCGGGGCAGGCTCAGGGATATCACCAGTTGTTTTTATCTTTTGCATGGGGAGGGGGAGTGATCAAATATCGACAGCACATTAACTTTTTGACGAGACTTTCTCAAAGACATCGCAATCACTATACAGGTATCCAATCACCAATCCATAACTCAGCTATCTACCACTCCCGCTACTTATCTCAACGTACCCTCGTATCCCGTTATCCCCATCATTCCAAGGTATCCAATCACCAATCCATAACTCAGCTATCTACCACTCCCACTACTATCCAAGTAGCCCTTATCCCCAATCCTTCAGGTATCCATCACCAATCCATAACTCAGCTATCTACCACTCCCACTACTATCCAAGTAGCCCTTTATCCCCAATCCTTACAGGTATCCAATCACCAATACATAACTCAGCTATCTACCACTCCCGCTACTATCCAAGTAGCCTTTATCCCCAATCCTTACAGGTATCCAATCACCAATACATAACTCAGCTATCTACCACTCCACTACTATCCAAGTAGCCCTTCATCCCCATCCTTCCAGTACTCAAAAACCTTCCTCTTCTTATTTTCTGTCTGACATCTCTCTGCCTCTCAACCTTCTCTCCAATGCTTTTATGCACCTATCTAATTCCAATTTAAACCTCTCCACTGTTTCTGTCACCGATACCTTAACAGGGAGACCATTCCATGCATTAACTAATTAAGTATCAAGAAGCACTGAAGATAGAGGTGGACTAGGACATTGGCAGGAATGAGTCCAGGTGATACCAATACCCATGGATTGATATCCTGCCCTGCGATTCTTGCTTCCCCTTTATCTGCCGTGTTTAGTCTGTCCTTCTCCCTTGGCTGCCTCCAATCATCCTGGAAGTCAGCAAACATCACTCCCATCTACAAGGACAGTGAAAACACAGATCCGATCAGCTATAGACCAATGAGTTTACTTCAAATTATAAGTGAAGTCCTGGAATCCATCATTGCTTCTGATGTCGTCTTTCCTGTTTTCACACAGCATGATCTCTCATCATCAGTTGGAATTCCATCCCGGTCACTCAACTCTGGACATGCTGCTGCAACTCCCTCAAAATGGTTGGAAGTCTTCAATCTCTCTGTACTCATTCAATCTCACAGACATGACAGACGTAAATAGACACCGTGATTTTAAAATAATTTATTTATTTAACATTTGAAGAACATTTGATCCATTTTAATACGTACACTTGTATTTTGGAGACTTGCCATTTGCAGATTTCAATGCTGTTACTCTTTCAGGCATAGAACTAATGAGTTCTGAATTTTCTCTTGTGGGATTTCTGCCCAGGCTTCACGCAAAAGGTTTAGCAATTCTGCCCGTGATGTTGGTTTCCTGGACTTTTTCCGCACAGCTCGATCCAAGATGGCCCAGAGGTGTTCAATGGGATTCATGTCAGGAGACTGACTTGGTCATGGAAGTGGCTTGATCCCATTTCTGTCCTGCCATTCTTTGGTCGTTTGTGCAGTGTGGCATGGAGCTCCATCTTCCATGAACAGTGTTGTTTTTGACCATCTGACCAGTGAAGAAGACAGGGAGACTTCCATCCTCAAGGATAGAAATGTATCTCGTAGAGTTGATGTTGCCAACACACTCCACAAGCTCTGACCGACCAGCGCTCCAGATTGCTCCCCACACCATCACCGAAAAACCACCGTGTTTGACAGTTGGCTGCAATCAGTTCAAAGAAAACTCTTGACTGGGAAGTCTCCAGACCCATACGTGTCCACTCTCAGAAAATTCAGCAAATTGGGACTCATCTGAAAAAATTACAGTTTGACAAAACTCCAAGGGTCTATTGGCCATCTTCTCAGCCCACTTCTTTCTCCTTTGAATGTTGTCTGGTCTAAGAAGAGGTTTTCTCCTAGCTGCTCTCCCATAGTAGCCCAATTGATGAAGGCATCGCACGGCAGTTCTTGAGCTAGCTTGGACCTCTCCTGCAACGTCTGCTGCCTTGCAACGGGGAGTTTTCTCAATGGACCACTTGACAGCTCGAAGACACCTTTCTGACGGCCAAGATCGACCAAAACGGGGAGCTGTGGATTCCTTGCACAATCCTTCACTGGTGAATTGCACAATCACTCGATTGACTGTAGAAAGGGTAATGCCAAGGTGCTATCTGATGCTGGCTCACTCCACCTTCCAAATGGCCAGCAATTTGTCCTCTTTGAAAATCGGAAAGGTCGTGTGCTCCCTTGGTTGGAGGCATAGTTAATTGTCATACAAGACCCAGGAACTCGTTTCTGCAAATAAAGTCAAATATTAGAACAAATCACCGAGTGAAACTGCGTTATGCAGATGAAATGAAGAAATTTAAGGTGTCTATTTACTTCTGTCATGTCTCTGTACATATCTCAGGCATTCGACAATCTGACATCCTGCTTTGCTTGCCAGGCTCATAGCCTGTGGCAATCAAGGCCAACTTCACTCCTGAATTTCTGACTGGAGAGTTCTTCCATCCTGTGCATTTGCACATTCACCTGTGAAAGTGGAGCCCTCTGCTCCCCTCTCTCAATGGAGGCTGGAGTTCTCCAAGGCAGTGTGTTGGGCCGATTCTTATTCCTCATCTCTATAATGACCTCTCCAATGCAATGGAAAACCCTTCCTTTGTTTTTGTAGACAACTCAACATTGTGTCATGCAGCACCCTCATCCCAATGCTAGGCCAAATGCAGCTGTGTCACTCTCTGCTGAACTGGAATTGATTAGATGCTGGACTGATAAATTGAACATGTCCTTAAATCTTGGAAAATCTCACTATCTCACTCAGTCGCTCAAGAGGGATCTTCAAAACGAATGCACCTGTTTATTTGTTTTCTATGGTCAACCGCTGGAAGAGGTTCAGTCTTGAGCATCTCGGCCTCGCCATCAGCCATGATTTTTCCTGGGCCAACCACAAAGCAAATGTGGCATCCAAAACAGCCAGAAACTGGGCATACTCTGTTTCCCAAGTCCTTCCTTGGAAAATCAGAGCAACTCAGTCTTCAAGGCCTTTGTCCATAGCTCAATGGAGTACTGCTCTCTACTATGGCTGGCACTGCAACATCAGGGCTGTCTCCTGGATTCTATGGAATCTAAACCTCTCAACATTATTGGAATCTCCTGCGATGAGGCTGAAAGCATGAGGTCTATTGCTTTCACATCATAAGCAAGTTCATGGTCTCTATTTTCTCCAATATTGCTCCCTCTGCTCTCGCAGTCCTCTGACCCTCACTCCCAACTCCAGGATGTAAGTATTCTTCCAGTAACCTTCTCCTAGATAAACATCCAAAATACAGGCTGATTGCACACCTCAACTCCCTATGTCCTACGCAGACCACGGGTGATGCCGAAGTAATTACTATGCTACAATCCTGGTCGAGTTGCCACTCCGGCTCAGGAAGTCAGGGCAGGAATTTGGCCACGGTCTCAGAGATAGCTCTACAACTCTTCACAAAGAGCACTATCGAATATTTAATGAACATCAACTAATGCCGGCAGATGGAATCTCATTTAACGTTCATCCGAGGGATGGCACCCACAGATATGAATCACCCCGCCTGTGAAACACTGGGATGACAATTTATACCTGGGCCAAGATTCAAACCCAGGCTAGAATGATTAGAGGAAAGTGTGCATACCTCTCGGCCATCCTGCTAAAACATTATTATAGCATTATCTATATAGCTACCTGGCAATGTGTTGTCTGCTTATTCCACTCCTCTCCCTGTCCTCGTATCTACTACCACTCCCAGTTCCTCAGACTGCCCCATGCCTTATATAATCCATATTTTCGTTAACATTACACATCCCCAGCACTTGCTTACATTTTTTTTTATGTTAAACTGCATTTGCCAATCTTTTTGTGCAAGCTATGAAAGTATCCAGACTTCACTGAATCGCCCTTCTCCTTGCTATTCAGACTCTGATTACCCAGCTCTCCAATATCAAAGAATTGAGTAAACGTTCGTTGAACGGTATGTAGTTGATATTTTAAAATCAGTAGAATATCTGTAATTTGCATGCATAGTGCATAATTTAACCATTTATTAATTAGTGATTCATTCATTTCCACTTTGCTGCTCACTTTGACAGTGGTTCTGGAGCAGAAAAGATCTTAACCCCTTCATTGCCATATAGCAGGTATTATATTATGATGATGCTTCGGGAGTGTAAAACAGCAAAGTTACATTGGACAAGCATACACTTTGCTTGTCTTCTATCTACCACTAGTGTGCATTGGTTTGTGGCACATGCATGTAGTGCCTATAGAAAGTCCACATCCCCTTTCAAAATTTTCACCTTTTGTTGCCTTATAGTCTGGGGACCTCAACTTGCAAGTGCAAAACAAATTCTACAAATTTCAGAAAAATAAATAAAAATACAAAACTAGAATATTTTAGTTGGATAAGTGTCCACCCCCCCTAATTATAGCAATTGTAAATTAGCTCAGGTGTAACCAATCACCTTCAAAATGACACACCAAGTTAATTTGCCTCCATCTGTGTTAAATTGTAGTGATTCTGATTATTTCAGACCAAATCAGCTGTTCATTTAGGTATGCTCTGCTGGGAAGTGCATTTCACAAAAAAATACTCAACCATGAGCACCAAGGAGCTTTCAAAAGACCATTGATTCCCCTTCGTATGCCATATTCAGTCTGTCCTCCCTTCGTTGCCTCCAATCATCCTGGAAGTCAGCAATCATCACTCCCATCTACAAGAACAGTAAAAAACACAGATCCGATCATCTATAGACCAATGAGTTTATGTCAAATTATAAGCGAAGTCCTGGAATCCAACATTGCTTCTGATGTCAAGTCTTTCCTGTTTTCACACAGCATGATCTCTCACCATCAGTTGTAATTCCATCCCGGTCACTCAACTCTGGACATGCTGTAAAAACTCCCTAAAAATGGTTTGAAGCCTTCAATCTCTCTGTACATATCTCAGGCATTCAACAATCTGACATCCTGCTTTGCTTGCCAAGCTCTCTGCCTGCTGGCATTCAAGGCCACCTTCACTCCTGAATTTCTGACCGGAGATCTCTTCCATCCTGTGCATTTGCATATTCCCCTGTGAAAGTGGAGCCCTCTGCTCCCCTCTCTCAATGGAGGCTGGAGTTCTCCAAGGCAGTGTGTTGGGCCGATTCTTATTTCTCATCTCTATAAATGACCTCTCCGATGCAATGGAAAACCCTTCCTTTGATTTTGTAGACAACTCAACATTATGTCATGCAGCACCCTCATCCCAATGCTAGGCCGACTGCAGCTTTGTCACTCTCTGCTGAACTGGAATTGATTAGATGCTGGTCTGATAAATTGAACATGTCCTTAAATCTTGGACCAATATTTAAACCCAGGCTAGAATGTTTAGCGTGGTTTTGAATCTTGGAATCCCCTACAAAACTGGCTGCTCCATATACCCGAGCGGCCAGTCTATAGAGCTTCAAAGTTTTTACCCACCCTCGGTGAACCTGAAATTGGGACAGCAGAATAAGGTTGCGGAAAGGCACAGATCAGGAAATGGGTATAAAAATATTTCAAAGGCTTTGAATATCCCTTGGAACACAGTCAAGACAATCATTAAGAAGTTGAATGTAAATGATACCACCATGACCCTGCCTAGATCAGGCCGTCCCTCCAAACAGGATGACCAAGCAAGGAGGAGATTGATCAGAGAGGCCACCAAGAGGCCAACGGCAAATTTGAAAGAGCAACAGTCCTTTATGGCAAAGTCTGGTCACTGTGTGTATGTGACAATAATATCCCAAGCATTCCACAAGTCTGGCCTGTACAGGAGGGTGGCAAGAAGGAAGCCATTACTCAAAAAAGCCCACCTTGATTCCCACAAACACTCCAGAGATTCTGAAGCCATGTGACAAAAAGTTTTGTGGTCTGACAAAACCAAGTATGTTTGGCGCAAACCCAACACAGCACATCATCCAAGGAACATCATCCTTACTGTGAAGCATGGTGGTGGCAGCATCATGTTATGGAGATGTTTCTCATCAGCAAGGCAGGGGCACTTGTCAGGAAAGAAGGGAAAATGGATGGAGCAAAATGCAGGAAAATCCGAGAGGAAAACCTGCTGCCCTCTGCAAGAAAGCTGAAATTGGGATGGAAGTTCACCTTTCGGCATGACAACAACCCGAAGCACACAGCCAAAGCTACACTGGAGTGGCTAAGGAACAAAAAGATAAATGTCCTTGAGTGGCCAAGTCAGAGCCCCGACCTAAATCCGATTTAAAATCTGCAGCATCCCTTGAAGATTACTGTCCATCAACGCTCCACACGTAACTTGACTGAGCTTGAACAGTTTTGTACAGAAGAATGGGCAAATATTGCCCAATCAAGGTGTGCAAAGTTGTAGAGATCTATCCAACAGACACAGCTGTAATTGCTGTCAAAGGTGATTCACCAAGAATTAACTCGGGAGGGGGGGGGAGGGGTAGACACTTATCAAACAAGATATTCGAGTTTTGTATTTTTAATTATTATTTTTAATTAAAAAATTTGTTTTTCACTTGGAAGTTGTGCGTTACGATGTGTAAATAAAGGTGTAAAAAGTCTGGTTTAATGCAATTTAATTCCAGGATATAAGGCAAAAAAAGGTGAAAAATTTGAAAGGGGGTGTAGACTTTCTATAGGCACAGCATATAATGAGCACACACCCATTGTTCAGGAAGATATGCATTTGTAAGGCAAAGGAAAGGGTTTATTCTGTGCGCTGTTCATAAATATGTCCATTGTTTGCACCAACTCAATAATATGTCATTATGAATTATCTTCAAAATATAACAACGCACTTCAAATGTCCGGCTTTAAATGTAAAGCAGAGGAAGGTTTCTTCGCTTTAAAATGATTTGTCACGAACAATTATAGTGTTATAGCCCCGTCTTTGTCTGCTCTTTGTTTGTCTTTCTTTTACTATTTTCTCCAAAAGCCAAATGAGAGCAATGAAAGCAAATATTTGACATTACCGGTATGCTCATGATCCTGAACTGTGTGAGCAAATGATGCATGGGCTTGAGTCATGCTTGGCTGGGTTTGATCCAAAACTGTGTGAGCAAAGAGTGTGAACGAGTCTGACATGATGACACGGTATTTGGTGGGCAGAGTGGAGGGTGATACCGGCTGCAGGACGCGTGGGGGAAGAGGGACGTGTGGGGATGTTTCTCATTGTCTTTTGTTAATTTGGGTTCCAAATCTGCTGCCAATTAAAGCTTCCCCTGATTTTTATTTTTAGTTTTTGGACATTTTCTAAAATTGGGCCAAAGCAGGATGGGTGTAAGTTTAAACACTGACCAATCAAGTGACAAATTCGGAGAAACATTTAATCCACATCCGAGGTGAATGGTCCTCAAGTTTCTTTCGTTTTTGGTTTGTTTGTGCTTTTATTGATATTGTGCAGTTTATTTTTTTTTTTTTAATTAGTAAGATTAAGTTCCAAAGAATTGTTAGACTCGTCATGAAACAAAGTGATAGCGTGATCAATCCATGTTTTTGTTTTAAGCACGGGGCAGGTGCAATGGTATTTGCCACCCTCGGTGAAGCTTCAGCTTTGCCACCCCAAACCCCTGGGAAGCCATTGTTAAATTTCAAAAATGTATATTGTGCGTTAGTACGACTAAAAATTCGAGATTTATAATTAGATTTATTGAACATGAAAATGGCGAATCTGATGCTGATTGCATATTCTCATTGTTGTGTTTGCTTTACAGGATATGTACATGAAAAATGCTCATTAGAATGTGTAATATGGATCACGTGATGTCATACTCGTTGTTCCTGCAACAAAGTTGATCACTGGAATTTAGAATTTCACTTTCTGTGCTTGGAGTTTGCCAAATGTGTAAACAAGTCCCTGTAGGTGAATGGTTTGTGCCATTTCATGTTCTGTGATGAGTTGGATAGCCCAACCGGTGTTTGTTGCATCATTGAGGAACTAATGTACGTTTTGATCAACTTTAGCTTGGAAAAGCTTTGCTCACCATTGGCTACAGAAACAGAGAGGGTGAAGAGGATGTGGAGAGCAATAAATGTGTTGGGGACATTATCTGAGAGCATATTTTTACAAACAAATTTCAAAACTTCCTGTGGTCGTACCGACTTTGGAAGTCGTCTTGCAATGGCTCGCAAGTCACTAGACGTCCCCAACAAATTATTCTTACACCGAACGTGCCGACAGCTGAGCTTTCTCTCCGCCAGATAACTCTGCCCTTTCACTATTTTTACCTTGCGATCGTGTGCCATTGGTTCTCCCACGGGCTGCTTGAGCCGGCGACACGGCCACTGCGACCAGCAGTTTTCAGGTGGTGGTCGTGGTTCTTACTTCAACACAGGGGCTGATAGGAAGGCCGAGAGCCCAACACCTAAACATATGCACACTCACATCTAAGCTGTCTAGCCTTAGTTCGAATCTCGACCCAGCTATAAATTGTCACCCTGGTGTTTCACAGGCAAGGCGATTCAACAATGTATGTGCCATCTCTCGGATGGACGCTAAACAAGCGTCCTGAAGTGTAGACGACCTGTCGCTGGTAGCATGGCCAAATTCCTGCCATAACCAGCAGAGGGTACTTCATCAGCAGCACAGCCTCACGCTCAGTCAATGATGATACCCTGCAGCCTTGTGCTGCATATGAACGAAGACCTTAAATGCACAATCACGGGGCGTACTTCTGTCGTCCCCGGGCGGCAGTGTTGTCTAGCGTGTGGAGCTGGCCATTAACATAACTTTTCATATAAACCCTTTGAACCCGAGAGGCCGTTTTATCAGCCGCTATTCAATGCTCCATACACACGAGCGGTCAATTTACCGGCTGCTATTCAATCCTCCAGATACCCGAGCGGCCAGATTGTTCTCCAGGAAGCCCAGGGTAGGGGGACTGAAAGTCCAAGGAGCTCAGAGTTCAAAGGGTTAAAGGAAAACACATAGACAGACAGTCTGCTTGTTTCCTTGTGCAATCTCATAAATCTTTGTTTTATTCATTTTTTTTTTGCTGCTCAAGGTGACCACCTAGTTTGCCTCATGGTTGCACCGGTCTTGGCCATAAGGCTTGCTGGGAAAGAGCCACCCACATTGATCAGAAACCCGCATTGCAGGGAAACAAGAATCTTTTTATTCAACTCGGGCTAAACTATGAATGTGGATTGCAGAATAACATGGATCAGCTGCGATTGGTGGTCAATCCATGCTCATGAAAAGGAGTCGATATTGCACAACACATTTTAGCTTGAAACATTGACTCATACCGGAGTGGTGCAAATAATTTAACATCAAAAACAATAATTAATCCTTGTAACGTTTTTCTATGCATTGCAGTGAATTAAAGCTACACATAAAGAGTTATTTGAACACAAACTTGTTTTCAATTGAGCAATCCTTTCTTGCCAAACTCAAATTTATTATATCCTGAGTTTTACTTTTATCTCTTACGAGAAAAAGTACCCATGGCTTTGGTGGTGAATGTAAACTAAAGACATCATGTTGTACTTCATAAACATTCTGCTCTATTCACTCTCATTTGCCTGAGGTCATCTTCCACCTGCTTGTTAGTCAGCTAACATCACCTTCATCAGTCATCCTTGCTGCTTATATATGGTGTGATCAAAAATCACTTCCGCTTTGCTGCAAAGCAGTGTTCGCCACCTTGATTTAAATCTGCTTGAAATGAGTTAAATAAAACTTCTTTTTCAAAAATTTTTTAATTGAAATATCTAATTATTCTCACTCAGATTTCAACATCACCACATTGCACATTGTCAAGTTGTTTAAACTTTCTTCACATAAAAAGATGATTTGTAATACCAGATATCACTGGGTTGTGATATACGATACACATTTACATAGAGAGAATTGGGGTCTTCCCCCCCCCCACCCTAAGCCCCCCACTCCCAGATATGCTACTCTGACAGAAACGACACTTGGGGTACCCTGAAGCAACATGCAAAATTTGGTTAGATTTGGTTCAGTAATTCTTTTTTTGAAGCATATATAAACAGAAAGACAGATGTCGCTTGCAGAGCACTTACTTGCAAAATCTCTTTAAAGGTCCCCTGACATGCAAAAGTACTGAAATTTCATTTATATATGTCCTATAGGAGTTTTTCATCGTGATTTCAGATATGACAATGTTTTTTCACAATACTCATTCTGTAAAATGTAAAATTAAAAAAACAAACGTCTTCGGGAACGCCCCTAAAATTCTCCTGAAAGGGCGTAACCCACATGACGTCAACTACAGTATGACAAAGGCTGCACATAAATTACTCAGGTTGGTGGTCTACGTGATTCTATTGGCTTCCTGTGTGTTTCCATATTCGATTGGTCGATTCAATCGCTTCGTTAATTTCTGCTTTAAAAAAATCGAACATTTGGTTTTGAATAATGGATGACATGGATTTTGATTTGTCTGGTAACGACAGTGAGTGTGAGAGAAATGAAGGATTTTGGTCTGAATCACATGGAGAATTGTCGGATAACGTAGTCGCGGGAGGTGAAGTTCAGGCAGCTGGAAATTTAATACGGCCTTAGCAGTTCGAGCCCGAAGCAGGACAAGCAGAGAAATATGGCGATGAAATTCCCGGAGTTCATGATGATCGGGAGGACATCGAAGGAAGACTCGGAAATAACAACTG
>CM068958.1:116299046-116314535 GCA_035128595.1 Eptatretus atami | reverse complement strand
TTGGAGAGGTTCTGGGCTGAAAGGATCGAAACCTCGAGGAAGAACGGTGCCCAGCTGATGATCCGTGCAGTATGGAAACCATTCAATTGCTTACAGGTTAAGGTTCTTACTTTAGGTAAGGGAACTATGTTTTGAGGTTTCACAATTTAATTAAAGTTAAATATAGGATGTTGTGACATTGACAATTTCCAGCAAATCCGACGAATTATATTATATTTTAGGAATATCCGATACTGTACAATTAATTAAAAGTTTTTGTGTAACCGGTGGTTTCACTGATCAAGATCGGGTGTGTTGTTATTCCAAAGGATGAGAGTCGTCAACTTACATGTATGGGAATGTTGATGTATTTTTGTATGGCATTGGAAGTAAATGAAAAAAGTAAAAGTTAAAAAACTGAATGTAAAAATTTGTGCATGCCATGTGTGTTTGTTCGAGTTGGAAAGACAGGAATGAATGAAAAAAAGTTAAGGTTCAGACAACACAGAAGTCAAGTCCTTTTAAATACCAACATTTGAAAACCTGAAATATTTTTTAAATACCAACATTTGAAAACCTGAAATATTTTTTAAATACCAACATTTGAAAACCTGAAATATTTTTAAATACCAACATTTGAAACCTGAAATATTTTTTAAATACCAACATTTGAAAACCTGAAATATTTTTTAAATACCAACATTTGAAAACCTGAAATATTTTTTAAATACCAACATTTGAAAACCTGAAATATTTTTTAAATACCAACATTTTGAAAACCTGAAATATTTTTAAATACCAACATTTCAAAACCTGAAATATTTTTTAAATACCAACATTTGAAAACCTGAAATATTTTTTAAATACCAACATTTCAAAACCTGAAATATTTTTAAATACCAACATTTCAAAACCTGAAATATTTTTTAAATACCAACATTTCAAAACCTGAAATCTTTTTTTAAATACCAACTTTCAAAACCTGAAATATTTTTTAAATACCAACATTTCAAAACCTGAAATATTTTTTAAATACCAACATTTCAAAACCTGAAATTTTTAAATACCAACATTTCAAAACCTGAAATATTTTTAAATACCAACATTTCAAAACCTGAAATCTTTTTAAATACCAACATTTCAAAACCTGAAATCTTTTTAAATACCAACATTTTCAAAACCTGAAATCTTTTTAAATACCAACATTTCAAAACCTGAAATCTTTTTTAAAAACCAACATTTCAAAACCTGAAATCTTTTTTAAATACCAACATTTCAAAACCTGAAAATTTTTTAAATACCAACATTTGAAAACCTGAAATATTTTTTAAAATACCAACATTTGAAAACCTGAAATATTTTTTAAATACCAACATTTGAAAACCTGAAATATTTTTTAAATACCAACATTTCAAAACCTGAAATATTTTTTAAATACCAACATTTCAAAACCTGAAATCTTTAAATACCAACATTTCAAAACCTGAAATCTTTTTTAAATACCAACATTTCAAAACCTGAAATATTTAAATACCAACATTCAAAACCTGAAATCTTTTTTAAATACCAACATTGAAAACCTGAAATATTTTTTAATACCAACATTTGAAAACCTGAAATATTTTTAAATACCAACATTTCAAAACCTGAAATATTTTTTAAATACCAACATTTCAAAACCTGAAATATTTTTTAAATACCAACATTTCAAAACCTGAAATATTTTTTAAATACCAACATTTCAAAACCTGAAATCTTTTTAAATACCAACATTTCAAAACCTGAAATCTTTTTTAAATACCAACATTTCAAAACCTGAAATATTTTTTTAAATCCCACATTCAAAACCTGAAATCTTTTTTAAATACCAACATTTGAAAACCTGAAATATTTTTTAAATACCAACATTTCAAAACCTGAAATATTTTTTAAATACCAACATTAAAAACCTGAAATATTTTTTAAATTACCAACATTTCAAAACCTGAAATATTTTTTTAAATACCAACATTTCAAAACCTGAAATATTTTTTAAATACCAACATTTCAAAACCTGAAATATTCATTTCCCAATCATCATGTATTGACATTTAGCTGTGGTCGTATTACTTGGCTGAAGCAGCAATGTTGACGGTTTTTCTGAAGAGTACTCGACCTGATACAAACCACAAGTAACACATATAGTTGTCCCTTGTGCTCTGTCTGTTGTAGGACAGTGTTAGTATTTGTAATTATGTCAATACCTCAAGGTGCACAATGTTGTACGTTTTTCCTTCATTGACGTAAGTTGAAAGGTTTTGTAGGAACCTGTGCAGGATCACCCCACATAGCAGTGGCAATATGTACAACAGGGTTCATGAAAGTCTAAACCAAGGACTTTGTGAGCCTCTGTCCCTGAGTCATATTTATTGTCTTGGAAAACATGAGACGTACGGGAAATTGCAGACGGAGAAAGACAAATGGAATGCTGGAATCACCGGGAATTAATGGGATTCATGAAATTTGTCCTGTTCCAGCTACTCTTGCGATCTTGATAGTGAGGCGGACAGCAGAAAAATCATTTAAATTGTGATAGAAGCATGAACTTTTGCATGACAGCTCCAAATGGGATACTTTTATGAAAAACCCCATTGGACATCGAAAAAATTAAAAATGGCAGCATTTCCAAGATGGCGGACTATGACACGAAATGGTATAAATGCCTCTTTTGTTGGAGTTGCTTTTCACGATTTGCACGAGAGCGATGAACTGAAATGTGCCACGTGAATTCCTCATTCATGCGGCACACTTCAGAAAGGTTGATAGGAAATGGAAGGGCGTTCAACTTGTGCAGTATTGGTATGTTCGCAGCAATCTTTTTGGAGAAATCTGATAATCCTGGACCAAACTGGATGCTTTTTGATTGGATGAGCTCTATTAAATCCTCCTGACGCAGACAGCATTTGCTCCAATCCGTTGCTACCATCTTGAACTCCATGTTTTGACAGCATATGATTCAAGATCTTAGGGTCTTGAGTTTGAGCCCCTGTTTTTCACCATTGAAATAACACCAGGTGGGGTTGACTCAGCCTGTCATCCTTCCGAGGTTAGCGGAATGAGTACCAGTGCACTGGTAATAGATGGCACTGCATCATCGGCACAGCTGTGCCTTCCAAATTATGCAACCAAGCAGCCACAGGCTGCACATGGCAGCGAGCTAGCTATTCAACGTACAGTTGTCAAATTAATCTGTAAGTGTAATAGTGATAACTATACGTCATGAAAGGAAAATTTGCTACAACATGTTGTTTGGAATAAGCTTGAAAACACACTGTAAAATATATTGCTGAAAGGTCCTACTTCGCACTGGCATACCAAAGCATTTTTTTGTATACCTTGTCGAGGCTCATATGAGAGCTAACTCACAATGCACAGCAGGGGGGCATGAGACAAGAGGGGTGGGAGTGGGAAGGACAAAACAGTGGGGAACAGAGACATTAGGAGATCTGTGGAAGGGAGAGGGATGGGGCAGGGAACATGGGGAATACAAGATAGACATTACAGGGACTTTAGGAAGGAAAGCAGGGAATTTGAAGGAGGTGGGTTTGGGGTGGATTAACGGGGGAAGAAAAGATCGAGGATTTGGATGGGGGATGATAAGAGGTGGTGGTGAACAGCTGTTTTGAAGGCCTGGAGGGAAGAATGGGATTGAACAGAGTGAGGTAGTTTATTCCAAAGGCAAGAAAAAAGAGGAATGAAAGGGAGAAGGTGAGGAGTGATTCGTGATGTTGGTAGTATTACCAGAAGGGGGTTGTTGGCGGACCTTGAGCGACCTGCGGAAATATGAGGGGAAATATCGCAGATAGAGCAAGGAGGGGGGCGAGACCGGAGAGGAGACGGAAGAAGACAGAAAAACCACCGACCTGCCTGCAGTGATAGAGTGAGAGGCCCAAAGACTCAGCCTCATTGCAAGAGATAGCAATGATCCTAAATTCCTTGGTTTCCACAGCGTGAAGCCATGAAAGGTGAGATGCAGGAGTACCAGGCCAGAGGGGACGAGCATACCTCCATTCAGGCTGCGAACGAAAGCTTCGTTTGTGGTCAGGAGCTCAGGTGGGCCGAGGAAGGACTTTGCACGACGGAGGATTCCCAGTCGGCGACTGGCATTGGAGGCCATGTTGGAAATGTGGCTTTCCCAGGAAAGATCATGGCAGATAGTGAAACCCAGAAGCTTAAAGAAAGGACTTCTTCCAGAGAATTGAGAAAGTAGATGGGGGGGGGGGGGTCCAAACGGTCCTTTTTGGAGAGACATAGTGAGAGTGTGAGATTTGTTAGGATTGAAAGACATGTTCCACATGTTGGACCAGTTTGTGATTTTACCCAGATCTGCATCGAGCAAAGAAGCTGCTGCTTGCCGGTCTGAGGGATAACAGATGTACGCCAGAGGGTGGAGCCATCAGCAAAGAGATAAAGAGGATTTTCCAGAGAGTCGGAGAGATCATTGATGAAAACCAGAAAAAGAACAGGGCCCAGAACGCTACCTTGAGGACTCCAGCCTGGACAGGAAGAGGGATGAAAGAACTCCATTTAGGGCCACACGATGACTGCGACAGGAGAGGAAGTCTGCGAGCCATGAGTGAAGATGGCCTTGGATACCATAGGAAGAGAGTTTGGTGAGTAGGGCAGGGTGCCTGATTTTTGTCAAAAGCACACGATATATCTAGGGATACGGCTCGGATTTCCTGTATGCATTGAGGACCTCCATCCATTGTTGGGAGAGCAGAAGCAGCATATCCAGGTGGAGTGACCTGGTCTGAAACCAAATTGGTGATCGGAAATCAAGCCATTGGAGAAGAGGAAAGATTTAATGTCTGAAGTGATGATGGATTCCATAACTGTGCTGATGATTGGGAGAAGGCTGATTGGCGGGTTGCAGGGATCTTTTATGCAGGGCAGTAATGTTTGCTGAATTCCAAGCAGATGGCAGATGATCTTGAGCAAATGAGAGGGTGAATAGAACAGACAGAGGGTGAGCAAGAGCAGAGGAGCAGGTTTTTAGAACCCGTGGGCTGTTGCCGTCTGGACCGGTTGCAGAATCTGAGTCGAGGTTTGACAGCAAACTCTCCACCTTGTCAGACGAAAATGACACAGAGTCCAGGGACAGTTGGGTGCGACTGCGTAAGGTGGGTACAGAAAGCAATGGGTTTTGGACACAAGATTTTGATGCACACACCGAGTTTAGGCATTCAGCCTTTTCATGTGCGGTATCAGCAGTGCGGCCATTTGAGGTAAGGGAGGGATGGAGGGGGAACATACACCAGAAACAGATTTGATTCGATGCCACCAGGATTTGGAGGAGGAGAGAGGTTTGAGAGTTTAAACTTAAGCTGCAAAGATGTTGTTTTCTGGCTCTCATGGGGTAACATTTCTTTCTCACTTTTACCTCATTTTCACAAGGGTGGCCCTCCTTTTGAGGATTGTATATTTAACATCTAATATACCTTGCATTGATTAAAACAGACGACCAAATCCAATAGGTAGTAAAAAAATAGACCAAAATAAAATAACAAAGAACAAAACGACAAGAACATTAAGAGAAAAAAATAGAACAATACAGACTAAGCAATAAACCAAAAAATACAGAAGAAAAGGAAAGAGCAAAAACCAGCAAAAGAGAAAGAAGGCTAAACAGCAAGAGAAGAAAAAAAAAATGAAAGTAAAAAAACATAGTATAAACAACTAAAAAAAAGAGAAAAGTAACAAAAAATAGCATAAGAAAGAAGAAAAAGCAAGAAACAGAAGAAACGAAAAAATAAAAAAAAAAATAAGATCAAAAAAAAAAAAGAGCAGCAAAAGAAAAAAAAAAAAGCAAGAGGCTGCATTCCAATATTTGTGGGAAGGCCAACCAAAATTTGGGATACAGCCTTAAGCTGGTATGTGTAACCTCTAAGGCAAATGTGTGACAAATCTCGATTGTGAACACATCATTTGCAATTGAATTTGGCCTGGTAATACCTCATCACTTTATTTGGTGACTCAGATGGCCAACATCTTGAAATAGGCATCCATATTGAATGACTTTTTAATGTCCGATGGGTTTTTAGAAAAATCTTCCTTCTTCGGACTACTCATGATTCATTTCCTGCTCCTATCACAATTTGAATGATTACACCTGCATTTGGGTTTTATCTGCTTCACTATGACCTCCAGACAGTTTGTGGTCATGTTTCGGAGGATCAATCCTGTTTCATTTGCAATCATTGGATTAATATTCTGAGGCATATTAGAGCCACTCCTGTGCTATCCCTAAAGGATGAGGTGGCACACCAGATGGTTCCCAGGAGTTTAAAACCTCAGTTGGATAGCGCACTCTGTGTTTGGCATCTCTGAAGATTTGCAAATTTCCAGGGAATTTCTGCAGGAGTTTCCACTCAATTTTACAAACCAATTCATTGTGTGGCGTTAGAAGGCTCATTCCATTAACCACTTACTGTTGTTCGCATTGTCTCTCAGGGTGGGATACACTGCTTCCTTAAGTTCTTCTCTTGTGTTTGTAACTTGCCCAAGTTGTTAAGGTATTTGGACTGTTTGGTTGTCAACTTTGTCGTCTTCTTTCGTACGCAGCACAAGTCTGCGAGTAGCATTATCGGCTGAGGGCACAGCTGTGCCACTGATACAGTTCCCTCTGTAGGTTAGAACAGGAATTTAGAATTTGACTACGGTACTGGCGATAGCTCACCTACTCTTCATGAAGGACACCGTGGGATCATTAATGTCCACCAAATAATGCCGGCAGATGGGATGCACAGGTTAACATCCATCCGTGGGTGACGCGCACATTGATGAATCACCCTGCAGGTGAAACAATGGAATGATAGTTTATAGCTGGACTAATATTCAAACCCAATCTAGAACAGCTTTGAGGTGAGTGTGCGTACCCAGAGGCAATCCTGCCAACATTGTCATCACCTGTAGATACTTTACCATCTCCTTTTTTGCAGCAGGGGTGCAGCAAATTAGGCAGCATTGTTGTCTGCACAAAGCTTAAGTCAGATTGGTGCTTAAAGAGTCCTTTTCAATATTGTTCCAGAGATGAGATGACTTCATGCCAGCGTAAACTCATTTGCTTTGTTACCTCCGTCCCTGAAGGTGGGCAGAAGTTATGTTTTCACCTTTATCTGTTTATAGGTAAACAGGATATCTCAAAAAGTTATGGACGGATTCGGACGAAAGTTGGTGGAGAGGTTGCGTGTCTGACAAGGAGGAAATGATTAGATTCTGGTGAAGATCCGAATTCGGAAACAATAATTTTAAAAGTGATTTTTCACCAATTAGATCTATCCATTGGGACCATACTCTGTGCAGAGCGTTGGTGCTGCCTAAGCAGTCTCCATGGCTATTGGGTACAATCCTGGACAGGTCGCCACTCCGACACAGTATACCAGCAAGCTGGCACTCATTTTGCCGACCTCGAAAGGATGACAGGCAGAGTCAACCCCACCTGGTATTAATTCAACAGCCAAGGGGGATTTGAACTCAGGATCCTCAGATCCCAAGCCCACCACCCTAACCATTAAGCCAACACCAGGCATATACAAATTAGATATGGGATCAAAAATATATATGGCATGATATTTAAAAACGTTCTGAATGAGTTATGACAAAACTCGGTGGACAAGTCGGTTAGGTGACAAGAACAAGTCAATTGGATTTTGGTTCAGGTCCGGATCCACGTCTGGCCTTTCTATCAGTGGGATGCAAAATGCAAACTGTTCAGCCTGGTGGAGGTATGCACTCCAACAAATGCTGCTCTCTTTACTTTTGGAATAACTGGGGAATTTGTTTGAAATCTCTTGTCAATACAACTATACATGCATATGTGGGAAAACTACATGCCAAGGTCAGGAATTGAACTGAGGTCCTCTGAACTGTATCAGTGCTCTGCCACCTGAGCTATCCAGGTAACCCAATGGCTGAGCATGCAATTTTCCAACACATAGAGATCTCTTTCCTCGCTGCCTCCAGGGCACTCACTGCCAACCATAGGAGCAGTGAGGATGTGTCCATGAGAGGGTCTTCAACCATAACACCACCGACCGTATGATCATTTTGTTGAACATCTTGGAGGGCTTCGCCTCATGCTCAAGCGCCAGCTTGTGGGTCATATTACTTCATTCCAGAAAATTATTCTGCATTGTGGCAGAAACGAAGCCAGAGGTGATCCTCGTTAGTATTGCCCAGAAGGGGATGCAAACTATTGCAACACGTGTGTGTGTTGTGTGTGTGTGTGTGTGTGTGTGTGTGTGTGTGTGTGTGTGTGTGTGTGTGTCCACATCTGTATATTTTCACTTTGAAAACGGTTTATTTGCTCTTTACTTATTCGGGTCCTTCTGATGACTTTAATGCAGTAGTCAGACCGCGACATTCGTGGGTTCCACAGTATCACAGTTGATAATTTGTGGCATGCTTCGAGACATGCTCCCTGTGTTGTCGCGGTGATTTTTTTTTCACGAGCCACGAGCACAACACGGTTCTAAACATATTGTTGTGATTCTGGGAACCGCATCCCTCCAAAGCAATAGCAACCATCATACAGCGGTCCCTAGACAGTTATTCCATTAATGTACGTTTAGATAGTCCCTTCCCTTTGTCTGCGGACAACGGACAATTGTTGTGTGGATCTCATAGCTAAGTCTGTTTACACCACTCGAACTTCATTTCTACTCTTCTTTTCTGCTTATTCCTGAGGTAAATCCGAATTTGGGTCCTCGCGGAGCCAACACGTGTAGCACGTGCCGTGCCAGGGGAGGGGAACAGGAAAGCCGCGACAACACCACAACGAGCATCGACAGCACAGCTGCGAGGATACAGCGATACCTTCGAAGGAACCTCTGCCGCAAGCTCGAGATGATTGTCTGATGTTTCCGATGATCTGGGATGAGATTGCTAGTTGCATTGAAAAGGCATACGAATGAATATCTCTTAAAGAGGCTGCACGGATGTTATGTTGTTTTCACAACACAGACGCAAATGACCGATATCGGCAAGAGTGTGGCTGGCAGCTTGATGCAATAACTACATCGTCAGAGGCGATAATAGAAAAACAACAACCACGCCACGTTGGACAGGACACAAGTGTGCAAGATACGGGTGGCGCGTTCTTTTCAACCCATTTCTGGATTTCACGATATCGGCATCCTCTTTTCCCTCCATTTCTCCATCTGATACTTATACCTATATTCCTTTCATTCCAAACCTCCATCTAAATATTATATCCGATCATTTCCCTCAATTCCTGACACAGATCGGGGTTGGCCCCGTGCACACGATAGCAGAATCGTGTGAACGTGAGTGGTGACCACATGGGCCATGGCGGATCCGCACGTACTATACGGAATGTGCTCGAAGGTGGGCAAACCCGTTCGTAGCTGTGATTCCTTATCATCGCACAGAGCAGGGCACGAATGGTACACATGTTGTTCTGGTCTGTGCATGGGTTTATCCGAACACCTTACCGTCGGTCCTCGCTGGCGGCCGCGGGTGTTCCCCACGGATGGCGGACGTCTCCTCGCTCTCCGCCTGGTGAAGCCACGATCAGGCAGAGGTGTGCTGTGAGGTTCAGATCGCTCAGGCCATGTGGCGCATCGCAGAGCAGGCATTGATCAGCGCTAATCGGGATGCCCAGGGCCGACATGTGGGCCGACACGACCCTCGGCCGGTCGCCGGGGCACGCGTCCGGAGATCGGTGCAAGGCAATTCATGTCGCGGAGTTCAGTGCGGGCAATTCATATCATGGGCTCGGAGTGAGACGATTCCGCAACTTGGAGTTATCCTGCCGGAAGTGGAGTGTAGCCACTTCCAGCCATCACGGCCGGGCCACACAGTGGTCCGGGCCAATCAGACGGGCCAATTCGGGCGACGACACATCACTTCGGGTAATGCCCCACCCTGCACCCCAGGTCTATAAAGGATGGTGGCGAGGCCATCCGTAGTTTTCGGTTTGGTGTCTTGCCCATCGCTGCGGTCGCTCGTCCCGTTCTTTGCCTGCCTGGATCGATCTCTCCACCCATCTGCTAACTCGCCTTCTTCTACCGCCCGTCTTCGCCCACTCACTCTTGACTCCGCCTTCTACTCCAGCCTTTCTGTCATCATCGCCTGCGACTCCGCTCCACTTCTTCGCCCTTCTCCGCCCACACGTCACTGACTCTACCCACCCACCTGTGTCTTGTCTACTACTCCACCACTCGCTCTCGACTCCACCTTCTCCACACATTCGGCTCCCGACTCCATCTTCTCCACCCAAGTCCCTCCCTTCACGCCTGACGGTCATGTCTCATTCTCTGGACCGATGCTAGCTGCACGAAGCGCCACGAAGCAAGAGACAGCGCACCAGCTGTCAGGAAGGTATCGCCCAGCGAGCATCCCCCCAAAACGTATTGGTGGCACAATCGGGCAATCGTGCAAGGTATTGAGAGACCGTTACCTCATCTCTCCTTCTTCTCTTCATTAACTCCTCTTCATCAGGGGTGTGTGTGTGTGTGTGTGTGTGTGTGTGTTGTGTGTTGTGTGTTATTCCTGGTGCCTGTCCTCATTTAAGTTAAGGTTGTACAATAATTATATTGGGATAACTCTGCTCTGTGTCTGCTTTGTAAGTTGCTTGTATATTGCCGCACCTCTCGCATTTCTTCCTGTCCCTGCATTACACACAATAATAAAACTATTCACTGTGCCACATATCTTTCCTCGCCTGCTTGAAAATAAATTATTAGAATGTTTCCAGCTCGTTTTTGTCTGTTCTTTCATTGATCCAGCATGGTCAGAATCCTAGCTTAGCTGGGACTTTATTCCCAACGATCCGTTCCTTTTAGCCGGTACGTCTTGGCAGTGTCGCTGTTGCATCCGATCCGGTAAATGTATCCGGTTCGGACAAGGCGTACCGAGGGCGTGTTCCCCGTAATTAAATCACGTGATTAATTAGGTAACCCGGTTAACCCATAGACGGGAGGACCCAAAGTCATGTGGTTGAGTATTGGCATTCACGGTCAGTTAGCGACCCACCCATCACGGAATATATACGTGTGTGACGGCCTGCAATTCCGGGGGGTCCGGTGTGGAACCCGAGATGGTTCCCCCCTGGTGGACTTCTCACCCGACCCCCAGCCTGCAACAATATCTTCCATGAGCCACAAACAAAGCAGCTGGATGTACGTACAGCACAATACTGCACATATGCAAAGAACACCATCCACAAGCACGACATGACTGCTTCCTGTATGTGTATTGTAGCTTCAGGAGGATAAACATAGTTTCGCGATGTCACACCATGTGCACTTTAAACATACGGTACTGTATTGTAGCTTTGTGGCATAAACATAGTTTTGCAGGACGTCTCATCAGTGTAACACGTCATTCCCCACGACGCCATACCCGTGAATTGCTTACACAATGGAAAACACCAACAGCATCTATTGATGTATCCAGTAATTACCAGGTCGCCACATACGGACATTACACAATGGAATCATTCAGCACATCTTAGTGTAAATCAGCATCTTGCTACAAACAGCACCATCTGAGCTGTTACATTTTAAAAACGCTCAGCTTAATCTTCCTGTATGTAGGAAAGACATCATTTCCTGTGAGTTAAAGAATGGAAACGTTCAGCATATCTATTGGTGTAATTAGCAGCTCACTACATACAGACTAATTACACAATGGCATCGCTCACCACATCTATTATCAGCTGCCGAATACAGCATCAACCATAAAAAAAATCGCCCACAAACAATGCGCAGACGAATCATCGCGTCCTGGATCGGCATTATTCTCGTCCCGTTGCTCTGACCTCTGTATTGCCTCTCACTCCCTTCATTCTTCGAAAATGGCTCCCAAGGATCGAGGATAACACGCAAAATGGTGTGCCTCTAAGTGGACCACTGATACGGGAGAAGGCGAAGCTCCTGCATGACCATTTCTCTGGCGCGGGTGGTGCAAGCACGAGCATGGTGGATACAAGCAGCCCCTCTAGCCCGTTTACAGTAAGCAGGGGGTAGTTCCACCACTTCAAGGTGCGATATAATTTGCACAACGTCAAGCTCGTAGGGGAGCATGCCTCCGCGGACCACGACACGGCCACGGCATTCCCTGCAGAACTCGCGAGCCTCATCGAGAAGAAGGGGTACCTGCCGGAGCAGGTCTTTAACGCTGATGAGAGCGGCTTGTTTTGGAAAAAGATGTCGACCAGAACGTTCATCTCACAGCGCAAGAGCAAAACAGCTGGCTTCAAGGCTGCAAAGGACCTGGTGTCCCTTCTCCTCTGCGCAAATGCCGAAGGGGACTTCATGGTAAAGCCCATGATGCTCTCTCGCTCCCTGAATGCACATGTGCCGAAGAACAAAAACAAGCAGGCACTGCCTTTGTACTGGAGGGTGAACAGAAAGGCATGGTTGATGTCTGAACTTTTTATGGACCGGTTCCATAACTGCTTCGTTCCTCAGGTCGAGAGATACCTGGCAGGAAAGAACTTTTTGTTCAAGGTACACCTGCTGCTTGACAATGCTCCTGGCCACCCCACAAACCTGAACTGCGCTCACCCGAAAGTTGAGGTCATGTTCCTACTGCCGAAGATCACCTCTCTCATCCATTCGTTCAACCAGGGGGTAATATCAACTTTCAAGAAGTTATTACACCCGGCGCACCACATTTTCATCATCATCATCATCTTTATCATTTTACAAGGTTACGTGTGCTGTTTGTTTAATAAAAATTGAAATGGTACATGATGATGTTGTTTTTTTGTTTTGTTTCACGGTATGGTACGGTGTGGTTAATAGACTTTAAAATACATTCTTCAATAAATTGGAAACGGTTCCTGGTGTTATCGTTTTTTTATTTGTAAGCATCTTTAAGGAAACTGTAATCGTGCATTCATGGTCGAAAACATTGAAAGATTTCCCCTTTGAACCAGGAACCGATAACGTTAACCCCCTTGTCCCCATTGTACCAATGACAAAACACTCACGGAATCTTCCCCCACACTCGGGGACATTTCCCTCACACTTGTGGATTTTTCCCCCGACACTCACGGATTTTACCCCAACATTCGCGGATTTTACCCCAACATTCGCGGATTTTTCACAGGCCGGGAAATCCCTGGAACCTATCCCCCCATTTCCCATTGAAACAATGCCCCCACATTTGCGGTTTCAACATTCACGTGGTTTGCCCAGAACGTATCCCCAACAAATGTCTGGGTCCTGGTGTATTTGGTCTTCCGTTTCATTTCCTCTGCAACCGCTTGTCTGATTGATTCAAAACTTTTTAAAAACACAAGGAGGATTCCCCATGGAGACTATTTTAGTACTAACTTTGACAATATAGGTCACATTCTATGGCAGCCATATTGGATTAAAGGAAAAAAATTGATCATTTTCTCCAAAACCGCTCAATGAAAAACATTGAAACTTGGCAGATGTCATCAATTCCCCATGGGGTATATAGGTTGATAATGATGATGTCATCGGTGAGGTGGTATTTCAGCAATAATTGGTTGAATTGAAATCCTCATCCGAAAAATCTGAAACTTCATATATCCGATCTGCAGGAAGCGGACAAAAAAATGGAAGCATCAATGTAAGATCCCTCAATAGGGCATTAGGCCACTATGTGCGGCCAGTATACACCATGGTGTAGATTACACCAGCATCTGCAATTCTGCAGGAGGGATGTGGCATCATTCTTCCATGAGCAAATCAATCAACTCACACCTGTTTGATGGAGGTGTAAAATGCTGTCTCAGGCATCGTTCCAGAATATCCCATAAATACTCCATTGGGTTCAGATCTGGTGACTGAGAAGGCCAGGACATATGGATAACATCAGTGTCATGCTGATCAAACCATTGGGCAACCACACTTGCTATGGAAGGGGGCATTTCCATTCTGGAAGACACCCCTCCCGGCAGGAAAGAAATGCTACAACATGGGGTGTAGATGTTCATTCAGTACCATTAAGTTACAATTGGCATTGACCTTGTCTTATAAGGGAATGACTGCACCAAAACCATGCCAGGAAAATGCACCCCACAATATTACAGAACCACCAAAACCCTCACTGTTAGAACCAAGTACTCAGGGTTGTAGAGTTATTTAGGTTGGTGCCACATGTGCACTCGTCCATTATCAAGAACATGGTGAAGGATGAATCATCTGACCATATCACATTTTTCCACTGCTCGATAGTCCATTGCTTGTGCTCGTTGCACCACTGAACTCAAACATGCATTGTCAGGATAATGAACGGTTTGTGCATTTTGTGGAACGGAGAGGAATGCATGACACGGGTGTATGGGCCATAATAGCAGTGGGCCTAATAGCAGCATGTTCTGTTAACGATGGTATTTTGGTCAGAATGAATGCACGAAGCGAGACAATGTGCTCCGTGAGTGTTGTTCGAGTTTAACATTGCATGTGGTTGATCGGTTGAGGAGAATCTTGAAAATAGAATGGGCAGTTCTTCTATTAGAGAAGAGCTGTGCAGCTATGCATGGCATGCCACAACAAGTGTGAGATGCCATTCTAGCCTTAGCTGAGCTTGGGAGAAGTTGATGAGAAATGTTTTACCTGTGCCACCTTTTTTGTTGTTGTTGAATACCATGTCGAGTCTTGTCTAAGATCTAACACACAGAACATATAACGAGGCACGATACAAGAGTGGCAGGAGAGAGAAGCACAAAATAGTGGGGGACAGAAATAATAGATTTGTGGAACGGAAAGGGATGGGGCCATGTACAGGAGGTAAACAAGATGGCACCACAGGGACTTTCAGGAAGGAAAACAGGGAATTTGAAGGAGGTGGGTTTGGGGTGGATTAACGGGAGTAGAAAAAAATCATGATTTTTGATGGGGGAAGATATGAGATGGTGGTGAACAGCTGTTTTGAAAACCTGGAGGGAGGAGTGGGATTGAAGAGAGTATGGGAGTTTGTTCCAGGGGTGGGAAAAAAAGGAGGAATGTAAGAATGAAGGTGAGCAGTGATTCTTGAATTTGGCAGTTTCACCAGAAGCGGGTTTTTGGCAGACCTTTAATCGCCTGCGGAATTATTGGGGTGGGGGGCAGAGTACAGACAGAGCAGGGGGTGCAAAGCCAGAGAGGAGACAGTAGAAGAGACAAAGACCACCGACCTACTTGCCGTGAGAGGGTGAGAGACCCACAGACTCAGCTTCATCGTGGGAGATACCAATGATCCTAAAAGCCTTGGTTTCCACAGCGTGAAGTCGGCGGTGTGAGGCAGGAGCACCACCCCAGAGGGGAGAGCAGTACTCCATCAGGCTGTAGATGAAAGCTTTGTATGTGGTTAGAGGCTCAGGTGTGCCAAGGAAGGACTTTGCACGATGTAGGATACCCAGTCAGCGAATGGCTTTGGAGGCCAGCTTGGAGATGTGGCTTTCCCAAGAAAGATAGTGGTAGATAGTGAGACCCAAAAGCTTGAATGAAAGGACTTCAAGGGGATTGTTGAGAAAGTAGATGGGGG
>CM068958.1:116287968-116299036 GCA_035128595.1 Eptatretus atami | reverse complement strand
TTCGGAGAGACATGTTGAGGGTGTGAAATTTGTCAGGATTGAAAGACATATTTAAAGTGTTTGATCAGCTTGTGATATTTATCCAGGTCTGCAGAGAGTGAAGAGGCTGCTTCCTACCGATCAGAGAGATGAGAGATGGTATGGCAAAGGGTAGAGTCGTCAGCAGAGATGAAGAGAGTCTGAGAGATCATTGATGAAAACCAGAAATGGGGGAAGATTTCCAGAAAACCCTTGGCACAGGGCCAAGAACACTGCCTTGAGGAACTCCAGCCTGGACAGGAAGAGGAGATGAAAGAGAGCCATTAAGAGCCACGCTTTGACTGTGACAGGAGAGGAAGTCCTCGGGCCATGAGTGGAGATTGCCTTGGATTCCTGGTGATGCACCTGGTGCGTCAATGTATACATATCCTCATTTGTTATTCACAACTAAGGAC
Organism: Eptatretus atami; assembly: GCA_035128595.1. Classification (NCBI taxonomy): domain Eukaryota; kingdom Metazoa; phylum Chordata; class Myxini; order Myxiniformes; family Myxinidae; genus Eptatretus; species Eptatretus atami. The sequence continues at coordinate 116,298,602 of CM068958.1, read as the reverse complement.
TGGATGGGCTGCTCTATGAATCTTTGATATTCAGTGAAGTTTTTGATGTTGTCTTCCACCTCGTGAATGACTGTGTGGGTGAAGGTCCTTGCTCTGGAGAGGATTGAGCTGTTGTACATAACACAAAGAATGCGGTAAAAGTGGTTCCAGGAGGATTCCAGGCTTGTTATTTTGCATCGTAAATCACTGCAAATGACTCGCTGTCCATTCTGCAAATTCACTTGAAAGGGGATGACTGCTGGATACGGTAGTGAATTGAAAGTTACAGGATCCTCCAACAAGCTTCAATTGAACTGACGTACAGTGGCCTGCAAAACTATTCACCCTCTCCCAATAATGACACTTTTAGATGAATTACAAATGATGTAGAAACAATTTTCTCCAAATGAACATTTATATTCATAACTGAACAGATCAAACCAACAATTATATTGAAGCAGGTGACATGTCAGGAATACCTGTAAAACATATGCACAAATCAAAATTCACTGGTTGTAAAAGTATTCAGCCCCTTAGGTCAGTACTTGGTGAAGCACCTTTACAGCAATGACTGTTATGAGTCTTTGGGTCAGTCTCTACCAGCTTTGCACAGTGAGATGGGTGAAATCTTTATCCATTCTTCAAACGAAAATGTTCTAGTTTGCCCAGTTCTCCTGATGCAGATCATCTGGACTGTAATCTTCAAGTCTCACCATAAATGTTAAATTGGGTTGAAGTCAGGACTTTGACTGGGACACTCGAGAACATTAATTTTCTTCTTTTTCAGCAATTCCAGTGTGCTTTGGATCATTGTCCTGCTGATATGTGAATCTCCTACCCAGTTTCAGATTAATGGCTGATGAAAGCAGGTTTTCTTCAAGGATTTTCCTGTACTTTGCACTGTCCATTGTCCAGGCAAAGGGTTTGAATACTTATGCAACTGAGAATCATCTGATTTTCTCTGTTAATCTCACCTATTCACATTTTATATGCATTTTTATGAAGCTTTATCACTTTGGAGTAGTTTGTGAAGACTATATATTACATTTGATTTGAAAGCATCATGAAATAAGCTCAGGTGGTATCAAAATGTGAAAACTTTGGAGGGGGTGAATACTTTTGCAGGCCACTGTATCTCAAGCTTTCAATATAGTGTGGCATCCTGCTTTGCTCTCCAAACTGTCTGCCTATGGAATGCAAGACCAACTCCACTCTTGCATTCCTGACTTCCTCCACTCACGTAGCCAAAGTGTGGCTCTCAACGGAATCCTTTCTTCTCTTCTCCCTGGCAAGGCTGGAGTGCTCCAGGGGAGTGTTCTCGGCCCCATCTTATTCCTAACCTTCATCAATAATCTCTCTGACTTTCTGGAAAATCGCATTTATCTCTTTCCTGATGACGCTAGTCTCTGCCATCCCTCAGCCTACTAACAGACAAGCATCAGCTTCTTCCCTCTCTTCAGACCTTGACAAAATCACAAACTGGTCAAACACTTGGAATATGTCTTTCAACCCTGAGAAATCTACACATTCACTCACTCACTCACTCTCTCTCCGAAAGGACCGTACTGCAAACCCTCCCATCTACTTTCTCAACAATCCCTTCGAAGAAGTTAATAACTCAAATTCTTGGGTCTCACTCTCAGCCGTGATCTCTCTTGGGCAAGCCACATTTCAAAATTGGCCTCCAAAGCCCGATGACGACTGGGCATCCTCCGTCATGCAAAGTCCTTCCTCGGCACACCCGAGCTCCTCTCCACCGACAAGGCTTTCATCTGCAGCTTGATGGAGTACTGCTCTCCCTTCTGAGCTGGATCCCCTGCCTCACATCTTGCTCAGCTTGATGCCATGGAAACCAAGGCTTTCAAGATCATTGGAATATCTCCCGAAGAAGCTGAGTCTACAGGCCTGTCACTTCACCATCGTCGACTGGTCAGTGGTCGCTCTGTCTTCTTCCACCTCCTTTTTGGTCTTGAACCATCTGCTCTCTTCTTGTTTTGTATCTTCATCTTCAAGGTATCTGCAGGATGCACACGGTCCACCAGCAACCACCTCCTTGTGAAACTGCCAAAATCTAGAACCACTGCTCACCTCCACTCATTTGTTCCTACTTTTTTTCCTGCCTGTGTAACCACCTTCCTTACTCTCTTCAATCTAATTCTTCCCTCCAGGTCTTCAAGACAGCTGTTCACCACCACCTCAAATCATCCCCTATCCAAAACCAAGATCTTTTATATACCCGTTAAACTGAGAGGTTGTGTGGGGAAGGCAAGGAGGGGAGAGGGGTGGGGTGGGTTGTGCCTATTGAGGATTAGACGTATTTATATTATTCAATCAACAAATGCTGACTTGATGAAATAATAAATATCCACTTAATATCTGTTTGTAAGTAATTTAATGAATAGCCATCCAGCTTCTTCAAAAGTGGGAGAAATACGGCAGGTATGATAGTTTTGGAGGATGGTCAAATAGTTTTTTCGTTTTCCCCCATTGACTTCAATGTTAAATTAGGTTGTCCCACAACTGTCATAGTCAATCTACTTCGGCTCCTGAGAGATTCGTGCAATAGCAAAATCAGGCTCATAAAGCATTGTGTTAATGAGGATGCGTGGACCGGACACGCTATTTCCTGGATAGACGCTGTAACACCAGGGACATAATAATAACGTATATTAACTGTAATCAGGAGCGCAACCAGGATTTTCCTTCAGAGGGTGGAGGGAAGGGGGGGGGGGGTCTAAAGTTACCTGCTGAATATGTAAGTAGAAGTGGTCCAGAAAATATTAAAGTATAAAATCAAGGTGACAGAGTGAGAATGCAAGTGTGTCAATCACAGTCTCCACTGAGATGCGCCTACTGCGATGCACCGCCAGTAGTGCTAATCCAGTCGGACTATTTTCTCCCATACTTGAGCGTGTAAAGCTCATAATTTGCTGGAGTGCTGAATAATCTCTCTGCTGTAGCAGTTGATACCAGCAACGTGGCCCAGATTCTCAGTAGATGGGAGATATTCGGATACATTGTAATCAAAATAGAGACCAATTACTGCACCGTAGTCACAAGAAGGAAGCCAGACATAATACTGTTGTGAATCTGGAAGCCATGAGCACACAGACATTCAGGTTCCTATAGCTGTTATTTCGATAAGTGAATGTGATATATAGCTCCCTTTCCCTAGTCTAATGGTGAATAAATGTACTTGCGCTGTGAGTTACTTTGATAGTCAGGGTTTTCTTTTAATTTTACACCCTCATAACAACGCCAGCATCATCTTCCCCTCGCTCTGCTCGACGCCATTGTCTACGTGTTTCGATCACGTACCGGGCGGAGATTTCCATCACCTCAGATCGAGACTCCGCCCAGAAGGGCAGGCGGCCCCTTGTCCAACCAGAACCTCATCACCTCAGAGACTCCTCCCAAAAGGCAGGCGTGCCCCTTGTCCAACCAGAACCTCATCACCTTCAGATCGAGACTCCGCCCAGAAGGGCAGGGCGGGCCCCTTCTCCAACCAGGAAGCTCAGCACCTCAGGCTGGCTCTGCCTTAGCGAGATAGAGTGTTCGGCCCCGGTCAATCGGAAGGCCGCGACGAGTCGTCCGAGAACGGACCGTCCAATGAGGAGGCGAGTGGCGAAAAAAGGAGAGGTTCTCTTCGCAACTGAGCACAAAAAGGAGGGGTGGTCTGAACGAGGGAGAGGGAGAGACGGTGTTGCTGTGTGCAGCAGCATTCGGAGTTCGGAGGATCGTGTGTGAGACATCCCTGGTGGGAGAGGGCGTTTCAGTCCAGGCAGTTTCGAACCTGGCATCCAGGGCCAGTGAGTGGTCGTCGACGAGGGCCCTGCAGATGGTCGTGGTTGCGGGTTCGAGTCCCGTCCCCCCAACATCGCGAAGACCACACGAGGTGGACAGGTCCGAGACAGGCTCAATAAAGACCGCTTTGGGTCCGATTTTGAGTGTGGTGTGTGTGTGTGTGTGTGTGTGTGTGTGTGTGTGTGTGTGTGTTGTGGCGCCAGTCAGTTAAGTAGGAAATTGTATAGTGCCTTGCTGTATATACGTGCCTTCTATATTCAGATAACTCTGCTCTTCTGTGTTCCCCTTCCCTGCCTATTGGTAAATAAACATCCCCATTTGTGAAATGTATCAGCTCGTTCGTGTCCCTTCCTCAATTGGCTTAGCGTGCTGCGTGTTGGAGAATTAACAAGGCCGTTGTGCCACCGTAAGGGGACATTTTGACCGACGGGGCTTTGGTGATCGTCCGCTCGGGTCACACGTGGTTCGAGTGCGCTAGCGGCTCGGTTCTGTACGGGTGCCGTCGAGGGTGTGGAGATTCGGTCAATCGCCACGTGGATTCTAGGTATTTTGAAAATTGGCAAATAACCCTGTACCACGTGGTAAGAAATATTGACGCTTCACGGTTCGATAAGGGACCCGTACTTCTCGGAGTTTTCCGAAAAAGTACGATCTCAATTCTGGGTGATCGGCGGAGTCGACTCTACGGCTCCATCTAGCGGTCGTGCTCATCGCCGATATCCGGCCCCGCAACAATACACACACACACACACACACACGCACCCTACACATACCTACATATACATATACATACAAACACAGATATATTATGTACTGGTAAGTACTTACTTAAGCTATTTTATTTGAAGTTATCACCTTAACTTATAAGCAATTGACTGATTTCCCAACTGCCCGGATCATCATCTGGGCACCGTTTTTCATCGAGGTTTTGATCCTTTCAGCCCAGAACCTCTCCCAACGGCGGATCCACAACCCCGGTCACAGGTCCAGATCAGTAGATTACTCAACATCAATGGACCCACAACCTCAAACTTGTGTCCAGACAGTTAGTCAACACAGCATTGCAATATCCTTACACAAACTTATTTAACCTTTACATTTACAGTGAACCAATGTTTCCATTGCATTATGTGGCATTTCTTCTGTTGAAGTGCCACCTGTCATCTTCAGCAGCAAACACAGTGGGATGTGCCACATCTGACTGATACACCTACAATGACATAAAATTATTTGTTCAGAAGTGCAAGTTGCTTCATCATCAAAAACAAACACGCCCAACAAATGTGGAGAACAGGAACACAAGTCAAATGGTAAACAAGTCGAGATGAACACGTTCAAAAGCCAAAGATGCAGAAATGTAAATGATTCGTATTTTTAACCAATGTTAAGGTTTTAGAGCAAGATCAGATGCACAATATATATGCTGATGCACCAAATTCCAGGGATACGTTTTTCAAAGAGTTCACTCTGTTTTGTTTAGAAAATGTCTGTTGCCATGCACGTAAAATTAAATATTTAGTGTTCCTAAATACTGTGAAAAAAATCGTTTGAAAATCAGTTACAACAACTTATGAAATACTATAATGTCTCACCTGAACTAGAACAGCACTTGTAGAGCACATCGTCTCGCCTTACGCGTTCATTTTGAACAAAAATACCATCGTTAACTGAACACGCCACTATTATGGCCTATTTATCAATATCATCCATGAACCATATTATGTCACATAGTTTCTTGGCATGGGTTATGAATGTCATAAATTTAATTCTTCACTCACATCGGGTCATATATCAGATAGATGAAGTTTCAGATTTTTCGGATAAGAATTTCAATTTAAACAATTATGGCTGGAATACATGAACGTTATCACCTTATTTACCCCATGGGAAGTTGACGACATATGTCAAGTTTCAATTTCTTTCGTTGAGCAGTTTTGGAGAGAATGATGTCCAAATCTTTTCTTTTAATCCAATATGGCTATCTTACTATGTGACCTATGATGTCAGAGTTAGCAACAAAGTATTCTCCACAGGGGGTCCCTCCTTTGTTAAAAGTTTCGCATCGATTGGACAAGCAGTTGCAGAAAAAAAAACATTCTTAAAGCAAAAACATATAGAGGTGTGCGCGTGCGCGCACACACACACACACCAACACACACACACACACACACATACACACACACACACACACGAGCATTGCAAGAGTCTCGTAACCCTTTCGGGGTGAAACTGATTAGCTGCATTATTGATTCATCAGAAAAGTCCATCAGGTGATTTGGCAACAAGCACCAAAGTTTTCCACATCTTTCACGTAAATCCGCAAAAACAGTACAAAGTCAATTCAGAGATCACAAAGTCGAGGTGGGGCCCAAAGATCGATGCTGTGATGTTTCTGTACACCTTCTCACCTTGGAATTGTTTCAGAATATTCAGTTCTTCACAAAGGCTAACTACGTTTGTAAAGGTGGATTTAAACATGCTTCCATGGTTTTCTCGTGTGTTTTTTAAGCGGTGAAGCCGCTTCAATATTTGGCTATTTCCTTCCATACGGCTGTCCACAAAAATGAAGAACCACCTCTCCACACCAACGTGTTCTTAAAGGGTAATGAAGTGTAATTTTTGTGGGTTCTAAAGTGTAACTCCAAAAGGTGATTCAAAAGGGTAATTGGAAAGGGTAATTCTATAGGGTTCTAAAGGAGATTGTAAATAAATTGTGTATAAATAAATCTATACTAATAAATGTCAGAGTGTGTCAATGTGTGTGTCTCTCCTCCATCACTCCAAAAGCATGAAACCTAGTAGCCCAAACGTTTGCAATGATTACAAAGGGCACTCCAAAGGAGAGCATGAATGAAAATTGGTTGTTTGGGTAAATTTAAACACCCCTTTTGAAGATAATCAACAGCTTTCTTCCATGAAAGGCTTATCCTTGGTCAGCCCAACTTCACCTCACAAGATCCTTAGCTGCCATTTTGATTCTGCTTATTCAAACATACCTTGCCTTGGAAACGCGATCTACTCTCACGGACAAATTAAAGTGTATGATCTAAATAATATCTCAAATTTGCGAATCGGATCTCGTGGACTAAATAAGTGTCGAAATCTGGAGTAAAATCTGAAAAATTTAAGACATTACCGATTCGCTAAGCATTGGATTGTTTGCCCACTAACGGGGAATGGGAGCTGGGTTTATACAGTTTGCTTGTGTCAGTTGGAGAGACTTGTGTTTCCTGAGATGATCGAGGTAAGTGCCGTGTTTGTATTATTTGTCATTTTTCAGAAATCGCGTGGCTGAAATGGTGCTTAATATAACCCAGGTCATACTAAGCACTGCACGAAGAAATCCGGAGACACTTTTGTTTTCCCACGATTGAACACTTTTGAAGCAGTCAGAGCTGCTGCTCAGCTCAATTCGGCAGTTTAAATTTTGAAGTTCGGCTCTGGTCAAGAGATTGTAGAGCTTATCAAATTTTTGTTGTAATTAAATAAAGGCATGAACACCGCCCGGGGAGTTGTGAGGATAGAGGGTTTGGGAGGAGGTAAGCGTGGAAGGCAGCACCAGATATGACTTTATTTTAATTACAACTAAAATGTAGTGGTGGGCGGAATCGATTCCAAAGTACTCGATTCTCGATTCCAACCATGGAATTGAAAGTGATCGAGAACTGGAATCGACGTCAATTCCAATACTTCCTATTTCTGAGAAATAATTGTTTATTGGGGGGAATATTTTTTTTCCGTACCTGTTGGGAATGTTCCGATTACTATTGGCCTGGTAATGTATTAATTTAAAAGAACACGCCCCTGGGGCATCCCGTTTTCAATGCAGTGAGCAAAAGCAAGTCACTTTTCAACTAAACATGCCCTTTTAAATGAATGTGTTCCTTTTAAATGAATAGCAAGGCATTTGGAGTTGGCCGGTTAAGCGTGCTGATTGCTTTGCTGATGGACGGGTAGGCATTACATCCACTGATAAGTGACAGGTATTTGAGTATTAAAGTTTTGATAACATGTGATTCAAAAGGTCCGGAAGTGCAGTTTGGAACTATTTCGGGAAGAAGACAGTCCAAAAATTACATGGTGACTGTTCAATAGACATTGCTCATCACTGTAATATGTTCAATATGCTAAAACATTTGAAAACCAAACAACAGAGAGAGTACCTATTGGTGATGTTTGAGAATGCAGATTCAAAGAAACCAAAGTCTGCAACAGCAACAAGTTCACATTCGTAATTGACTGAAAGCACTTCTTGTAAAAGGTTCAAGTATGGAGCTGATTCCCCAAGTCAATATCACATTGACCAGATTCTGATAGACATTATCATTTGAGACACGCAGCCTGTATCTGTTGTTAAATACTCTTGCTTCAAAGGCTTTGGACTGTAAATATGACCTCCCAAGTCGTCACACAATCATGTGAACTATGCTTCCTAAAGTGTATCAAGAAACCAGGGCAAAGCTCGCCAGGATGATTGATGTTGCTACCTCCATTGCCCTCACAACAGACATCTGGACATCTTGTCAAACTCAGGCATACTTCCTTGACAGTGATTTGAATTTGTCATTCACATACAATTTATTTTTTTCATTGTATTTCTTTGTATTTTAAAAATTATTATTTTCTGTAAAAATAGAGTTGATTCCTAATGAGCCTCAACCCGACTCTTTACTACTCTTTCAAATTAAAAAAAGATACATTAAAAAAAACACTCCCACCCCTCCACCGTCCCTTCTCAGCATCAGTCCATATGTAATAGTTCCCGCCCCTCCAAAACCCACATTCAAAAAAGAAAACTAAAAAGTTCTTGGAACCATAATCGATTCCAATGATTCCTGGAAAAAACATTCTTGTAACCGAGTCTATTCCAATATTCCCAGAATCGCTCATCACTACTAAAATGTGCCTTTATTTAATAACAACTATATTAATAAAGTGCCTTTACGACCGGCTCAAAGAGTTCTAATTCCATGATAGTGGGTACATAGGGTGATAGTTGCAGTAGGAGTCTCATCTCTCAAGAGAAGCCCATGTTGTAATCTCTTTAAAATGAGATGTGCTGTTTGAACCTGTCTGAATGTGCTGCTTGAATGTACCCCATTTCATTCAATCCTGTACTAATGTCAGCAGAGGTAAGTCCAGTAAGTCCAGAGGTAAGTCCATCCATCTGAAGGACAGAAAACGCTGATGAATCGACCTGCCAATGAAACTTTCGGAGATTAACCCCCCCCCATGCTCCCCTCTTCCTCAAGTCCTCTTCTCGCTTATTCAAGGCTTATAAACAAACTGACGGACATACAATTCACATATTATGCGAAGTAAATAAACATTAGAGGCAACAAATATTAGCTTAGTAGAGTGAAATGCTGACGTAATTAATTATTCAGGAGGCCGCCAGGAAAATTACCGAGAGATTTTTTTTCACTTCTTTTTTTTTATGTTTTATGCACACGTACACTTTAATATACACCCTGTGAAAATTCCTTTGTGGGAGGAGGGAGAGGGAGGTGGGAGTGGAAGGGGAAGGGTGGGGAAGGAGGAGGTGGGAGGAAGGAGGGGAAGGGTGGGGTGGGAGTCTTGAGGGTGTGGGGTGGGATGAGGGAGGTGAGGGATGAGGAATGAAGGAGGGAGGGAAGGGGTGGGAGTGTGGAAGGAAGGAAGGGTGTGTGTGGAAAGAGGAGGCGAAAGGGTGGAGGTTAAATCCTAGCCTAACTGCCTGGGGTAATTGATTAGGTGAGAGTCGATTGGTTATTTCCTCCAATTACAGGTGAGAGAGGTGATTCGGTCTTGTATATATATGTTAACTGCTATTGACATTGCACATCGTACTAGCTTGTGAGCCTGGTGATGCGCCTCCAAACACCCCAATCTCGTATCACGTGGCAATAATTATTGTACACATTTGAAAAGAGGATGTAAAACATACATTTATTGAATGACAGTTTATTGTATTTGTAAAATCTTTGGCTCACTTATTGGTGGCAATAAAAATAGGTCAGTCATATGAAAAACAAAATGAAGAACCATATTAAAATATCTAAAGGTATCATACAGTAACTAAGGGATATATATTATGATTATTTCAGTATTATCAGCCATATTAAAAAAAATAAAAATAAAAAAAGATCAAGAAGAACGTTAATCCTACACATAGAAATGAATGTGAATATTATTGCAAATTTTACAGTAATTATTATGAATGAATGAGACGTGGGGTAAGGATCCCCCCCCCCCCATATGAGCTGACGCTCCCACATCACACGTATCTCCTGAATTCTGTGGAATTTAAAGCTCTCAAAATTATCTCCTGAATTGAATCCATAGCACTGAAGGACAAGGCCTGTTTCTTTCACATCGCAGCGGTGTGGTCGGTGGCATGTTCTTTTTTAATTTTTTTTATATGGCCTCTAATCAGTCGAGCTTCATCTGCTCTCGCAGGAGTCTGAACCTCCCGATCTCTTTCTTCCAGTTGCTCCATCCTGATTAAACTCCAAAAACCCAGGCTTAATGCTCACATCCACTTTTATGTTTCTGTTTTCTTGTGTTTGTTGACACCTCCTGAGCCTCAGATTGGCAGTGCACCACCACGTCATGTACCTGCTATAAATACCTCATCAAAACCTGCAATATTTGTACCCCCATTCCCCCCAGCCCCATCCTGACCCTCATACTTGCAGATGACTGTGCTCCTTCCCCTACTCTCTCTTCTCCTTTTATGTTCATCCATTCTCTTGCTTGTTGCATCTGCCTTTTGCCCCATGATCCCACTGTGATGAGGTTGCCTTTTTGCCCTCGATCATCTTACTCTCTGTGTCAGAGTGGCGACCCGTCCAGGATTGTGTCCAATAGCC
>CM068958.1:116193748-116218412 GCA_035128595.1 Eptatretus atami | reverse complement strand
TGTTGCCACAAAGTTGGAAGCACAAAATCATCTAGAATGTCATTGTATACTGCAGCATTAAGATTTCCCTTCACTGGAACTAAGAGGCCAAGCCCGAACCATGAAAAACACCCCCAGACCATTATTCCTCCTCCACCAAACTGCCAAACCCAGATTAGTCCCACGGACTGCCAGATGGTGAAGCGTGATTCATCACTCCAAAGAACGCGTTTCCACAGCTAGAGAGTCCAATGGCGATGAGCTTTACACCACTCCAGCCGACGCTTGGCATTGCGCATGATGATCTTAGGCTTGTGTGCGGCTGCTTGGCCATGGAAACCCATTTCATGAAGTTCGAGACAAACAGTGATTGTGCTGACGTTGCTTCCAGAGTCAGTTTGGAACTCAGTAGTGAGTGCTGCAACTGACGACAGATGATCTTTCCTCGTTACTCGCTTTAGCACTCGGCGGTCGTGTTCTGTGAGCTTGTGTGGCCTACCACTTCGTGGCTACGCTGTTGTTGCTCCTAAACATTTCCACTTCAAAATAACAGCACTTTCAGCTGACTCTAGCATCTCTAGCAGGGCAGACATTTAATGAATTGACTTGTTGGAAAGGTGGCATCCTATGATGGTGCCATGTTGAAAGTCCCTGAGCTCTTCAGTATGGACCATTCTCCTGCCAATGTTTGTCTATGGAGATTGCATGGCTGTGTGCTTCATTTTATACACCTGTCAGCAATGGGTGTGGCTGAAATAGCCAAATCCACTTATTAGAAGGGGTGTCCGCATACTTTTGGCCATGTAGTGTATGATTAAGATCAAATGAAATGAAGAGGGATTAAGAGGTTAAATTTAAATAATGACAAAACATAATTTTTTTTAAATTTATTTCACAGTCTCATGAGATGACGGAATCTCACAATATGTGATGGACATACAAACATATTACATTTTGAGTTTAAAATTATCTCACCACCTGGATGGAAATTTAAAAAAGGCTCCAATCGTTTTTGTGCACTGACATCATGGACTGTCATATAGAGTTTCAAAACGATCCGTTGAGCTGCCTCGGAGAAATAGGGAAAAAAACGAAAAATTATTAATGACGTTGCCTGACTTCATTGCCTGACTGTCTGACAGGAAGATATTGTTAAAGCTTTAACAGCTCATCTCGACTCCGTCATCGACGAGCTAAAAACAAATGTGCACAAGCTCGTACCGTATTCCTAAAGCTTGGCAGAGACAAAATATCAAATGGCTCAGCTTGTTATCCCAGAGCTGGAATGGCACAGCAATTGGAATAAAAAGGTGCTGTGCAATAAGATTGCCAACTTAAAAAGCCAAAAAGAAAATGGTGATAAGTTGGCATTTAAGTACAACATTAATCTTTTTGGAGAAACGGAGGCAAAATGAAAGAAAAATTACCTGAATGGTTTTATAGAAACATAGTGTATCAGTTATGGTTGGCAACATGAAATAGTGACTTGGTTACACCTTTTTACAGTTTTCCTAACATGTTGAAGTGAAAACATTCTTTCATTCAGTCACAAATAGTGTTTGAAAGGCTCACCTCCTGGGACTCTGAGGACAGCTCCATGCAGCTGGACAACCCAGCCATTGCTGTGTTGCCAACACTTGCTTGCTTGGCCACTTCAAGCAAAGCTTTCAGCTGCTGCGCTGTGGAGATAAGCGAAGTCACCATGTCTTCAAGATGTATCCAGTGTTTTGATTGCTGATGATGATTTTCACCACGTTGGTGTTCCACTTGCTGCTGCTGAGGAGCCACACGAGTTGGTCCTCTATGCGGTGAATCCAACTCTACCAAAGATGAACCAGGTGAAAGACCCTTGTCAGGTGTTGGGGAAACCGCAGACAGTGGTGGAAGAGGTGATAGTACTGCCAGACATTACCAGGTTGGGAGGGGAGGGGCAGGGGGTGGATGTCAAAGCAGAAATACAGATAAGATTTAAAAAATCAGACATAATAAAGAACAACCAAGAGAAATAAAAAGGTTTCAGAAGGCAATTTCAAAAAAAGACTTGTTGAAATGCCAAAATAATAGCACACTACCACTTTACATCCATGACCTAGATGCGTAACCTAATTTCTCTGTGTGTTGAAAAAGGAAGCAACTGTACATACTCATTCTTTTCACTCGGGGAAATTTTGCTTTTCTACGAATCATTGCAGAACAAAAATTAACATTTGCATTGCAAAGCAGTTTGTCTTTCCAACCAAAAAGTCACAATGGTCATATCATAGCTGTGGCATTTTCTTATTTTTGGTATACCATGTCGAGGCTCAAGTAAGAGCTAATACACAGAAACATATAACAAGGCAGGAGACGAGAGGGGCAGGAGAGGGAAGCATCAAACAGTAGGGAGCAGAGAGAAGAGATCTGTGGAAGGGAGAGGGATGGGGCAGGGTAAACAAGATGGACACAACAGGGACTTTCAGGAAGGAAAACAGGGAATTTGAAGGAGGTGGGTTTGGGTGGATTAACGGGGGTAGTAAAGATCAAGATTTTGGATAGGGAAGATAAGATATGGTGGTGAACAGCTGTTTTGAAGGCCTGGAGGGAGGAGTGGGATTGAAGAGAGTGGGGGAGTTTATTCCAAAGGCAGAAAAAAAAGAGGAATGAAAGAGTGAAGGTGAGCAGTGATTCTTGATTTTGGCAGTTTCACCAGAAGGGGTTTTTTGGCAGACCTTCAGCACCCTGAGGAAATATAGGGGGAACAGATCACAGACAGAGTAAAGGGGGAGGGGGGGCAAGACCAGAGAGGAGATGTTAGAATACAGAAAGACCACCGACCTGCCTCCGGTGAGAGAGAGTGAGAGACCCAAAGACTCAGCTTCATCGGCAGGAGATGCCAATGATCCTAAAAGCCTTGGTTCCCACAGCGTGAAGTCGAGCTAGGTGTGAGGCAGGAGCACCACCCCAGAGGGGGGAGCAGCACTCCATCAGACTGTAGATGAAACCTTGTATGTGGTTAGAAGCTCAGGTGTGCCAAGGAAAGACTTTGCACGACGTAGGATGCCCAGTCAGCGACTGGCTTTGGAGGCCAGCTTGGAGATGTGGCTTTCCCAGGAAAGATCGTTGCAGATAGTGAGACCCAAAAGCTTGAATGACAGGACTTCTTCAAGGGAATTGTTGAGAAAGTACATGGTGATGGTGGGGGGGGGGGGGTCCAGACGGTCCTTTCGGAGAGACATGGTGGCCACTTTAGTGGTCAACTTTGAAATGTGGTTTGCCCGTGAAAGATCAGGCATATAGTGAGACCCAGATGTTTAAACGACAGAATTTATTTGAGAGGATTGTGAGGAAAGTATATTGCGTGAGGGGTAGGAGTGGGGGAGTTGCCAGACAGTCCTTTTGGAGAGAGATGGTGGGAGTGTGAGATTTGTCAGGATTAAAAGACATATTCCAAGTGTTTGACCAGCTCGTAATTTTATCCAAGTCTGCAGAGAGTGCATATGTGCATGTATATAATGTCTTCAAGTCCATTTTGAGCCCCTTAATTGGTGTCATTCATTCATGAGTAGATTTCAAGTAAATACATAAGATTAGCTGTGAGTTGCTTCTGATGCAGCATAATGGATGTAATGAACAGAATGTTTATCAAAGTACAATTATCTCTGCAGGAATGAACAAGCCAACATTTTGGCTGTTAACTCTAATTGGAGGAACACACTTCAGCGTCCCAAGATGGAGCGCCAAAAATGTCAGCTTCTCCATAATTTCATGGCAGTTAGCATACTTCGATCAACGTTCTGACGATTTTATTTATTGTTCTACCTGTTTTCAGATGCAGAACGAGGCTCATGTTGAAAACAGCTTCACTATCCCATCTCACCAGGGTGTTGGTACCTATCTTAACAGCAATGGCACTTCAGCAAAGGACTTCTGTGACTCCATGGGGCTGACTCAACCTGAAAACTTTCCCACTTGGATTTCTCCCAATGGCAAATCCTCCCTTTTGGTTAAGGTGATGGCAAACTTCCCCACAAATATCTCCTGCTCCTCCTCTGATCCAATTGGTTCAACTGCTCATATGCTTGTTAGAGTAAGCATAACTCTGGCTATTTTCAGAGAGCTGTGTAACTGCCGGCAGGTCTGGAATTTTACTCAAGCAGATTGGCAGGGACTGCAAGCAGCCCTCTCTCTTCTGGACTGGTCTCCTATATCTACCACCTCTACTATTAATTCTTCCACATACACTTGCTCTCTCTTATGTACAGATTAATCCCATATCATCTTCAGTTATCCTACCCTTCTTCCCACCCATGGTACACCGAATCCTGTGATGAGGCAGTTACTCTGAAACAACGAGCCTTCTCTTCCTGGAAGGCAAATCCAACCGAAGGCAATTTCAGTGCATTCCAAAAAGCCCACAATAAGCATGTGTCCATTCTCAGAAGAGCCAGGAAACAACATCTGTCCAACCTGAAGATTGAACTTTCAAACTTGTCTCCCTCCTCCAAAACCTGTTGGCACCTTGTTAAGTCAGTCTCTGGAGTATGCTCTCCTTCATACCTTCCCTCTCTTCAAATTGCACCACAGCAGATTCCGCTTGTGTGAAGGCTGAATGCCTCAATTCTGCATATGCTTTCAAATCTTGTGGCCCCAACACCTCATTCTCTGCACCCACCCTTCCCAGTTGTACCTGACTGCTGCTGGACTCTGTAACTTTTTGCACCTGAGAAAGTGGAGACGTTTCTGTCAACCCTAGATTCTGACTATGCTACTGGACCGGATGGCATCAGCTCATGTGTCCTAAAAACCTAATCTGCTGCTCTTGCGCATCTTCTCTCTGCTATTCTTACCCTGTCATTTGCCCAAGGTCATCTTCCATCTGATTGGAAATCCACCACCGTTACTGCATTATATAAAAAAGGTGCAAAAACTGATCCCCTTAACCACAGACCTATCAGCTCACTTCCAATCATCAGCAATGTCATGGAATCCATAACCAAAGTTAATATGAAATATTTCCTTTTCCCCAACAACCTCATCTCAGATCACCGATTTGGATTCAGACCAGATCACTTCACCTTGGACATGTTGCTTCTATTCACCCAACAATGGATGGAGGCCCGCAATGTCAGACATGAGATCAGGGCCGAATCTGTGGACATATCTCGTGTCTTATACACAGTCTGGCATCCTGCCTTACTCTCCAAACTTTCTGCTGATGGCATCCAAGGCCAATTCCATACATGGCTTAATGACTTATTCTACTCCTGTAACCAACATGTGGTTCTCAATGGAAATCCTTTTATCTCCTCTCCCTATCAAGGGTGGAGTGCTCCAAGGCAGTGTTCTGAACCCAGTCCTATTCCTAATCTTCATTAATGATCTCTTTGACGATCTGGAAAATCCCCTTTATCTATTTCCTGATGACTCCACTCTCTGCTGTGACATCCCTCATCCTTTAGACAAGCAGGCTACAACTTCTGCGCTCTCTTCAGACATTGAGAAAATTACAAGCTTGTCAATCACTTGGAATATGTCTTCCCACCCAGACAAATCTCTTTCTCTTGATATGTATGTATATATATATGTATATATATATATATATATATCTGCATCCTTTATTCACAAGTAGAGAGGTCAAAGAACACTTTACCCCACACAATCTTGAGAATGAGGACTTGGGAAGAGGAAAACTTGTTAAAGTCAATGGGACACTAACAAAAAAGAAATACAAGTAACAACTATAGCACCATGCAGTTCCTCATGCAACTCGTTTAATTGGAAGAGGATTAATTTTGTAACAAGATAATGATATAAAACACACTTCCAAGAGAGTAAAACAGTATTTGGAGAACAAAGTTACAGCTGGTGTGCTCTTAGTGTTGGAATGGTTACCCCAGAGTCTGGACTTGAGTTCCATCGAGTTCATATGGGATTACATGGAAACAAAAGAGGAAGAAAAAGAAGCAGGAGGAGGAGGAGGAGGATAGGATTAACTCAACTAACCTTTCAGAATTGTGGAATGCACAGCATTACAGAATATTTGGCACAATATTCCTGGAAAAGCGCTTTAATCATATCTAGGAAGCATGGGGAAAAAGAGTGATGGCACTCATGAAAGTAAAGGGTGGACATACAAAGTAATGACTGATACTATAAAATGACACTGGTCTTGTTATTTACTGAAGCACTTTGTATTAAGTGCATTTATAAAGACTGTTCATTTACAATAATCTTTGCATAGGTGCTGGAAAATGCAGAATTTGAACAATTTTTCAGGAATGTCAGTCAGTGATATCAATTTATTTGTGAAATTTCATTTTAACTCTGCCAATAATAATAATAATAATAATAATAATAACAATAACATGATAAGAGTTCCTTTGCAACAAACTTCAATGCAAGAGGAGACCATAAGGCCCATCAAGCCTGTGCATTGGTTGCCAACATATGTTTATTTGTCTGTGCTCTATCTTTTTTAAATGCTGAGCATCAAGAAAGGAATCAGCACTACGATTTTTAAAGTCTTTGATATGACTCGGCCGGGGTTCGAACCGCCGGCCTCCCAGACTCAAACGCTCAAACAATTTCATCAGGAGTCTGGGATTAAATTGAAAGATAAAATCCATTCAAACAATATGGATCCAATTTACAAATAAATTAAATTAAACTTCCTCGCAGCGATGAAAAAGAGTTCTGGCAGTAATTGCCTTAATTCATCCATCCATTGGGACCATATTCGGTCTTGATGTTAATCAGCAACCATCATGATAAAAGAGCAGATGTAACATCACAGAGGAAACCAGAAAGAGCAATCAGAGATTGAAGACCATCGCCAGAACTTGTTTTGTGTGGTGTTTGTGTAGTTTTGTGTGGTGTATTTTGTGTGGAATTTGTGTACTGGCGTGTTAAGTAATTAATGAGACATAATTAGAACTGCCACTTTATAACTGCTGGCAGTGATGACCGGGTACCAAGACGTCCTGCTTTGATTAGACACCTGACTCTGACCCATGACATTTTTCATTATTAATCAAATGAATTTAGAATGGGATTAAAATAAATTCAATTCAAACAAGAAAAAGAGCATTCAGAGATTGCAGTCCCTCATCAGAACTTCTTTTGAGTGGTGTATTTTATTTTTATAGGTTTGAGGGTAAATCCAATATGGCTGCCAAACCATGTGTCCGATCAAGTTGAAATTTAAAACATGTATTCCCCATCTCTACAAGATCATAAATGTGAAGTTTCACATCGATTGATTAAGCGGTTCCGGAAAAGCAGTTTTGAAGGATTTTTTTCTCTAAAATAATATGGCTGCCGAATCACGTGATCGATGACGTCATCAATTTTTTTAAATGTGGAAATCAAATAAAATTAAAAAGAACCCAGATCAAAAAAATTAAATACTTCCGGCTGCCAGACCACATGTTTGATCCAGTTGAAATTTAAAATATGCATTCCCTATCACTACAAGTCCTAATTGTGAAGTTTCATGTCGATTGATTAACCAGTTCCAGAGAAAACATTATTTAATATTTTCTTCAATCCAACATGGCCACCAAACCATGTGACCTATGACGTCATATTGTGACCCTTTTGTTCCTCATGGATAGTTGCTAATACGTGTAAAGTTTCACCTCGATCTGTTCAGCCAATTCAGCGAAGATTTTTGAAGAAAAAAAAATATATGGTTGCCGAATCACACGACCAATGGTGTCATCAATTTTTTTTATGTGGACCATTTTATCCCGAGATGACCCTCAAAAATTTTCGTGCTGATCATATGTCGCGTTCTGCATATGCAATTATGACGTCATAACGAAGGCACCTATGATGTGATAAAATAAAAATCACACTTATTCGCCATGAGGATGACTTGCTGTGTGTCAAGTTTGAATTTTTTCCTTGGTGTGGTTTCAGAGATAGAGGTCTAAAGTTTTCCTGTTTTTTCAACATGGCTGCCTCAACATGTGATCTATGACATCATAATTATCCTTAAAACATTCCACATGAGTAGTCGCACCTATGATGAAAATCTCGTCTCAATCCGACAAGCGGTTGCGGAGAAAAACACAAAAGTTATATGCGGACATACAGACAGACAGACAAACAAACAAACAAGAAAAAGATGTCGTGCAGAGCACGATACTTGCAAAATCCAACCCCACTCCAAAGGTTGCCATGGATACATCAAATTGTCCATTTTGACATTGATACATCAAACCAAAATTGACAATGTTAATTGAGCTCAGGCCAATCGGATGAAAATTGATTATTTTTCAGATTGAAAGTGATGATTTTAGAAATTTGACATAGAGTTGATCTTTGACCTTTGACCTCAAAAATAGTTGCTTTCCCAATTCAGTGATGTACGATGCAAATCCTGTTCAACTTTCCAGTTAATAGGATGTAAAATTGATGATTTCAGAAGTTTGACCTTGAGTTGACCTTTTGACCTCAAAAATAGTTGGTTTTCAAATTCAATGATGCCTTATGCAAATGTTTTTCAAATTCCAAGTCAATTGGACGAAAAATGACGATTTTTAGAAATTTGAACTCATGACCGATGACCTTTGACCTCAAAATCAATAGGCTTCTCAGTTGAGACTACCTCTACAACTTGGCGAAGTTTTGTGACGATGAGTTTAGAATTGTGACCTGTGGGAGATTGACAGACAGACAGACAAAAACAGAAAAACAAAATCGACTGACCAAAATACTTGAAAAATCTTCGATTTTGCAAGTAAAAAACAACAAATGGACCCAAACGCAATGCCCTCTCTTTCGGTAAGGGTAATAACCAGCCATCATTTAACAGGATGAGTATATTTTAACATGACTGCCATAACCATATGCTGTGCATTAAACTGTTTGCCTTGGAATAAGAGTGAATAACATGAACGTTGGAAAATAATATTCTGATCAGAAGTGTGTGACATAACTGATATTTTTAGTGAACAGGATAGGCACCTAAGCAAGCCAAGTTCACACTGAATTTTTTTATTTATTATTATTACCAAACAGAGACGTGATGTTCCAAAAGAGTAGCACATCCAACCAACAATATTGTGCTTACTTTAATTACTCTCACCATGGCAGGAGAATAATCAGCATAAATTCACACCTGTACAACCCAAAAAGTGTCGTAACTCGGAAAATTTGCAATGAGCTTGGACTTCTGCTGAGCAGGACAGTTTTTAAGAAAAAAAAAGTTGTGTCAAATTATTTCAGCAGCCTGTACAGCAAAACAAAATATAATCATATATATAATTGTCAAAATATAGGAATATTGTTGTTTCATATGCAGTCCATGGGTGCTGGTTGCATCATTTTCTGGGGGTGTGGCTGTGCCGCTGATACAGTGCCCCTTTTTCCAGTAAGCTGGTACTCATTTTTCTGACTTCGGAAGCATGACAGGCTGAGTCACCCCACCTGGTGTTGGTTCAATGGACAGACAGGGGCTCGAACTAAAGAACCTTAAGATCTTTCAGCCGGCCACCTCAACTATAAAGCCAACACCAGGCTTAAAATATAGGAATAACAGCATGTCATACTTGTTAAATGCTACAGTACAATATTATAAAACACTGTTGCAAGTCGGAGAAAACAGTCCAGGGGGAAAAAAAAATTTGTTACAGGTTAGGGAACTGACAGGTGTGAAAAAACATATTAACATAAATAAATTGTACAAAGTGAAACATTTGAATGGCGAAAGGAAAACAAAATAGTAAACATAACATTCTGGTGATAAAATTGTTCCCTTGAACCCAACGAATAACCTGTAATTCTATAAATTCATGACAGTGCTGTGAATAATTGTTATTCTAACTGGGCCATGAAAACAATTATAACACCATTGACATCATATGCTGCTGTAGGAGCTGTTTTTATGGCTTGAACATACATTAAAGAAATTGTTAATCTCATCAGCTTCACTTCATGAGAGTCTATTGAAAGTTTAACATTGTGCAATCACTGACAACTCGTTAAGCATCATAAGCGACAAGCTTTTCTCCATGATCACACATGGAGTCACACTACGGCCCCCACCTACTATATACAAAACTAAAGTTGGAGTATCTTTTTTTAAAAGTCGCTTAGGCTACATTTGAGAGCCCTACCTGGTCTGTTCAGATGATTGTCTTGGCAGGGATCACTCTTCAGTACTCCAGACCATGGCAAAAGCAACAAAAAACCGAGATCGGTCAAAACTGGCAAATCTTCTTCTCGTTCATAATAATAATTATAATAATAATAACAATAATAATAATAAGAAGAATAACTTTCAGAAGGCGTATTTTCGAGCTGCCCCTTTCAATGGCAATGACTCTGGGACCATCCGACAGAGCCGTTTTACTTGATCCAGAATCCTTTGCTATTGTTTGTTTCAACAGTTCATTCTACAGTTAAATATTTACACATACTCTCTGTTTCAGAGTGTGTTCCCTCATGCTCAACCGCCAATGTCGTTTGGCAAGACCAAGCCATTGCCCACACCTACTCAATGAACCCTGAACCTTGCTATGCGCGTGTTCAGGTAAGAAAGCGTGTCACATGCATATGCAAAAGGGGGGCTCGAGCCCCCTCCTTGGCCATAGATGTCATTCCAATTTCAATAGCCAGGGATGTTAGATGTCTGCGGAAAAACACCGAAATCTGTCCTTTACACAATCTGTCCTTTCCTCGTCAGAAAAATAATTTCCGTGTTTTCCCCATTTAAAGATTTAAAATACACCCAAACCCCCATTTTGGCACAGACTCGATGATCACCAATTGGCGTTTGCACGATTTGATTTTGAAAACCAAAACCCCTATTCCGTGACAGAGTTCGCATTCAGTCGGATGGCACGAAAGCTGTTCTCAGGGTCTCAGGTTGTGTTCGGGAAGTTCTTCTTGGCATACAGGACTACAAACTCGGTGGAAAGGCCGAGTTCAGGGTGGTCACGTGGGGGAGGTGAGGAATGACTATGGATGGTGAACAATTAAGAATGCCAATCATTTCCCATTATAATTTCTCAGCGCAAGGTCTCCCGTGTAAAAAGTTTCGACACAAAGTTTAGTCCTGTTCGGCTACGGTTCAGAAGATGCAGTATGTGCAATATTTGACGTTTCAATGAAATTATTTTTGTCTAATGTAAAGTAGCATTACAATGTGAACACATTTATAAAGTTTGTACAACAACATTTGTAAATTAAAATCAGCAGTAGAACATCTGATATATAAAGCTCATTTTAACCACTCACTCACTGACTGATATTAAAGATCAGTACCTTCCAGGTGACGTAGAAAGCTGAAATGTTACGTGTCAATGGACATTGAAGACGATACACCAGTACAGGAACAAAAATCACAAAACTATCGAAAAGCATCCGTAAATGAAAACATAAATAAATGAAAATAAATAAATGGAAAAAAAACAAATGTAGGTGAGGGACCCGAGACAAATGGGAAGCACGTATGGTTCTTATTGCTTACAATGTATAATCATACCCCACCAGTAGTTAATAAAGGCGCTCTTGTCACATACTCTTGGCAAAACACTTCAGAACCAGAAATTACGTTACATCAATTTCATCACTTAATTAGCCTCAGCAAAGATTGTACTCCACTTCAAATTCCCCTTCTGTACCCATATCATTCCACCCAAGGGGGGGGGGGGTGTAATGTATATATATATATATATGTGTGGTATATGTGTATATACATATAATATATTCTATATATATATATATTACGTGTGTGTATATGTGTATATAACTATATATATATGTGTGGTATATGTGTATATATATATATATATATATATGTGTGTGGTATATGTGTATATACATATATTATATATGTATATATGTGTGATATGTGTAATATATATTATGTGTGTATATGTATATATATGTATATATTGTGTATATGTATATATATGTATATATGTGTGTATATGTGTATATACATATATATGTGTGATATGTATATATATATATATATATATATATATGTATAGTATATATGTATATGTATATTAGTATATGTATATATGTATATATGTGTATATATATATATATATATATATATATATATTATATATATATATATATCTGCTTCCCTGTTCTCCCCCTACCCTTAATCCCTCATCATCGAAGCGACTGGTTGTATTCCTAGCGTGTATATACGATATATATATATATATATTTTTTTCCTTGGTGTGGAAATATATATATACAGTATATATATATATATATATATATATATATATATTATATATAATATTATATTATATAATATATATATATATCGTATATACACGCTAGGAAATACAACCAGTCGCTTCGATATGAGGGTATTAAGGGTAGGGGGAGAAAGAGGGAAGCAGAGAGAGAAAGGAGGGAGAGAGAGGGGGAGAGAGAAAGAGAGGATGTGAGTGAGAGAGAGAGAGAGAGAGAGAGAGAGAGAGAGAGAGAGAGAGAGAGAGAGAGAGAGAGAGAGAGAGAGAGAGAGAGAGAAGATGAGGGAGGGGAGGGAGAGAGAGAGGAGGGAAAGGGAGGAGAGAGAGGAGAGAGGGGAGGGAAGAGAGGAGAGGGGAGGGAGAGGAGGAGAGAAGGGAGGAGAGAGAGGAGAGAGGGAGGGAGAGAGAGGAGAAGAGGAAGGAGGAAGCGAGGAGGGGTGGTGAAGGTGGAGCTAGGAAGGGGGTAAGAGCAAGGAATCGGGGAATGTGAGGAGAGTGACGCCTCACCAAACGTTACTATACACTGCGGAGGGATGGTGGGAGGAAGGGTGTGTATGTGGGTGTGTGAGAGAGAAGAGAGAGAAGAGAGAGGAGAGGAGAGAGAGAGAGGAGAGAGAGAGAGAGAGAGAGAGAGAGAGAGAGAGAGAGAGGAGAGAAGAGAGAGGAATGTGTTGGAGGAGAGTGCAGCAATATATTAGGCAAAGTGGGGGGGGGTGGAGATGAGGGACGAGAGAGAGAGAGAGAGAGAGAGAGAGAGAGAGAGAGAGAGAGAGAATGGTGTGGAGGAGAGTGCAGCATTATATTTGGCAGGGGGAGAGATGAGGGGACAAGAAGTGAAAGTGAAGGGGAGGGGGGGGGAGGAAAGGTGAGGGAAAGATGGGGGTTTAGCAAAGAGAATTATATTTTATGCTTAATGTGACACACACACACACAACCCACACACACACACACACACACTAACTAATTGAGGTTTCAGTACCTACAATTTGGCCTAAACACACGCAGAAATCAAGAAAATGACCTGATACCAAGATTCCAAAAAGAAGTGAAAGAGACCTGAAATTCTATGAGTGATCAATGAAACAATGGGAATCATGAAGAAGAACACCTGACAGAGATCTTAACAACCATCCCTGGAAATATTTACTAACAAAAACACATTTGGAAGCCATCTGGGGCTCAGTGACGATCCTCAAAAGAGCCCTGGAACAAAACTTTTGAGAACAAAAACTTCCCACCTTGGTCCATGATTTCGTGACAGCCCTTACCAAACGGAGGTGGATAGTTTAAGACCTGAGAGGACTCCATTTCACCTTTTGAAACCCACATATGGAGATAATACAACGAATAACACACCACACACACACACACACACACACACACACACACACACGTGGTTACTTTGGAGACATGGGGCGAAGCATTTAAAACCCACGCAATCTACCTGGCAAAGGTTTGCCTGCATGCATGCTCGTACATGCAGTGACATTTGCACCCCTCTGGTCGGCTCACTCTGAATCTGATTCGTACATGCTACAGTCCCCTCAACAGAGGGGGATGGTGGGGGGAGCAGGGGGTGGGGGAGGGGCAGGGAGAGGAGAGGAAAGGGGAGGGTTGAAGAGAGAGAGAAGAGGCGAGAAGAGAGAGAGGTGTGGGGTCGGAAAGAGGGAGACGAATGAGAGAGGGAGAGGGGAAAGAGAGGGGAGGTGGAGAAGGATTCTGGCAGATGAGATGCCCAGTTTGACGTCCATCCGAGAGACGGCACACACAATGATGAATCACCCTGACTGTGAAACACTGGGATGACAGTTTACAGCTGGGTCAGGATTCAAACCCAGGCGAGACAGCTTTGAGTGAGCATGCGTACCTCTCAGCTTTCCTGCCGTGATGTGGCGGTTCATTACTTCATAACAACTCAAAACATTTTTTATTCATTGTGATCATATGCTTTCTTTTGCCTTCCTTCCACTGGAATGGAACCGTGGTATCACCATTGATTGAAGCTTAAGAGCAGACGTCAAGTGGCTTCAACAAGCAATCCACAAAATGGTTAAAGAAACGTTTAAAAATGAAACATTTGGTTTTTATTTGTATTTATCTATGCCAAGTTGACGGGTCGTACAATGGAAGATCATACAAAAAGGGGGAAACGTCGTGTAAAATAATTTTTCACATTTTCAGTGAGCCAGCCACCATCTGTTGCACTGCAGAACAACACGTGGCCAACGCACACAAGTGGCCCCTGAACTTTGTTCAAGTCGATCGATATGCAGTATATGCCTGGTGTTGGCTTCATGGTTCGGCTGGTGGGCTTGGGATCCTCGGATCCTAAGTTGAAATCCTCCTTTCCTGTTGAATTAATACCAGGTGGGGTTGACTCTGCCTGTCATCCTTCCGAGGTCGGCAACATGAGTACCAGCAAAATGAGTCTCCAACCGAGGTGAATGCTGTGACGATATCGTCACCACAACGTCATGACTGCAGCCTCAGAAGGGCCTCTCACATTGCAAAGATGCCAAAGTCAAATGCTGTCACAAAGCAGAAGAAAAGCGAAGCTACCGACTAGTTTTGCCCTTATTAGGGCTCATCAGGGCAACATATCACTTTTCCATCCACTCAGTGACTTTGAAGCTTTATGGCTTTTATATGAGTTCATGATGCATCCCTAACTGTGATCTTCAGTCACTGCAACGATACATCCATCACTGTAATCTTCTGGTCCATCAATGGGAAGGTTTTAGGCAATAAAACAAATTTATACCACCGGGGGTTGGGACTGCCATCTCAAACTTACGTTGTGATACATCTTTGACAAGTACATGACCAGCTTATGGTTCCAGTTTTCAATTACATGTTGTTGATAAACTCATTGTGTTGTGAAGTGGCTTACTTGTAGTAACACCAAAGAAGAAGTCAAACATAGGTCAAATAAATTTGGCTTTGAAGAGAAGAAAAGAAAGCAGAGATACTGAGCATGATGAATAAATTGAAGATCGACTTGCCAATAAAAGAAAACACCAAGTATCCGAAAGAGAATCACAAACTGATGAACAATGTAAACATCGACTTGTCAATCAGACAGAATGACAGGTGTCTGTCAGAGAAGCAGAAACAGATGAACAACAACAGAATTGCTTAACTAAACACGACAACGGACTCTCCAACCATTACGCCACATAGTCTAGGATTAAATTACAAAAGAAAATCCATCCAAGCAATTCGTATCTAATTTACAAATAAATTCAATCAAACTTCCTCACACCTATGAAAAAGAGTTCTGGCAGTGGGAGGCATAATAACAATGGAGGAGTTGGATGATTGAGTCTTCCACGATCTCCAAGAGCACCAGGAGGTTAGGGAGTGACTCTGCTACCGAGTTGTCTCCACTTATTCCATGCTGACTTCATTATTGATAGAATGGTAAATTCTATCGTCTCTCAGGTAACCAAAACTTTTGATCTTTTCTTAGTTACATTTTTTTTCTTCATGTTTTTTTGGAACAATTGAGTCTCACATAATTACGTCCACCACCGAAGGTGAAGGAGGTTATGTTTTCACCCCTCTCGGTCTGTCGGTTTGTTACTTGCAAAATCGAAGATTTCTCAACTGTATTGGTTAGTAGATTTTGTTATTCTGTCTGTCTGTCTGTCGCCGACAGGTCACAATTTTAAACCGATCTTCACGAAACTTCACTACATGGTAGAGTTTGTTATAAGGAAGAGGACTATTACTTTTGAGGTCAAAAGGTCAACATCGGCCAAAGGTCAATAACTTCGGGGAGATTTCTAAAATCCTCAATTTTCATCCGATTCACTTGAAATTTGAAGAGGATTTATATTTCAGGTCACTGAATTCGACGAGCTAATTATTGTTGAGGTCAACATCGACCAAAAGGTCAACATAGGCCCAAGGTCAAAAACTAGGGTGGTATTTCTAAAATCCTCAATTTTCATCCAATTGACTTGATATTTGAAGAGGATTTTCATATCAGGTCACTGAATTCAATCACCAATTATTTTTGAGGTCAACATTGGCCAAAAAGTCAACATAGGCCCAAGGTCAAAAACTAGGGTGGTATTTCTAAAATCCTCAATTTTCATCCAATTGACTTGATATTTGAAGAGGATTTTCATATCAGGTCACTGAATTCAAACACCAAATATTTTTGAGGTCCACATAGGCCAAAAGGTCAACACATGCCAAATTTCTAACATTGTCAATTTTCACCCGATTGGCTTGATATTTGAAGAGGATTTATAATTCAGAACACTAAATTCGACGAGCTAATTATTTTTGAGGTCAACACAGGCCAAAGATCAACAACTTCAAGGGTGAGATTTCTAAAATCCTCAATTTTCATCTGATTGACTTGAAATTTAAAAAGCATTTATATTTCAGGTCACTGAATTCAACTATCCAATTATTTTTGAGGTAAACATCGACCAAAACGTCAACATAGGCCAAAAGTCAAAAACTATGGTGGTATTTCGAAAATCCTCAATTCTCATCCGATTTACTTGAAATTTGAAGAGGATTTTCATATCAGGTCACTGAATTCAAACACCAAATATTTTTGAGGTACACATAGGCCAAAAGGTCAACACAGGCCTAATTTCTAAAATTGTTAATTTTCATCCGATTCACTTGAAATTTGAAGAGGATTTATATTTCAGGTCACTGAATTCGACGAGCTAATTATTGTTGAGGTCAACATCGACCAAAGGGACAACATAGGCCAAAGGTCAACAACTTCGGTGAGATTTCCTAAATCCTCAATTTTTATCCAATTGGCTTGAAATTTGAAGAGGATATATATTTCAGGTCACTGAATTCAACCAGCCGATTATTTTTGAGGTCAACATGTACCAAAAGGTCAAAATAGGTTCAAGGTCAACAACTAAAGAGGTATTTCTAAAATCCTCAATTTTCATCTCATTGACTTGAAATTTGAAGAGGATTTGCAGATCTGGTCACTGAATTAAACCACCAATTATTTTTGAGGTCAACATAGACTAAAAGGTTAACACAGGCCCAACATTAACAACTATGGTGGTATTTCTAAAATCTTCAATTTTCATCCGATTGACTTGAAATTTGAAGAGGATTTTCATATCAGGTCACTGAATTCAACCAGCAATTATTTTTGAGGTCAACATTGGCCAAAGGTCAACAACTTATCAACTGATCGCAGGTATAACAACTGATCCCAGATGCAACCCTACCTTGAGGTCAAATATTTCAGTGCATTCTAGGTTTGTCTTTACCATAGTTTTTGATTATTATTTTTTTTATACATTCCCCGTGACTACTTATACCATTTCTTCAGGCACACGTTGCCTTCTGAGAGCCCATTCAACAACTGCTCTTGTTTTTTTTGAAAAAGCATCAGATCAAGTACATTGATACAGTTTCCTTTTCTTTGCCAAATACTTCTCTTGGCATTTCTTCAATATATAAATCACTTCTGTTGTTCATCTTCCTGGCATAAAACAAAACTGGTTGTTGTCTCAAAGGGAACCCCTTTATAATGTTCATCTTACAGAGGAGTTAAATTAATTGAGCAGGCACTGAAAGTTTTTGAAAAGGTTGTTGAAAAGTGAACAAGGGCACAATTTTGTTATTTACCCATTCTTCAGGGATCACTCCTTATTCCCAGACCTTTCTACACAACTGTATTCATATTTCCTTGATCTCTCAGTAATATCCTCATTAAAAGGAAATCTGTAAACCAGACAAAACTGCAAAAAGCCAGCAGACATTCTCCAATTCTAATTCAAACACCCCACAAACTACCTTCCAATCCTTTAACTCAGCCAAATGATACTTATGGCAATCATGGCTAAATCTATCAAAATTCTCCTGAGCAGGGAAATAGCAAAGGAAACTTATCTCATCAGATTTCATTGCAAGATCCTTGATTCACTGCTTGAAATCCACACTATTCCTGTTGGATCATGGTAAAAGTCCTGCATATATTTTCAGTATACCAGCGAGTAATTTGGACAATTTATTGGTTGGCTCAGTGACAAACGAGATGAGAGCTCAAAGTCATTATTTATTTTTTGCCCCATTCCTCTGTTAATTTTTTTTTCCTCTATTTTCTGATTTTCCTTGAACCCCAACATCTGCATTGAAAATAGAAAATATTATATTGCCTTTGTCCTAAGTTATATTTCGATCCTATGCCTGGTGTTGGCTTAATGGTTAGGGTGGTGGGCTTGGGATCCTAGGGCCCCGAGTTCAAATCCTGTTTGGCTGTTAAATTAATACCAGGTGGGGTTGACTCAGCCTGTCATAATTCTGAGGTTGGCAAAACGAGTTCCAGCTTGCTGGGATGATAGAGCCATTTGAGTATCCTGTGTCAGAGTGGTGACCTGTCCAGGATTATGCCCAAGAGCCCAGGAGGTTGGTTTGGCAGCACCAATGCTCTGCACAGAGTATGGTCCTAATCCTAATGGATGGATACTTAGATTGAATTTGTTTGAATAATTTGCATTTCTATGCAAAAGTAACATTCATATTATAAAGGTGAAAGTACATAGTAGCTAAAATGATACCCCACTACACTTTCTTTTTTTTCTTTTTTTACATCATTTGAGGAACATGACATTGAGTTCACAAATCTGCTTTGGCCAACAGAGTTTCTGGACATAATTCTGATGGAGCAAATCGGTGGTGTTTGACTGTTGCGTTAAGATCTATCCACAGCTACAGGTGGTGTCCGTGACTACTTGGCATAAATGTGATTACAATTACCACTGGATGTTATTCACCATCTTGTGAAATGAAGGGCACTCATTGAAATGATAAATTGCTACCTTCATTCTTGCCAGAGATGGGCCAAGCCATCAGCTTTATTACCTCTGCCACCGAAGGTGAAGGAGGTTATGTTTTCACCTCTTTCTGTTGGGTGGTCGCTAGACTACCCTTATTCTCAGGTTTTCCGTCTGCCTGTATGTCTGTCTGTTTGTATGTAATGGACGCTCTGGAGCCAGAGGAGTCAACCGATTTTGATGAAACTTGATTGGTAGGTTCATACCAGATGTAGTTGTATGCTTTTGAGCACCGTTGCTATGGACGCCACCGTTGCCTAGCAACGCGGACTTTGAAATTTTTGAAAAAATCCGAAATTTTTTTTTTTCGAAAATCAAAAATCGGCTTCCACGCTTTTATGCGCACTATAATCAACCTCTTTGTCAAAAATTTTCAGCCCGATCGTCAAAAACTATATGACTATATGCAATATATTACTATATGCTTTCACCCCAACGTTCGCGTTGGGATTCCCTAACGTAGGGTTAGGGAATCGAACACAAATGATGAATGGACAGTTGCTCGTCATGTTCCTATATGGAACAACGAACGGCAAAAATGCCATCTTGTTCTCTTATCAACATATTTCAAATTGGCCTTAGTCTAGCGACCACCCATGTCGCCTACCGGCTTGTTGGGTGGTCGCTAGACTACACTTATTCTCAGTTTTTCCGTCTGTCTGTATTTTTTTGTATGTAATGGACAGCTCTGGAGGCCAGAGGAGTCAACCGATTTTGATGAAACTTGACAGGTAGTTCATACCAGGATCTAGTTGTATACTTTTGAGCACCGTTGCTATGGACGCCACCGTTGCCTAGCAACGGACTTTGTGAAATTTTGAAAAATCCTAAAAAAATTGTTTTTTCGAAAATCAAAAATCGGCTTCGCACTTTTATGCGCACTATAATCAAGTCTTTTATAAAATTCAGCCCAATCCGTCAAAAACTATGACTAGATCAATTATGTAGCGACCACCCATGTCGCCACCGGCTTGTCTGTTTGTTTGTATCTAAAGGCCCAGTCACACTTGACTTTTAGCCAGCTTATGCCGACGTATGAAAAATTTGTCTAAAACGCTGGTACACGTTGAATACGTTATGGGTAAGTTTTGATAACATTGAGAGCGCTGAAAAACACTGCCATATGTCGTAGTACGCTGGCTTTAAACGTTGTACTTTTCGGTTGTTCTCAAATTTTCCATGCTTGAAATTTTAAGACTTATGCCAGCGTATGACTCACACGTTCCGCATAATGCTGGCCATAAGTTGTCGGCACGTCACGCGATCTTGACACACGTCGACACACGTTACTTGTAAGTGCTCATAAGTCGAAACACATCGAGGTAATGGTTAGCGTCAGTGTTCCAGACTCCCTGGTTTTTTTTTTTAGTTTTTTTTTTCTTCTTTCTTCTCCTTCCTTTCCTTCGGTATGATGGTGATTTTGACACTTCGATTCTAGTGCGGTATAATATAATATAATTAATAGACTGCCGCTCAACGATTTAAATCATAACCGCACTGTACACTGAACACCGTCATACCGAAGAAAAAAAAAAACCGGGAGTCTGGAACACTGACGCTAACCATTACCTTGACGTGTTTCGACTTATGAGTACCTTTCAAGTAACGGTGTGTCGATGTATGTCAACGATCGCATATCGTGCGTACAACTTATTCCCATCGCATGCGGAGCGTGTGTCATACGGCAAGTACGTCGTAAAATTTTCAACATGTTTAAAATTACAAGACGTACTCCACTTACTACGACGTATGATAGCGTACTTTAGCGTTCTATTCACGTATACCAAACTTACCCATACCGTATTCGATGCGCCAGCGTTTTAGACACATTTTTCAGAGGTCGGCATACGCTGGCAAGATCGCCAAGTGTGACTGCGATGTTGACACTTCCATTTCTGCGGCGGCTTATGATTTGAATCGTTGTGCGTCAGCCTTTTCATAACCTACGCCACGTCATCGTCGTGATGCGTGCAGCGCGCTATGCATAAGTTAGACTATCGTTGGCCATAGTTTTGAAGGCCGACAACAGGTTCAGCATTCATGGTATAAGTTATCTATAACACAACGAAACGTTCTGTGTCCGTTACTAATACGTTATGCATAAGACCAAGTCGTTATGAATACGTCTGAATTTTAAAAAAAACATCAAAAGTTCAACGTAAGCCAGCGTTTTACATACATTTATAACGTTGCCATTGCTGGCTAAAACGTCAAGGTGTGACTGGGCCTTAATGGACAGCTCTGGAGGCCAGAGGAGTCAACCGATTTTGATGACACTTGACTGGAAGGTTCATATCAAGATCTAGTTGTATGCTTTTGAGCACCGTTGCTATGGACGCCACCGTTGCCTAGCAACGGGACTTTGAAATTTTGAAAAAATCCTAAAAAAATTGTTTTTTCGAAAATCAAAAATCGGCTTCGCACTTTTATGCGCACTATAATCAACGTCTTTGTCAAAAAATTTCAGCCCAATCCGTCAAAAACTATGACTAGTATGCAATTATGTAGCGACCACCCATGTCGCCTACCGGCTTGTCTGTTTGTGTATGTAAAGGCCCAGTCACACCTTGACGTTTTAGCCAGCTTATGCCGACGTATGAAAAATTTGTCTAAAACGCTGGTACACGTTGAATACGTTATGGGTAAGTTTTGATAACATTGAGAGCACGCTGAAAAACACTGCCATACGTCGTAGTACGCTGGCTTTAAACGTTGTACTTTTCGGTTGTCTCAAATTTCCATGCTTGAAATTTTAAGACTTATGCCAGCGTATGACTCACACGTTCCGCATAATGCTGGCCATAAGTTGTCGGCACGTCACGCGATCGTTGACACACGTCGACACACGTTACTTGTAAGTGCTCATAAGTCGAAACACATCGAGTAATGGTTAGCGTCAGTGTTCCAGACTCCCTGGTTTTTTTTTTTTAGTTTTTTTTTTCTTCTTTCTTCCTTCCTTCCTTCCTTCGTATGATGTGATTTGACACTCGATTTCTAGTGCGGTTATAATATAATATAATTAATAGACTGCCGCTCAACGATTTAAATCATAACCGCACTGTACACTGAACACCGTCATACCGAGAAAAAAAAAAAAACCGGGAGTCTGGAACACTGACGCTAACCATTACCTTGACGTGTTTCGACTTATGAGTACCTTTCAAGTAACGTGTGTCGATGTATGTCAACGATCGCATATCGTGCGTACAACTTATTCCCATCGCATGCGGAGCGTGTGTCATACGGCAAGTACGTCGTAAAATTTTCAACATGTTTAAAATTACAAGACGTACTCACTTACTACGACGTATGATAGCGTACTTTAGCGTTCTATTCACTATACCAAACTTACCCTACCGTATTCGACGTGCGCCAGCGTTTTAGACACATTTTTCAGAGGTCGGCATACGCTGGCAAGATCGCCAAGGTGTGACTGCGATGTTGACACTTCCATTTCTGCGGCGTTATGATTTGAATCGTTGTGCGTCAGCCTTTTCATAACCTACGCCACGTCATCGTCGGTGATGCGTGCAGCGCGCTATGCATAAGTTAGACTATCGTTGGCCATAGGTTGTGAAGGCCGACAACAGGTTCAGCATTCGTTGGTATAAGTTATCTATAACACAACGAAACGTTCTGTGTCCGTTACTAATACGTTATGCATAAGACCAAGTCGTTATGAATACGTCTGAATCTTTAAAAAAACATCAAAAGTTCAACGTAAGCCAGCGTTTTACATACATTTTGATACGTTGCCATTGCTGGCTAAAACGTCAAGGTGTGACTGGCCTTAATGGACAGCTCTGGAGGCCAGAGAGATCAACCGATTTTGATGAAACTTGACTGAAGGTTCATATCAAGATCTAGTTGTATGCTTTTGAGCACCGTTGCTATGGACGCCACCGTTGCCTAGCAACGGGACTTTGAAATTTTTGAAAACATCCGAAAAAAAAAAATTCAAAAATCAGAAATCGGCTTCCGCGCTTTTATGCGCACTATAATCAACCTCTTTGTCAAAAATTTCAGTCCGATCGTCAAAAACTATGACTAGTATGCAATTATATAGCGACCACCCATGTCGCCTACCGGCTTGTCTGTTTGTCTGTCTGTTTATGTGCAAGATATCCCAAAAAGTTGTGGACACATCCAGATGGAATTTTGTGGACAGGTTCGGTGTGTGACAAGGATGTACTGATTAGATTTTGGTGAAGATTTGGATCCGGATCCGACTACTAGAATTTTTTAAGTGATTCTTCACCATTGAAAGATAGGGCCACAACCGATATAGAGTACGATATCTCAAAACATTGTGGACGGGTTCGGCCGAAATTTGGTGGACAGGTTGGGTGTGTCGCAAGAACGAATCGATTCGATTTTGGTGAAAATCTGGATGCGATAATTATTTAATTTTTAAGTGATTCCTCACCATTGAGAGGTAGGGCCAAAAACGATATATTACTCCAAAGCACGATATTTCAAAAATGTATTAGGCTCGATATGTTCTCGTGGATCAGGAATTACGTCACGGAGGCATGCGCTCTACCGAGTACCCTTCTCGTTATGTAATACATTTGGTCATGAGTTCTACAAGGTATGAGAAAAGCTAATTTGACCGATCACACTTATAATAATGAATCAACTTGATGTACAAGTATATTAATTAGATCATTCACCAAATTCTATTTTTCTGTGGTTTTAACAGACGTTAACGTATCCATATTTCATTAAGTAGAAAGTTTCAAATTGAATATATAATATCAAAATCAAATATATTTAATTTCATTAAGTATATTTAATTTCAAATATATTTAATTTCATTTCATTAATTCATCCGTATTTAATTAAGTAGAAAGTTTCAAATTTAATATCTTCTTCTTTCGGCTGCTCCCGTTAGGGGTCGCCACAGCGGATCATCCGTTATGATCCGCATAATGATTTGGCACAGGTTTTACGCCAGATGCCCTTCCTGACGCAACCCTGGTCGCCTCTTACGACACAGGGATATGGTACACCTATTCTAACTGGGGCATAGATTTAATATATAATATGCAAATATATCTAAACATGTAACAACACTGTGTATTTATTTTCTGTCACGGAGAAAGTGACCTTCCGTTCATTGACATGATGTCGTAACTGCCTTCGTCGCATTGGTTGGACAGCTCACACGACTTTGCTCACAATCAAAACTATGCATCACAATTCTGTGAAGCATCATAGACACCTCAGGTGTTAGCCCATGGCTCAGTGAAATTGTAATCATCCCAAGAAAATAACCACAATGTATTATCTATGCACATAAGCAGTACGCATGTTTTTGCTTCATGTATGTACACCAGGTTATTTTGAGCTCACCTGGAACGTACTTCAGGGGAGCTTATGGGATAGCACGTCGTCCGTCTGTCCGTCCACAAATAATTTCAACTTCTTCTCTGAAACTAAACATACAGTTTCGATTAAATCTTTTCACAACGTTCATCACTGTGTATGTACCGAACATTAAAAAAATAAAAAAAACAGGCCCTAAGGGGGTCTCTACGGGGATTGTCCTCCAAAATAGGTATTTGCTTTCTTCTCAGAAACTAAAGGCCCAGTCACACCTTGACGTTTTAGCCAGCAATGGCAACGTATTAAAATGTATGTAAAACG
>CM068958.1:116161774-116187576 GCA_035128595.1 Eptatretus atami | reverse complement strand
CGGAGGCCCCTGGAGTACCGGTGGAAAGTGGACACAGTGACATGCTGCTCCAGTGCAAGTTCATATACCTGACCTGAACTCTGCTGTTGGTGTTTCCCCCCACCTCTACTGCTCCTTTTGCCTGCGTTTCTACTTTTCCTTTTGTTGCATGTTTTGCGTCATGTTTTTGGATGTTACGTCCTGATCCGTTCAGTGTATGAGCTCTTCCACGAGCCTCGATTCTATATACAAAAAAGAAGGGATAACGAGTGTCTTAAGTCTGATTCTTGTGGCTTTACCAATACTTCAATCTTTCCTTATCTTAGACATTTCTCACTACTTTGATCCCTCACTTGATTTCTGTCATGCTTCAGAAACATCAGGAACTCCTACATCTCTTCTTAACCCGTTTGCAAGACTTTGGCATCATGATCAATCCCACAAAGTGCATATTTGGTATTCCGGAGTTGAATTTCCTCAGCTACTGTGTTAATTGCTCAGCATTCGTCCACTCATGAGAAGGTGCTGATTATTCAGGATTTCTCATGATCATAATCTCAACACAAACTGCAAGACTTTTTGGTCCTCGTCAACTTTTACCATCAATTTATTCCAAACACAGCCACAACACTGCAGCCGCTGAATGAGTTAATCACAACTGATAAGCACCCTGAAGTGTTTTGATGGTCGGTTCCAACCTTGTCAGCCTTCCACACCATTAAAGACGCACCACTGGTCAACTCCTCACTCCTGATTTATACAAAGCCAGAGGTGCCAACAAGCCTAATGGTAGACGCATCTGAGGTTGCGGTGGATGCGGTCCTTCATCAGTTAATTTATGCCGACTGGCGTCCACTGGCCTTTTTCTCGAAAATGCTGAAACCAACAGATTGCAAGTACAGCACCTTAAATCGTGAATTGCTTGCTGTTTTCTTTGCCATTAAGCACTTCTGCCACTTCTTATATGCCAGACAATTATTTGTCGTGACTGACTACAAACCTTTAACTTTTACTCTACCCACCCATTCACACTCTCACTCACCCTCACTCTCCTCGAATACTTTGCCAACTCAGTTATATCTCGCAATTCACAACCTACATTCGGCACATAAAAGGAATCATGAACTCGGTGGCCAACACTCTCTCATGCATTGAGGTATTGGCATTGTCTTCCACCAACGCACTAGCATCAATTTTATTGCACTTTCAGAAGCACAATGGGAGGACACGGAGCTCCACTGTCTACAGTTTGCAAAGGGTTTGCTTACATGTCACAAGGTACTGCTCCCAGGGACAAACGCTACCCTCGTGTATGATACATCGATGGGACAGTCATGCCCTTTCGTTCCTGCGGCATTCTGTTGCACAGTCTTCGATACTTTTCACTCAGTCGTGCACCCGGGTATTCGAGCAACCCAGTGACTCATCACGACATGCTATGTCTGGCCATGCATCAACGCCGATGTGCACCGTTGAGGCCAAGCAATGTCTTCAAAGTACTCAATGACACATTCAAGGTGCACAGACACAGGTCGACACTGGATATCAGAAGCAAGTTCTTTAGTCATTGGATTGTAATGGATTGGTACAATCTCCCTGAAAGTGTGATTGAAGCAAATTCAATTCAATCCTTTAGGGCCAAACTGCACATCCATTGGTTGAATCAAAGGTTCCTCACCGACAGTCCTTAACACATGCACAAATAGTATGTAAAGTATTACCAGACATTGTAGGGAAGACCGGGAAGATTACACGAATATTCCTTCTTTCCCGTATACTAATGACGTAGATGATGATGATGATGATGATGATGATGATGATGAATAGATTGTCTCTGAAAGAAAGAATGAGGAAGCTCAAAAATCAGGAAGAGATAAAGAATCAATACCAGTGAAGAAGAACTTAGGAAGGGAAGACATGGCATATTTATGGTCATTTGTAATGAAGGTCAGAAGATAAAGCTGTAAAGAAAGCAATAAAGCTCATGGTAGAATTAAGAAAATATACCATCAGAGATGGGGAATCCCCCGCCATTGAATGAAAAGGTCATACATATTCAAGATAATGAGGGAGGTGAATTGGAAACAAGACACCATTTGGTCATCATCTCGAAAAGTTCCCACGTGTGAGGAACGTAGTAACAAAAATAATTGAAATCAGATAAGCGGTTTCCATTTATTACAAAAAACATTTTTTTCAAGATGGCCGCCCCAGTCGGCCATCTTGGATCCGGCCACGCCCAAAATCAATAGGGTTCTTCCTTTTCAGGTGGTACATGTGTGACTCAAATTTCAAATCGATATGGCGAAAAAACATTTTTTTCAAGATGGCCACCCCAGTCGGCCATCTTGGATCTGGCCACGCCCAAAATCAATAGGGTTCTTCCTTTTCAGGTGGTACATGTGTGACCCGAATTTCAAATCGATATGGCGAACAGTTTATGAGTTATCGCACTCACAGCTATAATGTTGACGCTGCCCCAGTCGGCCATCTTGGATCCGGCCACGCCCAAAATCAATAGGGTTCTTCCTTTTCAGGTGGTACATGTGTGACCCAAATTTCAAATCGATATGGCGAAAAAACATTTTTTCAAGATGGCCCCCCAGTCGGCCATCTTGGGTCCGGCCACACCCAAAATCAATAGGGTTCTTCCTTTTCAGGTGGTACATGTTGTGACCCAAATTTCAAATCGATATGGCGAAAAAACATTTTTTTCAAGATGGCCGCCCCAGTCAGCTAAAGGATGCCGAAAGGATGCCTAAAAAGTCATGGATTAACAATGTAAAAATGATGTGGAATTTTGGGTTTACACGGAACTGACGCACTGGATAGGTCTGACACAAAAATAGAGGAATTCCATCATTCGGCCAATCACCTTAAAAAAGGGAGAAATTGTAAAACGTTTGCTGTCGTCGTCGCAACAAAGGTACAGAAATCAAATCTCCAGTTTCTGCAGTTGTGACGAACCTAGTGTCATTCATTTTGTGTGCAGACTCTGACTGCTAGTTCTACAGAAGCACGGCAGTTCCGCTGATGCAGTTTCCCTTCTTAGTTAGGGCAGGAATTTGGAATTTTTTCAGGGTGCCGGCGATAGTTCGCTGACTCTTCGTGAAGGATACTCTGGGATATTTAACATCCACCAACTAATGCTAGCAGAAGGGATCCTATTTTGAACACCTGTCTTAAAGCTGATACAACCAAGTTGGTGACACGATGTCGTAAGGTGATAAAGCCAAGTGTTTAATCATGTGAATTTAGTGTTTTCCACTATAACATTTCCAAGGGAGAAAAAAGGTGAGATAGCATTCCTTGACAATTTTGCAATTAGTGCACTTGATGGGACAATGGGCATCAACGTTTACAGAAAACCAATCAAAACTGATTGGATTTCACATTTTACCTCTGCCACCTATGGTGGATGGAAGTTATGTTTTCACCCCTGCCTGTCTGTTTATCTGTCTGTTTGTCTGTGAGCAGGATGTCTGAAAAAGTTGTGGATGGATTCGGATGAAGCTTGGTGGACAGGTTTGGTTAGGTGACAAGAACAAGCCGATTATATTTTGGTTAAGGTCCAGATCCAGATCCGGCCTATCAGTGGGATACAAAATGTAAACTTCAGCCTGGCAGAAGTGTGCACTCCACCAAGTGCTATTCCAGTACATTCTGTTATTCAATGGCTTAGACACAATCCATGGCATGCAGCCTCATCCAGAGGGCATGGAGATTTCCAACCTGTTGAATTAACATCTCAATGAGATACAGCATTTAAGGACCTCATCAATTGCATGCTCATAACTACCAAAGGCAATGTTTTTCATTGTTAGGAATCCCGTTTGACTAAGTCAAGAAAAACCTTCATCAATGATCCAACAAAAGTCTGGTTTCTGCTTCCTCCTGTTTTACCCTGGTCTATGTGAGCAATTGGGAAGGCCTTTTTATGGTTGCTGATATGTAAATGGCGTAATGTTAACGATGGAATGCTATCTGAGGAGCACAGAAGTGTTCGGTACATCATTCTATGTGGAAAATGCAGCAATGAGAACATGGTGGTGGATGGAGTGGGGGAGGGGGGGCAATTGGCAGACCATTCCATCCATGGTTTGAGGAGCATTGGGATACCAAGTGACAAGAAGAGCAGTCTAATTGACTTCCCTGAATCTCCAGTATTGTGAAACACATTCAAGACAGGCTACATTTCTGACTAGGATGGAGCTGAGCACGTCTGGGAGAATACACAAAACCAAAAATGAGGCATTTTCCATGAGGCATGACAGACATGACATTGTTATGCCATGCCCATGGAAGCTACAATTTCCATTCGCCTGCATTTGCACTTCCAATGAGGTAGTAATTGTGTGCCAGAACTCAGAAGTGAACAGAATAATTAGTGGTTCATCTCCAAGGGAAGATGTACGGAGACAGAATGAGGAAGATGCTGAATATAGTTTGCCACGTGGCACTTCCACCCATGATTGTCCACCTATCTGAAAGGGGAATTTGGAACAATAAATTTCCTGGTCAGCATTAATGGATTTGACTAAAGACCGGCACGGTGAAACAAGCATGAGCTCATAGCACTGAAATGTCTCCACTGTTCGTTCAATTGTTGATACAGAGGTAGGAAATATGTGATGAAATTGTTGTTTTTATTCCTGACTGCCAATCTCTATTTTGAAATAGCCTTACAATACAAAATAAAACAATATCACAAGCTGGAGTCTCGGGATGGTTCCAGCAGTCCAATTGACTTCCCTGAATAAATGAGGTGCCGTAACTCTGATGATCATCTAACATAACTTCTCACTGTAATCAGTTACCTTGAACTTTATGGTTACAAAGGCAAGAACAGATTATTAATCTTCCACTGCAATTAAATAATTAACCGCAAAGACAATATAACTCTTTCACTCTAAAAAATACTAGATGGTATTCATAGAATAGTGAGAACCAACTTGGTGAGAACCAACTCTTTTGTTATTTAAGGTATTTTTTTCTTTGATCCAATATGGCTGTCAGCCCACATGACAGATGACGTCATCTTTATCAAGTCATATCTCCCATGGGTAGTTGATGAATTAGTTAAATTTTGCATTGATCAGTTAAGTGGTTTCTCCTATGAAGATTTTCTTCGATCCAATATGGCTGCCAGACTATGTGACACACGATGGTCATGATTATGAAAATCATCTTCAGATTTCAAGTCAATCAGATGAAAATTGTCAATCTTAGAAATTTTGGCCTATGTTGACCTCAAAAATAGTTGGTGGTTGAATTCAGTGACTTGATATGCAAATCCTCTTCGAATTTCAAGTCAATCGGATGAAAATTGGGGATTTTAGAAAATCGGTCTGTGTTGACCTTTGGCCTATGTTGACCTCAAAAGAATGACCGCTTATCACATGGTCATGTAACATGTGGTAAAGTTTCAATTTCCTCCGCTGAACGGTTTTTGATGTACGCTCTTAACGAAATGCAGACACGACGTACGACGTAAGTAGTACATCACCGATCGCTTAACCGCGCTTTTCGCTTCGCGATCGCAGGGTCATAAATCAATCAATCAATCAATCAAGGGAACTTCGCATTACTCTCAATCTCAGCACAGAAAAGTATGGATATAAAAACACAGAAGACACAAATAGGTGAACACAAAAAATGGCAGTGGGAGATCCTTGCGGTTGTTAATTATCCCACCAAGATCCTACTGGCATTCAATAAGGTTCTAAATCAGCATGCTTCGATTGGGCTTGCACAAGAGAGGAGTCATACATTGCTCAGTTTCTCTGGTGCAATGTATTGGTGATATCATTCATGGTCACAATGGAATAAAAGGCAGGTAGAAAAAGGGAAAGAGGTTAGGGAGGAGATAGGAGTAAGAAAATGAGGGTAAAGAGGCAAATAATAAGGGCATAAGAAAGGAAAGGAATCTCAATAATTCCAGCATTTTTTTTTTGTGGAAAAGTTAGATGTCCTATGGAAAAGAATGAGGAAGCTGGGAAAGTCGACCGGCATAAAAAAAGGGGACAAGGGAATGTAGTTGAAGAATGAGCCAATGGTTAAGCACCGATGCCCTTGTGGAATTGGGGAGGAATGATGGGCAAGGCGATGAAGACAGAGAGGTTGCAAGAAAGGTAATGGAAGACTACAAGACAACCATCCTGCTTGCCATGAGAGAAAAGGCCCTGTGTTTTGTTCTCCTGCCAAGAGTGATGAGTCTGCGGACCTTGAACTCGATTGCCTAAAAGGGTGTAAATGTATGGAGCAGAATTCATGGTGCACAAGGTATCTGCTTCTTCTTGTGTGCTTTCCACACTGATTACATCTTTTTGTGACTGATTCGGCAGCACACCCATGCAAGTAATGGTTGTGACTGCACAGTTGCACTTCTCAATCACCTGCTGTGCCAAGTAGTGTGTCAGAAGGTTTTTGTTTTAGTGCTGTTCATAAATTTGTTTAAATCTCTGATACATGTGTTGTTGTCAATTTTGTACTGTGGGATATGTGTTGATGTTCCTCCAGTACGACATCGTCTTGTGTGCTCTTTAAGCAATTTCATATTGTAGTTATCAAACACAACATATGAATTAGCGTACTGTTTGCTTTTGCAGTCTATGGCACAAACAAAATGATGAGCCAGATTACTGCAGTTTCGTATATTGTGCTTGAACACAGCCATTTCATGAAGGACAGCCATTGCAAAGGGAACTGATGTATTGTTGAAGATTCGGCAGCACTTAACAGCACCGCCGTCTCAGGGGTTATAACGCCGGCTAGTTCGGCACAGGTCTCGGGTTACGCGCCTCAGATCACGATACCAAAGTACCCCCGTGCCTTGCCAGTTGGGGATATAGACCCCAGCTACAGACTGGGTTTGTCAGAGACCGAGCGAAGTCTGCCACAGTCGTTAACCAGTTTGGTTTTAAATACAAATCGAGCAATTGTTCCTCAGCTCGGCACGAATAAATTCAAGGCGGCAACTCTCGTATGAATCAGCCAGATTTATTGGGGACACATCGGGGAAACACGACACAAGCAAAGCATTCACGAACGTTATAACTAATCTATAACCCGCTCTTAACTAGGGAGCTACGGATACGGGTTTCGAAGGGGGCCAAGCAAAATAAAACTTAGGCCTGGACAACATGCAGACAAGACACGAAGTACTTGGTAGTGCCTCATGGACAAGAGGAAAGTGTCGAAGGCACAAATGCGGCTCGTGACAAGCCGATGGTCTCGGATTCAAGCGC
Organism: Eptatretus atami; assembly: GCA_035128595.1. Classification (NCBI taxonomy): domain Eukaryota; kingdom Metazoa; phylum Chordata; class Myxini; order Myxiniformes; family Myxinidae; genus Eptatretus; species Eptatretus atami. Next base: position 116,180,350 of record CM068958.1, on the reverse strand, counting down.
CCAGCTCGAGCATGCAGCGTGGCAAGATGGCGCTCTACTCCTATCGGCACCGCTCGCGCATGTCGCGTGGCAAGATGTGGCGACGTACTCCTTTTGTCGGCAACGCTCACGCACCCAGCGTGGCAAGATGGGTGCGACGGTGTCCTCTTGTCGGCACGCTCACGCACACAGCCTCGGTGCGTCCACCCCTGTAAGGTCGACGGCACAAGAGCGAAAGATCTATGTGTGTGTCCAGCTGGTTTTTCATAAGGTCCAGTATGCGAATCCAGGCCTGGCCTGTACACCAGACCAGGCCAAATCTGGGTGTTGGGCTCGCAGGTGGATCGATGGATGAAAGACGTGTCGAGCCGTGCAGGGAGTCAGGACAGTCAGAGGCCCCGTGGTTGGACTCAGGATGAACCTGGGGACGACCTGCACGCTGGATCCATGGCCAAGGAGCGACAGCTGGACAAGTCACTCCTCCTGAAGCACATCGCTGACCGACAAAGCCCCAGTCCCTCCCTTGCCTTTTTGGGGCGGGCTTTTTGGACCGCCTCCGGGGACCCGTGATTGGTCCATCGTTCGAGTTTGCAGCACCTCTCCGCCAATGGGTTGCTGGCACGTCTTGTTGACTGACTGTCAGGGCGCTGGGGGGGCTCGTTAAGAGGGGGGGGGGGAAGGAAAATGAAGAAAGGCACCTCTCGGTACACCACCGCTGTATGAACACTGGACAGCCTGCTACACCTCCCGACACACATGTAACGTCCGATTACCAAACAACCTGGCTAAACATGCATTTAAGGGGGGATCTGGGCTAATCCTATATTTAATAACCCACTAAAGGCCCATTTCTGCAACAGTATCACCAGTGACCAAAATCAGTTTCAAGTGGAAACACTACCCGTTTCCTCTTCTGTTTCTACGTGTTCTTCCAGCAGATGAACAAGTTGTGCTTTGTCAATAAACAGATGGAGTCGTCCATCCTTTGACATCAACAAATGGGTAATGGGAGAGAATTTGTATTCTCCGATCACTTCTTTCAGTGTGATGCCTCTAGATGATTGATTTATTGCAAACAAACACACCATTAATGAGTTTGATGCCTTGATCACAACTTTCTCTGCTCCTACTTTGATTTTCATGACTGTTTCCTTCATTCCATCCAAGAACCTTCAAATTAGTCATTTTGTCCCACAGGTTTTGCTCACCAGAGAGTCTCTGTTCCACAAAATCCTTGCAGGCAGATTCGCCTTGATTTGCAGTGTTGAGTATATTCTCTTATACATCTTTTGGTATGATTACTTTCTTTGCAAGATGTACCAAAATCATCTCTGTGCTATCATTCACCTCTCCAACCTTGAATGGATTGGATTTGTACAGGACATATTTCAGCTTTTGTACTTGTTCCTGCCATCACAGTTTCCACCAGATAGATAGATCATGGTGCTGATTTCGAGAAAAGTGTTCCAACCCAAGGATATGTTCTGTCTTGACAGACAATCGTGTTAACTCTGGAGTACTGAGATAATATCTCAGTAGGGCCTCTGGATTAGTGGTTGTAGACCAAATGCCTCCATCACCTTTATTAGCCTTATTAATATGCTCCTGACCCTGATCAGCACCAATAGCTGTGAATGCTGTGTAATTTGTTTGGAGTGTAAATTCTTCACTTTCAAACTCCTGCCAAATGACTGGATGTGTTTGCTGCAAGCTATACATACGTGCAATATATTCTGGGATATGCACCGTGTAGTCAAATTGTTTGTGTGCAAAAAATCAGAGGCACATCTCCTCAAGCGAAGCAAAATGCAAATCCCATATGCACTGACATGTGCTCCCAAGGAATTGTTTCAGGTGAGTGACTTGCCGCATGTACACCCTGGCCCACTGTAAATGGGATATTTGATGGTTTTGGAATCAAATGTCTCTGAGTTTGTGGAGATCTAATTCGGTGATCTTGGATATCAGTTTATCCAGTACTGCTCCAACGTTAGTTAATCTGAGTCTTGCAGGCATTTGACAAGTTATCAATTACACCATTTAGTTTGCTACAAACACTTCTGTCTTTCCTTTCCTCTGCTTCTCTGGCTGGATTTTGGATGGTTCTGTATCCATAGTCTGAAAAAAAAATCAATTTTAGTTGTAAATAAAAATTAGCAGATTTATTTAACAAATAATACTTTATATAACAAGGGGTAAAATACATTAATTCGAAAACTATAACATCCAATTTTATCTGTTTACGTGACTCTATGATGGCCCAAACCAAGCAATTATTAATGTTTGTCCAAAATTTTTTTTTTTTAAACATGGCTGCCATTAATCCCAGATGGCATCTAAAAAAAATGCCAAACATCATTTTTGTAATGTGTTAGCCCTAAAGACTAAATTTAAACACTGGAAAAAATCGATATGAAATATTCACGAAATGACATCGCAGCGTAGTCTATGTAGGGAGGGGGCACAAAGGCCCGGTCGTATTAGGGCCAGAGCGTACAGCCACGTTTGGACACACAAGGACTACGTTTTCTTTAATTTATTTTCAAGCAGCCTTGGTGGGAGTTGGTCCCTGGGCTGCGGAATTCGGACCAGAGCGGGTCAATCGTGTCAGCCTTGTGTGAAATTGCCCCCCTGGGATATTGGGTTGAGCCATTTAGTCCAGCAGCGTAGTCTGATATTTCAGATCAATTGTTCAAATTTGCATAAAAGCACCAAAATTGCGTACAATGTTAGAATAATGTATTCTGAACAATTCTAGATATGGAGCCACCCGAGATTGTGCCTTGGTCAACCAAAGCTGACCAAGGCACAATCTGGGTGGCTCCATATCTAGAATTGTTCGGAATACATTATTCTACATGTACCAATTTTGGTGCTTTTATGCAAATTTGAACAATTGGTTTGCTATGCTGCAGTACTAATTAAACTGGGAAGTATTTCCTATGGCTTTTTCATTACATCCGCCACCGAAGTTGAAGGAGATTATGTTTTCACCCCTTTCTGTCTGTTTGTTTGTTACTTGCAAAATCGAACATTTTTCAACAATATTGTTCAGTCGATTGTTATTCTGTCTGTTTGTTTATATGTCTGGCTGTCACCTACAGGTCACAATTATAAACCGATAATCATGAAACTTTGCCAAGTTGTAGAGGTAGTCTCAACTGAGAAGCCTATCGATTTTGAGGTCATAGGTCAAAGGTCATCTTGAGGTCAAATTTCTGAAATCGTCATTTTTCATCCGATTGACTTGAAATTTGAACAAGATTTGCATAATTTGTCACTGAATTGGGAAACCAACTATTTTTGAGGTCAAAAGGTCAAAGGTCAACGCGAGGTCAAACTTCTAAAATCATCCAATTTTATTTGAAAATTTTTCAATTTTCATCCGATTGACTGGAAAATTACACAGCAATTACATAGTCCATCACTGAATTGGGAAAGCAACTATTTATGAGGTCGAAAGGTCAAAGGTCAAACACAGGTCAAACTTCTGAAATCATCAATTTCAATCTGAAAAATGATCAATTTTCATCCGATTGACCTGAACTTTGATTAAGATTGTGAATTTTAATCTTTGAAGAGGATTTATATTTCAGGTCACTGAATTCAACCAGCCAATTATTTTTGAGGTCAACATAAATGGACAATTTGATGTATCTATGGCAACCTTTAGAAAGGGAGGGGGGTGGATTTTGCAAGTTTCATGCTCTGCACGACGTCTTTTTCTTGTTATTCTGTCTGTTTGTCGCCTCGAGGTCACAATTTTAAACCGATCTTCATGAAACTTCACCACATGGTCGAGTTTGCCATAAGGAAGAAGCCTATTGTTTTTCAGGTCAAAAGGTCAACATAGGCCAAAGGTCAACAACTTAGGTGAGATTTCTGAATTCCTCAATTTTCAATTGATTGGCTTGAAATTTGAAGAGGATTTATATTTAATGTCAACGAATTCAACCAACCAATTATTTTTGAGTTCAACACCGACCAAAAGGTCAACATAGGCCCAAGGTCAACAACTAAGGTGGTATTTCTAAAATCCTCAATTTTCATCCCATTGACTTGAAAATTGAAGAGGATATATATTTCAGGTCACGGAATTCAACCAACCAATTATTTTGGAGGTTCACATCGGCCAAAAGGTCAACACAGGCCGGATTTCTAAAATTGGCAATTTTCATCCGATTCACTTGAAATTTGAAGAGGAGTTGCATATTTGGTCATTGAATTCAACCACCAATTATTTTTGAGGTCAAATTTGTTTTATGAATTTTGCAAGTATCATGCTCTGTGTGACATCGTTTTCTTGTTTGTCTGTTTGTTTGTTTTTGTGTGCAGGACATCTCAAAAAGTTGTGGACAGATCCGGATGAAATTGATGTGTTGCACTTGAATTGTGTAGATGGTATCTTCATAAACTAAGAGCTACTGTAAATGTTTGAAACAATCCATGAGAATACATATGCCATTCCATACTCGTAAGGATAAAAATGTTCTCTTTTATATCAATGTCCTTCTTACACCATTAGCCATTAAGTTGGCCTAAGATAAACTGATGTGGAGAAATACTTTCGATTCCACTAATCACAACAAAATAATAGATAAAGTATAAAACTTGATCTAGAGAACATACAATTGCTAACACAAACATTAACTTTCTGTACATTTCCATTCCCAGCTTGGAAGAGTAATATCTCTTAATTTTGGCCAAACAAAGAATAATAAATAAAAACATTTAGATTCTCTACATTGAGAAATAAGCATGCCTTGAAATATATTGTCACATATTCCCTGGTTTTAGATTTTCAATATATATTATGTGCATCGTATTTTATTACTTTGCTCATTTCCATGTTTATCTGTGATGAACAACAAAAATAATAGAAATAAATGGACTCTGATATTCCGCATTGCCATTACTGATCGAAATTGATGTTGGAAGGGCTCCTTTGGACAAATATTGTGGACACAGCATTGGTTTTCAACCTTGTCATGTCCTGGTACACCATACGGTCTGCCTCAAAAAATTTTGAAGCATGTCTTGTAAGTGTCCTTCATAGAAGATGGAATTTCATCTGAATGGAAATGTGCTCAGCGAGTGTCCAGTCCCTAATTTGTTTCACCATTGTTGGGTGAACAAGCTATTCGTTCTGTATTCCTCTGCATTGCTTGGTTTTGGAACACAGCAAAGCGTTTTTCCCTTTGTTTGTTTTTTTATATTATTGGTATGTGAGTAATTGAAAGCTTTACATTCAACCACGTCGTCCATTCACCTCAATAATTATCCCATATAAACTGGTACCTTCACACTGCCATATTCGTTTATCAGGCAAATCAATCACTTTCGATCAGAGTGTGCTTGCAAGGACGGAACATGACTGCCCCCTGCACTTGAGGTAATATTTGACAAAACAACACTCAACACTTAAGTTGTTGACACATGTATGTGAAGAAAAGTATTTACCAAGTAAATAGAATACTTATATGACCACGCTAAATGTCAAGTTAGTGAAGAATGCAACCACCAAACGTCCCAGACTCAGAGAGGACAGTCACAATTTCGTGAGGACAAAACTTCTGCGGTCATGATAAATCACAGGTTAGTGAAGACAGCACATGCACACCTCATGTTCAAAATGCCTTAAAAATATAAAAAGGAAATAAAAATAACAACCAGGGTCGGTGGTGTAATCGGCAGAGCATCCGCTTTGAGAGTGGAACGTCAGCAGTTTGAACTCTGGCTGAATCACACAAATGACTTTTTTTTTAATGGTGCATGCTACTTCCTTGCTTGATGCTCAGTCTTTAAAAAATAATAAAGCATGGAGAAAAACTACCAAAGGTTGGCAACTACTGTGCAGGCTCAATGGCCTTCTGCATTGAAGTTCTGCAGTTTCTGCACCGTAAGGGAACTAATATCTAAACATAAAAAAGCCCTGTGTATTTATTTCTCTGTCACGCAAGAAGTGACCTCACATTCACGGAAGTCCCGTCGCATTGGTCACTGAAAAGGAGCACACGCAATATATCAGTGTTAGTGACACTCGCCATTTTGTTTGCACTCAACAAAGGTGCATTTATGCCTTCCAAAACTTTTACCACACGCGTCTGAATTTGGGTTGATTGTATGACCATTCCGGTTGTTTTCACAACTCTAACGCGAGAGGTGAGACATTCGAATTTTTTATTTGCAGTAACATATATATATATATATATATATTATATATATATATATATATATGGGTGAGTAATTTTTGTCAGTCTTTTGAAATTCATTATCACTTTGATAATAAATGTTTCAAAAATAATGTTACTTTTCTTTATGAAACAAAAGTAATCAAAAGCCTGTGAGTTATATTATTTACAACTGTGCTGTGATGGTGGTGATTGGGGGGGGGGGGGGGCTATTCCCATCATTTTGGAAGGGCTATTCACTCGTTACTGTATAACACAAAACACACTTTTTCAGACTAAAGGATAACATGTAGATACACTTAATCTGAACAAGGAGCTGATACTCGGGTCCCGCTGCATTTTGGGTGGTGTGAGGAATAGATGTGTAATATGAAAGTTAAATCTTGAACGGTTTTTGAAATATCCTGTACACAAGCCAAATTACAGAGATGGTTGCATTGGCAGCATAATTCAGCCAATCACAGTTTTAACTTTCATATTGCAGATATCTATTCCTCATGATATTATCTCAACCTCATTAGATCACGGCTGTGATTGGCTGAATTATTTTGCCATGGCAACCATCTCGGTAACTTAGCTTGTGTATGCGATATCTCAAAAAACATTCAAGATTCAGCTTTCATATGACACAGATCAATTCCTCATACACCAAAAAGGCAGGAGACCAAGAGTATCAGCTCTTTGTTTTCTATCAGCTGGTCATTCCCACTTTTCATAAAGATTTCGGATAAATCCTGTGCAATACAAGAGCAAAACCAGCAACAATCAGGCTCCTATTAGATTTTGGTTAAATGCCTAGAATCTGCTTTGCCAATCAATGACAAAAACAACTCATTCTGACAAGGTTTACTTTTGAGGACAGAAGATCACACAATTTGTTGGACAGGAGATATGGACAGATCTTCCACATTTTCATGCACATTAAACACGTATTGTCATGTCAGAAGGATCCATTAACACCAACCGACTGAACTGGGGGTAGAAGACCCCTGCTAAGGACCAAAATGGTGATTAAATGTTACTGCATTCACTTAATACTATGATTCCTATGGATCACCCAAACGAGGCCGAACCAGGTGGCGCAGCGCACGGGAGGCAAAAGGTGGGAACACGACTCTTATCGTAAAATGGGTCATTAAAAGAGATTACGGGAATAAGGGTAGTCAAGATGCTATAATGAATAAACGGGACAGACCAGGTGTTCAAAGGACAAATAAGTAAGCAGGCACACACACAATGAAAAACATATAAAACAAGAAAAAAGGCAGAGATTGCAGACCTTTGCCAGGACTTGTTTTGTGTGGTGTTTGTGTAGTTTTGTATAGAGTATGTTGTGTGGCGTGTGTGTACTGGTGTGTTACATAATTAATAAGAGACATAATGTATTTTCCGGTGTATAATCCAAACTTTTTTCTCGACAAAAAAGGTAAAAGTTGGGGTTGCGGTTAATCCACGGGTATAGAAAAAAAATCACTTAAAAACGATCAATGCTGAATTTCAATTATATTCCAAACTAGAAGTGAACTCGGTAGAGCACATACCTCCGCCCCGTAATGCCCGATCCATGAGAACATATCGGGCCCAATACATTTTTGAAATATCATGCCAAATGTCGTTCTTAGCTCCATCTCTCAATGGTGAAGAATCAGTGAAAAATTAAATAATTCTCCTATCCAGATCTGGATTCGGATCTTCACCAAACTTAAATCAATTCTTCCTCATGGCACTCCCAACCTGTCCACCAAGTTTCGTGTGAATCCATCTATAACCTTTTGAGATATTGTGCTATCTATCGTTTTTGGAATAAAGTTGTGGAAAGGCACAGATCAGGGGATGGGTGTAAAAATATTTCAAAGGCCTTGCATATCCCTTGTTGCATAGTCAAGACAATAATTAATAAGTGGAATGTGTATGGTTGTGTAGAAACATTTTATCATGATGGGTTTGGGGGTGATAAAATAAATAAATTGATGATGATTAAAACTTGATATTAAAATAAAATATATTAATCCTGAAATAAATGTACTCAAATATGATATGATGTTATAAGTATGTATCCATTTGGAAATAACATAATTATATTTCTCCTCTGTATGGAAAGATCACCTGTATATTAAATGTGTAAACAGGTTGAACTTTGCCAGTAAGTTGTATATAAAGAAGAATTGCCTGTCATGTAGAACCATCTTGAGAATTTTGTATGGAAGACACAAACAAGTTGGAATGTGGACTTAAGAAAATGTACAGGCGCTCTGGTCGCTTCAAGATAATATATCTTCCCAGTTTTGGGAGAAGCAGACTGACTTTTAACCAACATAAGATGGAAACTTGTTTTAATGGCCATTAGGGTTGGTGTTTGATGTCATTCTCGCATTCTGTGCGATTAATATGTCTGGGTTTGAATATGTGTTCCAACATTTAAGCAGGAGCTGTCAAAGAAGTCTGAAGATAAGGTTCACCTGGAAATTGTCAAGACCGGGCGAACTGGCGTCAGTGTCAGAAAATTATAAAAACTGTCTTACTGGAAACTATATAAAGACGAAGATTCTCCGGTTATGTTGAGAGATCTGGAGTAAATTTGTCTGTCCAGAATCTCCTGTGTTAGCACATAAAATCTGTTCGTTTGTTCAATAAATGTTTTAAAATTGTATTGACGTTGTGTATCTGTATCAACAGTACCATCAAGACCCTGCCTAGATCAGGCCGTCCTTCCAAACTGGATGACCAAGCAAGAAGGAGACTGATCAGAGAGGCAACGAAAAGTCCAATCAATGACAACCTTGAAAGAGCTACAGGCCTATCTGGCAAAGACTGGTCACTGTGTGTATGTGACAACAATATCCCAAGAACTCCACAAGTCTGGCCTGTACAGTGGGGTGGCAAGAAGGAAGCCATTACTCAAAAAGCCTACCTTGAGTCCGTTTGAGGTCTGCAAAAAAACTACTCCAGAGATTCTGAAGCCATGTGGCAAAACGTTTTGTGGTCTGACAAAACCAGGATGGAACTTTTTGGCCTAAATGCAAAATGTTACGTTTGGCACAAACCAACACAGCACATCACCCAAATAACACCATCCCTACTGTGAGGCATGGTGGTGGCAGCATCATGTTATGGGGATGTTGCTCATCAGCAGGGACGGCACTTGTCAGGATAGAAGGGAACATGGATGGAGCAAAATACAGAAAAATCCCAGAGGAAAACCTGTTGCCCTCTGCAAGAAAGCTGAAATTGTGATGAAAGAACGCATAGTCTTGCCTCACGCGTTCATTCTGAACAAAAATACCATCGTTAACTGAACACACTACTATTATGGCCCACTGATATTACGGCCCATATCCACATATCATCCATGCACCTAATTATGTCATATAGTTTCTTGGCATGGGTTATGAACCTCATTCATTTAATTCTTCACTCACATTGGATCATAGATCAGATATGATGTTTCAGATTTTTCAGATAAATTCAACTAAAATTCAACTAACGAATTATGGTTGAAATACTTCACCGATGATGTCATCGTTATCACCCTATATACCCCATGGGGAGTTGATGACATATGCCAGTTTCAAAAAAAAAAATTTTTTTTTTTCTTCGTTTAGAGGTTTCAGAGAAAATTTCCAAATTTTTCCTTTAATCCAATATGGCTGCCATCCCGTGTGACCTCTGATGTCAGAGTTAGAAATAAAATATTCTCCATGGGGAGTCCCTCCTATGTTTACAGTTTTTAATTGATAGGACAAGCGGTTGCAGAGAAAAACAGTTTTGGATGAGGATTTCCATTCAACCAATTATAGCTGGAATACTACTTCACTGATGACATCATCATTAACACCCGATATACCCCATAGGGAGTTGATGACATATGCCAAGTTTCAATTTTTTTGCTGAGCGGTTTCAGAGAAAATGATGTCTAAATTTATATTTTTATCCAATATGGCTGCAATACCATTTGAGTCCCTCCTATGTTTAAAGTTTTGCATGGATTAGACAATCGGTTGCAGAGAAAACCTTTTTTTTAAGTGAAAATATATAGATGAGGACACGCACGCACGCACGCACGCACGCACGCACACACACACACTGCAATAGACTCGCACCCCCTTCAGAGCGAGACTAATAAATGTCTCACATCAGAAATCATACAAGGATTTTCTCAAATTAGATTTTGAACACTGCACTGGTTTTTGCCTGTACCCCAGTGGTCTTGTTCTGTGCTTAATCAAAAGGTGTTGTACTTACCAGCTGTCGCGTTGAAAATGTCTCCTTGTGATGTTGCGTCTGTCAAAATAGGGGTTGTTGGGGCATCAGCAGCTACATCTCGCTCGAAGGATAGGCTTCCTGTTGCCATCATCGTGACAGCTGAACCAATCGTATCTGCAGCAATGACCATATAAGGAACTCTGACAACTGTATACGGATGAAAAATCGGTTAAATATTCTCAACTATTTTAAAAATATTTTCATTTTTGAAAAATTTGTCTGAATAAAAACTTTAAAAACAAAAAGCCAAGTTTATCATAAATAAAGTGTTTGTGCTGTTGCCATAATGGGTAGTAATGATCAAATATAAATTATTTTGTATTTTTCTTTGAGATTTATTCTGAAGAAAAAAAAAAGACGGAACTTTGGGAATTTGCAGAGGAGACGCCTTTGACAGACCAGAAATGCTATATTAAGGGAGATGACCAGCTAAAGTTGATCTACATGTGTACTCACAGACACACAAAGTGACACGCAGACCAATTACAATAGCCTCCAGCGTCCGTTTGGGAATGGGCGAGGCCATTAAAATGGCAAATACAAACGTTTGGGTTAAATCAAGCACAAGGCATGTAAAATGTCCACATATGAAATGCTCAGCAGTGTAGGATCAGAAAGGAAAAAAAGCAAAAAGTCCATCAGATGAGTTATGCATTTTAAAAAGCATTTTAAAGTAAATTTTATCACACCAAAATACACAATTTGGTGAAAGTCTGTCTGTTTGTCTGTGTCTGTCTGACTGACTACAATATATTCATTCAGTGGCTACTTATCCAGTCTCAACCAAATTTATGGCTGGAATACAACTTCACTGATGTCACTTTTGGACTTCCGGTTCTGGGTTTGGAGCGTCTGCAGGTCTCTTTCAGGGCTCTCTGCTGTCGATCACAAAGGTAAGTTTCCGGTCGTTATCTGTCCCGTTTTAACTGTTTATTTTCTTACTGCATGTCACTGTGTGTTCCTAGTTCGGTTTTGTTTCAAAAAATCGTGCTATTTTGTGAGTTTTCGTCGACCTTGTCTTAAGGCCCTGTCACACCTTGACGATTTAGCCAGCGTATGCCTGACGTATGCAAAATTTGGCTAAAACGCTGGCACACGTCGAATATGTTATGGTAAGTTTGTATACGTTAAGAGCACGCTGGCATACGTCGTAGTACGCTGGCATACGTCTTTGTACGCTGGCATACGTCGTAGTACGCCGAGGTGTTAGCAAATTTTCATGCTTGAATTTTTCGCGTATGCCAGTATGACACACCGTTCCGCATAATGCTGGTCATAAGTTGTAGGCACGTTACGCGACCGTTGACACACGTCGACACACGTTACTTGTAAGTTACTCATAAGTCGAAACACGTCGAGGTAATGTTTAGCGTACCCGAAACTTATTTCTAACCTATGAGTAACGTGTTGTAGGCACGTTACGCGATCGTTGACACACGTCGACACACGTTACTTGTACGTTACTTATAAGTCGAAACACGTCGAGGTAATGGTTAGCGTCAGTGTTCCAGACTCCCTGGTTTTTTTTTATTTTTATTTTTTCTTCGGCATGACGGTGATGTTAACACTTCGATTTCTAGTGCGCTTATAATATAATATAATTAATAGGCTGCTGCTCAACGATTTAAATCATAACCACACTAGAAATCGAAGTGTCAACATCACCGTCATACCGAAAAAAAAAACCAGGGAGTCTGGAACACTGACGCTAACCATTACATTGACATATTTCGACATGAGTAACGTACAAGTAACGATGTCGACGTGTGTCAACGATCGCGTAGCGTGCCTAAACTTATGCCGCATATGCGGAATGTGTGTCATACGTCGAGTACGTGGATAGATTTTCAACATGCTGAAAATTTCTCGACGTACTCGGCGTATGACGACGTATGCCAGCGTACTACGACGTATGCCAGCATGCTATTAACGTATACAAACTTACCCATAACGTATTCGACGTGTGCCAGCTTGGTTCGGCAAATTTTTCATACGTCGGCATACGCTGACTAAAACGTCAAGGTGTGACAGTGGCTTCACACTTCGATGTCTAGTGCGATTATGATTTGAATCGTCGAGCCGCAGCCTATGAATAGCCTACGCCACGTGATCGTCGGCGATACGCTGCCGCGCTATGCATAAGTTAGACTATCGTTGGGCATAGGTTGTGAACGCCGACAACACACTCAGCATTCGTTGGTATAAGCTATCTATATGTGATTAAAACGTTCTGTGTACGTTACTAATACGTTATGCATACGTCCAACACGTTATTTATCGCCCAAAACTTCAAAAAAACATCAATAGTTCAGCGTACGCCAGCGTTTTACATACATTTTGAGACCTTCCATACGCTGGCTAAAACGTCAAGGTGTCACAGGGCTTTACCGAGTGCTTGAGGCCTACCATCATGTACGATCGTGTTTATTTGTATTTTCTCCCCATTACATTCAATTTCTATCTTCCCCACTTTCCCAACGTCCCCCATCCTACCAACTAAACACTATTTCTTGTCTTAAATAATAATAAAAAACTACCTTTCTCCTTGCACACTCACAAATCTCGATTCTTCTTCTTCTTCATCCTCCTCTTCTTCTTCCTCCTGCTGGCACACCATCTTTATTCTACTGAGCTGACCCTCTCTCGCCATTACCTTCACGATTTATTCCAGATCCACAACCTTCCATTCCCGAATCTTACCTGTTCTTCAAAATACATCAAAAATAATATCTTCTTATATATCTCCTTTCGATCTCCACACCTCCTGAAACCACGTGTCTCTCTCTCTCTCTCTCTCTCTCTCTCTCTCTCTCTCTCTCTCTCTCTCTCTCTCTCTCTCTCTCTCTCTCTCTCTCTCTTCCTGGTACTTTTCATCGACCAGCAGCTTCACATCTGCGTTTACCATCCAAATTCACCACACACTTCCACAATTTTACTTCAACCTTCCCTATTCGAAATGTTAAGCAATCCTTATTTTAAATAATAATTTCACTTTTGACGATACACCTCCAGAGCCAAGTGCTTCTCCATCACCCACGTGATCTGTTTAGACCCCTGCGTTTATCGATTCAATTTCACCATTCACCTCACGATTTTTTCTACAACACTTCCATGACCTAATCTGATGAAAACTCTCTCAAACAATAATAATAATAATAATATAATGATAATAAAATGATCTCTTATAATGCTTCATCTTCCTCTTTCACACATGTTGTACTCTTTACTGTATCATAGTACACTACTCTTCTACTATTTAAACAGACTGCTCTCAATTCAATCATTCCTTCATACCTTGCCAAAAAAAATCCAACTGTTACAGCATTTCTTCTCTCCATTCTCTGAATTCGCCTTGATTGCATCCATCAGAATTGTGTTAATCGCATCTCTGACCTAAAGTTTAAAAAACCCAGTTTGCTATGAATGTTCGCTTTCCATCACATTCTTTTTTCCAATTTCAGTGCCAACTCACCCCTCTCACCCCTCACTCTCAAGCAACCATCACACTCTTCTCCCTCCACCTCTCTCAAACTCCCCTCACCTTTCTCCCACCATTCACCCACCTCACTCATACTTCTCAAAGTTGCCCCAATCTCATCCACAAAGCTGCCTCCTTCCACTGCCCTCTCACCTCCATCTCTTCACTCCACCTCCTCAATCCTCAACTGCCTTCTTCCCCCTCTCTTGTCCCCCCTCTCCCCCAGCCACGACAGCCTTTTCTCCTCCTGTCCGCCCCCTCGCGAGCTATTCTGCAATCCCCCACTTCTTTCAACAACCCTCGCTGACTCTGTCATTTTTTCATCACATGAAAGCCCTCCATAAACCACTACTTTCCATTTCTATGCCAAGTGTACGCTCAAATTCTCTACTCTTTACTATAAGCATACCTACCACAGCCATAAACACTTTATACCACTTCTAAAATAATAGGTGTATTAAAAATAAGTTTTGAAATCCTGCAGAGTATTTCTTGAGATTCCACCTAATCACAACTATCACGTGTAAATATCCGGGGCCTTCTTTCAAGACCTATTCGAGATATCTTTCATACAGGTTGCCCTGAAAACCAAGACATAATCTGCCGAACTGAAACTTTCCTCCCCCAAGACGTGTCTGACTCCCAAGTATCTCTCCCTGGTTACTCCCTCCTCCGGTATGACAGACCTGAGCTCGTCCTGGTGGAGGAGTTGCTCTCTTCATCAAGACTCTATTCCTCACTCTCCATGCACTGCCCTCACTCCCCCACACCCCCAGGAATACTCTGGTTACGGCTTCCCCTCCACTCTCACCTCATGTTTTATTGTTTACTGCACCGTCCACCTAACGTGATGACTCCCTCTTCACTCACTATCCGAAAACATGGACCAACTTCTATCTTCTCATCGAATTCTCTCTTCCTCATATGTGCGACTTCAATTGTCATCATGCCAGTTGAATAGGTGTGGGTACCTCTCTCACCTGTCATGGCACTTCAGCAAAAGCTTTCTGCGACTCATTCGGACTGACTCAATCGGTCAACTTCCCGACCCGGATCTCAACCAGTGGTCCTCTATCTCTTCTGGATCTGATTTTGACAAATTTCCCTGACAATATCTGCTGCTCTTCCTCCGCTCCAAACAACTCCTTGTCAAAGTGGACATCTCTCTGGCTATTATCAGAGAACCACCCCACACCGTCGAGTCTGACATTTCACTCAAGCCGACTGGCAGGGTCTCCAAGCAGCCATCGATCTTATAGACAGGTCTCCTATCGCTACTTTCTCCAACATCAACTCATCCTGGGAATTCTTTCAAAGAAACTTGCTCTCCCTCATGCACAGATTTATCCCCTCACGTCTTCAGTTGTCCTACCCTTCCTCGCAGCCTTGTTCACTGAAGCTTGTGGGAGGCAGTTGTCCTGAAACAACTTGCCTTTGCCTCATGGAAAGCAAACCAACTGAGGGTAATCTCAGTTCCTTCCATAAAGCTCGGAAAAAGTGTGTATCTACCCTCAGGAGAGCCAGAAAACAACATCTTTCTAAGCTCAAGTCTGAACTTTCAAACCTCTCTCCTCCTCAAATCCTGGTGGCATCTAATCAAATCTGTTTCTGGTGTATGTTCCCCCGCCATCCCCTTCCTTACCTCAAATGGCCGCACTGCTGATACCGCACGTGAAAAGGCTGAATGCCGAAACTCGTGTTTGCAGCTAAATCTTGTGTCCAAAACCCATCACTTTTCTTACCCACCTTACCCAGTCGCACCAACTGTCCCTGGACTCTGTGTCATTTTCTCCTGACAAGGTGGAGAGCTTGCTGTAAGCCTCGACTCAGATTCTGCAACCGGTCCAGACGGCATCAGCCCACGTGTCCTAAAAACCTGCTTTCTGCTCTTGCTCACCCTCTCTCTGTTCTATTCACCCTCTCATTTGCTCAAGGTCACTCCCATCTGCTTGGAAATCAGCAAACATTACTGCCCTGCATAAAAAAGGTGCAAAAACAGATCCCTGCAATGACAGACAATCAGCCTTCTCCCAATCATCAGCAAGGTTATGGAATCCATCATCGCTTCAGACATTAAATCCTTCCTCTTCTCCAATGGCTTGATTTCCGATCATCAATTTGGTTTCAGAACAGGTCACTCTACCCTGGATATGATGCTCCTGCACTGCCAACATGGATGGAGGTCCTCAATGCCAGACAGGAAATCCGAGCCATATCCCTGGACATATCACGTGCTTTTGACACAGTCTGGCACCCTGCTCTGCTCACCAAACTCTCTTCCTCTGGTATCCAAGGCCATCTCCACGCATGGCTCTCAGACTTCCTCTACTGTCACAGTCAATGTGTGGCCTAATGGAGTTCTTTCATTCTCCTCTTCCTGTCCACGCTGGATTCCTCAAGGTAGCGTTCTGGGCCTATTCTTTTTCTGCTTTTCATCAATGATCTCTCCGACTCTCTGGAAAATCCTCTATATCTCTTTGCTGATGACTCACCCTCTGCCGTACCATCGGTCATCCCTCAGACCGGCAAGCAGCAGCTTCTCAGCTCACTGCAGATCTGGATAAAAATCACAAACTGGTCCAACACGTGGAACATGTCTTTCAATCCGGACAAATCTCACACTCTTACTATGTCTCTCCGAAAGGACCGTTTAGAACCCCCCCCCCCATCCACTTTCTCAACAATCTCTGGAAAAGACCTTTCTTTCAAGCTTCTGGGTCTCACTATCTGCCATGACCTTTCCTGGGAAAGCCATATTTCAAACCTCGCTCCAAAGCCAGTCGCCGACTGGGAATCCTCTCGTGCAAAGTCCTTCCTCAGCCACCTGAGCTCCTGACCACTTACAAAGCTTTCGTCCGCAGCCTGATGGAGTACTGCTCTCCCTCTGGGCTGGTGCTCCTGCCTCCCACTTTCTCGGCTTCACGCTGTGGAAACCAAGGCATTTCAGATCATTGGCATCTCCCGCAATGAGGCTGAGTCTTTGGCCTCTCACTCTCTCACCGCAGGCTGGTCGGTGGTCTTTCTGTCTTCTACCGTTTCCTCTCCAGCCTCGTCCCTCTGCTCCTCTCTGCGATTTGTCCCCACCACATTTCCGCGGGGCGCTCAAGGTCCGCAACAACCCCCTTCTTGTAAAACTACCAAAATCACAATCACTGCTCACCTTCACTCTTTCATTCCTCTTTTTCCTGCCTTTGAATAACTCCCTCACTCTATTCAATCCCATTCTTCCCTCCAGGCCTTCAAAACAGCTGTTCACACCACCTCTTATCATCCCCATCCAAATCCTCGATCTTTTCTACCCCGCAATCCCACCCAAACCCACCTCCTTCAAATTCCATGCTTTCCTTCCTGAAACTCCCTGAATTGTCCATCTTGTATTCCCATGTTCCCCCCCATCCCTCTCCCTTCCACAGACTCCTAATGTCTCTGTTCCCCACTGTTTTGTCCTTCCCACCCCCGCCCCTCTTGTCTCATAGCCCCCCTTGCTGTACGTTGTGTGTTAGCTCTCACACGAGCCTCAACAAGGTATACAAAAAAAAAATTGCAGGGGGACAAGGGTCACACGGCGGCGGAGGTTGCAGTGACTTCATTCCTCCCTCCCCCAGCTTGGGTGGAGGAGGGAGGAATTATGTCACTACAACCTTAGGAAACACTGAGCCAAGCTCCCCACAGCGAACCCCACAGGAATGTGGGAATAATTGTTGCCATTAAAGAATAATAACAATAATATTAACACACCACTTGGGCCATTTTTTGCAAGTTTTGCAACTTTTTTTCATGACATTCCCATGTCATGAAATGCAAAGATATCGCTTTCTTTTTGCCTGAGGATGCAGTGGGAGGGAGTTATGAGCACAACTTCTGGCATTAATCACACTTGAGTGGCTAAATCTGCTAAATGCTCAGCCATGTGACATCGTGCCTGCGTGAAGCGGTGATAAAAACAACATTTTGATCGAGTATCACCTGCGCATTGAATGAACTGACTTTCTGTCGTGTGTTGCTGTGGTGTTCCTGTTTGCTATCAAGTTGCTATATCTTACCTCCTTTTACTTAAATATCGAGTTTAATCTCTATTATAAGGACATCAGATTTACTTGCCAATTATGCCCAATGAAGCTGTTTCTTCTATTGCAAAAGTATGAGCCTATGCAGCAGAATTTCCAACTGAGTTTGTCGTAACTTCTGGGAACAGTTTGTTCTGCAAGCTATGTTCTACAGTCGTGTGCCACGAACGGACAGTCCAGTGTTCTGAACCATCGCGACAGTACAAAACAAGAGAGCCAAGGATGCTGAAATGAACCTCGACAGACATTGCTGCAGCTGAGAAAGTGAGCAGGGAACAAAGAATTTGTTGATCGGGTAGTTACGAGCTTTCTCTCAGCAGATATACCTCTCTACAAACTCAATAATCCGGAGATGAAGTCACTATTTCAATTCATGGGCGACAATGCACCTTAGGAGTCCTGTTGACGATCACGAGTGGCATCAATGGCAGACAAAGAAACATTGCGGATCCAGAACTTCCTCAAGGGAAAGAATATATTTATGGTCAATGATGAAGCAGAGGTGGCAGGCGCAGAGTACATTAACACCCTCGTGGTCAATGTCGAATCACCAGAAAAGACTTTCCTGCTGCACTGCAAGCAGCTTCCAGCCTCAGTC
>CM068958.1:116143989-116155420 GCA_035128595.1 Eptatretus atami | reverse complement strand
AACAAAGGAAGACAGACAGACCATTGTAACCATTAAAAGTGTAGGTCTTTCCTTTCAATAAATTGCAAACAAAGCCAAGGTGTCAGTGAGTACAGTTTCCTACACCATCAAAAGGCACTTGGAAACTCTGACATGAAGAGGTCTGGCAGACCCAAAGCCACAACACAATCAGAAGACAAAGTTTCTGACAGTCAACAGCTTGTGTGATAGGTGGCTCACAGGACAGCAGCTTCAAGCACAGCTGAACAATGGTCGAAGTAAGTAAGTCTCAGTTTCAACTGTGAAGAGAAGACTTCGAGCTGCAGGTTTGACAGGTCGAGTGGCAGTAAGAAAGCCATTGCTAAGATGGCAACATAAGAAAAAGAGGCTTGCCTGGGCCATGATGCACCACCAGTGGACTACTGAAAACTGGAAGAAGGTCTTATGGACCGATGAATCAAAATTTGAAATCTTTGGTTCATCACGCAGGATTTTGTTATGCCGTCAAGGAGGCGAAATGATGGTTCCTCAGTGTGTGACACCAACTGTCAAACATGGAAGAGGAAGCGTGATGATCTTTGGCTCTTTTGCTGGATCCGGAGTTGATGACTTGCAGAGAGTGACTGGCACCCTGAACCAAAAGGGCTTCCACAGCATTTTTCAGCGCCATGCAATACCCTCTGGTCTATGCCTAGTTGGTCAGGGGTTCATCTGACAGCAAGATAACGACCCAAAACATACCTCCAGGCTATGTCAGAACTACCTTAGAAAAAAAGAAAGACGGTAGGCTTCAAATCATGGAATGGCCAGCACAGTCTCCAGACTTAAACCCAATTGAGCTGGTTTGGGATGAACTGGACAGAAGGTGGACCTCAAATATCCGGGACGTTCGCTCAAACTTTTCAGATCTTTCCATACAGGTTGTCACTGACAAACCAGACATAATCTGCTTTACACTTTCCTCCCCCAAGGCGTGTTTGACTCCCAAGTATCTCTCCCCGGTTACTCCCTCCTCCGGTATGACAGACCTGAGCCTCGTCCTGGTGGAGGAGTTGCGGTCTTCATCAAAGACTCTGTTCCTCACTCTCCTTGCACTGCCCTCACTCCCCTACACCCCCAGGAATACCTCTGGCTACGGCTTCCCCTCCACTCCCACCTCATGTTTATATGTGTACTGTAACGTCCACCAAACAGTGATGACTCCATCTACACCTCACTATCCGAAAACATGGACCAACTTCTATCTTCTCATCCAAACTCTCTCTTCCTCATATGTGGCGACTTCAATTGTCATCATGCCAGTTGGTAGGTGTGGTACCTCTCTCACCTGTCATGGCACTTCAGCAAAAGCTTTCTGCGACTCATTGAGACTGACTCAATCGGTCAACTTCCCTACCCGGATCTCAACCCGGATCTTTATCTCCATCTCTTCTGGATCTGATTTTGACAAATTTCCCTGACAATATCTGCTGCACTTCCTCCGCTCCAATTGGATCTTCTGACCACATCCTTGAAAAAGTAGACATCTCTCTGGCTATTATCAGAGAACCACCTCACCGCGGTCGAGTCTGGATTTCACTCAGCCGGCTGGCAGGATCTCCAAGCAGCTATCAAACTTATAGACTGGTCTCCGATCGCTACTTTCTCCAACATCAACTCATCCTGGGAATTCTTTCAAAGAAACTTGCTCCCCTCATGCACAGATTTATCCCCTCTCGTCTTCAGTTGTCCTACCCTTCCTCCCGCCCTTGGTTCACTGAAGCTTGTGGCGAGGCAGTTGTCCTGAAACAATTGCCTTTGCCTCGTGGAAAGCAAACCCAACTGAGGGCAATCTCAGTTCCTTCCATAAAGCACGGAACAAGTGTGTATCTACCCTCAGGAGAGCCAGAAAACAACATCTTTCTAAGCTCAAGTCCGAACTTTCAAACCCTCTCCCTCCTCAAAATCCTGGTGGCGTCTAATCAAATCTGTTTCTGGTGTTTGTTCCCACTCCAACCCCTCCCTTACCTCAAATGACCGCACTGCTGATGCCGCACGTGAAAAGGCTGAATGCCTAATCTCGGTGTTTGCAGCTAAATTTTGTGTCCAAAACCCAATGCTTTCTCTACCCACCTTACCGAGTCGCACCTAACTGTCGCTGGACTCTGTGTCCTTTTCTCCTGACAAGGTGGAGAGTTTGCTGTCAAACCTCAACTCAGATTCTGCAACCGGTCCAGACGGCATCAGCCCATGTGTCCTAAAAACCTACTCTTCTGCTCTTGCTCACCCTCTCTCTGTTCTATTCACCCTCTCATTTGCTCAAGGTCATCTGCCATCTGCTTGGAAATCAGCAAACATTACTGCCCTGCATAAAAAAAGTACAAAAACAGATCCCTGCAACTACAGACCAATCAGCCTTCTGCCAATCATCAGCAAGGTTATGGAATCCATCATCGCTTCAGACATGAAATCCTTCCTCTTCTCCAATGGCTTGATTTCCGATCTTCAATTTGGTTTCAGACCAGGTCACTCTACCCTGGATATGCTGCTTCTGCTCTCCCAACAATGGATGGAGGTCCTCAATGCCGGACATGAAATCAGAACCATACCCTAGACATATTGCGTGCTTTTGACACGGTCTGGCACCCTGCCCTGGTCACCAAACTCTCTTCCTATGGTATCCAAGGCCATCTCCACTCATGGCTCGCAGACTTCCTCTCCTGTCGCAGTCAACGTGTGGCCCTAAATGGAGTTCTTTCATCCCCTCTTCCTGTCCAGGCTGGAGTTCCTCAAGGTAGCGTTCTGGGCCCTGTTCTTTTTCTGGTTTTCATCAATGATCTATCCGACACTCTGGAAAATCCTCTTTATCTCTTTGCTGATGACTCCACACTCTGCCATACCATCTGTCATCCCTCAGACCGGCATGCAGCAGCTTCTTCGTTCACTGCAGATCTGGGTAAAATCACAAACTGGTACAACACGTGGAACATGCCTTCAATCCGGACAAATCTCACACTCTCACTATGTCTCTCTGAAAGGACCGTTTAGAAAACCCACCCATCCACTTTCTGAACAATGCCCTGGAAGAAGAAGTCCTTTCTTTCAAGCTTCTGGGTCTCACTATCTGCCATGACCTTTCCTGGGAAAGCCACATTTCAAACCTCGCCTCCAAAGCCAGTCGCCGACTGGGAATCCTCCGTCATGCAAAGTCCTTCCTCGGCCCACCTGAGCTCCTGACCACTTACAAAGCTTTCATTCGCAGCCTGATGGAGTACTGCTCTCCCCTCTGGGTTGGTGCTCCTGCCTCTCACCTTTCTCGGCTTCACACTGTGGAAACCAAGGCATTTCAGATCATTGGCATCTCACGTGATGAGGCTGAGTCTTTGGGCCTCTCACTGTCTCACCGCAGGCTGGTCGGTGGTCTTTCTGTCTTCCACCATCTCCTCTCCAGCCTCGCCCCCCCCCTGCTCTCTCTGTGATTTGTCCCCACCACATTTCCGCAGGGCGCTCAAGGTCCGCCAAGAACCCCCTTCTGGTGAAACTATCAAAATCACGAATCACTACTCACCTTCACTCTTTCATTCCTCTTTTTTCCCGCTTTTGGAATAAACTCCCTCACTCTATTCAATCTCATTCTTCCTCCAGGCCTTCAAAACAGCTGTTTATCACCCCATCCAAATCCTCGATCTTTTCTACCCCCGATAATCCACCCAAGCCCACCTCCTTCAATTCCCTGCTTTCCTTCCTGAAAGTCCCTGTAATGTCCATCCTGTAATGTCCCCATGTTCCCTGCCCCATCCCTCTCCCTTCCACAGAACTCCTAATGTCTCTGTTCCCCACTGTTTTGTCCTTCCCACTCCCGCCCCTCTTGTCTCATGCCCCCTTGCTGTGTGTTGTGTGTTCGCTCTCATACGAGCCTCGACAGGTATACAAAAAAAAAAGGTGAAAGCAAAGCAACCTACAAGTGCACATTTGTGGAACTTCTGCAACAGTGTTGGAAGAACTTTCCGAACAATATTTGATTTCCATTGTAGAAAGAATGCCACGAGTATGTTCGGCTGTTGTATCTGCAAAAGGTGGCTACTTTGATGAGTCAAAAATTTAGATTAAATTTTGTTCAACAAAACGATTCCATGATTTCTTTTTTTATCTGCAATTGTTTATTTGTTCGATGCTTTAATTTCAGAGTACACTTACACATTAACTGGTAATTTCAGTAAAAACAGGAAAAATGGGGGTGTTCTAAAACTTTTGACTGGTAGAGTAGACCAAAAGGTCAACATGTAGGCCCAAGGTCAACAACTAAGGCGGTATTTCTAAAACCCTCAATTTTCATCCGATTCACTTGAAATTTGAAGAGGAATTGCATATTTGGTCAATGAATTCAACCACCAATTATTTTTGAGGTCAAATTTGTTTTATGGATTTTGCAAATATCGTGCACTGCACGATGTCTCCTTGTTTGTTTGTCTGTTTCTTTGTTTGTCCGCACAGAATTTTCGAGTTTTTCTCCGTAACCTCTTCAGATTGAGACGAATTTTTCACCATTGGTGCGCCGACTCATGTCGAATCTTGTAATGATAATGATGTCATAGGTCACGTGGTGTGGCAGCCAAATTGGAAAAAAAGGAAAAACTTTGGATCTCTGTATCTCTGAAACTGCAGCAAGGAAAAAATTGAAACTTGGCACACAGCAAGTACTCCTCGAGGGGAATGAGTGTGACTTTTTATGACATCATCGGTGCCTTCGTTATGACTTCATAATGGCATTTGTAGAACGCTTCATCCAATCAGTATGAAAATTTTTGAAGGTCATCCATGGATAAAAGTGTCCACAAAAATATTTTTGATGACGTCGTCAGTCAAGTGATTCGGCAGCCATATTGTTTTTTTATTTTTTTTTTACCTTCAAAAATCTTTTCTGAAATTGCTGAACCAGTCATCACTGCCAGCATTTATAAAGTGGCAGTTCTAATTATGTCTCTTATTAATTATGTAACACACCAGTACACAAACGCCACGTAAAACTACACAAACACCACACAACACATCACACAAAAGTCCTGGCGAGGGTCTGCAATCTCTGATCGCTCTTTTTCTTGTTTACTTGTTAATGTTCTGTTTATGTTTTTTTTTTCATTTTAGATGCTGAAACTGATTTGAAATGGCAGCAGTATATACTGGAGTTGAAAAGTTTAACTGTGTGTAATGGCTAGCAGAACAGAAGTCCATAACTTCACTGCTCATTACAGGAAAGATGCACCTCACAGGAACTTGATTAACAATTGGATGAAAGAGTTTATACAAACTGAGTTAGTGAATGACAAACCACAATCTCAGAGGCCTTGAATCAGCAAGGAGACTGTGACCATCATCCAGGAAGCATTTGAAAGGGGTCCACAGAGGTCATTTGAATGTGCATCTGTTGATCTGAATAGACCACAATAAAAAGTGCACAAAATTGTCAAAGCGAAAATGCAGGAACATGCTTTGAAGATTCAGGTAGATTAAATGGGGCAGGAAGAGGACTACCATGCAAGGTTAAATTTCTGTCATCAATTCAAACCAAAAACTCAAAATTTCCATTGGTTTCTTGATGAGGTGATATTTTCTGATGAGACATTCCATAATCGGTGGCAAAGTCAACCACCACAATTACAGTATTTGGAGGATAGAAAAACCTCAGGAGGTAAGGCAACATGAAAGAGATTCACCAAAAACCAATGTCTGGTGTGCTCTTTGGAAGGCACTCATCATTAGTCCTTTCTTTTTGAAAGAAGCAACAGTCAATGGTGAATGTTACTTTGCATTGTTGCAGAACTTCTTTATCCTTGGAATACCACAATTAAATCTTTCATATAACAGGTTTCAGCAAGGCGGTGCTCCCTGCCACTATGCTTCAAATGTGCGACAGTTCTTGAATGATGTCTTCCCATTCAAGTGGATCAGTAGACGTGGACAAATTGATGGCCACCTCGGTTGCTTGACCTGTCCCCTTCTTCTTCTCTTCCTCTTCCCTTTATAAGAGGTGAGGTCCGATGGCACCAAGCTTCTGCCCTGCCTTGACCATGATACTCCTCCAATGCCCTCTGTCCTCAGCCAACTCTCTCCACTCTCCAACCACCCCCACCTTACCGATATCCCTCCTCACACAATTCTCCCATCTCAACTGCATTCTAACTTTTTTCTTCCTACCTTGCTCCCTCAAACTATCCACTCTCTTTGCCATTCTCTCTTTACCCATCCCCAGAGGAATATTTTTTAATGGGGCTATGTAAAACTGTTGTTTACTCAGCAAAACCACATGCTTTCGGTAAACTTCAGGCTACGATCACAAATACAATTCATAGAATTACTCAGCAGCACCTGGAGAATGTTTTCAACAAGTTTGAAGATCAGATTGAATGATGTATCATTATGTTGAAGCCTAAAAATTTGAACTGTATTGAGTAAAAACTTTAAGGATTAAGGCTTTCATAAACCGTTCACAGTTCTGAACACGTCGATCAATTTAATATGCCCAATTTGAACAAGTCGATCTTCTCTTCAAACATGTGCACATCCAAAGCTATTAAATTTAGAGTTGCACAAGGACTTTATAAACACCCTGTATGCCAAGATGTGTTGCATGCAAAACACCCCGGGCCATGCCATTTGACATTGGGGTGGGGGTGTGTGTGGGGGGAAGAGACGTACAAGCTGTGTTGGACGTGCTCGGCAAGAGAGAAATGCTTTTTGTCTCTTCTTTTTTGAACATCGAGTGGCAGTTGAGCTCATGGTCCTTTTTTCTCCTCTTGTAAGGGACAAAGAGCTTGATAGGCCCACTCTGCCAGCCAAACACACCAAGCAGTAAAGGATCGCATAAGGAAGAAAGCACACACCACTACAGCCAATCTTTATGATGGAAAAATAACCCAAGCAGTGAGCAGACATATGCACTGTGCACCAATAATGTTCAAGATCTTGTATTCACATCAACTGTGAATTTTTCATATTAACATAAAAATACAAGTGTCAAACTCCATTGTAAGTTTCCATCATGAAAAAACGATCTAATATATATTTTGTTTCAATGTATTTTTTTTATTGGTTGATGGATATGCCTCTGCATGGGTTAGACGTCAACCCACTGTTACACTTGATCTTAATGAAAGGTCACATGAGAGTTTGAGAGATAAGTAGAAGAGAGCAAACATCAGATGCTTCTAACTCAAGTTAGGATCTACAAAATGTTTTCAAAGGGCACATAACTTTTCACCTGTTGAACCAAAAATTGAATCAGTTAAGCTTTGAATTGCAATCCATACTTGTGCCAAGTTTGGTTGAAAACCATTCTGTGGATCACAAGTTATGAGATAAAAAAATATATATTCAATAAGAGGTCTTGTGACCATCGACATTTGACCTTTTGAACCCAAAATCTAATCATTCATCTTTGAATCATAGTGCATAATTGTATGAGGTTTGGTCAAAATACTTTTAGTGGTTCACAAGTTATCATGGTAACAAAGATCTGCTATGCATGAACGAAAAAACACACAGCCCAAAAATATAATTACTCGGGCATTTTCGCTACAATAAAAATGGCTTTCCATTTCAAACTCCAAATCTGCTTTTGTATCCATTTTGGTGGATATCAGGGTGTATTAGCATATTAAAGGGTAAGAAATGGGACGAAATAGGTCAAATGAGGTCATAGTGAACTTGTAAGCTAACAACAATGAACAAGTACAAGTCAAAGGGTTTGTCAGGCCTTAAATATGTCATCATGCCAAAGTTTGAAAAAAGGTTTCTAGGACACACCAAGGAGTATCATTACCTACAAGTGAAATAAACAGTTCACATAAAGAAATTACATTATACTGATCGTGCTAATTTAAAACGGGCTTATTCAGGGAACACATTGTGACCTACTTTTTTGTTGTTGTTGTATACACCGTCGAGGCTCCTATGAGAGCTAACACACAGAACGTACAATAAGGGGAACAGGAGACAAGAGGGGTGGGAGAGGGAAGGAAAAAACAGTGTGGAACAGAGACATGAGGAGATTGGCGGAAGGGAAGGGATGGGGTGGGGTACACAGGGTAAACAAGATGGACACGACAAGGACTTTCAGGTCCTTACACGACAGGAACTTTCAGGAAGGAAAGCAGGTAATTTGAAGGCGGTGGGTTTGGGGTGGATTAGCGGGGTAGAAAAGATCGAGGGTTTTGGATGGGGGAAGATAAGGGAAGGTGGTGAACAGCGGTTTTGAACACCTGGAAGGAAGAGTGGGATTGAGAGAGTGTGGGAGTTTGTTCCAAAGGCGGGAAAAAGAGGAATTAAGGAGTGAAGGTGAGCAGTGATTCTTGATTTGGTTTTAACTTTTAACAGAAGGAGGTTGCTGGCGGACCTTGAGCGCCCTGCGGAAATATAAGGAGGGGGGGGGGGGGTGGGTGTGTGAGTCGAAGGTGTCCTAATGCATACATACATGGGTGCACCAGGGTGTGGTTAAGGAGAGTCGCATGACCTGCCCATGTTGGGATGCGGTGTTGTGCTGTGCTGTGCGGTGCTGTGCCCGGGTCCAGATTAAACCTATTGTTGCCACTTCAGAGTCTGCGTCCCTGTTCATTGAGTACATTACAGTGGCAAAGACGATGTCATCGTGCATCGGCATATTGTGTGAATACACAGTGGGGGATGATTGGGAAGACAATACCGATCGTCTGAAGCAGTACTTCGTGGCAACATAAATGGATACCGATGAGGACGCTGAAAGGCGAGGAGCTGTATTACTGATCGTATGCGCTGCTCCGGCATACAGTCTCATCAAAGATCTTCTTTCCCCAGCCAAACCTTCTGACAAGTCGTATGAAGAGCTTGTCAATCTCGTGAAAAGACATTAACCCCAACCCAAACCGGGTAATTTGTCTCGAGATGTAAATTTTATACCCATATACCCACCATTGGTCAAGATGGTCAGTCAGCATCCGAGTTTTGGCTGATTTACGCCGACTCGCGAACATTGTGAGTTTACAGATAAACTCGAAGAGATGTTACATGATTTCTTTATAATAGGCATCAATGATGACTCAATTTCTGCGAAACTCGGAACTGAATCCGACCCTAATTTGGCTAAAGTCATGGAAATAGCCACTGCATGTATGCAAACTGCCGAGAACCTGCGTGTGGAATCTCTAACAAGTCCAAAAGTTATCAAGCAGGACCCATGGTTAACAAGGTAACCTTTGGCTACAGGCAAAAAGTGTTTAACAAGCCACCAAATTCACCTCCACCTCCTGACATTTCTGAATCTACCCGGAAGGTTGGATTAACTTGTTGGCGTTGTGGTGGTAATCATCAAGCTTTCCAATGTCGGTACAGGAATTATACCTATGACAACTGTGGTAAGCGGGGACACTTGAAGTGTCATTGTTCTCGATCCAAGTCGAAGAACTTGTCTCCTGCTTCTAACATTGGGGTAAAAACTGATGCAGCGGACGAAGGGTCACAGAGCACAGCCTGCAGCCGAGAGTCAAGTGAGGAACTTTATGAGGTTTTCTCTGTTGGAACAAAGAGCTCAGATGCTCCAATTATAGTTGATGTAACAATCGATAATGTCCTGGTGAGGATGGTAGTTGATACTGGCGCTTCCAGATCAATTATGAGTGAGAACAAGTTCACCTCCATTTACCTTCCGAGAAAGGCTCCTGTACTCTGGCCTGTATCGACTGACTTGAGAACATAGACCAAGGAGGTGATTCCTGTAGTTGGCTCAGCTAACATAACTGTAGGATATGGAAACAGCACTCATGTCCCACCACTACTGACTGTGTATGGAGAAGGATCAACCCTCTTAGGGCGAGATTGGTTACGAATAATCAGACTTAATTGGAGTGACGTAAACAGAGTCTCCAACTCTGATGCTGGATACGACACCATGCTCAACAAGTACCCTGGCCTGTTCAGCGATGGTGTTGGCACCTTTGCAGGGCCCAAAGTGAGGATTCATTTTTCTGCAGATGCTCAGCCATTGTTCCATAAAGCCAGACCTGTGCCCGACATGACGCGATCACTGATCGAATGTGAGCTTGACCGCCTGCAGAGTGAGGGCATCATCTCACCAGTCGAGTACTCCGATTGGGTGGCACCTATCGTTCCAATACTCAAAGCAGATGGAACAGTACGAATCTGTGGGGACTACAAAACGGCAATCAACTGCTATTCAAAGCTGGATGGCTACCCTTTGCCCAAAGCAGAGGATCTGTTCACCACTCTCATGGGTGGCCAGACATTCATTAAGCTTGACTTGACCAATGCCTCTGCTCAAATGGAACTGGATGATGATTCCAAGCCCGAAGCATGCGTCAACACTCATCGAGGTCTTTACATGTACAACAGATTCCCATTTGGCATACGCTCTGCTGCACCAATCTTCCAACGCGAGATGGAGACATTATTGAAAACTGTACCAAAGACAGTCGTGTTCCAGGATGACATACTAGTGACTGGCATGTCACAACATAAACACCTTGAGAACCTGAACAAAGTCCTCAATCGGCTGTCACAAGCTGGGTTACGCCTAAGGCATGAGAAGTGTACCTTTATGGCACTTAAAGTTGAATACCTGGGTCATCAAATCTCCTATCAAGGCATTCTGTCCTCTCCGAGCAATTTAGGGTAGCCGAGTGATAATTCTGTCCTCTCCGAGTTGAAGCAATTGCAAATGCACCAAGGCCACAAAACATTTCAGAACTTCGTGCATTCCTGGGTATGTTGACCTAATTTGGTAATTTCCTGCTTCAACAAAGCACAACCATCGAGCCTCTGCATCTTCTCCTCAGGAAAGGCGTTGTTTGGGCAGCTTCCCATTTCCAGACAAGAGCATTCAAGGCCAGTGAAACCATGCTGTCGTCCTCACCGTTACTTGTCCATTATGACCCATCCAAGGAACTTGTACTCAGTTGTGATAGCTCTTCAGATGGCATCTCCAACCTGTTGCGTATGCATCACGAACTCAATCTGACACTGAGCGTCGCAATGCTCAAGTAGAACGAGAGGCATTAGCGTGTGTCTGGGGCACTTTAAAGATGCACCAATATGTCTTTGGAAGACATATTACCATTGAGACTGATCACAAACACTTGTTAGGTCTCCTGGGAGAAACCCGAGCCATTCTGCCCACATTGTCAGGTCATGCACAACGTTGGGCGTTGACCCTTGCCGGTTATGACTATTCATTGGTTTACCGCCCAGGTAAGGAAATGTACTGTGCTGATGCACTCAGTCGCTTGCCGCTTCCCGTAACCATCCCAGAACAGCCACAATCTGACGATATCATTCATCTCATGGCTAACATCTTTCACGATGAGGCGCCCGTAACCGCTAAGCAGATTGCTTGTGCCACCAATAGCAATCCAGATCTGTCACAAATTAAACGCTGTGTTATGTCAGGTAATTGGGCATCACTACCGGAAGGGGCGAAACCGTACCT
>CM068958.1:116126732-116140747 GCA_035128595.1 Eptatretus atami | reverse complement strand
AACTCCGGATGTGGAACCAAGTGGTTATCTGGCAACATTATCGACAACATTGGTGAAATGATGTTTCTTGTGAAGTTGTATGATGGTAGATGCATACGTGAACATGTTGACTAACTCAGGTTACGTCATGGGGAGCCAAACATTGAACCGGCTCAAGTGCCTTTGTTACCCACTCCTGTATCAACACCACCTGCATTTGAACCAGAGGTGTTTCCTCATGAAAGCTTTTCACTCATAAATGTACCTGACTCCTTCCCAACCCTGTACCCCTTATTGAGAAACTCACAGCAGTTGCAAGCAAGGGCAGCCCTCCACTCGCCCTTAGAAGATTAGCTCGTGTCTGTAAGCCTCTTGAGTGTCTTAATTTGTTAAAAAAGAAAAAAGGGGGGTGGGGAAAAGAGATGTATCAGTAGTTTATGATAATGCATGCATGGGTGTGGTTAAGGGGAGTCACGTGACCTGCCCATGTTGGGATGTGGTGCTGTCTGTGCTGTGCCTGTGTCTGGATTAAACCTATTGTTCCCACTTCAGAGTCTGCGTCCCTGTTCATTGTGTACATTAGTACATTAGAGGGGGGGGGGGACAATATGCTCAAGCAGAGAGCAGGGGGGGGGGGGGGGGGGCGGGGGGGGGGAGGGGGAAAGCAAGAGAGGAGACAATAGAAGATAGAAAGGCCACCATAAAACTTCACATTGACTGTACGAGGTTTAGTCAAAATAAGTACTTTTAAAACTTCACATTGAATGTATGGTTTTCCCTGAAACACGTTAACAAGAGAAAGGGTCTACTAAAGGTCGCTTTTAAAAAGTTCCAATAAAATAAATGGAAAAATCATACACCCATGTGCACAATTTCAGACCAGTATCTATCTTCAGACAAAATTTGGTCTTGATAGCCCAAAGCATTTAGGTGCTATTAGATCAACAAAAATCGGCCATAGTAATCTAAAATATAAAAGGAGCTCGGTCTCGGTGTGCCTGCATCTGTCCCTGCATCTTGCCGGCAACAATTCTTAGAAAGAGGATACCACTAATCAAGCCCATTCTGCAATCAGGATGATATCGTTGACTGAGGTAAGGATAGATGGGTCGGTTTCAATTTCCATTAAAACAAAAACTCTTCCTCCTTCATCTTCTTCTTCACTTATAATAATGGTGAGTCTCGTTCAATCCCATGTCTCATATCGATTAATTTGAGAAAACGCTTGCTGTATTCAATGCTTTTGTTTTCAACATTTCCATTTTATTCATATAACAATAATATATCGCTGTATCAAACAGTATATCTGATTATACACTGCCTTTTGCTCCACTTGCGACACAGGTGAGAAAAAGATACCAGAAAAGCAGCTATTTCAAAAAAAAATTTAAAGGTGAAGGTAAATTTTTCGCTAGGTACCCCTTCTTGTAATAATAATACGAAGAAGAAGAAGAAAAAGGAGGAGTAAGGAGGAGAAGAAGAAAGAAGAAGAAGAAGGAGGAGAGGAGAAGGAGGAGAAGAAGAAGAAGAAAGGAGGAGGATGGAGAAGGAGGGAAGGAGGAGGAGGAGGGGAAGGAGAAGGAGGAGGAGGAGAGGAGAAGAGAAGGGAGAAGAAGGAGAAGAGGAGGAGAAGAAGAAGAAAGAGAGGAAGGAGAGGAAGAAGGAGGAGAAGAAGAAGGAGGAGGAGAAGGAGGAGGAGGAGGAGGAGGAGGAGAAGGAAAGGAGGAGAGGAGGAGAAGAAGGAGGAGAAGGAGAAGGGGAGGAGGAGGAGGAGGAGGAGGAGGAGGAGGAGGAGGAGGAGGAGAAGAAGAAGAAGGAGAAGGAGGAGGGAGAAGAAGAAGGAGGAGGAGAAGAAGGAGAAGGGGAGAAGAAGAAGAAGAAGGAGAAGAAGAAGAAGGAGGAGGAGGAAGAAGGAGGGGAGGAGGAGGAGGAGGAGAAGGAGAGGGAGGAGGAGGGAAGGAGAAGAGAAGAAGAATAGCTCTTCCATTCGGAAATTAAAAGTCTTAATAAATGAATAGTTCAGACAGGACGTGAAAACAATGTTGCTTTCTAAATCCATCACTTTACAAATGTGAGGACATTGAGAACAAAAGTGAAAATCTCAGGAACAGTTGCGTGAAAACCTTTTCCTGGTGGATCTTAACATCTCTTTTTCCATGCAATATATCTTGGCAAGCTCATTATAAGAGTTAGCGAAATGAGTTTAACCTGGCGGAAATACTTTTCTTGTTTAATAACGCCAATTGGCCAACACAGCCCAACAGCCCAGTCAACAACAGTGGGGAATCACATGAGATGACCACTGTGTATGACAAAAAAAAACAACTCCATTAGTATAAATAATGACTGGTTATTTGAACAATGCAAAAAGAAAATTAGACCTCTATTTGAAAAGCTTTGATCATCAAGAAGAATCCTGATTAATCCTCAAATCAGCAGGTTGTTTTTCAACATTTCCCTTGCAATTGAGTTAAAAAAAAAAAATTGGGAACCTGAAATCCTTGAAACAAAATTACGACCAAGTGATTTCGTCCATGCTATAGAGTGACTAAGATTCATCTTGCCTTACTTTCCTGTACACAAAATCGTGCCACTTACCAGGGTCATGTCATCACAGCAAGCGGCACACGTACAAGAGGCTGCGTGTGGATTTAAAATTCCATCCTGCAGGCCAAGCAAAGAGAGATGAATAAATTAATCTGACATTTGTCACTGTTCATAATGCTCATTCCCAATATGTTAGCAGACCTTCGCTACATGTGAAGTTGAGGTGGTCATTGAAGGGTTTCAGAGCAAGAGGAAAGTCTTTCAGCTTTTATGAACAGTTTGTTTGAGGAAATAACATTGACTATTGTGATCATCATCCAGAAAAAAAACAATGGCCTTCAAAATCGGACACATGATGAAGTTTGGACGTTTTTGAAAAGACCAAATCGCAGCCTGCACATTTATGCCTCTAACTTCTCCGAACGTGTGATTTTTTTTTTCCAGAAGAAATTGTACGCTTCCATAGTTGCTGTTCTTTGGCTTTGAACATGTCACATTACTCGAAAACAATAAATGAAAGCAAATTGCAATTGTGGCCTTTAGAACAGGGCGTTGATCGAGAATAACATGCTACTCCACACCCAAACATTTTTTTTTTGAGCAGGAAAAATGATGGCAGCTTTCACACAAACCTTCATATGATAAAAATGTAAGAGATAAACATAAGGGAAACTAATAACTATAATTTGACTGTTGTGACGAGTTAGCGGCATGGCAACTGCTACCAGGGCATGGCCATGCTGATGAAATCAGCAATTTGAAGAGAGGACATTTAATGGAAAATCCTAAGGATGGATGAGTTCAGGGTAATCAATGTCTATAAATCAACTTCTTCTGATGATTATCTTCTCTCCCGCCTCTCCCTTGAGAGACTGAGGCATGAATTGAAATTGCTTGCATACACAAAGTTAAAGGCCACAGACAGCGACATCACTCATGGTACCTGAATCACTAACTATGCCTCAGTCAACTACTTCTTTAACCTCCATGTCACCAACTACAAGCAGCAACTTTTCTGTTTTGTATATGTGCCTCTGAAACAATAAGATTTGGCCTTCTTCAACATGAAGGCAATGAGAACTATCCTTGCAATCCTCGGTAATTTAATCTCCCATTGCTAATCACAAATGGGATTTTATATTCTCTCCACTGAGATTTCACAGGTTAAATTATGGAATGTAAAAAAAACGTGGATGAGAAAAAGGAACAACAACAACTTGCATTTGGGCAAATATACCGTCACAGAGGGATTGAAAAACTAGGGAATGGAAAATGCAAAGGCAAAATCAATTTGAAGAAATGTCAAAACGGCTCAAAAGTCCAATGTTTAAACCAAAGAGTGGTCTTCATCAGACGTACAATTAAATCATGTTTGTTGATGTATTTTTTTTATTATTAATGGGGATGTCTATGCTCAATTGGTCAACAGAAGGCAGAGGGGAATACATACAGTGGGAAGGCCAAACAAGCAAATGAGACTGACAATCAAATGAAGCTATGAAGAAGGAAAAAAAGAAATCAGAAGTTAATTTCGGGTATGACAGCAGGTGAGCTCGCATCTTAAATGATGGGAAAAAGGATCAAGATCAAGCAGAAGCCACGATATTGTTCCCCAGACCATAGAAAATTGGGACAAAGGAGTATAGGTTAGTTGTTGGTCTATATTTAAAGCAAACATGGTATTTTCCTGTGTACAAGGTCTTGGAAAGTAAAAGAGCAAGATAGCAGGATAGGGATATCAATAGGGATATCTAAAAATAGGGATATCATACTGACAGAGGGAGGTGGGGAACAGGCAGACACATAACAAGCACATATAGAAAAAGATTTGAATCAGACCATCATAAAAACAGATAAACAAAAAGGAATGGGAGTGGGAAGGCTTGAGAGACAGAGTGAACATCTCAGGTATTGTGTGATGGAAGATGACAGGAGATGGCAGAATACTGTCACCTTAAAGCCCTGGAGGGAAAAGTGGTCTTGTGCTGTCTCGGGGAGGTGGTTCCACAGTTGGTTTGATAGTTAGCGTATTCAAATGAACATGACCAGTTGCAGGTGGATTATGGATAAATAAAAAATAAGGTTGGAAAAAAGGGGAGAATGAGACAATAAAAAAGGCCCTATGCCTCAGCATCCTCTTTTGTTTTCCTCAAGGTCTGAGTCTTTATCACATCAAGAAATACCAAGTGAGAAGCAAGGGCTTGAACTACCTTGATGTTATGTGGAGCTGAGCATCTGAAAGGATTGACTTTGCCCTGTGACGGTGCCAATATGGTGTCTGTCTCACAGGAACAACCATGAAACTTGGTCTGTCCAGAACAAATATTGAATGATGGTGAGGTAAGTGATTCAACCTCGATAAGGCAAGTGATTCAACCTCCAGCGATTCAACTTCGAAAACAGTTGGCTAAAAAAGTTCAGATCAGGGTCAGGTATAGGAGCATGCGCCGGAGCAGCGCTTCGCTGCGTCCACTTTCCGCCAGTACTCCAGGAACCTCCATCTGGCCATCCCTTAGGCAGATACCTGGCCCATCCCCATCTCCTTGAGATGCCGATCAACCTGCTGCAACAATGAGGCATGTGGTCAGCCCTTTGGCCTCCTCCACTCACGAGGCTCCCTCACTGAATCTGGTGAGCAGGATCAGCATCAGGATAACGAGCCACACGTCCATACAGCCGCAGCTGATGCTCACGAACTATGCAGGTAACAAATCTCATTTGAGGCTCTCTCAACAACCGCTCGTTGGACACAAAGTCCGACAAGAGATAGCCAAGGTTACTCCAAAGAGACTTGGTACCAAAGGAATTAAGTCTACGTCTCAGATCCGTGGTCAGAGTCCAAGTCTCACATCTGTAGAGCAAGACTGGAAGCACCAAGGACCTGAGACTCGGACTTTCATCCTCCCGCACAGGTACCGGCAGCGCCATACCCCATGATCCAGTGAATCCATGACTCCCCAGGCCCGACCCAGACGTCTGTTGACCTCTGACTCACAGCCAGCAGAGACATGAATATCACTGCCAAGGGAAGTGAATCTCTCCGTGACCTCAACATCCTCACCACAAATGGGTACAGACAAGATAGCAGCATCAAGATGTCAATGAAAGCCTGGATCTTAGTAATGACCCAGGAAACATGTAATCCAAGCAGCTCCGACTCCTCAATCAGCACCTCAAGGGCCTCCAAAAGGATATCCAGAGTCTTCGCCAAGATGACTGCATCATTGATGAAATCAAGGTCAGAGATCTTGACATTCCCAAACAATGCACTGCAGCTTGATCTCTCCGACATCCTCCCCAGAATCCAGTCCATACAAGTGCTGAAAAGTGTGGGGGCCAGAACACAGCCCTGAAGAACTCTAGTAACAACAGGAAACTAGAAGGGCACTCGGTAGAGCACATACCTCTGCCCCGTAATGGATCATCCACGAGAACATATCTGGCCCAATACATTTTTGAAATATCATGTTATATATCGTTTTTGAGCCCGATCTCTCAATGGTGAAGAATCACTTCAAAAATTCTATAAGTAGGAACTGGATTCGGATCTTCACCAAAATTGAATAAATTTGTCATGGTCACACACCCAACCTGTCCACTGAGTTTCATCCGAATTCGTCAACAACTTTTTGAGATATCGTGTAATATATCGGTTTAGCCCCATCTCTCAATGGTGAAGAATCATGTAAAAAATGATTGTAGCGGGATCCGGAAACTGATCTTCACCAAAATCTAATCAGTTCGTCCTTGTCACACACCAAACCTGTCCACTAAATTTCATCCGGATCTGTCCACAACTTTTTGAGATATCCTACACACAAACAAACAGACAAACAAACAAGACAGAAAGGCGTGAAAGGGGGAAGGATAGGGGAAGGGGGAAGGGGGAAGGGGGGAAGGATCATCTTCGAAGGATCATCTTCTGAAAGGGGGAAGGATCATCTTCGATAGGGGAAGGTAATAAATCGGAGATGGTATCACCATATCTCACAGCACTCTCAGTACCAGAGTATAGTTCAGACATCAGATTGATCAGTTTTGGTGGCACCCCACGAAGACCAAAAATCCTCCAGGGGGCATCCTGATTCACTGAATTGAATGCTTTGCAGAGATCAGAATAGGCTGCAAGCAGCCCCTGCCGCAATTCTCATCTGTGTACACTGGAAAATGTGGGGACAGGAAAACTGTGCTGTAAATGGAGGGGACTTGTAATACCCTCCCCCACCTGGAGGTGTTGTTACACCATACACATTCACATAGAGAATTTGCGTTTTCTCTTCCCCCCCCCCCCCCCCCCCCCCCCCCACTCACCCTCCCAGAGCACCAGAAAAGATAAAAAAGACCCTTATACATTAATTGGGGTCATTCTGATCCAATGCAGCAAGTCTGGATATAATCAGCCCAGAACTGTAGGAGTAGCACAACAAACAAACACACAAACACCGCTCCGTGAATTATAGTAAGGATAATCCTCAATAAGAGATATTCTGAGAACATCAGACTTTTTTAAGATAAATAACATTCCATTTCATAGAAGAAATTTGGATTTTTTGTTTGTCCACTGACAGAGTTCTGCATCAGGCGATCTGTTATGAGGATAAGAAGCTGTGATGACATGGTGGAATCATCAGTAAAGTGGTGCGTACAGTTATGCAAGACGATGGAAAGGTTATTAATGCAAATCAGAACTAGAAAGAGCAATCACAAAATGCAGACTTTTACCAGGACTTCTCTTGTGTTGATGTATTTTTTGTGGCAAATACATGGAAGGATGTATGAAATTAAAGGTCACTGATTGCAAATGAAGGGTCTAAATGGTCTAGTGGTAAAGGTGTAAAGGTCAAAGGTCTGAAAAGTTGGAAAGGTCAAATGGTCTGAAGGTGTAAAGGTCTGATGGTGAAAAGGTCAAAAGGTCAGAAAAGATCTCAATGGGTTTAAAGGGTCGAAATGGAAAAAAGTGTCTCAATGATATTAAAAGGTCGAAAGGGTCTCAAGGGTGTAATTTAAGGTCTAAACGGTCAGAATTGTAAGGAGTTTAATGGGCCTCAAAACGTCTAAAAGGAGACTTAAGGCCAAAGGGGTCCAAACTTTAGACATATTTATGTATATATATATATATACAGCTCTGGAAAAAATTAAGAGACCACTGCAAAATTATCAGTTTTTTGGTTTTACTATTTATAGAGTATGTGTTTGAGTAAAATGAACATTTTCGTTTTATTCTATAAACTACTGACAACATTTCTCCCAAATTCCGAATAAAATATTGTCATTTAGAGCATTTATTTTCAGAAAATGACAACTGGTCAAAATAACACAAAAGATTCAGTGTTTTCAGACCTCAAATAATACAACAAACAAGTTCATATTCATTTTTAAGCAACACAATACGATGTTTTAACTTAGGAAGAGTTCAGAAATCAATATTTTGTGGAATAACCCTGATTTTCGATCACAGCTTTCATGCGTCTTGGCATGCTCTCCCAGTCTTTCACATTGCTGTTGGTGACTTTATGCCACTCCTGGCGCAAAAATTCAAGCAGCTCGGCTTTGTTTGATGGCTTATGACCATCCATCTTACTCTTGATCACATTCCAGAGGTTTTCAATGGGGTTCAGGTCTGGAGATTGGGCTGGCCATGAAAGGGTCTTGATCTGATGGTCCTCCATCCACACTTGATTGACCCGGCTGTGTGGCATGGAGCATTGTCCTGCTGGAAAAACCAATCCTCAGAGTTGGGGAACATTGTCAGAGCAGAAGGAAGCAAGTGTTCTTCCAGGACAACCTTGTACATGGCTTGATTCATGAGTCTTCACAAAGACAAATCTGCCTGATTCCAGCCTTGCTGAAGCACCCCCAGATATCACCGATCCTCCACCAAATTTCACAGCGGGTGCGAGACACTGTGGCTTGTAGGCCTCTCCAGGTCTCATCTAACCATTAGACGACCAGGTGTTGGGCAAAGCTGAAAATTGGACTCATCAGAGAAGATGACCTTACTCCAGTCCTCTACGGTCCAATCCTTATGGTCTTTTGCAAACCTCAGCCTGGCTCTTCTTTGCTTCTCATTGATGAAGGGCTTTTTCTAGCTTTGCACGACTTCAGCCCTGCCCTAGGAGCCTGTTTCGAACCGTCCTCACCGTGCACCTCACCCCAGCTGCCGTTTGCCATTCTTTTTGCAGGTCACTTGATGTCATCCACGGTTGTTGAGTGACATTTGAATGAGTTGGCGGTAATCCCAGTCAGTGGAAAGTCGTTTTCGCCCTCTGCCAGTCTATAGCTTTGTTGTCCCCAATGTCTGCTGCTTGACCTTGTTCTTATGATCCGCCGTCTTTGAAATTTTAAGGATGGAAGCAACGTGACGCTCACTGTATCCCTCTGCCAGTAAAGCCAGAATTGAACCCTTCTTTTCTCTCACTCAAAACTTTTCTTTTCAACTCTTTTGGCATGGTCAATAGTTATTTTTTTGATTCCAATTACTTTTGAGGTACTACTAGCACTGTTTTTGCCATCCAGCTGGTCCTATTGCAAGAGGATAGTGACGACCACAAGAGTGGTTTTTTATACTTTTCCTTGTTAAATAATTCGGTTCAGGTGATCACCTAATCAGTACCTCACCAAGTAGAATGAGGTGTGCTGTGTTGGAAATCAACAGACACTGGAATGGAATGGCTGCCATACATGTAGAGATGCTGATTTAAATTTTTTTGGAGTGGTCTCTTATTTTTTTCCAGAGCTGTATATACTGTATGTATATATACATGTATGTATATCAGGTCAGGTATGGGAGCATGTGCCAGACACAGCGCGTCGCTGCGTCCACTTTCCGCCGGTACTCCAGGGGCCTCCGTCTGGCCATCCCCCAGGCAGATGCCAGGCCCATCCCCATCTCCTTGAGATGATGGTCAACCTGCTGCAACCACGAGGCATGTGGTCGGCCCACTGGCCTCCTCCACTCATGAGACTCCCTCGCTGAGAGAATCTGGTGAGCAGGATCAGCGTCAGGAAAACGAGCCACATGTCCATACAGCCGCAACTGACGCTCACGGACTATGCAGGTAACAAATCTCATCCGAGTCTCTCTCAGCAACCGCTCGTTGGACACAAAATCCGACCAGCGATAGCCAAGGATTCTCCGAAGAGACCTGGTACAGGAATTAAGTCTCCGTCTCAGATCCTTGGTCAGAGTCCAAGTCTCGCATCCATAGAGCAAGACTGGAAGTACAAGGACCTGAAGACTCGGACTTTCTCCTCCGCACAGGTACCGCCAGCGCCACACCCCATGATCCAGTGAATCCATGACTCCCCAGGCCCGACCAGACGTCTATTGACCTCTGACTCACAGCCAGCAGAGACATGAATATCACTGCCAAGGTAAGTGAATCTCTCCACGACCTCAACATCCTCACCACAAACAGACACAGACAGGACAGCAGCATCAAAGATGTCACGAAAGCCTGGATCTTAGTTTTGACCCAAGAAACCCGTAATCCCAGCGGCTCCGACTCCTCATTCAGCACTCGAGGGCCCCCAAAAGGATATCTAAAGTCTCCGCAAAGAGACTGCATCATGCAAAATCAAGGTCCGAGATCTTGACATTCCCAACGATGCACCGCAGCTTGATCTCTCCGACATCTTCCCTAAAATCCAGTCCATACAAGTGCTGAAAAGTGTGGGGGCCAGTACGCACCCCTGACGAACTCCAGTAATAACTGGAAATAAGTCAGAGAGTGTACCACCACACTTCACAGCACTCTCAGTACCAGAGTAGAGTTCAGACATCAGATCGATCAGTTTGGTGGCACCCCACGAAGACCAAGAATCCTCCAGAGGGCATCCCGATTCACTGAATCGAACGCTTTACAGAGATCAACATAGGCTGCAAGCAGCCCCTGCCGAAACTCTCGTCTGCGTTCGGTGAGGACACGAAGAGCAAGGATACGGTCAATCGTTGACCTCTTTGGTGAAGCCTGACTGCTCTGGACGCTGGTGCTCAAGCAGATGGTGGCGAACCCTATCAAGAATTATCCGAGCAAAGACCTTGCCCGGCACTGAGAGCAGCGTCACCCCTCGGTAGTTGTTGCAGTCTTGGCGATCACCTTCCCTTCAGAGAGGAACAACAAGGCCCCTCTTCCAATCAGTTGGGATGATGCCTGTGTTCCAGGCAGAGCACAAAACTGCATGCAACGACACGAGTGCAGCATTTCCACCAGCCTTGAGAAGTTCAGCATGGATGCCACAGATCCCTGGAGCTTTGCCCCGTTTCAACCGGTTCACCGCAGCCCGTGTTTCCACAAGCGAAGTGGACCACAGTTGATTCGAGGGTCAGCAACAGGGATTGTAACACCCTTGACGTCCAACTTGACAGCTGGGGGATCAGCCTGTACAACCGCTCGAAGTAAGCGGCCCAGCGGGCCTTCACTTCAGACTCCTCTGTCAAGAGCCTACCACTCTCTGCTCTAACTGCAGTGCTCCGAGGATGGGCTTGGATGAATGCAATGCGCGAATTCCCTGTAAGCGGGACGAGAATCACCTGTCCACAGGTGATGCTCTACCCCTCACAGATTCCTCGCACATAGGCCTCCTTGTCCACTCAGTGCACGTACAGTTTTACGCTCAGCTCCCTGAACAGCTCAGCTCTGCCATTCAGCCTGGCCCTGCGACTCTGGTCAATGGTATCCAGTGTCCCTTGAGAGACAAAATTCTTCTTTGCCCTGCGGTGAGTTCCAAGACATCCACGGCAAATCAAGGACGGTGGTCTTGAAGGCACTCCACAACTCTTCAGGACCCCCCAAAGCACCCAGACCCCCAAGTGTCCACTCAGCCTGTTCGCAAACTCCTTAGCTACTCTCTCATCCCTGAGCTTGCCAACATCCAGCCTAGGCTGGGATGGTACATTCTCCAGGATTTAAGGTGCAGCTTTAGAGTTGCTACAACAAGCCTGTGGTCAGTATTGAGGAACTGAGCCACTCCGGTAGACCTGCAGTTCTGGATCATCCTCCAACGACCGTCAATGAGGACATGGTCAATCCTCTTTGCCACACCGCCAGCGTTGGAATACCAAGTCCAGCGATGAGCTTGTGGGCGCTGAAACCATGAACCAGCCACCCTAAGTCCATGACTTCTTGCAAAGTCAAGGAACTTAGTGCTATTCTGGTTCATAGTTCCTGACCCATGGGGACCAACACACACCTCATAACCATCCCTATCAGTTCCAGTCGATGCATTGAAATCCCCCAAGACTAGAAGTGTATCTCGTCTGGGGCACTGATCAACCACAGACTCGAGCGTGGCGTAGAATGCATCCTTCACGGTGAGATCACTCGCCTCAGTCGGAGCATAAACAGAGACCAGGGAAATGACACCTAAGGAGTGACGAATCCTTAATCTCATAATACGCTCGTTGACCGGTGTTACTCAATTATCATTGGGGTCAGCTTATTGGACACAGCTACAGCAACTCCTTGGGTATGGTAACCATCAGAGCGACAGACCAATAGTAGGTGTAACCACCCACCATTATCTCGCCGCAATCCGGTCTCCGAACCTCAGAGAGAGCTGCAATCCCGATGTCCAAACGCTTGAGCTCAGATGATAACAGAGACAGGTGATCATCCTCTCTTAGGGATAGGACATTCCAGGCACCCACCCGAAGGGACCGCCTCAGGTTAACCAAGGAGACCGCCGTCTGGTGGAACACCTCAGCACCACTCCGACACACTCTCCCGCAATCTGACCAGGGATGTTACCCCGTGGTTTCCCTCCTATCATCAAAGATTGGGGGTCCCGAAGGCTATATGTATATATATGTATTATATGTATATATATGTATATATATGTGTATATATATATTTGTATATATACTAGTACGTGCCCGTACGTGCATGGCCGTACGTGCAAAAAAAAAAAAACTTTCAAACCGCGAGCCAGAAACAACAACCACACAGGCCGTTCCTTCGGTCTCGTAAACGACGACTGGATGGGGCATTGTGGTTATCTATAAATGCGCATAAGAAATCGAGAAATTATTAGAATACATTGTCATCACCATCCGGAAGTGGTGCGTGCCCGTACGGAATGTTCAATGCATTCCACGAATTATCATTTGCATTGAAGTAACAACTGCTGTGATACTTACACACACACGAGTTAATTAAAATCCAAATTAAAATCAAGTTTACCTCCCTGTCTTTGCTTGCCATGAAATTCGCTGCCATTGACCATTGCCACTCCTACGCAACGGTAACTAAGGCACCGATCCCATCGTAACCGGCACGGCACGTGACGTCATCGTCGGCCAGCAACGCACCGGCCTACGCAGCCACGCTTACGCAGCAACGTGTCCATTCATTGGTTGGTAAATAAATGGCCATAACTTGGGAAGCACTTGTCCGATTAATATCAAACCTTGAAAAGGCACATCACGGGGCCCAGAAATACACCTGGGAAGTTTCAATGAGATCGGACCAGTGGTTGTCGAGAAACAGAGGTCACAGACACACACACACACACACACACACACACACACACACACACACACTTGCTGGAATTATAGATAGATATACATATATATATATATATATATATATATATTTGTATATATCATATACACATATATATATATATATATATATATATATATATATATATATATATATATATATATATATTTGTATACGACTTCCAACTCCGGTTCTGGTGCAGCCGAGCGGAAACTGCAAAGCCGTGCCGGCTATGATAGACTGATTACCGGGGATGAAACCCCGCTTATACTCAGACCCGGACCAGCTGGACAATGTAGGAAGGGACAGAAACGGACTGGGCACATTTCTAATAAATTGATTAACAGTAAAATAAAGACAAAGCGCAAGACTTGACGCGAATATGCAAGCAGGGAAATATTTACAATAAGCAAAAAAAAACACTTACTCAGTTCTACTTAAAGACGGGCCCACACGCAGACACACACCAAAAGAAAAGAACCCCAGAGTCTTTATTTGACCCTCGCGCTGTAAAGAGAGACAAGCTGAGGTCAGAGTTCGTGGGTACCTGGTCGTCGGAGGGAAGAATGCTCTGTGGTGCGGCATCTGCCAAAGGTCGTCGGTTTGGTCACAGTCGCATGTGTGTGACTCGTGGCTCGTGGCAGAGCTCGCGTGGCGAATAGTCGGGGTCCACAGAACTCCTCTCTCCGTAAACAGCCACCGTGAAGAACGAACCAGACTGCTCACAGCCACCGTGAAAACGAACAGACTGCTCACAGCCACCGTGAAAACGAACCAGACTGCTCACAGCCACCGTGAAAACTCCTCTCCACCAAACTCTCCGCTGAGGCTGGCGCAGTAACTTTTATGGACCTCCCTCAGCGGGGAGGGACCTTGGTGAAACTGATGTCACTGTTCACCACGATTGGACGGGGCTTCGATAGGTCCGCCTTTTCTGGGCGGGGTTTCGGCAATACCGGGAAGCCCGCCCACTCCACACGTGCGGAC
>CM068958.1:116064167-116088271 GCA_035128595.1 Eptatretus atami | reverse complement strand
TCGACCCTCAACCACCATAACCCTGTCAAAAACATCAGAACATCCTTCGTAACAACCCCCTGCCTCAGAGAGTGCTCGGGAATTTATGGACCTCCCTCAACGGGGAAGGGCTCGCTCGAACAGATGTCACTCCCCGCCCTGATTGGACAGGCTCCTATAGGTTCGCCCTTTCTGGGCGAGGTTTTAGCCCCTGCGGGAAACCCCACCCACTCGAATTGACTCATTCCTGTGCCTCACTGAATATGTTTTTTCATTAAGATCTACTTTACTTTCATAGTTCACATCGGAAGCTCAACGTTCACTCTCTCGATCGCATACTAAAGCAGTACGTATCTTGTATAGAGTACGAGAGTCTTGAACTTCTTCAACCAGTCTTTTTACTTAGATCGTCATTGTGGATAGGCACGAGAAACTGGAACCGCGAGTCCCGGCATCTTGTGAGGTGCTGTTCTCTAAGAGGTAGTCGCCGAGCACAGGCAGTCCGTGCTTCTCGCAGATCGCTTGCAGCACTCTGCAGTCCATCGAGGCGATGCGATGGTCTCGATAGACTCTCATGCGTGGAGGAGCTTGCAATCTGTAACGCAATATTGTCTTTGTGATCACACTTACTAAATAGAT
Organism: Eptatretus atami; assembly: GCA_035128595.1. Taxonomy (NCBI): domain Eukaryota; kingdom Metazoa; phylum Chordata; class Myxini; order Myxiniformes; family Myxinidae; genus Eptatretus; species Eptatretus atami. Next base: position 116,087,653 of record CM068958.1, on the reverse strand, counting down.
ATAATCTCGAGAGCATCATTATGCCACCTGCATAATTAGCTTACTCTCATATATCTCATGCACCACAAGGAAAGGGGATCTGACTAACACCCATCATCTTACACTCGCTATATAATACTGACTCTTTGGGACTCGCATATCTGCTAGACTTGTGTGTGAATATTGAACGGATACTCCGGATGTTTTGACAGCGAATGGCGCGTATGACGAGGTGATAGTGAGATAAATTAGTGATTCTCTCAAGTGTCATATGTTCCGATGCATTGGTAGATCTAATATTATACCTATATATATCTATATTATATATTATATATATTATATATATATATATATACTGTATATATATACTAGCGATACCGTGCACATGCACGGGATAGCAGTACAACATAGCTGGTAGCAGACGACAGACCGTACACGGGGAATGACAAAAATACGCATTGTGCAAAATGCAAGTGGTACTATGGAACGCCAAGACTTCCCAACATTGTCGGCATGTCCGCTAAGTGCACAGCAATTTCATAGGGATCTTGTGACGGCGAGCCGAGTTTTTAGTGTGCAAGCTTGGTATTATAATAGAGATATATATATATATATATTATATCATATATATATATATATATATAATACAATATATATATATACACATATATATATATATATATATACACATATATATATATATATATACATACATACATACACATATATACATATATGCTTTGTTGTTTTTTTTCTGACAAGTGGCACATTAAATAATTATTATTTAATATTGATGAAATGCTTTTGAAAACCCAAAACCGGGATGATGGTCTAGATTGGAAATTAATTATTCAGCTATTTTGCTGATATTTCAGTTAAATTAAGTCATCATACACGAGATGGTCGATTGTTAAATTTGGTACTTTGTGAAATAGCATTCTGATCTGGGGATCTGACTGAAACATCTGATACTTTACAGCAACATCATAAGTCGTATCTGCTACAACGACAAACTCTTGTGCTTTCCTTGTACATTTGGGATCAAGCAAATGTAGCACACAATAAACTGTTACATTTTATTGTTTTTAGTTGCTTAACCCTGTGTCAAAGCATTCAACATAAAATTTCAATTCATCACTAGTCTCTGAAGATTATTGCTGGTCTGCAGAGGCAGACAAGATAGACAAGTGACTTTTATAGTTGAAGGGTAGGTTTACTGCCATTAAAAACTATCTACCTCGCAGCAAACTGCACATGAGTGACCCCAAGGGGTTATTTAACTCTTTGAAAGGTAAAAAGAACAAATATACCACCTGGAGAAAAATATTCAAACGTGCCTGTGGCAAGAGATAAAATTCAGTCTGGCTTTTTGTTTTTTTCAGAAGTTGTTAATCTAATTTTTCCTCAGCCAGGGAATTATACTGAAAAAATAATTACAAAGACTGGCATAGTCTATCTATATTTTCAGAAGCTTTGAATGCAAGCTCAACCAATGAACCGGGGTACCAATTTCTTTGACCTCTGAAGACAAAATGTAAATGGGATGAAAGAAGGATGAGATGTTAAAAAGGCGCACAGCAGGAAAATGAATCAAAGTGTTAGGTCTGGCCTGGTAATAAAAAAGATGAGAAGAAATGCAGGCTCAAACTAGAATGGCACTCGGTAGACTCGGTCCTCTGTAGCGCATACCAAAGCCAGGCTAAACAGTTTACATCTTGTAGCCCACTGCTGAGCCAGATCTGCATCCAGACCTGAATCAAAATCTAATCAGCTTGTTCTTGACACCTACCCAACTCATCAACCAAGTTTTGTCATAATCTGCCCACAACATTTTGAAATATCGTGCTATAGTGTATATCGTTTTTGGCCCTATCTATCTTAATGGTGAAGAAAATCACTGAAAAAATTCTCGGATTTGGATCCAGATCTTCACCAAAATCTAGTCAATTTGTCCTCGTCACACACCCAACCTGTCCACCAAGTGTCATCTGAATCTGTCAATAACTTTTAGAAATATACTGCTCAGAGCCAAACAGACAAACAGGGGTGAATAGATAACATGCGTCCACCTTCAGTGGCAGAGGCACATCAGGCCTGCAAAAGTCTTCACCCCCTACAAATAATGCCAATGCCACATTTAGATGAATTACAAATTATGCAGAAACAATTTTTGCAAATGAATTTTTTTATTCATAACTGAACACTGTTATAGTTGAAGGAGGTTACATGTCAGAAATACCTGCAAAAAACATGTGCAAATCAAAATTCACTGGTTGCAAAAGTATTTAGTCCTTTATGTCAGTACATGGTGGAAGCACGTTTTTCAGCAATTACTGCTGTGAGTCTTTTTGGCAAGGTCTCGACCAGCTTTGCGCAGTGAGATGGTGAAATATTTGCCCATTCTTCACTTGAAAAATTCTCTCGTTCTGCCAAGTTTGATGGGGATCATTGATGAACTGCAATCTTCAAGTCTCACCATAAATGTTCAATTGGGTTAAAGTCAGGACTTTTACTGAATCACTCAAGAAGATTTATTTTCTTTTTATTCAGCCACTCCAGTGTGGCATTAGCTTCGTGTTTTCGATCATTGCCCTGCTGAAATGTGAATCTCCTTCCCAGTTTAAGATTCATGGCTGACTGAAACAGGTTTTCATCAAGAATTCTCCTGTACTTTGCACCATCCATTTTCCCTTCCATTCTGGCAAGCTGATGAAAAGCAGCCCCATAACATGATGCTTCCATGACCATGCTTGACAGTAGGGATGATATTGACTGGGTGATGCACAGTATCAGGCTTGCACCAGACATAACGCTTTGAATTTATACCAAAACGTTCAATTTTTGTCTCGTCTGACCACAAAACGTTTTCCACATGCCTGCAGTATCATTAAGATGCTTTATCGCAAACTCCATCTGAGCTTTTATACATATTTTTCAGTAATCACTTCTTTCTTGCCACCTGTCCATAGAGGCCAGATTTGTGAAGGAAACGGGATATTGTTGGTTGATGAACCCTTACCTCCATCTCGGACATTGAGCCTTGCAGAACTTTCAAAGTCATTGGTGGATTTAGAGTGACATCCTTGGGTTGATTCAGCCCGTCATCCTTCCGAGGTCGGCAAAATGAGTACCAGTGCACTGGTAATAGAGGGCACTACATTAGCGGCACAACCACACCCCCAGAAAATGATGCAACCAGCAGCCCCAGGCTGCACACGATAGTTAGTGACATCTCAAACCAGTTTCGTGCTTGCCCAACTGCTAAGTTTGGATGGTCGGCCTGATCTGGGTTGAGTCTGGGTGGTATGATACGTCTTCCACTTCTTAATGATGGATTTCACCATACTTTGAGGGATAATGAGTGACTGAAATCTTCTTATAACCCTCTCCTGAACGGTGCTTCTCCACCACTTTATGTCTGACTTTGGAAAGCTCCTTTGTCTTCATGTTTGCCTTGTTGGTTGACAAAGTGAGTTGCACCTTAAAACTCCTTAAATAAGTGGGGGAGCTTAATTTTTATGTTAAACCACTGATTACATGCAGGTTACACTTATTTTGTAACCTTTCAAACAAATAATTTGCTCCCAAAGTGATTTAGAGTTAAACAGGCAAAGGGTTTGAATATTTTATGGAACTGAGATTCATCTGATTTTTCTCTGTTAAAATAACTTATTCACATTTTATCTGCATTTTAAAACTTTATCATTTTGGTGTAGTTTATGAAGACTCCATATATTAAGGTTGATTTGAAAGCATCATGAAATAAGCTCAGGTGACATCAAAATGTGAAAACTTTGGAGGGGGTGACATACTTTTTGCAGGCCACTGTAAAAAGACGTTACAGATTATCCAAAGTAAAATTATATTGCTGCTCATCACGTAGTTTTCAGAGCATGGTTTAGATGTTAAAGGGGAACCCAAATGCAAATTATTCTTTTCTGAAAACCATCGAAAATATCATTAATTACGGTCTAATTTGAAGGGAAAAAATGTTTTGAATTTGTTTTGCCCATCACAAAGTGCGGAAAAAGCCCTAAAGTGTCGATGTTCATTTTCGCCATTGACGTCACATACAGAACCCACCTTCATCCAAATGGCAGCGTTACATAGAGACACAGTTTATTTCAAGCTCGGATTCCGATACTGATTCCACTGTCATTAGCAACTGTTCACATATAAGTGAATTAGTAATTTTCCAGTTTTGACTTCCTGCTACAGGTCAGAGCACATTGGCCATTGGCTCATGCAGTGCCTCCCTCCAGTTCATCAAAGCGAACTTTTCCAGACCAGATCCGTCATGTCTCTGTTATTTTTTTGTCCCTGTGTTGCTGTTTGTGTTTTTGTCTGATTTTCCATGAATAACCATTCCTTGTTATGGTGTATTGTCAAATTCATTTCCCTGTGAGTGTCTCGCCTACTTGGAAGGCCTTAGCTAGTGGACATACAAATTCTGTCTCTGCTCTGACGCCACATGCCTCGTTCCACATTCTTTATCCTAACAGTTGTCTTTTCACCTTACTCAATGTCATATTGTTACTCCTCCTTGCTTAAATCTTTTTTTCACTCCAGAAAAAAAAAATCAGGAACTCATTCTTCCTGTATTTCCTTCCTTCATTCATATTTTGTTTCTTTCTCAATACCTCCCAATTGAAGTAACATTCATCTTAATTGACTTAATTTGCTTCTTACCTTAAAAGCTTTCAAGAACATTTTGAATGCTTCACTTGTCATATTTCTCCATCAGGAACACCCCACATGTTCTTCTGCTTCATCAAGATCTATTCCTCTTTTTCACAGTTTCTTTCCCAAACCTGTCTCATTAACAAATGCTCGGTCCATCGACCCTCTCACCTTACCTACAGCACTACTTTCTTGGGTGCTTTCAACAACCATTCATTTCACCTCTCCCATGATGCCCATCAAAATTAGGAATCATGAGAAGTCCAGTTTGCAGAGGTTGCCTACACATGACCATCAACTCCACTTTACGTCCATGAATGGTGTCAAACCCTTCCATGTCAGTCCATCCCCCTCGTCATCTCATACATACCCATATCCTCCCAACCTACCCCTTCTCTATGTCCTCCTCTTCAGTATCCCTCCTCTACATGTCCCCCCCTTTCTGCTTCCCCCTCACCCCACCCCTCAGAGCGCCCCCCAACCTCATCCACACCCATCTTCCACCTCACCCCACCCCCTTCTCAAATTTGATTTCTCCCTGCCCCTCCCAGCTTCCCGCGCACCCTGTCACCTCCCATTCTTAAACCCCTGCACCACCCTGGCTAACTTCCCCCCACACCACCCTCAGACTTCACTGCCACCCACTCTCAAATATTCCCCCACACGTACATTACCGGTCAGAAGTTTTAGAACAACCCCATTTTTCCAGTTTTTACTGAAATTTAAGCAGTTTAATGTTTCAATGTACTCTGAAATTAAAGCATAGAACAAATAAACAATTGCAGATAAAAAAGAAATCATGGAATCATTTTGTTGAACAAAATTTAATCTAAATTTTTGACTCATCAAAGTAGCCACCTTTTGCAGATATAACAGCCGAACATACTCATGGCATTCTTTCTCCAATGGAAATCAAATATTGTTCGGAAAGTTCTTCCCAACACTGTTGCAGGAGTTCCCACAAATGTGTGGCACTTGTAGGTTGCTTTGCTTTCACCCTTCTGTCCTGTTCATCCCAAACCAGCTCAATGGGGTTTAAGTCTGGAGACTGTGCTGGCCATTCCATGATTTTAAGCCTGCCGTCTTGTTCTTCTCTTCTAAGGTAGTTCTGACATAGCCTGGAGGTATGTTTTGGGTCGCTATCTTGCTGTAGGATGAACCCTGACCAACTAGGCGTAGACCAGAGGGTATTGCATGGCGCTGCAAAATGCTATGGTAGCCCTTTTGGTTCAGGGTGCCAGTCACTCTGTGCAAGTCGCCGACTCTGGATCCAGGAAAAGAGCCCCAGATCATCACGCTTCCCCCTCCATGTTTGACAATTGGTGTGATACACTGAAGAACCATCCTTTCGCTACTCGACATCATACAAAAACCTGCGTGATGAACCGAAGATTTCAAATTTTTGATTCATCGGTTCATAAGACCTTCTTCTAGTTTTCAGTTGTCCACTGGCGGTGCTTCATGGCCCAGGCAAGCCTCTTTTTCTTATTTTGCCATCTTAGCAATGGCTTTCTTACTGCCACTCGACCTGTCAAACCTGCAGCTCGAAGTCTTCTCTTCACAGTTAAAACTGAGACGTCCTTACTTCAACCAGTGTGAAGCTGTGCTTGAAGCTGCTGTCCTGTGAGCCGCCGATCACGCAAGCTGTTGACTCTCAGAAACTTGTCTTCTGATTGTGTTGTGGCTTTGGGTCTGCCAGACCTCTTCCTGTCAGAGCTTCCTCCAGTTTCCAAGTGCCTTTTGATGGTGTAGGAACTGTACTCAGTGACACCTTGATTTCCTTTGCAATTTCTCTGAAGGAAAGACCTACACTTTTCAGGGTTATCATGGTCTGTCTGTCTTCCTTTGTTAATTGTCTTTTTCTCACCATTATGAGAGCAATATACTACTTCCTGCAGTGCAATATTGTCCAAGTAATGCTTCAGAGGGTTAGCAACACAGTCTGTTCCAACACTGCTTTTATACAGACAGAGGGTTTGTAACTAATGAACAAAAGTTAGGACACCTGTTGGAATTGTTTGCATCAACTTTAAAGGCTTAATTTACTTCCATTGCTGCAGAACAGCTGCAGTTGCTAACCCATTACTTGTTCCCTGAAAAGAGCCTTTTTTAACAACTCTGAAATTTACATTATTTTTCAGTTTTTGGTAAACTAAACTTATTTTTTTAACCTCTGGCAGTTTACCGCTTAGCTTTGTTACCATTTCAGGTTATTCACTGGACTTGAACTGCTTAAATTTCAGTAAAAACTGAAAAATGGGGGTGTTCTGAAACTTTTGACCGGTAGTGTAGCACACCCAGATTCCCCCCTGCCCCGACTTTTGTTGGCTTCTTTATTACCACACCCCCTTTCCAAGTTCCCTCAACCCCTTTCAACATTCTTGCACCCTTCCATCAGCACCTCCTTGCCCGTCTCTAACTGTGTGGACGTCAAACATCCGAGGTCTCAGTTCCAACCTGACAGATCTCTTAATCTAGGCTGCTGTTGTGAAACTGGACATCATCTGCTTCATAGAATCCTTCCTCCCACAGGACGTCCATGTCTCCTTAATATCTCTCAACTATAGTCCCTCTCGTTTGATCGGCCTGAACCCCCTCCCGGCGACGGAGTTGCACTTTACATCAAGAACTCCATTTCTCATTGTCCATGTACTGCTTTTACACCTCCAACCCCCCAGGAATACCTTTGGTTGCAACTTCCCCCTCTGCTCCCACCTCTTATTTGGCTGTGTTGTACCATCCTACGAAAAGTAACGACTCCTTTTATACCTGACTCTCAGCCAACACGGACCAACTTTTAACCACCCATCCAAGTGCTCTCTTCCATATTTCACCTGTTACCCTGACAACAATTACCATGTCAATTGGCTGGATGTTGTACCTCTTTCTCACTAACAATGGCACTGCAGCAAATGACTATTGTGACTCCATTTGCCTGATGCAATCTGTGAACATTCTGACCCAGATTTCAGACAATGCTAAATCCTTTCTTCTGGATTTGGTAATGACCACTTTCACTGCAGATATCTCTTGTTGCTATGTTCCAATTGGTTTGATATGCTTGTGAAAGTTAATATCCCTCTGGATATCCTCAGAGAGCCGCCTCAGAGCTGGCGAGTCTAGAAGTTCACTCAGGCTGACTGAGAGTGACTGCAAGTTGCCATCTCATTTCAGGACTGGTCTCTTACATCTACCGACCCTGGTATTAACTCAGCTTGGGAGTCCTTCCACAGAAACCTGTTCTTTCGTATGCACAGATTCATCTAATGTCATCTTCAGTTCTCATACCCTTCCTGCCACCCACGGTACAATGAATCCTGCAGTGAAGCAGTTGCCTTGAAGCAACTTGCCTTTCTTCCAGGAAGGCAAATCTGACTGAAGGCAACCTAAGATCAATTCACAAAGCCAGGAACAAGTGTGTGTCCACTCTCAGGAGAGCCAGAAAACACCATCTGGCCATTCTCAAGATTGAACTTCCAACCTCGTCCTTCCAAATAATCAGGTGGTGCCTTGTTAAAATCTGTCTCTGGAGTATGCTCCCCCTCCATCCCTTTCCTCACTTAAAATGGCACCACAGCCAATTCTGCTCGTAAGAAGACTGAATGCCTCAATTCTGTGTTTGCTTTCAAATATCGTGTCCCCAACCCCTCTCTCTCTCTCTGTACCCAGCTGACCCAGTCACACCCATTTGCTGCTGGACCATGTATCTTTTTCAACTGAGAAGGGAGAAAAGTTTCTGGCAACCCTGGACTCTGATTCTGCAACTCGCTTGACGTCTCTGGAATCAGGGATCTCCGCATATCTAAATTGGGAATCATGAGAAGTCCTATTTGCAGAGGTTGCCTGTACATGACCATCAACTCCACTTCACATCCATGATGGTGGCAAGCCCCTCCATGTCAGTACCCTCTCCCTCATCATCATCTCCTACATGGTCATGTCCTTGCAACTCACCCCTTCTCTGCGTCCCCCTCTCCAGCATCCCTCCCCCTCATGTCCCCCCTTTCTGTCGGCATCAGCGCACATGTCCAAAAAACCTACTCCGCTGCTCTTGCACATGGTCTTTCTGCTCTGTACATCACATAATTTTCCCTCAGTCATCTTCCATATGTTTGGAAATCAACCGACATCACTCCAGTACATAAACATGGTGCAAAAACTGATCACCTTAAATACCAACATGTGAGCTTATTTCTAATCATCAGCAAGATCATGGCATCCATCTTCGCAGCTGACATTAAATCCTTCCTTTTCTCCAACAGCCTGATCTCCGACCATCAGACTCGGTCATTCTACCCTGGACATGCTGCTTCTGCTCTCCGAACAATAAATGTCGGCCCTTAATGTCAGACATGAGATCACGGCGGTCTCTCTAGACATATGTCGAGCATTTGATACAGTCTGGCACCTCACCTTGATCTCCAAACTCTCTACCTATGGCATCAAAGGCCACCACTACACATGGCTTACTGACTTCCTCTGCTCTCATAACAAAAACGTGTCTCTAAACAGAATACTTTCATCTGATCTGCATGTTAAGTCTGGAGTGCATCGTTTTGGGCCCGGTCCTATTGCTAATCTTTATCAATGATCTCTCAGACTCACTTTAAAATCCTCTTTATCTCTTTGCTAATGACTGAACCCTCTGCCATAGCATCCCTCATCCATCAGATAGGCAGGCATCAGCCTCTTCCCTCAATGCAGACCTTGATGGAATCATGAACTGGTCAAACATTTGGAATAAGTCTTTAAATCCTGACAAATCTCACTCTCACATCACCTTCAGATCACAGACAGGTCGGTGGTCTCTGTCTTCTACCACCTCCTTTCTGGTTTTGCACCCTCTACCCTTTCCACACTCTATCCCTCCCCCCAGGTTTCTCCAGGACGTACATGGTCTTCCAGTAACCCCCTTCTGGTGAAACTCCCAAAATCCAGACTCACTGCGCACCTCCACTCATTCTTTCCTCTTTTTTCCACCTGTGCAGCCAACTTCCTCATTCTCTTCAATCTCACTCTTCCCTCCAAGGCTTCAAGACAGCTGTTCACCACCATCTCAGGTCATTCCCCATCCATAACCATGATCTTTCCTACCCCTATTAACACCCTCCAAGGCCACCTCTTTCTGAGCTTCCAGCTTTTCCTTCCTCGTCTTTGATTGAGAGTTTGTGGCTGTATCCATCTGGTTCACCATATTGCCCTCCTATTGTCCTCCTTCCTTCCCACATCCCCTCTTTCTCCAAATCCCCACCATTTTGTCCCTCAACTCAGGTGTTGGAATGCCCTCCCACATCTCTTTCTGTTTTTGTTTTCATTCTGTTACGTCCTGATGCGTTCTGTGTTGCAGCTTCTCCACAAAAAAAAAGATTATACAGGTTAATTTCTACTTTGCACAAACCATAACAAACATCTTTTTCATGATATATATATGGATGGGTGAATTTCTTGGGTGACATAAAAGGCTCACATGTTGAAAACAACAAGTGAAATCCTTCAATACAGCGCGTGTGGTGAATCAAATGAGTACACTAATGTAAAAATATGCAATTTATGCTTTTTCAGTTGAAAAAGAATTAAAAAGCGTACTTAATATTTGAAATGTAAAAATCTTGTTGATTATTGTGATAAGCACCTTTATATATAACAGAAGGAATGAAATCGTTCGATACAGCGTGGCAGGAGGCCGCAAAAGAATGATTGTAAGTAAATTTCAACTACTAATGCATGACGAACACTGTTTATGGCTATTAAAGAGATGATGGCATAAGAAGAAACTTAGCCTGGAATCCTCGTGCATAACACGCCAAACACAACACACGTGGTGTCCTTTGACCAATCAGGAGCAGTGCAGTTACAGTATCGTTTCCTTCAGCTCGATTGGTTTGTCCTGCACGTGATGTTTTTGTGGTTTTTTTTGTTCTTGTGAATCTGAGGAGATTATTTTTTCGTTCTTGTTGAAGTAAATTTCAACTACTAATGCATGACGAAACACTTGTTTATGGCTAATATTAAAGAGAATGATGGCATAAGAAGAACTTAGCCTGGATCCTCGTGCATAACACCGCCCACACAACACACGTGGTGTCCTTTGACCAATCAGGAGCAGTGCAGTTACAGTATCGTTTCCTTCAGCTCGATTGGTCTTGTCCTGCACGTGATGCGGGGTTTTTTTCGTTCTGTTGAATCTGAGGAGATTATTTTTTCGTTCTTGTTGTAAGTAAATTTCAACTACTAATGCATGACAAAACACTTGTTTATGGCTAATATTAAAGAGAATGATGGCATAAGAAGAACTTAGCTTTCTGCGTTCGGCGCGAAATGCCATGGTGGACGGAAATGACGTCTTTCGTTCGTTCGTTCGTACATGAGGGGAGCGTTTCTTCGTTTTTTTTTTCCGTCAAGCAATAAAATTAAATGGTTTTCACATATATAACACATTAGTTTCACAAATTTCCATTGAAATACTCGGGTATTTCCGTCAATTGTCGCCATTTCCGTCGAGGTTACGCACTGCATCTTACCGGACGACCGTCAATGGCTGTATTGAGGCACGTGGGGGGGACACCGGACCCACCTATTACGTGGTAGACGACGCCGGGGACATTTCAAACTCGGTGCAATTGTATACAGCGCACGCGCTGTAAAAAGCTATTGTAACAGTATTATTGGTCAGTGAGCAAGTGAGTGAGTGACATGTATCTATTATTATTGAAAAGAGTTTGTAACCATAATCCAAGTTCCCATTTGAGGCTCATTTCCAAATTGTGACAGCCACAAGTTAGCTCATTGTAAAGCACTCAAGTATATTTTTTGTAAATAAAAACGTATGAAATACTGTAGTACTGTATTAATAATCATCATGATTATTGTTGTTATTTTTCTAATTATGAAAAGTGAATGGGATGGCTGAGCAGAACACCTTCTTGAGTTCAAATTCACAGGAATGTGATACAACAAAGTTCGTCATTAACTGGATTATCTTTGTATAAAATAGAGGTTGAAAATACACTGCAGTACACTATATTAAAATCATTAAGCTTGAAACAAAAAAAAAAACTTCTCCAAGTTATTAAAAAGTCTAAAATTGAAATTTGTTGCATACCATTAAATATTCCATGAGTTGATAGGATCTCTCAGAAGTAGAATACTCACTTTTGAGCTGTCTAGATTGGGTTTGATTCCCAATCTATAAGCAGTCACCCTGGTTCTTTACATGCAAGGCATTGCGACAATCAGAACACAGCACAAACGAGGGGACATGAAACTGGATAATATCGTATCCCATTCAGTCAGGAATCAAATTTGGATGACAACTGAAAGAGGTGCATGAAAAAAATTTGTAGTTGTAAGCTCAAAAGATCACCATTGAAAAAAATTTCAGCTGAAAAATAAAATAGCCTGTCTCAGCAGTCAACATCAGCATTTTGCATGCAATTATGCAACTCATTTTGCTGGCCAAAATCAAGAAAGACTCGATTTAATTTCATAACAATTATTTTTCTTGACTTCTTCACCGCCATATTTTAAATCCAAGTAGAGAAAACAATACGTAAAAATAAAGTGTGATGACAGTCATTATCTTGTAATTCAAAACATGAAATATTAGTGACTGTTCGGGAGTGCAAAACGATTTTGGCTGACGTTAACACGATTAAGTCGAGGCAACACTTTTGCGACAAGAAGTTGACATGATTATAGCCGATGAAAATGGTTTGAAGTCTGTTTTTAACTTACTTTTCAAACACGATTTGTTTTTCTATTAAACATGCTCTGTGCAATCAAATGAAAAGACTGCAAAATGCTCACACAATTGAACTTAGCAATTATTATTCATCAACAAAGCTTGAGTGTTGCAAGCACAATACTGCATGACTGCTTGGAAAATAATTTGATTAACCTCTCATGAGCATATCTTTTATTCATTAATCTACATCAATGGGACTCCCAAAAAATTAATTGCAAGTACACTTTTATGTGCAAGCAGGCTGAAAGTCCTTTGTGCTCAAAAGCAAGTCTCTCCCCTTTGAATGCAGGCAACCCACCTTGATGAGGCACTGCAAGGGTCTTCCACCATAGCGGATGCTGCGTTTCCAGTCTTTACTGTTTGCACGTCCAGCCATGGCTTCAAACTCATTTGGGGTGTACCAGATTTCATTGTGCCTCACACATTTTCCACGGCCACCTGAAGCGACAAACAACGATAGACAAAGACATCAATAGACAAAGCAGAGTGCTGCACTAATATGTCCCGAAGAAGCAATTGTGTGTTGTGTGGAACATACCAGAGCCAAGACGTGATTTATTGAGAATTCCACTTGTGTTTCGACAGCGCACAGGGAGTTCATTTTCGTATGCTGACTGATCCCATTGATACTTGGAACTTTCTTTTGCAATGCCTGTGAACAGAGGTGTAAAGATCACCAAACAAGGACAGAATTTTTGTTCAATTAGTAAATGTCACACAAGACATGAGATGTGAAACTGACAGTTTTGCCTGCTTGATTCAACTTGTGAATAAGACGAAAGACAGGGTTATTACCAAGATAGATTAGTTGCTCAATGCAATTGAACTTCTTCATGAAATGACTTGCAAAACTTAATCAATCAGTCTCCCATGCCAAGATTGAAAAAGATTGATCATGTGTTGGTATGCCCAACTCTTTATGTATGAAAGCTGGATCATTCCACAAGAAAACAACACATCAATGAAATCTCAACTTCTCACATTTTAATGAAATTGGGAAGAAAGAGGGATATTTGAACAATGAAAGCATCCAAAATTTCAATTCTGCAGCTTACAAAATTCCGAAGATATGGGTCTTCAAACTTTTAACTGAGATTTGAGCCACAGATGGAGGTTCCAATGACTTCTACCACAGAACATAGACACTGAGAACCATTTTCCACCCCCACCCTGTGCTGTGTCAATCAGGACCTTGAAGACACAAGTTCTGGTAGGCAGTGGGTATAAGGAGGAAAGATGGGGAGAGAATGGGATGTTTGAGCATATGAGATATGAAATACTGAGTCAAAAAATTGTGTTGTCTCAAGCAGAGTCTCCTGTGGGATGAGGTGAGGGATGAGATGGAGGGGGAGCATACAATTAAGACAGACCTGACAAGGTGCCACCATGACTAAGTAAAAAGACTGGTTGAAGAGTTCAGCCTCGATATTTTCAAGATAATTGCAGGAGGGATGAGATAAACCTGTGCATGAAAGAAAGTAGATCTTAATGAAAATATTCAGAGGCAGAATCAATTTCAGAGACTATGATGATGGCAGTCCAATCCTTGTGTGCAATGGCATATTGCAGTCACATGTCTGGTGTTGGTTTAATGGTTCGGGTGGTGGGCTTGGGATCCTAGCATCCTGAGTTCAAATCCCACTCTGCTGTTGAATGAATACCAGGTGGGTTTGACTCTGCCTGTCATCCCTCTGAGGTTGGCAAAATGAATGCCAGCTTGCTGGTATCCTGTGTCGGAGTGGCGACCCATCCAGGATTGTGCCCAATAGCCAAGGAGACTGCTTAGGCAGCACCAACGCTCTGTACAGAGTCTGCTCCCAATGGATGGATGGATGGATATTGCAGTCCCTACCATTTCGGCTGTGCAAACAGGCATATTCTGCAGGGTTGAGGTGACTCCCTGGCGAGTGAGATAAGAGCTATGACAAGAACCATGTCAGAAGAGCCATGAGGGGCAGAAGAGGAGCAGGAGAGGTTGGATAGAAGGTCAGCCAATAGGAACTATGTCAAGGAGGGAGGACGTTCCAGTTGCAGAGATCCATGTTGGGAAGTTTACAGTTTGGGTCAGACTTGGTTCCAATGCCAACAATGACTGTTGCAGAGCTGACACCCACCCAATGAGTATAGTGGCATTTCAAATTGTTGCAAATGAGGAACAGAGAATTGGGATGGATGGCGATGAGTTGATCCATGTTTGTGGAAATAGAGGTATGTAGATTTATCATCCTTCCATGGACAGCACACCACACAAACAAACATTAGGTGGTTGCAGAGAGGTATATCTAACAAGAGAAATTCCAAAGGGATTAGAGGGGTGAATGTGGACAATAGACAGTGATGAATGGAATTCTTGACATAAATATCAACACCACCACAGGCATAGAGAAGGAGCCTGTCAAAAAAAGAGAAACAAAGGAATCAAAAGACATCAGGTGAGAGGAAACTTTCCATTGGGCAAACAAAGTTCGAAGCTGCAGCAATAACATGAATTTAAAGATCACATGTATCTTATGGTGGTGGGGGGACAAGGGGGTGGGGGATAGGAGAGGAGAGAAGATGTGGGAGGTACAGACATTAAATAACTAGTTAACAGCCGGCCATAATCTAATACGAACTCCAGACCAGGATTCTCTTATAGGAGACCAACCAAGACCTGATTTTCAACTTACAACTGCATTTTTTTAACATCTGGCATCCATGAGAAATCAATTGCTTACAGCATGGAGAAAATGAATGGTATGAGTGGATGCCATCGGAAGAAAGAGATTAATTCACAAAATAGATTCCAAATAATTTCAAAGATAAGTTATTCGCAGGAGTAATTAAACAATGAGTAATTCACAGCACTATCATATGGCGTCCAGAGTGGATTCTTTTGGAAGTCCTTTCTCGGGCTCTGCAAACCGCCCCATATGAGAGTTCGCGCGCCATTGTTGACGCATGGCCGTCATTCAAGTTGCCGCGCTGCGATTACACTTTGGCTGCAGAGCGTCCATTTGAAGAACAGGAATTGTGATTAACATTGTTACAAAATTTCCCAAACAGTTAAACAACACCAAAGGGTAACCATTTGTTTCATTACTTTGATCACCATACGCATTTTCTTTGTTTAGCCAATCTCTATTATCCTCCAGAACTCAATCAAACAGTTAAATTTTGACATTGACCATCTAATTCCCTTCTCTCTCACCAAATACAGCACACATGCTGCAAATATCCAACTTACTTCAACGAACCATCTATCACTTGGTTAAATCCACTTTAAATACCAATCAATTCCTTGCTCAAAACAAACAAAGCATTTAAATCCCCTTAACATCAATCTACATTATTCCAATCCTCTATCATGAGAAGAATGACCGGTTTCAATCTTACTTAAACAGCCGCCACGGTCTACCATTGGACATAAATAGAATTATCCGATTAAATCTATAATGAAATTTCCTGAAGGTAGAGGCCCATATAAACACTGAACAGACAATGTTTTTCTGTGCCGTTCCGCTCAGAAAGCTATGCAATGATCTCAACGTATGAGAGAGCAAATAGGCCCATCAATCCTGTTGTATCATTGGCGTTGGTGGCAGTCCTTCTCTATGCTTCATTAGTTCGCGCCCTCCTGGCGCTTGTTTCATCACCTCCACCGCTGCTCCGCTTCCTTTCCGATCCACATAAGTTGGTTGTCATCAGAGTGGCGTTTGGCGGTGTAATCTCTATGCGCCTGGCCACGTTTCATAAATCGCTGCCCTGTTTTATCGTAGTAGAACAGTGATACAGTGCAAGCCAATCCATTCCCTTCCAGATCGATGTCGTTGCTAAGCACCATTCTCTACATCCATAATCCTCACGCAGCCTCGGTCTCTGCGTCGCTCACGCATCCAAACTGTTGTCCAATGTCGTAAAAATTGTACGGCACAAAAGAGCACAATCTTTGCAGATACGTGGCCGTGAGAATATAAAAAACGCGGTTTTAAATACGCAATCCAATGTGCATTTCAAACCACAATAGCTACAAGCCAATTAAACCTTGCTGGGTTGAGCAACCAGAAGATTAACCTTTCACAATGGCCTGCGATAGCTCCCACCCTCAAATGGACTTCACTTTCATCTCATCCCCTAAGCTGAAGCTAGAAGTTCAAACACATTGTGGAGAGGGTTGGCCAATCACATCACACCATTAACCGTACCACTTGATGCATATGCTAACCTGCACTCACCACTCGCTCACCTTTCTTTCGCCACACCTCCTCTCTAATTAACTAAAACCATGGAGGTTTCAAAATTGTACTAACATGAACAGATCAAACTCCAACAGCATTAAACACCAGTAGCTTCACAATCAATAACCCTCCCGTTGCTGAACTCAGCAATGGCGACCGAAGGCAAAAACCACTCCACGATTCAACGTGTGATTTTAAAACACCTTCCATAAAACTCCCTACGGTGCGCTTCCCTCGATTAAGTCAGGTATACAAATCCACTGGGGGCAAGAACGAACAAACCCCACGAATTAAAACACCTCTCTTGGCACAGCCCAGATGCCAACTCGGTCTCCAAACAGCAATCACCAATACATCGAAAATACAAGTAAACACATACAAGTAAACCTTGTAAAATGGTGCTAATTCATCTTGTAAACCCTCACGATAGCTGTCCTCGACGGACAATTCCTGCTTTCGTCGCACCTGTTAAAATCAACGGCACGTCACGTGACTCGCAATAAAACCCATAAATCTCAGTTTTTTCCCTCCCAGATTTACGAAAATCAAGTAATTTGAAATAATGCCCTAATGACTAACAACAATGAACAGACATTTGAAACTGACTTTAAAAAACGAACCCCGTAATGTCGGCTTATCAGGCTTATGAAAACATGCAAGGTTGGAAACAAGAACTGAATTTGAATTTAAAAATCAAAATGATGCTTCCGAGGAGACCATACCATTATTCACGTATGCAACGTAACAGTGTTCAAGAGCCAAAACAGCATACAGAGTTTATCGAACAAATGAGAAAATACCCGAGCCTTGGTCCATTTGACTCCCACAGCTTAACACCAAGCACGAAGTACTTGTAGGGAATTCTCACACATAATCTCCAAACTGTCTGCTGAAGTGGTAATTCCCTATTCGAGTTCCCACACAGACACACACACACAGACACAGCACACACACACACTTACACCACACACACACACACCACACAGACACACACACATCTCGGTAAAACACTCTCATGACATTCGCCTCACTATGAATTAGCAGCAATGCAGAAATCAGTCATCAATCATCCTTCCTCCGGATTTGGTGTGCGGCAATTCACCTCCTCCAAGTCTTCACGTTTACGATGGCGACCAAAATCATTTGATCTCTATACAAACATACAAGTTGCTCCACATATACAACTTCCAGGTTTGGAACACTCACTTACGCTAAACACAAACTCCAACCTTCCCACTCAGCATTGTATTTCGCCTCCTCGAGCTCGTTTACCTGTGTACGTCCTGTCTCAGCTGTGACCCGTCAGCCAAGCTGCTAACGCCCTCCGAAGTGTGTTTCATTCTTGTCTCGGCATCCCACTCTGCCTCTCGTCGCCAACACAGAAGCTGACGGTGTGATAATATCTTTGGATCTAAGACCCGGTCAGCGAGAGGGATCCTGTCTTTCTCGCTGTCCATGTTATCCAGCCCTGTAACTCCTTTTATCTTTGTTCCTTTGGGTAACTCTATGTTCTTTGGAGAGTTATCCCGATTGTTGTTCTTAACCTGTCTCCTTTTATCGTGCAGAGCCGAAAGACCCGGCTCTTCTCGATTGTCCTTAAAGCTTTTCTCTTCCTCTGAGGGACCTCTGGAGACCCTCCCAGCGATTACCCCAGGACTCTAACCTGCTCACAGGACTCAAACTGCACTTACAGGACCTCAAACCTGCACCCTGTTTCACTCACATGGACGTACCATTGTCCCTCTGACCGCAAACCGTACTGAAATCCGGCCTAAAGGCCCTATGCATCCTCCAACAAACCGCATTCGACCTTTCCTCATTTACCGTTACCAGTTCGGAACCCGCGCAGACCCCGAGGCTGCGCATCAACGGAGATCCTCTCCGGAATCGCGGCGTCAGCTTGCGCTCGAGCGGAGATCCCTCCGGTCACGGCGTTCAGGACCCTGACAGGTCCGTCTGGTGCCAGATGTGATGTGACCTCACCAATCCCTGCCAAGAATTAGAGGGGAGTCAACTGAGGATTCTCAGAAATATACGGTTTATTTGAAGTTGCACAGCACTTGCAAGCGGAGGTGGCACAGGGACCAACCACGAGTCAGACCATGTACCACAACTAAAGTTACACTCCAAAAGTTTCATATATAAACCTATTCCATAGGTGAGAAAATGCAAGCAAAGAAAGAAACAAGATGCAAAGTGGGCTTTTTCCCCCCTCCCTGCGGCTCTCGGGGAGAATTAGCCATAACAGCATAGGCAATGGTCTAAACAGAAACAAACCCCTTTGTAGTTCGAGCAAGAGTTGTTGCCATCCATACTGGAATAAACAATAGCCTGCAGAAGCGCTCTGGAGGCCATGGCTGGCTTGTTGATATTACATTTTAACACATCGTACAGCAAATTGGTAAAAACGAGGGCAAAGGCTTGGAACCACATTTGAAGCAACCAGGCCAATGGTTTGAATCCAGACACCTGGTTAATGCAATTACTGAATGGTTTAAATGAGTTAAATGTTTAAATATGGACAATATGTGGCCAATCAATAGTCGTACCTGACATTCAGACCTGACAGCTACGACCATTCCGCGTTCAAAAGGGGTCCGAGAACACGGCGTAAAAGAACGAGGAAAAGAAACCTCCAATGGTGCGTGTGGGTTTCTCCCCCATTTTTTTCCTCCGGCTGGTATGACAAGAGGGCGAGGCGGCTCGCTCGCGATTGGTGGATACGAGGAGTGAGGCGGTCGGAGTTGAGAAACGCCCTTTTCGAGACTTCTCGAAAAGGCTTGAAGGAGGGTGGAGCCAAAAACGGGGAGGGGCGAAGGGCGGAGCCCCGAGTTATGTAAGGCCGCACGAGACGCGAGGTCTTGTCTTTCGTGTGGTGGTCGTCAAGTCTTTGGTGGTCTTTAGTGTTTTGCCGTCGGGTGGTTCATCGCTCTCCTGGCTCTTGGTCCCTGTGGTTCATGCACTCTTGGTCCTGTTGACGCGACCTGTTCGTTGGGAGGCGTGGGACGGTAGAAAGTCCGGGCGACGCACCGGAGACGCGGACTGGAGGCGCGCTTCTGGCCGGCTGGGTGGCGCGAACCTGCGCATCCGTGCGAGGAGCGCCGGAGGGAGCTCGCCGGCCACGCGAGAGGCCCGGGATCAGGCACGGCCACGCTCGCAGCCGTGGCGACGGGGCGACGCGACTCGGCAACCACCGAGGGGGGCAGGTAACCTGCCACGGTCTCGCGGGACCGTTCGGTCCTCCAGGTCCCGCGTTATAAAGGTCCACGGACCCTGTCTGCCACTCCCGTCTTTGAGGGTGGCCATTCCTTTGCTTTTGAGTGAATGTTGGTGGCGCCGTGTCCGACAAGTTAGAAACTGAGTAAGTGACTGTAAATATAATAATCATATTCGGTTGTATTACTTTTGCTTCTCGCCTGAATATTGCATGACTGCCTTGGCTGTATATACGTGTGCTTGTAATTAAATGTGCTTGGCTTCGAATGTATCCCGTTCGTTGCGTCTCTTTCCCCTATTGGAAATGCCATCTTGCATCGTGGAATAATTAGTTGGGTTTTGAAATACCTGTTAAATAGAATCGGATCCGGCGAGGTCGGCGATAATACCCGCTCGTTATCGCTGTAGAACGGGACGGACCCGCTTAAGCGGTTCGTGTCCCAAGCCCACCTGCGCCGAGTACGGCCCCTCGGTAGGTTACCCGCGCGAGTCTAGGTATATCGATATTCGGCGAGTGACCCTATTTCGCGCGGGTATAATACGGACTGGGCTGTGGTGAGGTTAAAAGCTCACCCGTGACTGGTTTCTGGCATGGTTCCAGAAAGTCACGACTGAATTGTCCGACCGGTGGGCGAGCGGTTAGCGATTTGAGGTACGCGGCCGATCGCACGCCGGCGGCGGCGAATTCGTAACAATATTAATATATATTGTATATATATATATGTATATATGTATATATAAATATATATATAATGTGTATATATGTATATATATATATATTATATATAGTATATATGTGTATATATGTATATACAGGGGAGTCAAAAGTAGCGCCCGATTTCTGTTTTTTTCGGCTGTCAATTCTTTCTGGGAGTCATGTTGTTAATAATTGTCTTGCAGATTATTAATTTTCGTAATTAATTTATTTTTTATTTTTGTTTTGGCAGGTTATTACTGCGAGTTTGAAAGTTCTGAATTTGCACCAAATTGAACAATGAATTACCTTTCAATGAATAAACGCATTGCGGCCCGTGAAACATTACTACAAATGTAATGAACAACCAACGATGGCGGCACGCCCGTTTGCACAGGAATTCGATATTAACCCACCTCAGGGAAGAAACATATGATTGATTGTCGAGAAATTTGAAGCAACAGGTCCGTAGCCACTGCAAAGAAGTCCGGTCGTCCGAAAAACGGCAACGAATGTAGCTAAGGCTGAAGAAGCCATCAGAAGACTGGAACAAAGTCCGCAAAAGTCAACTCGCCGTTATCTGCAGAGTTGGTAGTAGCCAATCAAGTGTTATTCCGTATCCTTCACCAGAAATTATGGAAACATACATTCCACGCTTACTGCATTCCCTTCATGAATGGAGAGAAAATACCTTCTTTTTGCCAGTACAAGATCAGGACTGTTATTTCCAGCATGATGGCGCTCCCCTCATTATGGACGTTATGTTCGTCAGTGGCTTGATGAAAACTTTCCCAGAAAGTGGATCGCCGCCGCGGTCCGATCGAGTGGCCGGCACGCTCCCAAACCTTACAACCTCAAGATTTCTTTCTTTGGGGGCTCATGAAAGACCTTGTTTATCGTGAAAAGCCTCGTACCATTCAGGAATTGAAGGCTCAAATCACTGCAAAGTTTGAGGAAATTGATATCGAACTCTGCAGACGTGTGTGCCGCTCTGTGCCTGCTCGGCTGCAATTGTGCATCGATCACGAGGGAGGAACTTTGAAAATTGCAAGTAAAACAGCTTGGTACAGTTCCGTAATAATTTTTTCTTGAATAAAGGTTAGATAAACATGTCATTCATTATTTCTACCTTCTGTACACTGTAATACAAATGGCAAACAAACAATCAACTGACAGAAAACAGGCGCTACTTCTGACACCCTTATATATACATTATATATTGTTGCGGCCACGGGTACGAGACACCAGCTTGTCACTCAGGGGGATTAATCCCCGGTTGTCCTCGGTAGAAGCCGGACCTGGGCATCGCTCACAATTAACGTTGTGGTACTGTGGTTGTTTTAAAACCACGAACACACCACCAGTTAACCACGATTCCAGTGTCCGCCGTCTAATTATGCCGTTTAACTTGAGGTCACGTGGTTACCTGAGCGGGGAGCACACCCTTGGCAAAGCACCCAATGTTATCTGATTAGATTTTAATTAGGGTGGCCGAGCGTTTAACCGCTGGTAACGTGCCGACGATTGTATTGGTCAAATCGGTGGTAATTTCCTCCCAGTCTATTTCGGTTCGAACAATGCTCGACCAATGGAAGGAAAGGACAACACGGACAGGTTGGAAATTGACAAATAATTTATTAATAACAAATAAATAAATAAAAAGAACTTCTTATTTGCTGAGGTAAATAAAGAATGAATTTCAAAGCAAAATCAATCAAAATGCCAGGAAAGAGACAAAGAGCAGAATGCTTATCGGGGGTTGATTACTTACAGCTAAACACAGACAAGGTACCACAACAGATCATTCAGGGGGAGGGGAGGGGAGAATCGTCTCGCCACCACAGAAAGTCGTCCATGAAGCGAAAACGTCCTGAAATGCGTGCGTGCGTGTCACGTCCGTCGCCTGCTCCCAGCTTTGCCGTGCACCCTCTCGTGGGAACAGCCTTGAATGCCAGTCGAAGTCTGGAGGGCACCCAGATCGTCCGTCGCGGGTTTGACCCTGGTGTTGGTGATCGACCCGTGCCTCACTTGTTTGGTGGTGCTGATCACACACCCACACCACCACACGCTCGCTTGCCGAAGCACTGGGAAGGGCGAATTGTCTCGTCGGTGCTGGTCAGACACCCACTTCTTGGTCGCTTCTCTCGCCCTTTGCTTTTCCTCTCTCCTTTCGTTTTCCCTCTCCTCACGCTTTACTCTTAGAAACGCTTTTTCCCCTCCTTTCTCCCCTCACTTTTTCTCCTCGGACTTTTTTCTCTTCAGAACGTACCTCTCGCTCGTTTTTATATCCCCGGCCATCTCGCGGGGTGCCGTCCGCCCCAAGCTCACCCCGCCCCACTGGGGCACTGTTACCATGACGACCCATGCGCTCTCAAAAAAGGCGCGCGTCGGAGCTCACGAAAGATTGCCGCTCAGGAAGAATGGGGCGGGCTTCAGAGATCGTAAGATGTCTGAGGAAAATGAGGCGGCTTCAGAGCTCGTGAAAGAATGTTGCTGAGGAAAATGAGGCAGGCTTCAGAGCTCGTGAAAGAATGTTGCTGAGGAAAAATGAGGGCGGGCTTCCAGAAGCTCGTGAAAGAAATGTGTGTAAACGTGTCTGTCGTAAATAAAAAAGCTTCCCATAAGAGAGGGGATCTATCCTTTACCCTTCTCAACACATCACATTTAAGATCCCATTAGACATGGGGACGGGGCTAATCTGAACATGCATTTAAGGAAATAACTGTCTGAGGATCTGGATGTGTGGATGCATTCATCAGACCGGATCTGAAATCCGTAACAAATATATATATATATATATATATATATATATATATATATAATGTACATATATAGAATAAAACTCTACACATGTATATTTACACAAACACACACACATATATATGCACTGTATTTTCATGAAAATGCTTTATTTGACCTTTGTGACCCTGAAATGACCTTCAAGTTGAAAATCCAT
>CM068958.1:116017873-116058793 GCA_035128595.1 Eptatretus atami | reverse complement strand
TTGGAAGATTATAATAAATCTATGGATGCACCCATTTGTGATATACGCTGATTTGAGTTTGTATCCTTAAAAATATAAATACTGCTTTCTCCCTAATCCAAAAGAAATCATATACAAAATAAATATCAAAAACATATTCCTTGTTGGCTTCTGTTATTATATCAAATTCATCTGTTTTTGGATAAAACTATAATAAACTTTGCAACATTATCGTTTGCGAAAAAAATGCCTTCACAATAGTTTGCTAAACGATTAGAAAAAGGATTGTATAAGACTAACTTAAAATTAATGAAAGAAACAAATGAACGATGAAATTAACAAAGAAGAAAAAATTTAGAATTTAGAAAGAACAATATTCTGTCAATTTGTAGGAGGAAATTGAGGAGTCTAAAGTTAGGGGATCATTGTCATCTTACTTGGTAATATAGAGGTCCGCTCATTTCCTGTTGTAATCTAATTATAAATTTACCTTCTTTTTATTCCAGTCTTCTTCACAACAGCTGCCAAACTATGATACACATCTATTTATAAATGAACTTTCAAAAACACCAGCGAATATTTCTGCCATAACAAACACAAGTCAAAAGTATATTTCATTTGCAAAAATGATATTCACAAAACCTATAAACTCCGTTATTAGGTTTCTAGATTCTTTACAAGTTATGGGAACACCCACTAGCCAACTAGCCATCAAATCTAAGCTCCACAGGGCTCTTTCCAAAATCTTAATTCATTCTTTCCAAAAGAGGGAAATTCTAACTAAATAGAGAAATTTCAGATTAAAGAGAGAATTCAAGTAAGAGGAAATTCTAATTAATGAGGAAATTAATGAGAAATTCTTACTGAAGAGAAATCTAATTGTAAAGAAAATTCAAACAATGAAATGAAATTCTAACTAAAAGAGGAATTCTGATTATAGATGAAATTCTGCGTTAAAGAAGGGAATTCAACTCGAGAGGAAATTCAAACAAGATGAAATCAAAGTAAAGAGGAAAAATTCTTACAAGGAAGGAATTTATCCTTATGATTATATGAATTCATTATGAGTATTTAAAGAAACAACAAACTTCCTTTCAAAGGAAAGTTTCTATTAATAACTTTATGAAGAAGAGATAATGTTGATAAGGAATATAAACACGCCAGGAAAATTTGGAAAAAAAAAAAATTATTTAAAAGAATTTTTAAAAAAGAAAAAAAAAAAACCTTGGAGGAATATTCATTGATTTTTGTATCTAAAAAACAGATGGTTTTATTGTTAGCTGATGTGTTTGAAGTCATTTAGATCACTCTTCATAATAAAAATGTTATGCGGATTACCGATCCTGCCCACTATTCACAGCTCCTGGTTTAAGCTTGGATGTGCAATGTTGAAAATGACAAAAACAAAGATATTGATTTAACAGTGATTGTAGATATGCTTTTGATGATGAGAAGTCTAAGGAGAGGTGGAATATCACAAGTATGTTTCAAAAAGATATGCTAAAGCAAATAATAAAATATCTTCCAAATTATAAGAGTGAAAAAGCATTTAGTAATTATTTGATATGTATTTTTTGATGCCTAATAATTTGTATGGAATGTGCAATGTCTCAATCTCTGCCTTATGGTAAATTAGGAGTGGGTGTGGAGGGAGCCGGGGCGGGTGGAAGAAAAGATTTGAAAAGGCTTTTGATTGAATATTGTTATTTCTTCTCAAGAGGAATTGAATGAGGATGAAGAAGGTTATCTATTTTGAAGTGTTTGAAGTACCCAAAGTAATCTTTCATAATAAGCCATAAAGATCTCCTTTTGCATGTGAGAAAGAAACCCCAAAGAAAAGAAGGTTAAGTTGATTATCATAAAAGTTTTCTAATATTAAAGCGAAAATCAACAGAAAAGTTATTAACAACATCTTATGAATAAAGAGGGATTATGTTTTGCATCAAAGGAACTTGAGACCAATTATTTATCTGCTGGCGTTGAGAGTAGCTAAAATTCATAGAGTTTTAAATTTTAAACAACAGTCCTTGGATGAAAAAGTATAATAAAATTCAATACAGATATGAAGAGCAAATACAAAAAGTAAAATTGAAGAGGACTTTTTATTAAATTAATGAATAATGCTGTATTTGGAAAGACTATGCGAAATGTTAGAAACAGGCAAACATTAGATTCGCAACATCTGGAAAGAAGCTTCAGATGATAAATAAAACCAAGTTTGAGCAGAGCAAGAGGTTTTTTATCAGAGAATTTTCTGCTATTTCATATGAAAAAGGAAAGCTATTGATAATGGATAACTCTCATATATTGGGAACAGCAGTTCTGAGGTTTATTCAAAAGATTATTGATGTATGATATTTGTATAAATGACTTTAAAGAAAGAGTTATGTGAAAATGTTTCATTGTTGTATATGACACTGATAGCTTTATTTCTTAGATATAAAAACTGCATGAATGTTTATAACGATATGAAGAAAAATATTGGAGTGTAATGAATACAAGTAATTTTAGTAGAAGAGTGAGCTTATTTTCAAAAAAAGAATGAAAAAGGTTATGGTAAGTTAAGGATGAGTTGGGTGGAAAGTAATAGTGAGTTTATTGGATGAGAGGCAAAGGCATATGCTTATAAGTATTGGTGATCAGATTGATAAACGGTTAAAGGGAATAAAGAAATATGTAATAAAGAAATCAATAACTTTTAGAAATTATTATAATTGTTGATGAATAAGAAAAGAAGAATATAGGAAAATGAATACAATAAGAAGTTATAAAACATGAGATTATATAGTGAAGAAGGTTAAATAAAAGGCATTAAGGGAGCCTTTGATTGATAAGAGATTTATTTAGAAAAATGGAATAGATTGTGTTCCATATTGGATATTGTATTTGATAGAGTTGAATAGAATAGATTGTGTTCCATATGGACACAAGTTTTAACGCATGGGAAGATGGGTTTAGGGTTTTTTAAGGGCTACCGCCACGTTTTTCACGGTATATAATTGGTCGAACCAAGTATTAATCAAACTAAAGAGTGGAGAAAAATCTCAGTCTTGGTATTATAAATGGAAAACATAATGAATGTGGAAAATATCAAATAGAGTCTTATTGAAAAAATAACTAAACAAAGGAAATAAACAAATAAGCGAATCAATTTAAAACCAATGAGTTGGAGGATTAAAGAAAATAATAAATAATCCTTGAATGGACTGAAAACTTCGATTGTGTTATCAATTGAACAATGGAAAAAACAATTTTACTATAATCTCAAAATGATATGCAAACCAGGAGGTTGGTTCAGATGAGATCATTAAGAGAAGTAATCATTTCATAATGGCACAAAAGGGGTTATCTTGAAAAATATTTAAAGATTCAAATGTTTTGTTTTTAAATATTTTAGATGGGGATTATTGTGCAAAGAAATTAAACTATTGAAGGGAATATGAGAATGAACAAATCTTTATAGTTCAATGGGATTGAGCTAAAACAATATACATGGTTATTTGAATAATGAGTGTCCCTAGCTACAGGTTCAATATCTCTTCAGACATTCACCTTGAACAACCAATTACTACGTTTGCTACTTGAAACCAATTCTTTATCTTGTCGCATTGGTTATTTGAATAGAATCGCCCCTAGGTTAAAAGGGGAGACAACAAATATACCTTGGGATAAAAAAGGGGGTGTTAATTTTAAGGGAAAAAAAAAAATGTGAATCGCTGAAAATCCCCCATTCATTTACATGGGGAAAAGTGAGCCAGAATCAGTATATCCAACCCTACTCTATGGGCCCATTGTAACCAGGGTGCCATCTGTTCTACACATTGTAGTGAGGAAACTCCGGAGGTTCAATGGGTATGTGCAGGAGGTATTCAAAGCTCTACTTGCCTTTTCGCAGCTGTGATGGGCAATTCCGTCCAAACAGGGTCTCTTGTGCCACCTAAGTTCTTGTACAATCGGGTTACTTGTTCTCCTGTGTTTTTTGCGCCTTGGTCTGCAAAATCTTCAGGTGGTTCTGAGTGATACTTCTCAATCTAGCTGGCTATCATCTGCGCACTCTGACATGAAAGCATTCATGTTTTTCTCTTACCTTTTCTTCCACGTGAATAAGGAATCCGGTGATCTCATTGGTGGCACTTTCCCTGTTGTGGATGTTTACAAGGAACTTTTATCCGAGATAAGGCATGGCAACCTCGATGGTCTTCAGCATGGTTGCCCAGGTCCTTATTGTCCGTGAAATGCGACCTGGCTTTGGGATACTCAGCCTGTGTGTCACTGGTTATATTTCATTCCAAGCCATTTCGAGCATGGCGCTATGAGTGCTGCTCTGGCCACCCTTGATCGCTCCACTCCACCGCAGGCGGGCTGAGAAATTATTAGCTGGCGTCTGTGCTAACCCCTCATCCTGATGCTGCAATTCAGCATTTACCGTCTGCTCTAGAGTGAGACTCTACTGCGTACCCTGCCTGAACTGATTTGTCCGTTCGACGAATGCCCTAAACCAGACCAGCGACTAGCATCTCCTTAGGCCTGGGTGAGTTGTTGTAATGTTCATTCAAAATAAACTGATGCTTCGACATTCCACCTGCATTTAGTTTTTGGCGATTGGTCCCCGAAGAAAATGTCAGTAGTTCGCGTGAGGGCCCAAGTGTACAGGTCAACATTTGACTCTCGGATGGCTCCTATCGAATGATGTGGTAGAGGTTCACTCTCTGGATGTACTGCATGTAAAACCTGGCAGTTGGTCGCATGCTTGCCATCCAATGGTTGATTGAGTGATAAACGAAAGTATTTCGTCGAAGAAGGTGATGAATGACGTTGCAGGTGCACAGCTGGTCTCGAAGCTTCGTTGTTGTCCCAACGTCGATGCTTTGATCAGTGCACTCACACTGTGTCCCATGTCATGTTATGCTGCTGCAGATTGGTGAAAAGTGCAGTGTTTCAAAAGCCAGTGCCAGCATATTGGATGAGCCTCTTACAGCGCGTTGAAGTTCTTACATTCTGTGATACCATTCAAGGAAGCCAGGTGCGAGGACTTCAGCTTCAACTAACATATCTGCCATGGCCAGATTCTTTGATGACCTTTCCGATGGCTTTGAAGAGGCACAACTGTAGATTGAAAGGCCCCGAACATAATGAAGATGTTGGTCGAATCTGGGGCGTTTCTGTGACTTGGATCTTAATGGCACCTGTTTAGAACATCAAGGTCATATGTTACTACACCATACGGCTTCCGCACCCTGAGCACACTTTTGGGTGATGGACGTGTTTTCTGCAACCTACATCATTGTTAGTTGGTGAGCGATCATATTTGCATATGTACAGAACCTTTGTGGATGAACTTTGGATGCTTTGCGGAGATGGTCCACATAGTTCCAAGACATTAACCCAGTCCACATAAGGAATGCTTTCCATTTCCTAGTGTATGCGTTACTATCCACAAGAAATCAAGCTTTCTTGATGGAATGGTAAAGGTCTTACTGGTACCCGCCGAAAGTCTTTGTTTGCGCGTAAAGAGAAATCTATCCATTCTAGGCTTCTCCTGTAAGGAGCTAGGGCTAAATTATCTGGAACATCCAATTTCCCCCTCTTCCTCTCTCCCACCCAACATGGCAAAAGGTCTATCTGTTGCTTGATCTTCAGTTACATCTCAATCTGAGCCTACTGCTCCTGTGGCAACTGAGGGCTGGATTTGCTCGTGAGCCCTGAATACATAATACCCATGCATATCGTGCGATGCGTGTGCAGTCCTGACAGTGTGTGTGTTAATTCCGTAGTTGTCAAAAGCAAGTCCACAAGGTACTCCAGGAACTGAACCAGCAGGAAGTTCAGCTTCGGTCAAAGAAGGCATAAGCTACTCTCAAGTCCCAGAATAAGCGTGGGGGTCTGAAAAATAAGCGTGTAGGTGTGGAACATTTCCAAAATTTTAATAAAGAGTAGAGGGAAATAATAATAAGATCATTATTATATAATAGAAAATTATTGAATAAAATATAATAAATTATTAAAATAAAAAATAAAATTATATAAAAAATTTTATTAATAAAAAAAAAAATGTTAATAATATAAATGAATAAAATAAATAAAAATAAAAACTAAAGTGTAGGGTGGAAAATCCAAAAGAGTCTAAATAAGGTGTGCAGGTCTGAATAAGGAGCAGGTGGAAAAAACCAAGAAATGTGACAAATACTAGAAACATGGATTTTATTGCTTCAAATACATACATTCAAATGCCAAAGATCGTACTGTAACTCTAACTTTTTTTTGGCCAAATCTGTATGCGCTTCTTCACAACTTCCTTCGGCGTTTTGCGTTGATTGCTTTGAATCTGCTGAACTGTGGAGTGAAGAGTTCGGAATGTGGACGACGAATGTTATGTTCGATCACAAACTTGGGATTCATCAAGGATGCACAGTCTGCTTTTGTTTCATGCATCTGTAAGCTTCGTGTGAGAGAGTGGAGGTAGACCGGGAGTCCTTCTTTGAATTGATACAATGTCTGTCTGACTTATTCGTTCTCATCTAACATCTGGGGGACTCCACATCTTGTGGGCATCAATTCTGTCTTGAGGCCAACTTCCTCTCACCTCACAATCCATTACTCAGTTCCACACTCATCTCGTAGGCTCAATCTCACTTTCCCCCCTTTCCCTGCTTCTGGTGACTCCCTTCGGTGGCGGTGTGGTTGATGTCAGATTTTGATGTCCGATGAGGGAGTAGAATGTCCAGCAAAATTCCTTCCGAAACTTCACATTCTCATTCTCTAAAGCAATGCTGAACAGATTTGGTCAGAGAGCAATGTAATCGTCTGACCCATCGAATGATTATTCAGGAAATTGACCTTTCATAGCCATCGCACTGGAGTCCACCGTAGACTCCTTCCAAACTTGGCGTGCAGCATCTCCAGCCATTTCTCCCTGCGTTGGGTTGAGGGATCTTGCTGGGGTTTTTCTCTCCAGCTGTCTAAGCATCAGAGGCGATTCCTTATGCCTGTTCTACACAGGACTTTAAGCCGTGCATGATGGAATGGGTATCATTGATCTGAAGTCACCAGTGATTCCTCCGGCGCGATGACCACCAAATATCGAACCTCGAGCCAGCAACGCCCTTTCTAAAACTTGTTGTCGTGTGCATTGGACAGAAAGATAATCATCGGGTACGTATATTGGCGAACGTTCTTTTCGGTGAAGCATGTTGAACCGGTTTGGGACAGGTGGATATGGTTTCTAGCGATGTTGTCCAAACCGATGACGAACCCTTGGGTGCCCATGCGATGTGGATTCCAGCCGGGCATTGATTTTGTTCTCGTACCTATTTCCCTTGAAAACAACCTCTGTAGGGGCAGTTGTTGTCTCGTCAGCAGATTGCAGTTTTTCGTCGCTGACATCAGCAGATGCCCGTCTAATTCTTTCACCTCCTTCCATTTCAATATCGTGCTCAGGACAGACTCTTATTCTTCCATCTTTGTCTAATGACATGAAATGATTGAAATACAGAGTAAAACCCGCGACGTAAGTACAGTACATCTTCGGTATGGGAAGTCAGTGGCGCCCACACGCTCAGTGCAGCCGAACGGAATCAACCGCGGACCGCATTTGACGCGCGGTTACAGTACCGAGACCCATGGCAGAGGATCGTTGCAGATGAATGAGATTTAACGGGAGTCCCAAGGACACACATCTTCTGCGATGGGACAAACATTGTCACCATACATGCTCGCTGGTGTAAATATGACCTTGAGGGTGGCAAGAACGATCTTTTGTTAGTTTCACTTGAAAGACAGTAGTAGAGGCGAAAGTGCGCTCAGGACTGTTAGTTTGGGGATATTACGAACCCTCGAACATTACAAAGGGGGGGTAGTATGGTCCAGTGCATGCATCCATGATTTCTGGACTTGTGTCCCCCCAAAAAATGTAGGTTAAATCTTTTTTTCAATTTCCCTACAATGTGCGTATTAACGTGGATTGTTCCACCGCACACAAAAAAAAATTGTGAGAAAAATTTCTTTTTGCATTTCGCATGTTTAGTGTCCCCACAAATCAGAGAAAATGCTTTCCTACATAATATCTTTTTTCACACATTAGGATTCAAACGCCCCCACCAGAACAATTTAGGAAATTTTTTTTTGCTTTCTAGTTTTAGTGTTTCAACCCCGCCCCCCAAAAAATTGTTTAAGAAATTTCAAACTTTTTTCAACAAAATTGCAATTATTCATTCTAGTCCTATAGTATTGTCCAAAACTTAATGATCAGAGCGGCGCGTTGGATGACTCCAATATTGGCCATAATTGACTTGGTCCCCTCGCCAAAGTAGATGTTGAAGAGAAAATTTTGTCTTTTTTGCAATTCAGGTTAAGTGTTCGCAACCCCGCGCCCCCAAAAAAATTTGTTAAGAGCATTCTATTCTGATCTGGGTTTGCGCTCATTTTCTAAACGGACTTTCCAAGGCGCCCCCCAAAATTGTTAGTTGCAATGCAACTTTAGTAAACCTACCTCAGGAGATGACTTTAATGTATACACTGCCTTAATGGAATCATACTCAAAGGCTTGTGCTCGTGACTATCACACCTTGCTGCGGCAGTCTGGGAATGCAAATAAAATCGTGTCAGGGAATTTTCCTGGTCAGAAGGTCCCCCAGGTATTAGCGTTTGCTTACTGAAGGGACCACTACAAAGTTCAGTTACAGTGGTCTCGTTGTGTATTGTTCTATAAATGGATGCAACTGCGTTCAGGTCTCTGTCGGTCAATGATGTTGTCTCTTTGACGTACGAATGATACGTCAGAGGAACTTGGGATTAACAGCTCCTCAGCGAATGGGGGCAGCCCAAAACTTTCACCCTATCCGCCTCGGATATAGGTGGCACGACAACTGTTGTGAAACTGGCTTTCTTAGCTATCAGTGTCAACCCCACTGACTTTACAAGTAAACATGCTTGCTTTGAGGGTATGCACAAATCTCTGTAATCTTTGGTTGCTGCTGCTTGGTTTGCAATTTCCCTGGGAGCTCTTTTGTTCCGTCTGGGCGTTTTTTGACCTTTTTGTCACAAAACAAACATGTATCAGGGAAAAATACAAGAGTTGACACCCTTCTGCTAGACTCTTCACCACTAACAGTTGAAGCAGATGATGCAGAGCGTAACACCTTTCTCTCTGGGCCTACAGTGTCATTCCCAATAGGCCTAGGTGGAGACTGAAGTAGTTATGGCTGTAAAGTTATTGTAGTACTTGCTGTGATAACATTGCACATGGTGGATACAGGAACATCAAGGTCTCTGAGATGGACTTTGTAGCCTTGAGATTGTCCATGCTTGGCTTCAATCTTGTGTCTGACCTCCTCAGACAATTCTCTGGTTTTCTTTTTTCTTCATGCTTATTGCAGTACACACAGTTACACAAAACAGTAGAATGACTCCTTTTTCTCAATCCAACTGGTGAGATGTGGATTTTTGTATTGCAGGCACATGCATCTCACCACAGGTGATGTTCAATTCCAAAGTAAAGAGAATCACCTGCTTGAAATCGTAATTATTTTAACAACTCTTAAAAGGTGCCAATAATATTGTCCGGGCCATTTTAGGATTTCTAAGTAGAATAAGATAGGATTTTAGTTTTTTTCAGCTCTTTTGGTTTTCTTCCACTGCAAACCAAAGAAATACATATGTGGATACGAAAATATTTTTTAATTACAACAATTTTCTGGAAGAAATGTGCCTTATTGAAAAAGTGCAAGGGTGCCAATATTTTTTGTCTACGACAGTATTATACATATACATTTCCACCCAGGAACACGTACTATACATATACACAAATACATACAGTGCCTATAGGCCAGCGGTATAGGTCAGAATTTTTTGGGTACTTAATCAACCAGCTTGACACACAAAGCTACAAGAGGTCTCATATGAAAGATGGGATCTCAGGTAACTCATTTTGCCCTGTTGTCCTCATTTTTTGGTGTGCGCGCCCATGAAATATTCACACCTGAAGGATACCCCCATTAGAAAAATTTTAACCATTTCCGAAAATCATGTGAATTAGCCATAACTACAAAGCAATGCGCCCTATTTTTACATGATTGGTATTGAAATGTGCAGAATGAACAGGGGAATACTACAGTTACTTAATGGAATACTTCTAATAAATATATGCACATTGAGTGCTTTTAATAGAAAAAGACGTAATTTCCGGACCGCTAACTTCGAAAATCATCAACTACAGAAACAAACATCTGCCAATTGTCATATTTTTCTTTATTTTATATGTGTTCAGTTTTTTACCATATCATATAATGAGAATATTTTGAACAAATTTCTACTAGCAAATTTATACGATATAGTGACTGAAGTTTGCACAGTGAGTGACATACTTAAGATATGCTATATGATATTGATGTATATATAAGATAACAAAGAATTGTGATATGTGATAACACCAATACACATTGTTCTACGAGAATGAACTAAAACATATATTTTGAGCAAGTGTCCTCGATATGTTCAACCATCACTGTCCGTGTCATTTTGGTCACCATGTGACAGTTCGTTGCCACACTGCCTTTCACTGGTGGCACACATGCACTCGTTAGTGCAAGGCAAACTGTCTTGTGAGCAGCTGCAGCTGTTGGTACATGGTTCACTACACACGGCATGAACACACAAGACCATCTAACATCCTCGCTGATGTGGGGTCCATCAAACAATTTGGGATGCACGCACACCTTCTCTCTGTACATCCACAACCCTCTGTTGTGGGAATTTCTGGATTTGCCAGGTGGGCATTCATCCATACTCGGGTTTGGTGAATGGATCTCTTCACATGTTCGAAAAAGCTGGTTCGGACGGAGGCAACTTATGCACTGGACATCTTTTGGTCGCTCGACTCCCGAAGATCATTCAAATTGTGTGTGCATCCATATATTTCCCTTGAGAATCATACATGGCACTGACTAAAATGTCTGAAGCAGCCACTGCCTCCTGGAGATCGTCAGTGGCGAGGGACTTCGAGGTGTGGCCATTATTTGAAGATGCAGTGTCTTCATAGCTTTCCATGCTTTCTTTTTAACCATAGCCGAAGAAGCTGATACAGAGTCACATTTCTGTCAGCATGAAACACAGGAAGCCGGGTACACTTCTGGAAGCAAGCTGTAACATATCTGATGGACCGATAAGCTTCATCCTGCTGATGTTCTTTTCTCTATCCATATTTCGGCAGTGTTCCCGCAACTGTGGAAAGTAGTGGACTGCTAAGACAAGGCACATCAGTGCTGCTGATTGATTGTAATGGACCCACGCACATTGTTACGTCTGAACTCAATCATCGGCATGCTTCACATGAAGAAATATCCGAGGAATCTGCCTCTTCCTGCATTGATGCGAGTTGACTGTCATGATACATTCCTGCAGATGAAAGGCATGCTGTAAGTGAACCATCAGAGAAGCCACCAGCCAAATAGATCCGCTTTTCTCGTGATCTGAAAGTTATTTTGCTGCTGGTGCATGTTGCGTGAGCGTGACTACAGATGAAGTGATGTCAAGGTGGATTTGTTTGATGATAGAGCCATGAATTTCGTCCATTGTGGTACTGGGCGTCCAGCAATGACTTGGTAGCTTCGGGATCTACCAGCAACAGCAAGGCGTCTCGTTCTTTCGTCTGTCTTCACAGAATTGACATCATCATATTGGTCGAAAGACGTCGAGTGAGGGGTGTGGTGTGTTTTGATGTAATGAAAGCAACTGGTTTAGGTAACACTGGTGCCAAGTTACCAAACGTTACCACCATTTCCACCCAGGATATGGAGTTCAGCCATAGAGCATCCCTGATGTACACGCTGCGATGTTGGTTATCACTGGCCAGTGTTTTCGTGCTCTTCATCGACTTGGCCCTCGAGAATATGCCCTAGTTTCTGCTTTGGGTTCTTCCGTGGAGCTCCACCTTCATGAAAGATAGATGTCGGAACAGACGTAAATGGGATAGCTCAGGACGTGCATAATGCATAATCATAATCATAACGTGCATAATCCATTATTGCATAATGGGTAGCAGCATTTATGATGTGTCCATACAATTGGCCATTGGCGTTCGACAACCTGGAAGAGAAGGAATTGAAATAAAAAAAGATTATATTAGGTTTAACTAATTGCTTAGCTATAACCTTCCAGTAGTGTCCATTTTTGCACAACCATGCAGGACACCTTGGTGCATGGATGAGAGCGATGGTGAGGATGATAATTATGTAATCACGTTTTATCATATCTTCTTTAATATTGTAAAAGGATGACTACTGAACATAGCAATGTCAACATCGGTTTTGAAAAAATCGCCTTCTCGATATTTTCCTTATGGGGTCCTAAAAATTTAGAAATTATCGTATTTCTCAATAAAGGCATATAAATTTACATATACTGTAATGATGTGGTTGTGATACACATTATTCTCCTGTCCAATCGACACATTTCTATACCAAACGTGTAGGAAGAGGGCTCTTTGTCTTGTAGTTTATGGAAATTATGTGATTTTCTGAAATGGTCAAATA
Organism: Eptatretus atami; assembly: GCA_035128595.1. NCBI lineage: Eukaryota > Metazoa > Chordata > Myxini > Myxiniformes > Myxinidae > Eptatretus > Eptatretus atami. The sequence goes on along the minus strand of CM068958.1, from coordinate 116,046,287 downwards.
TTCAGACGGGTGTATCCTTCAAATGTGAATATTTCATGGACCGCGCACCAAAATTATGAGGACAACAGGCTAAATGTGTACTGAGATCACCATCTTTCATATGAGACCTGTTGTAGCTTGTGTCAAGCCGGCTTGATTAAACTCTTAAAATATAGCCCTTTATCGATGTTTACCGCTGGTCTACTATAGAAAGTCTACATCGCCTTTCAAAATTTTCACCTTTTGTTGCCTTATAGCCTGGAATTAAAATGCAATTAAATCAGACTTTTTCCACCTTTATTTACACATAATAACCCACAACATCCAAATGAAAAACAAATTCCACAAATTCCAGAAAATTAATTTAAAATACAAAACTAGAATATCGTGCTTGGATAAGTGTCCACCACACTTATAATCACAATTGTAAATTAGCTCAGGTGTAACCAATCACCTTCAAAATGACACACCAAGTTAATTAACCTCCACCTGTGTTAAATTGTAGTGATTCTGATTATTTCAGAATAAAATCAGCTGATCCTGTAGGTTTTCTCTGCTGGGTAGTGCATTTCACAGCAAAGACACAACCATGAGACCCAAGGAACATTCAAAAGACCTCCGGGATAAAGTTGTGGAAAGGCACAGATCAGGGGATAAGTATAAAAACATTTCAAAGGCCTTGAACATCCCTTGGAGCACAATCAAGACAATCAATAGAAGTGGAAGGCATATGTGGGGATAAGTATAAAAACATTTTCAAAGGCCTTGAACATCCCTTGGAGCACAATCAAGACAATCAATAAGAAGTGGAAGGCATATGGTGGAAACAAGATCCAGCCTAGATCAGGCCGACCCCCAAAAACTGGATGACAAGACAGGATAAGACTAATCAGAAAGGCCACCAAGAGGCCAACTGACAACTTTAAAGAGCTACAGGCCTTTATGGCAAAGACTGGTCACTGTGTCATGTGACAACAATATCCGCAATCACATCACAAGTCTGGCCTGTACAGTAGGTGGCCAAGAAGGAAGCCATTACTCAAAAAAGCCCACCTTGAGTCCAATTTGAGGTATGCAAAAAAACACTCGAGATTCCGAAGCCATGTGACAAAAAGTTTTGTGGTCTGACGAAACCAAGGTGGAACGTTTTGGCCTAAATGCAAAACATTATGTTTCGTGCAAACCCAACACAGCACATCACCCAAAGAACACCATCCCTGCTGTGAAGCATGGTGGTGGCAGCATCATATTTTGGGGATGTTTCTCATCAGCAGGGACTGGGGCACTTGTCAGGATAGAAGGCAAAATGGATGGAGCAAAATACAGAAATATCCAAGAGGAAATCCTGCTGCAATTGGGACAGAAGTTCACCTTTCGGCATGACAACGACCCGAAGCACACAGCCAAAGCTACACTGGAGTGGTTAAGGAACAAAAAGATAAATGTCCTTGAGTGGCCCATTCAGAACCTTTCCCGAAATCCAATTGAACATCTGTGGTATGACTTTAAGATTGCTGTCCATCAACGCTCCCCACGCAACTTGACTAAGCGCTTTTACTTTGTTTCCGCATATACGATCATTTCTAGAATCTCTTAACCTAAGCGAAGTTTCAAACTGAACTGTGGAATTGAGGATAGAGAAGATCAAGGATAAAGGAGGAAAACTGGTGGAGGCAGGGTTGCAGAACCTATATGGGCAAAAGAGGAAAGCAGCAAAGGGAGCAGTGGATCAGGCAAAGAATAATATGGAAGAGGAGCTTTTTTGTACACATCGTCAAGGCTCATGGAAGAGCTCGAACACAGAACAAATCAGGATGCAACATAACAAAAGGAACAGAATGAGGATAAGGGGGAAATGCCAACAGCAGGGCAGACGGAAGAATAGACGGAGATGGACAAACAGGAGATGCAGGCAACGATGAGGGGTAGGGGAGAACACAAGGAGTGGGCAAGATGGATAAAGAAGCAAAATTTTAGGAGAAGTGGAGGGTGGTTTAATGGGTGGAGAAAAGATTATGGTTTTGTGTGGGAGATTATTTGAGATGGTGGAGAACAGTGCACAACAACGGAGAAGGGGATGCTGGGAAGATGATGATCTTTAAATTGGCTTGTGGTGGGGATGAGGATAGTAAAGATATTTCAAGAAGATATTGAACTAGGGAGGAAGCAACTACGAGCTGGAGCTTCCACGTTATGTCGAATGGAAAGTGGAGTCAGTGGATATAATGGAGGAGGTATGGACATCATTAAAGATGATGAAGAAGAGAAGAGCACCAGGCATTGATGTGCGTACAGAGATGCTAATTGCTGTGGGAGACATTGGAGTCAGTTTGACAAAGAGGCTGTTGAATGCATGTATGTATGTATGTATGTATGTATGTATGTGAGGAGGGTTCATTTCCGAAGGAATGGAGGACAGGCGTAATTTGCCAACTAGCAGAGTACCCTGCCCATAGAGCGATCTTGTTCCAAGCATGCAACACGTTCTTCTGACGCATACCTTTATTTGGACGTTATATAGGCAACTGACAGCTCTGTATATGCAAAAAAAACAAAAACCATGAGGTTAATGTGCATGAAGTAAAGAGATACATACTGCTCATAATTCAAAACACCTCAATGCACTGGAAAACGTGGGGACAGGAATACTGCACTGTAAATGGTGAAGACTTGTAATACCCTGGAAGCCCCCACCTGGAAGCGATGCTACTTGATACACATTTACACAGAGTAATTTGCATCCATCCCCTGCCCCCCCCCCCCCCCCAAGACCACCGGCAAAGATAAAAACACCCCTACACACTAATTGCGGTCATGCTGATCTTATGTAGCAAGTCTGGATGTCATCGGCCTAGAACTGTAGAAAGAGTAGCGCTAAGAACAAATAAACAACACACAAACACTGATCCGTGAATTATAGTGAGGATAAGTGAAGAAAGGGGGAAGTGATTGTGAATTCAACGTTCCATCATTATTTAATTTTAACATTCTTCTTAACAACAGGGACAGGACAACGCAGGCATGATAGGCCGAACGCCTTCTCATGCACCAAAGTTCCCTGTGTAACGTTATTAAGAACAGGAATAAATGGGGAGGGGAGGATAGAGAGTTGGGGTGAGGGTGCATGCAGTTGGAAGAGGGAGATTGAAACGTTGGGGGGAGGGGTTGAGGACTTAGGGTGTGGAAGGGGGTTGAGTACTTGGGTTTGGGGCAGTTGAGGACTTGAAGAAGAAAGTGGAGAGGATGACAGAGTTGGGTTGGGGGGAGAGGAGGCAGAGAGGGTACAGATTGGGATCGAGGGATTTGAAGCTTTTGAGAGGGGGGGGGCAGGGAGTTGAGGACTTTGAGTTGGGAGGGAGTTTGAGGATTTGAAGAAAGGGGAGGGAGCACAGAGTTTGGGTGTGGTGGTAGGGGGGACAGAGAGAGGACAGAGTTGGAGGGGGGGTTGAGGACTTGGATGTGTGTGTGTGTTGTGTGTGTGTGTGTGTGTGTGTGTGTGTGGTGTGTGTGTGTGTGTGTGTGTGTGTGTGTGTGGATTGGCATCCTGAAGTCATATTTTACATTATGCAGAATTTCATGAGTCCCAGATAGTCCCGTTGGGTATTTTGGGTCTTTTTTTGTGTCCCCGGGTCATTTGGATCCCTGGGTCTTTTCGGTCTTTCAGGTATTTTTGGTCTTCGGGGTCTTTTTGGTATTTTGGGTCTTGATGATCTTTTTGGTCCTTGGGGTCTCCTGGGTCTTTTAGGTATTTTGGGTCCTCAGGGACATTTAGGTATTTTGGGTCTTCGTGGTCTTTTGGGTCTCCAGGGTCTTCGGGGTATTTTAGGTATTTTGGTCTGTGTGGTGTTTTGGGTCTTCTGGGTCTTTTAGGTATTTGGGTCTTTAAGGGTCTTCAGGGTATTTTGGGTCTTCATGGTCTCTTGGTCCTCGGGGTCATTTAGGTCCTCAGGGTCCTTTGAGTTTGTTTTGGTGGCTTTGGGTCCTCGGGGTGGGGGGGGGTCTTTTGGGTCCCTGGGTACTTTGAGTTAATATTTGAGTTTACAATTGCGGGTGATGTCAGGTTAGCTGTCCAACCAACGGGTGAAGAGCGGATATACATGCATGTATACATAACTACATACAAGCCGGTAGGCGGACATGGGTAGTCGCCTACCCAATAGAACCTGACGCGATGGGCCCGTTCGATGGGAATGACCTGAGGATTAAGCACAAAAAAATTCATGATTCTAGCTTCAAGGGTTAATGCTGCAGATTGTTTTTCTGTTAAAATACCCCACATTTAGAGGTTTTTCGGCCGTTGCTAGGCAACGGAGGGGTCCATAGCAACGGTTCTTTCTCACACATAACTAGGACATACATGAACCTACCATACCAGTTTCATGTATATCTGACTCATAGTCTCTGAGATAATAACGAACTTCGTTTTTTTATTGTTTTCGCACGGTTCATTCAAAGTCTATCTTCTCCGACAGTTTTCATAGGATTCGGCTGGAAATTTTTGACAATATGGCTGAATGTACTCCCACAGTCGCTCGTGGCCCTTTTTTGATTTTCGAAAAAATAATTTTTTTATGATTTTTCAAAACTTCAAAGTCCCGTTACTAGGCAACGGTGGTCTCCATAGCAACGGTTCTCATTTGCACCAAACTAGGTCTGGCAATGAACCTACCCCCAAGTTTCATCGAAATCGCCATTGTATTAACGGAGCACTGGACCGAACAGACAGACATACAGACATACAGACAGACATACAGACAACATATCGACAGAAAAAGTGATAATAAGGGTAGATCAAAAAAAAAAAATTTTTTTTTCGACTTTATCGACTACCCAACATATATTTGCTCCTTTATATAGATATAGAAAGATAGATATAGTAAACCTGCCACCACTGATCTGTTCTGTAGTAGGCACATGATAGCACTGGACCAATCATGTTCAGTGATGTACCTCAGCTGCATAGCTAACACTCGGCGGCCTCGACTTCACTTTTTAACCCTCCTAATTTTTGCTCATTCACTCGTGATAGTGAGCTAAAACGTGTAGCGATCCAGTCATGTATGCTCAGTACAAAATAGCTGATTTTCATGGACCGTTGACACTTCATTGAGGAGGAGATAATAAACACTGAGCTATGTTATAGTATATGGATAGATATGGAAGAGGAAGGGCAATGTACAAGATCTGGGGAAATACAGAGGGATTACACTCCTAACTTATGTCATGAAGATGCTGGAGATGATTTTGGACAGGAGGATAAGGAAGAGTGTGGAGAACTGGAGATCAGCGAAGAGCAAAAAGGGCTTAGAAAGGGTAGGGGGATGACAGATGGGATGTTCATGGTGAGACAGCTGATGGAGAAGAGGTTGGAGGTGCAGGGTGGCATTGGGATTTGTGGATCTGGAGATGGCCGATGACACTGTTCCAAGAGAGATGGTGATGGTGACACTGGGATGGATGAGAGTGCCGAAGCAGAAGTTAGGTTGGTGAAAGGGATGTACAAGGGAACAAAGGGAAGAGTTTTGGTTGGTCCTGGGATGTCTGAGGAGTTCAGCGTGAACATTCGTTGGAGGCAAGGAGGCTCTCTCAGCCCAATCATGTCTATCATGGTGATGGAGCTGGTAAGCAGCAAGGTAAATATGAAAGGTATTTTGGGGAGGATGTTGAATGTAGGCAAAGGGAGGAAGAGCTCCTTATGAGCCAACAGCCATCCATATCTAGTGCCCAACTGTGTCTGCAGATGTCCTCCTGCAGTTGGATTACTCTTTTTAGGAGGTTGGTGACAGGGTTTGCACTCTGGCCACCATAAAACGTTTCACTCTGCAAAACAAGAAAAACGCAAAGAAAATTGAAAACTCACTTCGTGGGAGTACCTCCTGTGCAGCTGCCCTTCGCAGGGAAGCTCGCCGGATGACGAGATTGGGGCAAAGCTTTCAGAACCCCCACTTTTTGATAGGAGGAAAACCACAGGGTAACCTTCCTGGGTCAGATTGCGGTAGTGTGTGTCAGGGTGGTGCTGAGGTGTGATCCACCAGACGGTGGTCTCCTTGGGTAAACCTGAGGTGGTCCCTTCGGGTAAATGCCTGGAATGTCTTCTCCCAAAGAGAGGATGATCACTTGTCTTTGTTATCAACTGAGCTCAAGCGTTTGAACATCACTATTGAAGCACTCTCTGAGGTTCGGAGCCGGTAGTGGTGAGATCATGGCTGGTGGTTGGTTACATCATCCATATCTGATCTGTTTGGTCTGGTCACTCTGATGGTTACCATGCCCAAGGAGTTGCTGTAGCTGTGTCCAATAAGCTGACTCCAATGATAATTGAGGTAACACCGGTCAACGAGCAAATTATGAGATGAAGGATTCGTCACTCCTTGGTGTCGTTTCTTCTGGTCTCTGTATATGCTCCGACTGAGGCGAGTGATCTCACCATGAAGGACGCATTCTATGCCACGCTCGAGTCTGTGGTTGGTCAGTCCGCAGACGGGATACTCTTCTAGTCTTGGGGGATTTCAATGCATCGACGTGGAACTGATGGGGATGATTGTGAGACATGTGTTGGTCCCCATGGGTCTGGGACTATGAACAAGAATAGCACTAAGTTCCTTGACTGTGCAAGAAGTCATGGACTTGGGAGGGCTGGTTCATGGTTTCAGTGGCCACAGGCTCCTCGCTGGACTTGGTATTCCAACGCTGGCGGTGTGGCAAAGGAGATTCACCATGTGCTCATTGATGGTCGCTGGAGGATGATCCAGAACTGCAGGGTTTACTGGAGTGCTCAGTTCCTCAATACCGACCACAGGCTTATGGTAGCCACTCTGACGTTGCAGCATAAATCTGGGAGAATGGTACCATCACAGCCTAGGCTGGATGTTGGCAAGCTCAATGGTGAGAGGTCAGCTGAGGAGTTTGCAAACAGGCTGAGTGGGGATTTGAGGGGTCTGGGTGCTTAGGGAAATCTTGAAGAGTTGTAGAATGCCTTTAAGACTGCACCATCCCAGATGTTGCTGGTGGTTGTCTTGGAACTTACCGTAAGGAGAAGAAGAATTTTTTCTTTTGCAGGGCCAGGCTTCATGGCAGCGCTGGGCTATTCAGAGAGTTGAGGTGTAAAACTGTATGTGCGCTTTGGGTGGACAAGGAGGCCCATGTGCGAGGAATTTGTGAGGGGGTAGAGCATCACCTGTAGTCAAGTGATTCTCGTCCTCCTTACAGGGGAATTCGTTCATTGTGTTCTTCCAAGCCCATCCCTCGGTGTACTGCAGTTATAGTGGAGTGTGGTAGGCTCTTGACAGAGGAGTCCGAAGTGAAGGACCGCTGGGCCGGTTACTTGGAGCGGTTGTACCAGGCTGATCCACCAGCTGTTGAGTTGCATGTTGGGGTGTGACTATTATTGACGCTCCCTATTGCTGACGCTCCAATCAACTGTGATCCACCTTCGTTTGTGGAAACACAGGCTGTGTTGAACCGTTTGAAATGGGGTAAAGCTCCTGGGACTTGTGGCACCCATGCTGAACTTCTCAAGGTTGGAGGAAATGCTGTACTTGTGTCATTGCATGCAGCTCTCTGCTCTGCCTGGAACACAGGCATCATCCCAACTGACTGGAAGAGGACCCTTGTTGTCCCTCTCTGGAAAGGGAAGGGTGATTGCCAAGACTGCAACAACTACCGAGGGGTGACGCTGCTCTCGGTTCCGGGCAAGGTATTTGCTCAGATAAATTTTGACAGTGTTTGCCACCATCTGCTTCAGCAACAGCACGCAGAGAAGTCAGGCTTTACACAAAAGAGGTCAACGATTGACCGTACCCTTGCCCTTCAGGTCCTCACTGAATGCAGACGAGAGTTTCAGCAGGGGCTGCTTGCAGCATATGTTGATCTCTGCAAAGCATTTGATTCAGTGAATCGGGATGCCCTCTGGAGGATTCTTGATATTCCTGGGATGCCATCAAAACTGAACAATCTGATATCTGAACTCTACTCTGGTACTGAGAGTGCTGTGAGATTTGGTGATGCCATCTCTGACTTATTTCCAGTTATTACAGGAGTTTGTCAGGGCTGTGTATTGACCCCCACACTTTTCAGCACTTGTATGGACTGGATTATGGGGAGGATGTCGGAGATATCAAGCTGCGGTGCATTTTTTTGGGAATGTCACGATCTCTGACCTTGATTTCGCAGATGATGCAGTCATCTTTGCAGAGACTCCCTCGGGGGGCCCTCGGGGTGCTGAATGAGGAGTCGGAGACTCTGGGATTATGGGTTTCCTGGGTCAAATCTGACATCCAAGCTTTCAATGACATCTTGGATGCTGCTATCTTGCCTGCACTTGTTTGTGGTGCGGATGTTGAGTTCACGGAGAGATTCACTTGCCTTGGCAGTGACATTCATGTCTCTGCGGGCTGTGAGCCAGAGGTCAATAGACATCTGGCTCGGACCTGCAGAGTCATGTATTCACTGGATCATGGAGTGTGGCGTTGTCTGTACATGTGCAGGATGACGAAAGTCCGAGTCTTCAGGTACTTGGTACTTCTATAGTCTTGCTCTACGGATGTGAGACTTGGACTCTGACCAATAATCTGAGATGGAGACTTAATTCCTTTGGAACTCGGTCTCTTCGGAGAATCCTTGGCTATCGCTGGACAAACTTTCTGTCCAACGAGCAGTTGCTGAGAGAGACACAAATGAGATTTGTTACTGTACCTGCATAGTCCGTGAGCGTCGGCTGCAGCTGTATGGTCATGTGGCTCGTTTTCCTGATGCTGATCCTGCTCACCAGATTCACACAGCGAGGGAGCCTAGTGAGTGGAGGAGGCCAATGGGCCGACCAAGTGCCTCGTGGTTGCAGCAGGTTGGTTGATCAGCATCTCAAGGAGATCGGGATGGGCCAGGCATCTTCCTGGGGCATGGCCAGACAGAGGCCCCGGGAGTACCAGCGGAAGTGGACTCAGCAACGCGCTGCTCCCATTCCTGACCTGACCTGGCTGTTGTGATTGAGAGCAAGTGGGAGAGGTACTGGGGGAGTGGAAGGGGGCATTCGGGAAGTTTGGACTGAGGATGAGTATGGAGAAGACTGATATGATGTGGGTAGGACAGTAGAGAAAATAAATTAATATCAGGTTCGAGTGGAAGGAGATCAGACAAGGAAATAGGTTTGAGTATATGAGGGGTAACAGTACCTGGTGATGGTAAGTTGGAGACAGAGGATGTTGCAGAAGAGGATTCAGGTGGGTGTGAATGCATGGAAGAGGGTGGAAGGAGTCATGGCAAAAATAAAAATAGAATTCAAGGAAATTGAAAGGGAAAGTTTTGGCGTCTTGTGTGATGCCGGCCCACCTTTACGGTATTGAAACAGTGGCACTGACAGAGAGACAACAGAGGTTGCAGGAATGCGAGAACAACTGAGTCAGGGGTATTTTGCAGGAGTGAAGAGGGTGTATAAAAGGAGGATGGGCGAACTGAGGGAGGGCATATATTTTTGGTGCTGTCAGTCCATCTGTTTATCAGTTCCGGAGCCTCAACTCAAATGACACGACACAGTGCTTTCATATTTGGCACATGTATGCAATAACATCTGACCATGAGGCACGTCAAACGATTTTGGAATCAAAACCAAAAGTCATGGGACACAAAAATGTTCACCATCTTGCATTGTTTCTGAGTCTCCTTGATTTGAGACTGCACACAGGCATAAGATGACGATCACACTGCCCTTCATTATTACACAGTTTTCCCTTAGATTTGCAATTATTCACCTTCACGAGCAACAAAGCCGATGGTACGTACTGCAAGCAAGTGTTTGCATTGGTGGTTTGAGGCCAGCCGTTTCCATCAATGTGCCGTCGGTGTGAACAACAATTAGTGTTGCCTTCTGTGTTGGTAGGGTGTCTCCCAGCTGAAGTGCTGCTCGTCCAGCCTTTGGGCAGAGCAGAACACGATAAGAGCCAATAGTGTAGTGGATAGCCATCCACCATTATTATCAAAATATTGCAATCATTTTCTATCCGCATCTCAGCAGTAAACATGTGAACATATTGGTGAAATGAACAGCCATGACCTTTGCAAATGAAGTATTTTCAGTTTAGGCTTAGTTATATTATAACTTGGTTTACGCAGTTCTTCAGCTAAAATGTAGGGTCGGTAGGTCGAGAAATATAAATATAAAATTCAATTTTTAAAATTATAATTTTTATGATTTTTTTTCTGATGTTCCATGGAAAAGACAAGGGTAGTTGGGGGAAAATAAATATAAATCCCGGACCAGAGGATCTAAGAAAACATTGAAGATGGAAGACCATTCAAATGCAGGATGCCCATGTTCACTGCATCATCTGATATGAAAAGCATAAAGAAGGATTAAAACTTGTTTTTACAATATAGTCTGGCATGTTTTTCTTATAGAAACCTGTTGGATCATCAAACAAATGGAAACAATGCTGAGAAAATTACTGTCACAGTCGTAGATGTGTGCGTGCACACCAGTGCATAGTGCTGGATATGATTTAAAAAAGGTGTCTACTAGGAGTCAACATGCTCAAAACAGTCAATCAGAGCCATAACCAGCTCTTACATTTCAGTGGGCATCTGATCGTACTGTCTCCCCATCCCCATGAGCACATCAAAGGCTGATTTTGGTCCGTTGAAAGCTGAATATCAGCATCTGCAGGGAAACCTTGACGTACTTGGCACCGAATTCTTTCAATACGAACAGCGTGTTAAACTTTCGATGGAAACAAAATCGGCACGATCGAGAGTAGCCTGCAAATCATCCCTGCTGCTGCACTGAATTGATGCAATCGTTCGGCAGAATATTCATCGTCAAGATGTTGCGTGATTAAATCACCAATACAGTCACTCAAATTTTAACCGCTGACATACTTCTTACAATCACTTTTGCCCCAGAAACCACAGTCAATCTGAACCACGCTGGCCACTGCTCAGACGCCATGACCGAAGACGACTGCGCAGTTTGGATAAAGGTGACTCGGCATTTTGGTGGCGCGCACGAAATTATATTTGAAAATAAATGCCGACGTTTACATTTCGGTTTTGAAACTTTTGCACCTTCGGTGGAAAATGTATAAATATAAAAGGCTAAAAATGTGTTTTGTATTTACTATTTCATTTCGGCAAATATACCGTCGGCGGATCCATAAACCAAGTTATAAAATAACTAAGGCCTTAGATGGGAATTAATACTTTGATGCAGAAAATGATGAGTATACCAGCTTACATCAACTTGTGTCACATTTGGAAATGAGTGGTGTTTTCTTTATTTTTATTTTATTTTATTTTTTTCATGCAAATATGTCTCCTGAGCCACCTATTTTTAGTTATTCATGGACAAACTTTGAGTGCCAGGTGCTTCACCGAGCTCGCCGATGGGAACGCTTCGCGTTTCGCCGTGCTGCTGTCGGAGAACAACTGACCTTCCTGCACCAGTGCCGATGCCAGCACCTTCGCCTGCACAGCATCAACTACAGGTCACCAGTTAATTCTGCCTTCGGAAAGGACATTGCAGCGCGCTTCAGCCGATAAATGCTATGATGTCTCTCTTATTACAGACGCTCATAGCTGACATGACCGACACGACGCCGCAATGAACGCTGCGAAATATGTGTGTTGAACATCTGGACCCCGAAATGTTCACCCAGCTGGTGTCTGCCATCCTACGATCGGAGCGGCACCACAAGTACAAGGCACACACTCATTTGAACCGCAAACTGGATAAACTCAAGCCGTACAGAGACACCCAAACAAAGAGGTGGTTACATAACCTCTCTGAAAGAACACTAACACTGATGGAGAGATGTTTACTCGAATGAGGACTTCATTTTAACATGTCAGATGCTGAAGCCGCTGATTTTGTAGCAGCCGTGGAGCCCACAATCTTCACGTTACCAATGGATGATGGAGCCAAAGATCGGACCCATGTGCGTCTTCCCAACATATTTGCAGATGTCAAGCAACATCATTACATCACTACCAAAGAGAAACTTGCCCTTCGCAGCCTCCACCAGGATGCTGATATCGTCATCGTACCTGCAGATAAAGGCCGGGCAACAGTAATGTTGAACTGCATAGACTACAATCACAAAGCCTCAACACTACTCAATGGTGAGAACACTTATTGCAAAGTTGAGGAGAACCCAGCCAAGACTATCGAAGGACAGGTCAATGAAATGCTGCGTGACCTCTGATTGAAGGGCCTCTTGACAGAAGAGGAACAACGGACAATGCAACCAGAGGACCCGGTGATACTAAAGTTCTACGGTCTACCCAAGGTGCACAAAGACGGAATACCACTCCGACCCATTGTAGCCCTACGAGCTGCCCCCACCTATAAACTCACTAAAAGGCTCTTCCGTCGACTCAAGCATTTGGTGTCAGATTCACCTCACACAGTCCGCAATGCTGAGGAGTTCCTCTCACATGTCAAAGATGTCCGCATTGAAGATGATGAGATGATGGTGTCTTTTGACGTCACAGCCCTATTTACCTGCATCCCCATTGACCGAGCAAGGAGAACCCTAGATGCCGCCATCACCGCGGACCAATACCTGGCAGACAGCAACAGACAGTCCAACACAGCGACTTTCACTTTTATACTTTCACTTTTCAGTGAAAAACTGAAAGTAGCTGTGCTTTCACTTTTCAGGACTTGTGCCTCACATCCACATACTTGTGCTTCGTAGGTCAAATTTATCACCAACACCAAGGTACACCAATGGGATCTCCCATATTAGGCTTGATCGCAGAGCAAATAATGCAACATTTCGAGTAACAGGCATTACAGGGCGAGAATATACCCAAACTTTGGCTCCATTGTGTGGATGACACGTTCACCAACATCAAAAGAAACAGCTTTGACAGGTTCCAAACCCATATCAACAGCATCATACCTGCCATACAGTTTACACACAAACTCAAACAATCCGGCTTCATTGCTTTTCTGGATGTAGGCATCACACACACAACAGATCAGCACTTGAGCAACCAGCTGTACCGCAAACCCACACATACTGATCAGGTGCTAAATTACAACAGTGGTCACCCGACTACGTACAAACGGTCTTGTGCACGAACCTTGTTTGACCGGGATAATAATTATTCTATAATTCCCGCTTCGTGTCGCGCCAAGGTGGAGCCGCGCCGCCATTTTGCGACTCCATTTTCTTTATAATTTCCAAGTTTTTCACCCGATCCGCTCAAAATCAAATCAAATTTGCGGGCGTCGTTTTTTTTTTTTCCTCCGGCCTCTCGTAGCCAATGTACGCAGTGCGAAATGCACCACAGGTCCAAATATCCCGCTCCTGACTGCCAATGTATTGTTTTCCGCCACGTTCGGCGTGCGACGACCGTTCTACGCCAAATCGTGGTCGCGTGCCCACCGAAGGCCGCAATCCAGTCGTGATTTTCTGGACAACCCTGAAATCCAGTCACGGATGCCTTAACGCATCATAAACTAGCCAATTATTCTGTCCACTGCTACAGGGTTGATCGCCGAATTATCGATGTACATAATTATTCGCGCGGACAGAAATACCGGGAGTCTATACCTCGACGGGACCTGTACGAAACCGAGCCGCTTAAGTGGCTCGTTCCGTGTGCGAAGCCGAGCGGTTATATATCGCCAAGTCCCGTCGGACCAAATGATCACTTTATCGGCTTAAAAAGCCAGTTAATATCCCGAGCGCACCATGGCAGTTCAATACAGGAAGGGACGCAACGAGCAGGTTGACATTCAACAATGGGGGATTTATTTCACACTCGGCACGTAAGCAGTCAATGGGGAATGGGACAAGACACGAGCAAAAGCCTACAGCCGAGTTCTATTCGGATGTACAAGCACGTACTTACTCACAAATTCTACTTAGAGACAAGGCGCCACAGACTTTCATACAAAAACCCAAGAAAGAAAAGACACGGGCTCGTAAGCCTTTAATATTCCTCAGAGCCGGGATGACCAAAAGACTCTGAGAGGCCGGGCAGGTTACCTCGCCGCCCTGGTGGCGACTCGCTGGTCTTTCGGATCGGCGACCCCTGGTGTCTCCGTTCGGTCCGGTTGCGTCGCGAACGCACCAGTCGCTTGGGCGGCTTGACGAGCAGCTTGTACGGCTGCTTGTCGGCCTCGGTGGCCCGGCTTCGTCGCGGCCCCTTTTTGGCGAGCCTGGCCGGTGACGCTTCGGAGGAGCGAACGGGTCCCTTGCTCTTTCAGAGTTGATGCTCCTCTAGACCCGTTCACTCCTCGGCGTCGCCCGACCGTATCAGGGCTGTCTGCCCGGACCCCACGCTCTGATGCTGCCGCTGGCTCTGACAACTCCAAGCTCCACGGTGAACGACCCGTGGACAACGACGAACAACCACCTCCGTCGCCAGCTTCACCACCAACTCCTCTGTCGCATTCCATCGCGCCTTTTAATAGCCCCGAGGGGAGAAGCCGCAGTACGCTTCGCCACCCGAAATCGGCGCCTTCCCCCCTTCACCTTTGAACCTTCACCCAGGCTGGCTCCGCCCTTTACTTTTTGATTGGCTGGCTTTTTCCACGGCAAAGCCCGTTTTGATCCACTTATGCAAATCAGCCGTTTGGACGGCTGTTTGCACACGGAGGGTGGAATGTGGCCTCTGTGGCACGGGGTGTCTGCGACAAGCGCATCTTGCCGCTGTTGCTGAGGCGGGCATGATGGTGTCGCGATGTTGATGGCGCTGTGGTGGGGATGGCGTGGTTGTTGAGTTGTTGCATTGTGGTGGAGGTGCGTGGTTGTAGAGTTGTTTTAAGGAAATGATTGTTTAAATAAAAGATAGAAAAAGAATAACGGCTAACTCAAAGATGCACAGCCCGGCACACGAATAATTCCCTTTATACATCGGTGGGGAAATCTAACCTGGAACACACACTTATCGAAATAACTGATCTCTGGGGAACCTGAATGGTGTTATGTGAATTTCCACCACCGTAACATATATATATATATATATATATATATATATATATATAATACATACAATATATATATATATATACATATACATATATATATATATAACGTATATACAATATATATATAATATATAATATATATATATATATATATATATATATGTATTGTTAAGATTGGCGGTGTCGGGATTCGCACCCTACT
The DNA here is from genome assembly GCA_035128595.1 of Eptatretus atami. Lineage (NCBI taxonomy): Eukaryota > Metazoa > Chordata > Myxini > Myxiniformes > Myxinidae > Eptatretus > Eptatretus atami. Next base: position 116,031,174 of record CM068958.1, on the reverse strand, counting down.
CTTGACAGCCAAATGTTGAAGATTTGGCATCACTTAACAGCACCCGCGTCTCCGGGTTATAACGCCGGCTGGCTCGGCACAAGTCTCGGGTTACGCGCCTCAGATCACGATACCAAAATACACCTGTGCCTTGCCAGCTGGGGAAATAGACCCGGCTACAGACTGAATTTGTCAGAGACCGAGCGGAGTCTGCCAGTCCGTAGCCCTTGGGTTTTATATCCAAATCGAGCGGATCGTTCCTCGGCGTGGCACGAATAAATTCAAGGCGGAAATCTCGTATAACTCAGCCAGATTTATTGGGGACACAACGGGGAACACAACACAAGCAAAGCATTCACGACAATGTTATAATTAATCTATAACCCGTTCTTAACTAGGGAGCTACGGATTACGGATTTTGAAGGGAACCTAGTGAGATAAACCTTAGACAACATGCAGACAAGGCACAGAGTACTTGGTGATGCCTCATGGACGAGAGGAAAAGTGTCAAAGGCACGAATGCGGCTCGTGACAAGCAATGTCAACGGATTCGAGCGCCAAGCTCAAACACGCCACGTGGCAAAATGGCGGCGTCGTCTTTTTGTTGCACCGCCCACGCACGCAGCCTCAGCACGTTCAGCCCCGTAAGGTCGACGGCACAAGACGAAAGATCTATGGTATGCTCCAGCTGGCTTTTCATACGGTCCAGTATACAAGTCCGGGCCTGGACTGTTCACCAGGTTAGGCCAAATCGGGGTGTTCGGCTCCGCAGGCGGATCGATGGGACCACAAGACTTGTCGAGACGTGTCGGGCCGTGCGTGAGTAGGGACAGTCAGAGGTTCCGTCACTGGGCTCCAGATGAACCTGTCGAGGACCTCCTAATAAAAGTCGATCGCCAACTCCCACTAGTCGTTTCTCCTGCCTCTTTCACGAAGCAGATCGCGATCCAGAGTCGTTTCTCCTGCCTCTTTGACGAGGCTCGCTCTTCTCACGAAAGCCGATCCCAGACTCGACTCTAGCAACCTCTCATCCAGCAGAAGGCAGCCTCTCACAGTCGTTTCTCATCCAGCAGAAGGCAGACTCGACAAAGCAGGCAGTCACTCTTACTGCCGATCCGCCCGTATCGTGGCTCAGGCAGTTCCTCTTACTGCCGATCGCCCGTGTCGAGGCTCAGGCAGTTCCACCCTGCTTTCCGGTGCTCGCTCTTCTCGAACTCGACTCACACTCTCAGAGCGCTGGGCGGGGACTGTTGTCCGGAGAGGGGAAGGAAGAAGAAGAACCTCTCGGTACACACTGCACGAACAATGAACAGCCTGCTACACCTCCCGACACACATGTAACGTCCAATTACGAACAACCTGGCTAAACATGCATTTAATGGGGAATCTGGGCTAATCCTATATTTAACAATATCCCCTTCCGCCACGCGGCGGGGGATAATAACACACTAAGGGCCATTTCCGCAACAGTATATATATATATATATATATATGTATATATATACTGTATATATGTATATATAATATAGATATATATATATTATATATATACATATATATACATAATAGACCCAGAACCTGGCTGAAGAAAAGAGCCAGACGGAAGGCGCGCTCCTGTGGAGACAACCCTGCGACCACCACACCTGCACCCGATGTGGCAGAGACTGCCACTCCTGAATCGGACTGATCAGCCATAGCCGACGCTATTTCAGCCTTGACGTCACCACGGCCTCAAACGACAACTAGGGCGCATCATCCATGGTCGACATCGACTGACGGAGGCTACTACTACTACTACAACTACAAATATATATATATACATATATAATGTATACATATATAAACATATGCACTGTATATATATATATATATATATATATATATACTATATATATATATATATACATATATATACAATATATACATATATATATTATATGTATATATATACATATATACGTATACATACATATATTACATATTATATATATATATATATATATATATATACTATACATACATATATCATATACATTATATATATACATATATTATACATATACATTATATATATACATATACATATATATACACATATATATATATAATATATATATATATATACATATATACATATATATATATAAACAGTATATAAATATATATATATTATATATATATATACATATACTATATATATATATATAATATATATATATATACAGTATATATAATATTATTATATATATATACATATACATATATATATATATATATATATATATATATATATAACATATACATGTGTTCGTCTTTCGGCTGCTCCCGTTGGGGGTCGCCACAGCGGATCATCCGTTATGATCGCATACTGATTTGGCATAGGTTTTACACCGGATGCCCTTCCTGAGCAAGACCTGGTCGCCTCTTACGACACACAGGGATAAGGATTGGGTTTCGCCATGATTCCGGGCTGCCCTACACCCTCTCATAGCGGGCCCAGCGCAGAGCTCCCGTCCTCAAGCGATCCTCCAACCAAGCCTCCGAGTACCGGATTATAGGCGCACGCCACTACACCGGTCCTAATATACATACTACATATATCATGTATATATACATATATATATATATATATATATATATACATAAACACACACCAACCACCAGCACACACACACACCAGCACACTTTGCGAAGATACCTTGCAGGATTCCAGCATGCTTACACATAAGTCGATTGAGTGCTGTCAAGAAGATTTATGCAGTGCCTAAAACCTTACAAGAACGCCAGGAGGATCATAAATCAAAAACGGTTTCACAGAAGTTGTACACCCTCCAGTTGCTCTTATTTGAAGTTCTTTCACTGTAACCCAGCATTCCTGTTCCCTCTGTGGGTAATCATCAATGGTAATACAAATCATCAATGGTAATACAATTCTCTTATTTGCTGTACTGGATTAACATTTTCTTTTATCTACAGCAGATAGCAATCACATTTTTGTGATAATTATCATTATGAAAGGTGTGCACATTGAACCTTATGGTCTCTATACAAATTGACAAACAAGCGTCACTAACTTATTAGCAATTGTCAAACAAGTATGAAGGCTTTGGAGTAATAAAAAATAATAATAATTAATGAAAGTCTACTTTCTTGCATCTAGGATAGGTCTACAGCTGGCTACCCTATCTGCTCGCATTTGCATGTGAATTCGTTTTAAAATACTGAGTTATTTATTGTCCAGACAGGTTATTTTTTAAATTCTGTTTCTTATGCTACAGGTTGGTCACTTCATGTTTGATATCTCTTATCAGTTACGTTGAAGAGTTTGATTTGTGTTGTGAATAAACAAAAGTAATACATCCATTATTACAATATCCGTTGTAATGGCCTACTCCTCTTTACTCTTAACTGGCCAAGGCCGGCTCAATATCAGTTGTAAAATCCTCATCCTCGCTGAAGCAATTGATTACGTGAAAGATAATTGATTACTCTTGTCAATTGCAGATGAGAGATTTGGTTGGATCCTTAAGATTTATCATGTGAGAGATTGTCATATTCCAAGTATTGTATATGGTATAGTGTTTGTTGTTTTAAAGTTTTGTGATTTATTCCACTGTTGTTGAATTTGCAGACAAGTAATGAAACTGGTCAGGTTGTTGAATGGCTATGAAGCTTTGACACTGTGTGCAGCAATAAGATATGTGACAACGTTTTTCTGCAACTACTCGGGCCAGGTGGGAAAGGATGAAAGAGCTCATCTGTGTGCAGCTCACAATGACAGATGGACAATTTGCTTGAGAATAACCTGGATCCCTGGGGGATGTGACCCCATTGCCTGTAGGTAGCACACACGTGTTCGGAATATGCCGTTGAGTTTACAATAGCTTCTCTGTGCTGCACAGCTTTGACAAAATATAAGTTGCAATCATGAATATAAACTGAGGTGAGATATATACAATAATCATCAGGAAAGCCTCCAAGCTTGCCCTGTCTGGTGGGATATGTGCATGTATCTGGAAAAGGCATGGTTTTTACAACACATTTGTAGTATTTTAAATTCATGAAAGGTGATTTGAAACTCTGCAAGCATTGGTTAAACTGACTGGAGCATTCTTATTCAAGAATCGGGACACGTAGGCCATTCCAGGAAAGTAAAAATCTGATTTCACGCTTGTCTCGCTACTGGGAGGAAGCAGAACCGCCATGTCGAGCTCGCTTCATACGCGGTCTGTCGCTGACTCCAGTGGTTCATCAAAAGCCGCCATGTCGAGCTTGCTTCATACGCGGACTGTTGCTGGCTCCGGTGGTTCGTCGAGAGCCGCCATGTCGAGCTCACTTCACACGCGGTCTGTCGCTGGTTCATCCAACTCTTCCAGGTCTTCCCTCTTGTTGAACACCAAATCAGAAACAGCTGAGGCCTCTGTCAGAGCTGCCATGGGATGCAAATCGAACGAAGCTCGATTGCTACACGAACAGCAACAGAGTGATCTCGAACAGCAACAGATGCAGCAACAGAGTGATTTTGAACAGCAACAGATGCAGCAACAGAGCGATCTTGAACAGCAACAGATGCAGCAACAATTGAAAGCTACGCAGCAAAATATATATTTCGAACAGCTGAAGTGGGAGGAGGATGCTGCTGGGGCTGGTGCCTGCTTGGAGGTGATTACTGACACACTGTGTTGGGCCGAATTCGACAATATTTCGGCAGCTGGATTATCTGTGGAGAAGGTGGGAATGTACTCGTCCAGGGACGCCACGTCTTTGCCACCATCCATTCCATCTGAAGAAGATACTGAAGGTATTCTACCAGATACCCAGGTACGTGCTGACCCAGCTACATCACTCGAACCAGTGTCATTTCAGACAAACCACCTTTCACCAGCCGTCAACGCTGCAACACCAGCATCCATGGAGAACTCATCGACATTAAACGTATCCAACAGGCAAGTTCTGTCTGCTCAGTATAACACGATGCCAGCTCCTGGTCTATTGTAAGCAACTCACCAGACACCAACTAGTGCCTTACGCACACAACCTTCGTGTCGTTATCCTTCTCCAATGTTACGTGTCACGGGTGCACATCAACACCCACTGTAAACATGCCATGTTATGAGCTCGTGGGTCACAAACACGACTCCAGTTATGACTGATCTGTATCCCACAATGTATACTGACCTTACGTCGCCATCCAATGGGATTACAACCGACAACCAATCGGGTTATTTTTTCATCAAATCCAACATACACCCATGCTGTACCCGCATATGCTGCGAGGACGTACAACACACATCCGGCAACAACTTTAAGTGTCTCGCCATTCACAATTAGGTCGAGAAGTCAAGCCAGCAATCATACCAACAGTGATGCCTGCCATGCATGACTGTGGAAACTATTAGTCTCGTCGAGACTTGTTTTCAAATAGGATTTCTGTGTTTGATGATAAGCCTGAAAAATTCAGGACATTGCTTGCGGCCTTCCAGAACATGATCAGAGTACTACCGCTCGCATCCGATGAACAGTTTAACCTCATGGTTCAACATATGGCTGATAGTTCAGAATCCAAAGCACTCGTAGAGCGTCTTAACCAATGCTACATTTCTAACCCTGATGTCAGTTCAGAGCAGGTCTGGAATCGCCTTCCAGAAATATTCGGCAGCAATGAAGCAGTTACACAATCATTCCCTAAACAAGCTGGAACTTTTGCCTCAAGTCTCTCCTCATGACTGCAAAAATTTTGCAGAAGTTTAGCGACACCATCGAGGAAATAGAGGCTGCCAAAAACACTGGTTCCCTTCCCGGACTTGAAGCTTTAGATATATCTCTGTTCCTCAAACCAATCAGAGCAAAGCTTCCACCTGACGTCATGGATCGTTGGAGGATGCAAGCCTTCAAGTAAAAAAAAAACCCCCCACAATGTCACCTTTCCACCATTTTCGATGCTCTCATCCTTCATTCAGAGCAATGCAAAGATTCAAAATGACCTCTGTCTGATGGTTTCTTCAGGATATGATGATGGATCACCTTCTTCAGCTGGTAAGGTGAAAGCTCCACTCACCACGAAGAACAGAATGTCAGCCTTCACTGGTGAGACTCAACCAAGTGTGAGAGTAAGCAAGACCGAGGTCATGGGTGAATTGCTGCCACAGATTGTAGAGCAATCAACCGCAGAAGTAGCATCGCCTTCTGAAAATCAGCACACTCATCGTCAAATGGAAGATCCACAACAATTATGCCCTATTAACAGGACCAAACATCCTCTTGCACATTGCAGCACATTCAGAGCAAAATCCAGACTCATCCTTCTTAAATGCCCTGTCACACCTTGACGATTTAGCCAGCGTATGTTGACGTATGAAAAATTTGTCTAAAACGCTGGCACACGTCGAATATGTTATGGGTAAGTTTTGTATACGTTAAGAGAACGCTGAAGCACGCTGGTATACGTCGTAGTACGCTGGTATACGTCGTAGTACGCCGGCATACGTCGTAGTACGCCGAGCTCGTCGACAAATTTTAACATGTTGAAAATTTTTTGACGTATGCCAGCGTATGACTCACATGTTCTGCATACGCTGGCCATAAGTTGTAGGCACGTTAAACGCGATCCGTTGACACACGTCGACACACGTTACTTGTAAGTTACTCATAAGTCGAAACACGCCAAGTTGTTGTTTTTTTGTTGTTTTGTTTTTTTTTCTCTTCGGCATGACGGTGATGTTGACACTTCGATTTCTAGTGCGGTTATAATATAATTAATAGGCTGCCGCTCAACGATTTAAATCATAACTGCACTATAAATCGAAGTGCAACATCACCGTCATGCCAAAAAAAAAAACAAAAAAGAAAACACATGGAGTCTGGAACACTCACGGGTTCCTCCTGTGAACCCCATTTTTATATACCAATTCCCTAAACGCTGCCAATATGCCATTATACGGTAGCTGTAAGTTAGAAACACGTTCAGTAAGTTCTGTGGTCGTCCGAAGACGTCAATCAAATACGTCTACATACGTCAATGTGCGTTGGAGATACGCTACACAAAGGTTCAAAGCACGTTACTCATAGGTTCAAAGCACGTTACTCATAGGTTCAAAGACAGTTATCATAGGTTCAAAGCACGTTACTCATAGGTTAGAAATAAGTTTCGGGTACGCTAAACATTACCTCGACGTGTTTCGACTTATGAGTAACTTACAAGTAACGTGTGTCGACGTGTGTCAACGATCGCGTAACGTGCCTACAACTTATGGCAACGTATGCCAGCGTATGCGGAACGTGAGTCATACGCTGGTATACGTCGAAAAATTTTCAACATGCTGAAAATTTGTCGACGTACTCGGCGTACTACGACGTATGCCAGCGTACTACGACGTATACCAGCGTGCTTCAGCGTGCTCTTAACGTACAAAAATTACCCATAACGTATTCGACGTGTGCCAGCGTTTTAGACAAATTTTCATACGTCGGCATACGCTGGCTAAATGGCAAGGTGTGACAGCGGCTTGAATCGTCGAGCGGCAGCCTTTTAATAGGCTATGCAACGTGATCGTCGGCGATACGCCGACATACGTTAGACTATCGTTTGGGCATACGTTGTGAACGCCGACAACACGCTAAGCATTCGTTGGTATAAGTTATCTATAACTTATCGAAACGTTCTCTGTACGTTACTAATACGTTATGCATACGTCCAACTCGTTATGAATACGCCAAAAAACTGAAAAAAAAACATCAATAGTTCAGCGTACGCCAACGTTTTACATACATTTTGATACCTTGCCATACGCTGGCTAAAACGTCAAGGTGTGATAGGGCCTTAACCAATGGAAAATATGTACTAGATGTGCTCTGTCGACTAACAATTCAACCAAGGAGTGTCAAATAAAATTGCGTTGTTCTCAGTGCGACAGCGCCTGTCATTGCTCAGCACTTGATGCTGCCAGATGTGCTACCCTCGACGGACCGGCAGGGAGGCGATTTATCAGGAACTCTTCGAACCCTGAAAGAGTGTCGGATGGTCTTCAAAAGTATAGTGAGGAGCAACCCTCGGTGATTAACAGGTGTACGGACATTTGTGGTAATAGTGGATCCTGAGGAAGGTCCTGTTACAAAATCTGTCTTGTGACGGTATTCATGGCTGGTAGTCAATTCCGTTTCTGGGCCACAGCGAACTCTTTGGATGCTTTAATGTGCCAAATAATCCAGTCCCCTATGAACTCAAAACCTGCTCTGGAACTATGGCAGCCAGTGGTAGGCATGACCGGAATATAGTCATCGAATCTTTTGATGGAATCGCCTACCTCTGGCTCCCGGAGCTAACCGAATGTAATGCTATTCCTTATAATTCCTCCAAGATTCCAATACCGGAGTTCCGAGGCTCCACTCACATATACATCCCACCACTGAAATGTTTCCCGAACCTGACCAAGAAACGTCCATCTTGCTGCTACTTGGACGAGATGCTCCTCAGCTGCTTAGGGTCAGAGAATCTCGGAATGGACCACCTTATGCTCCATGGACACAGCGAAGACCTTGGATGGGTGATAATTGGCGATGTATGTCTGGACAGCGTCCATAGCCCTGAACAAGTGGAGGCCTATTGCACCCACATTCTAGACAATGGAAGACCATCAGTCTGCTCACCATGCCCTAACCATGTCACTGTCAAGGACATCATCCTGCCACATCGTCACAAACATTCAAGTCAGCTCTTCAGGAGATCTGCGACCACAGAGCCTACAACAATGGGGTCGGCAGTGCCATCTCTTAGCAAACAGGGAATGATGACAAGCCAGGTCTTTCCATAGAAGACAACCGTTTTCTCACAATCATGGAGGACGGATTCATCAGGAATGACAATGGCAATTGGGTGGCTCCGTTACCCTTCAGAGACAATGTAAAACTTCCATAAAATCGACCGCTTAAAGTCTCTTTGCAAGCTTCTGGATAAGAAACCAGCCCTTAAACTGCAGTACAGGACTTCATTTCTTAAGTCTTTTCCAAAGGACATGCTGATCTTCTTGAAGCAGGAACAGAGGCGAAACGACCACAATGGTATCTTCCTCATTTTGCTGTATTCCATCCATGCAAACCTGAAAATATTTGTGTCGTGTTCGAGGGCAGTGCTACCTATTGTGATATCTCGCTAAATAAGGTACTACTTCCTAGTCCAGACCTCGTCAATATTTTTCTCAGGGTATTAGTACACTTCAGACAGGAACCCATCGCCATCATGGTCAATGTAAAGCAAATGTTCCATTGTTTCTATGTGTGTGAGTATCACCGAAACTTTCTGCGATTTCTCAGGGATTCTGAACGACCCATTAAACCCACTTTGCCTGCTGTAGAGTTGGTTAGCGATCTGAAGTTTCGTTCCATAGCTGTATTAGCTACCAAGCACGAACGTTCATTGGGAACACAATGTTTCACATGTTTCAGGAAGCGGAAGTTCAAGACAACGCTTCTTCGCGCACTACCAGGCAATTTTGCCCATCCTACAGAAACATATTTAGCTATCGGTGGTGACGTGTGCAACATTTGGCGAATACCTTCTGGTGACGATGGTGCAAAGAGTATCTTCGAACCCTGCTGCCCCGTACACGATGGCAAGTTAAGAAACGCAACCTTTCTGCCAGTGATATCGTTTTGCTGAAGGCAGATGCACACAGGAACAACTGGCCATATGGACATGTAATTGAGACATTGCCCAGCGCAGATGGTCAGGTTCGAAAAGTGCGAATCCACACCATGAAGGACGGCAAACCCCACATCTACCTGCGACCCATAACTGAGGTCTTACTGCTTGTACCAGCGGGGGAAGAGCGAGTTCCTTCATTGTGTTCTATTGATGTGAATTTCATATTCTCATGTTATTTTCCACTATGTCCCTATCCGTTAACCATAGTCCAGTCCATTAATTTAGTGACTGGATGTGATGTACGATGTAGTCTGTTTATTTCATTTTTGACAAATGTTCAACATTTTTGATAATGTTCAATAACAATTTGACAATGTCTTGAGCCAATGTGGCTACTCTGGTTCTCGTGTTCACATAATTCTCTTTGCTCAATCAATTGCTGTCGTGGTGTATATAAAAACCAGGCAAGGAGTATGATGTAACCAAGTTTGAATTTAAAATGTATATTCATGCTCTGCCCACGTTTTTCCTCATGCATATTCATGTTTTGCCTCATGCATATTCATGTTCTGCCTCAACCATATTTATGCTCCACCCAGTGTCGCGTTATCTCCGTGGCAAGCGGTGAGACTGGCATTGCCCTGTCTGGCGGGACGTGTGCACGTATCTGGAAAAAGCACAGTTTTTACGACGCATTTGTGGTATTTTAAATTAAAGAAAAGGTGATTTGAAACACTGCAAGTGTTGGTTAAACTGCCTGGAGCATTCTTATTCAAGAATCGGTACATGTAGGCCATTCCAGGATATGCACCAACTCCTCCTCTGTGGAGACTAATTCTGCCTCCGTGGGCACTAACTCCACCTCCACTGAACATGCCAACTTGGTTTGTAATTTTTATTACACTACACACAACAAAAATCATTCTGAATACAAAGCAAACCAATCATGCTGATATGCAATCTTTTAAAATTTTGTTTGGAGGAATCAGGTACGAGTACCACTCTTAACACCAAATGTCGCATGGATGGAAACCACCCAAAAGGAGCAACCACAATCAAAGTGATTACCGACCATGCTGGAGGCTCAGCTCCAAGTATAACCAAACTGTGTTTACCGTCAGGAATCTGGCATGATCTCGGACCACTACAGTTACTGTAAAAGCCAGGATTAAGAATAATTTAACCCTCCAAGGATATCAATTCACCCAAATGTCGGAACTGCAAAATGCCCATAACACGAGTTACACGCAGTCTCTTAAGAAATAAATAATTTCGGTTTATGAAATCCTGACAAGACAAAATACAATACACAAAATCGAAACAAGAAAAAGTAACAAGAGAAACTCACCCAGCAATGGCGACGAACACAACAATCAACCATTCAAATCCGACAAGAGAGATGAAAAAGGCACAGAATGCAGAATCCCCAAATTGTTATAATACTAGAAGCTACAGGAGCGGCCAGGGGGTTTATGTTATTATCCTTATTCAAACATGTAATTCAAAATACCTCTCACTGCATAATTCAAAACACCTCACCGCACTGAAAAATGTGGAGACAGGAATACTATACTGTAAAGAGTGAGGACTTGCAACACCCTCTCCCACCTGAAGCGGAACTACAGGATACACATTTAAATAGAGAACTTGCATTGCCCCCACCCTAACCCCCCCTCAACCCACACCTCCTCAGACCACCGGCAAAGGTAAAAACATCCCTGTGCATGAATTGGGGTCACGCTGATCCCATGTAGCAAGTCTGAATGTAATTGGCCAGGAACTGTCGGAGGAGTGGTGCGAAAAAAAAAAATAAAAAAAAAACGGTCTGTCAATTATAGTAAAGATTCAAACAAGGTGTGTGCACCACAGGAGCGGACCACAATACATGGGATATAAGGGTGATGAGGTCTACAAGAGCGAGGAGTGCCGGAGAGAGGCAAGAAGTGAGAGTGTCCATGAGCGCAACGTCCATCAGTCCTAGTCCCAGAACCGGATCTTTATGGGCAATCCCTATCCCAAAAGAATTATCCGTGCCTCCCTCTCCTGACGTTCGCTCGAGGCCAATCAATCATGGCCTCGGGTCTCTGCCTCATGACTCAACCAAACTACAGCCAAAAAAATCCACCTCTGAGGAAATCATGTGGAAAGAGGATAACAGCCCAATCTTGTCTCCTGAACCTCAGATGTTGTGTACACCAAGCTTGGAATGCATGTCGATGATGTGACATCAAAAGTGGACATACTGCTGGTCGTCGTAGTTGGATGTTACTCTCGCATAACCGATTCCTGACAGTTCTGGCACTGATTGGTCACAAGCCAGGGATTCTGTGAGCTGTCAAACTTTTTGCCTGGAACCGATTCCTATAAGGTGCATCAACCAGACATGGTTATCCTGCTGACGTAACATCACATGTGGTAGCCCAGAACATGGATGGTCTCTGATGTTGCCAGTTGGTTGATAACATCTCCAGAATAACATCATGACCGACTGTATAGTATTCTGACGAACACCAAAACATCTAGTTACAACATTTTGTGGAATTCCAACATTCAGGCATGCCACGAGCACATAGAAGTTCATTTTCAGAAAGGCGAGGCATCATGTTTACAATGCTTAGACGTCAATAAAAATGTTTTTTCACAGCTGGAATGGTTTACCGAATCGTGCTGCATTACAATTTGGTCAGTGCCATGTGTAGAACTGTCACATGACTCAGTACACATGCATGGCTATTTGTGCGTGCAGTGCACAGTATGCACACGCAAGTTTCGGATCTTCACGGGTAAACTGGGGAGCATGTCAAGGCACATATTGGCTGACCATTATATTGCTTGGGTACTGTATATGTCTATAATTTTGTGTAATTTTTTTTTTGTGCTCAGGAACTATTTTCCGTTGGTATCGTGGAGTACGGTAGTACTCCATATAAATGGATTACAGGAAAAAAAATGGCCGCCCATTCAAATGTGTACACAATGATACGCTTATAAACTACTATAAAGTGAAGTCATAAGCATTTAAAACCGAAACCTTTTATTCTCGAGCGTTTTCTGAACTTCCAAGACTTTAAAAAAAGCCAGAATACATCGCTAAAGTACCACATCGGGAGATCGCTAAAACGCCAATTTGTACTTCTTCTTCCCTTCTCACAACAATGTAAAACTGTAGCCCGACCTAACTCAATAAATGCTGAGGCCATGATGGTGATTCCAATGCGAGGAATTTACTTCGTCTCTGGGCAAGTGCATGCAACCCAAACTTTAAAAAAAATATATAAAACATTAATCGTTTTATTATGAAAAGAAAGATGGATTTATTCTATACCAAAATATATAAAATACCAGCAGAGCCTCCCAGTCGCTTCGCTGATGGATCAATTAGTCATCCTGTTTGTCAAATTTACCTGTGCATAGAGTGCTTTAACTCTTTCCCCATCCTCACGTCCCGCTCCCCCCACGCCCCTCCTTTGTGTCCCCCGTTTGTCCTGATGTCCCTCCCACTAGAAATGTCTCACACACGATGACAGTCTTTGACAGGCCCGCTGACAGGAGGGAGGGGGAGGAGAAGGGAAGGAAAACAAATTTACCCGTGCAAGGAGTGCTTTAATCTCAGCGTTGCCCAGGTAAAAATGAAATTGTAATACCCTCTGCTACAACCAGGTGGTGTGCTCCACGGTACACA
>CM068958.1:115996090-116008871 GCA_035128595.1 Eptatretus atami | reverse complement strand
CTTATCCAACCAAGATATTCTAGTTTTGCATTTTTAATTAATTTTATGAAATTTGTAGAATTTGTTTTTCACTTTGAAGTTGTGGGTTACGATGTGTAAATATAGGTGGAAAAAGTCTGATTTAACACAATTTAATTCCTGGCTATAAAGCAACAAAAGGTGAAAATTTTGAAAGGGGGTGTAAACTTTGTATAGGCACTGTAAAAACCTCAATACAATGATGGTTCTGAGTTTTGATCTGTACGAAGCTGCTCCCGATCCGGATGTAACGTTAGAATGGCGTTGATAATTCGTTTACCTCATGAGTGTTTGTGACATTGCATTTTGTTATATTCATGGTATAGTCTTAATTTGTGATTGAAATGAGGGTGTTTGGAATGAATATCGAGAAAAATGAGTTTAAAAGAGAAGGAAATGATGTGAGTGTTTCCACCCATGACATTCGTGGATTCGGCATTTGCAAATTTGCCATTGACATCACAGATATACCACCTTACTTCTGTTAGGGTCAGTTGCAGTAAATCTTTTGCCCAAGTCCTTCAAGAACCGGCTGTCCATGCCTGACGTTCAACTGAAGGTGTCATAGGAATATGGAATTTATTGGTTCATGGTTTGGCGTTCGCAGTTTCCGCATTGTGTGTTTGCTTTTGGGCTCCCTCGCGTGCATAGCATGGGTATCTCGAGAGTCTAAAATAAAATAGCACAGCTGTCACCTCTTTCCAAACGCTATACACATCATTAATTCACCAACACAACTAAATGAAAAAAAAACACACAAAGGGAGAGAGGAATATACTAAGCTAACAGTTTGGAGTGTATGGCTATCACATTTGTCCCGTGGGCCACAACACCTATGGGTGACACACTGACACTGGTCCTCACTTGTCGCTCAACTCTCACCTCCGACTCTAAAGAGCTTCTGTGCACACAGCAGCCATACCCTGACAACTATGAGATCTTTAGGTGTGGTAGACATTCAATGATGCTCAAGGCAGAATCTGCAGAAGAGTTCTTCACCATTTAACGGAGGCTGGGGCACTTCGGCATCATGTTTGTGAGGACATAGGCCCAAACTGTCTCCGGCCATCATGATTCCTGTTTCATACCATTGGATATAGTGGAAAGGCTGAAAGAGTGAGGTAAGGCTTATACAAACATTTATCAATTTAATCTGCTCCTGCGCTAAAAACTTGATCAAGGACCATGTAATTATTTCATCTGAAGTCCTCCAGCAATTGAAGATTGGCAAAATAACTTGGTGTGATGTCACTAGAAGTTGAATATATGCATGCACGTGACTTCGGTATGGTGGCCATTCAACAATTGATGAGTGTCAATTATACAAGGCAGCTTCCTGAGTGACAGGACAGCCTTTTTCTAGGGACAAACTGCTCACCGCATTTAGAATAGGGGGCAATAAAAGGAGGCCAAAACAAATCCGCTCTTCTGCACTCTGACCTTCAAACCACGGTCGGTGGGACATCCTTCTCAGTGATAGAAAAACATGGGAAATTGACAAATGAAAGTGCGCTGCATGGAATATTCATACTCTACAAGATAAACCTCCTTCAGTTACAGCTAAATGCAGGACTGCCATTTTTGCACACAAATTGGCTCGCTGTGACATCGCAGTAGCAGCATGAAGTCAAACTAGACGAGCTGGTTGGTAAAGGAAAAATTCAAGAAGACGGTGGAAATTACATGTATTACTGGAGAGGAAAGCCATAAGACAAGAGAAGAGAACAAAAGAGAAGCAAGAGTAGCTTTGGCTATCAGAAATGACATGGCAAGAAATTTAATGAGCCTACTGGTGGGTATGACAGCCTTATCAAGCTCAAAAATAAGCTTTCAAGAAATTGTCAAGTTACACTCATTGGGGTATATGCTCCAACCATGATGAACACTGACAAATTGAAAGAACAATTATATTTTAACTTAAAGCGGTCGTGCAAATAAACTCAAACTACAAATGTATGATCTTTGGTAATCTCAACGCAAGGTCTACGCTATTTGGAAATCCAGCAAACATGGTCTTGCTATGATAAATACAAATGGACGCCTGATCGCATGCTCCTGTCAACATGTTCTGAACATCAATTAGCGATAACCAACACATTTATTACACGACCCAATCACACTATAATTGTGAAGTGTGTAGGTGAGTGTTTTTTTCCTTGCTTCTGTGCATTATTGTACCACTGGAATTAATGTGTTGAAAACTGGTAGTAGTTGTTGTTGTTCATTAGCCCTGGTCATGGTTCTGCTCGAACAGCCAGTGACATGAAGATAGCCGATCGATCTCCAGGGAATGACCCAAAGAACCCTCACATCAAAGATGTTGTAGCAACCTATCTTCCACTGAAGCTGGTGGTTGTACTCTGCGTGTGCACATGAAGCTTTTAGGTATTCAAAAATAGTTCCAGGAGTTTAGGGTGAAGGGACGACCCCAATTTTTTCGTTGTAAATACGAGGGGCCATCAATAAGTAACCTGAAAATGGCGATATAAATTTGAGAATGTAATGTGTGTCTTGGTTAACCTGTCCACCAAGTTTCGTCCGAATCCGTCCACAACTTTTTGAGATATCGTGCTATTTGTCATTTTTAGCTATATCTCTCAATGATGAGGAATCACTTCAAAAATTCTAGTAGCCGTATCTGGATCCGGATCTTCACCAAAATCGAATCAATTCTTCCTTATCACACACCCAACGTGTCCACCAAGTTTCATCCGAATCCTTACACAACTTTTTGAGATATCGTGCAATCTATCAGTTTATAGCCCTATCTTTCAATGGTGAAGAATCACTTTTAAAAATATCAGATCCGGATGCAGATCCGGATCGTCACCAAAATGGAATCAATTCTTCCTTGTAACACACCCAATATGTGTCCAAGTTTCATCCGAATCCGTCCACATCTTTTTGAGATATCGTGTTATATATCATTTTTGGGTCATTCCTCAATGGTGAAGACAACTTTAACAATTCTAGTGTCTGGAAATTCACCAAAATCTAATCAATTCGGCCTTGTCACACACCTAACCTGTCCACAAAATTGCATCCAGATCCGTCAACAACTTTTTGAGATAACCTGTACACAAACAGACAGACAAATACAGAAAGGGATGAAAACATAACCTCCACTTTCAGTGGCAGAGGTAAAAAGGTGCAAGAACAGATATCCTAACTTCAGACCAATTCGCTTACTTCCAATCATCAGCAAGGTCATGGAAACCATCCTCACAGTTGACGTAAAATCATTCCTTTTCTCCACCAGTCTATCAGGTCATCAATTCAGATTCAGACGAGATCACTCTACCTTGGACATGCCACTTCGACTCTCCCAAAAATGGATGGAGGCACTCAATATTAGACATGAGATCAGGCCCATCTCTCTGGACATATCTTGAACTTTCAATACAGTCTGGCATTCCACCTTTCTCTCCAAACTGTCTGCTTATGGAATCCAAGGCCAATTCCACTCTTGGATTACTGACTTCTTCCACTCTCATCACCATTTTGTGGCTTTCAACAGAACCCTTTCATCTACTCTCCCTGTCAAGGCTGGAGTACCATAAGGCAGTTTTATAGGCTCCATCCTATTCCTAATCCTCATCAATGTTCTCTCTGACTCTGGGAAATCCTCTTTATCTCTTTGCTGATGACTCCACCCTCAGCCCTGTCATCCCTCATCCTTCAGACAGGCAGGCAGCCTCTTGCCTCTTTTCAGAACTTGACAAAAATCACAAACTGCTCAAACTTGGAATATGTCTTAACCCTGTGAAATCACACACTCTCTCTCTATCTCTGTCTGTCTGTCTCTATCTATCTGTGTCTGTGTCTGTGTCTGTGTCTGTCTTGCCAACCCTCCCATCTACTTACTCACCAACCATCTTGAAGTTGTTCAGTCACTCAAATGCTTGTGTCTCACCATAAGCCATGATCTTTCCAGGGCAAACCACTTCTCAAAGTTGGCCTCCAAAGCCAGTCGCCAACTGGGCATCTTCCTTCATGAAAAGTACTTATTTGGCACCCCTGAACACTTATCCACCTACAAGACCATCATCCACAGCATGATGGAATATTGCTCTCCCCTCTGGACTGGAACCCCTACCTCACACCTTGCTCAGCTTGACGCCATGGAAACCAAGGCCTACAAGAACATTGGAATCTTCTGAGATTCTCCGAAACTGAGTCTATGGGCCTATCAGTTTGCCATCACAGACGGGTCGGTGGTCTCTCTGTCTTGTACCGCCTCCGAACTGGTCTTGCAACCTATGCCCTCTCCATGTTTCCCCACTCTCCCCACCGATGGAATCCATGGTGTCTGCAGGTGTATGAAATCCAAGGTGTCAACCCCCTTCTGGTGAAACTCAAAATCCAAGATCACTGTTTACCTTCACTCATTCGTTCCTCTTTTTTTCCCCCATCTGTGGAAACAACTTCCACATTCTCTTTCATCTCATTCTCCCCTTCAAGTCTTCAAGACAGCTGCTCACACCATCTCAGATCATACCCCATCCAAAACGACGATCTTTTCTACCCCTGTCGACCACTCCCCCACCACCACTCCCTCCCCTTGCCTAAATTCCCAGTTCATCCTTCCTGAGAGTTTGCTTCTGTATCCATCTTGTCCACCCCCTGTATCCTCTCCTACCCCTCATTCTTACCAGCATCCCTTGTTTGTCAGTCTCCATCCATTTGGTTCCTCGGCCCTGCTATTGGAATCCCCCCTCTCTTTCTGCTGTTAATTTTGTTCCATTGCATTCTGATCCGTTCTGTAATCTAGCTCTTCCATAAGACTCGACTTTGTACACAAAATCAATTTTGATTTCTGGAAATTTTACCTTACAAAACTGATTTTAACTGGTAATTATTTGTAAAAGTGTCTTTGACGTGCACAGAATTCTCAAAATTATGCTATGAGGTTCTGTGGCAAATTTAGTGATTCCAGCTGTCATCGTTGTCCAGTTCTGATTCGCGCTGCCCATGTGACAGGGGCCCCCACATGTTTCTGAGAAAAATACTGGTGTTTTCCAGGTTTTTTTAAAGGTGATTTTCATTTTTCAAGGTCACATTTTTCGACAGAAAATAGTCAATGTTATTACGACCAGTTTTCCCAGCTGTTTTGGTGTACTAATAATTAATAAGACTATTGCAAGTCTTTCAACACTCTCCAGCTGTCTTGTTTTTTTCCTCAGTGCCTCAACTTCCTTCTCAGAAAGCTTTCTTTTTACACACTTTCCAGCTTTCTCTTCCCCCTACTCTTTTTTTTGGCAAGGTGGGCATGATAGTGCTGTCTCCCCTGCTGGGCTGAGGTTAACAGCTTCTTCATTATGATAAAGTTTTCCAAGCCATCAACATCTCTGGTGGCTCTCTTGGTGGCAATCAAGTTGTTTGCTAACGACAGTCTGCACATAATACTGGACAAACAAATAACTTTAGATATTTGAACATGGAATGAAGAAATTGGATGAAAATAAATGATGGATGAAAAAATAAAAACACACAAACTCTCTGTGCAATTGTGATGCGATCGCTGCCAAGATATCGTTCGATGCAATGCCAGTTGCGAGACCATGAGGAAATCAGGAAATGGCACCTTTTAATAGGAAGTTTCATCCTCCATAACAAAACCAGCTGTTGGCAGACTTTTCTGAATGCTACGCAATTGTTTCCGGATGTTGACACAACTTGAAAATTTATGTGAGTGGGGAAGTCGACATAGCCGAAAATTCAAGTAATTTCCAAAAATATTTTAGCCATTATTCATCGGTTTTCCCGGCCGGGAAGACATTTTGAATTTCCTGGTCTTTTCCCATTTTCCTGGTAGCGTGGGGACCCTGGAGTGACAAACAGATAAACCCACAAACGGGACCATGACAATACTCATATGCCTGGCCTCAGGCATGAGTAACAAGAGTTTTGATTTCTTGACTAAAGCTTTCTGCCACGGCCACATCCTTCGTATGAGATGGAATTATTTTAATACCTCAAATACGAATTTGTAAAAATTTGTTTTCAAGACATCAGTAAACAAGACCAATAATTGCTTTGCAATACTTGTCCGCCACCGATGTGATCTTTTCTAAGTGCTAAAAGGGGATAACTACGAAAAGTTGACGGAACAGCCTGAAACTTGAACTTGTTCTGTAAATTATCAAAATAAAGTCATATATGAATTTTCAGTTGAAAAATGTGAAGGGGTATGGAAAAAAAATTCTGGAAAACCACAGGTGGGACAGACGGACAGATGGAGAGCAAACCTGTTGTCCCCTCCAGTGAAACCCATAGGGGACTAATCATGAGACCGTAAAAATTAGATTTTGTGATCATCTTGACTTTTTTCCTAACAGGTTACAAGCATGTTTACAGACTCTTTGGGGTGACCTTCATCTATCTATAATTCCAGCAATGTGTGTGTGTGTCTGTGTCTGTGTCTGTGTCTGTGACCGCTGTTTCTCAACAACCACTGGTCGGATCTAATTGAAACTTGCCAGGTATATTGCTGGGCACCTGAGTATGTGCCTTTTCAAGGTTTGATATTAATCGGACAAGTGCTTCACAAGTTATGGGCATTTATTTACCAACCAATGACAACACACGTTGCTGCGGCCATTTATTTACCAACCAATGACAAGACACGTTGCTGCGTAGGCGTGGCCGATGGGGAAGAGAACCTCACCCACGTTCCCCATTACGGGTTACAACGTACGGACTTCTGGATAGTGATGACTTAATGTATTCTAATAATTTCTCGATTTCTTTGCGCATTTATAGATAAACACAATGTCCCAATCCAGTCGTTCGTTTACGAGAGCGAAGAACAGCCTGTGTGGTTGTTTGAAAGTTTTTTATTTTTTTTTGCACGTACGTTTTTTTTCTCTCTCTCGCTCTCTTCTCTTCTCTTTGTGTTTTCCTTGCGATGACATTGCGAAAAGGCAAAATACGTTGGCGCTAATTGAATAATTGGCCATTAAAACTAAATTGCGAATAATCGTAACTGCGATATGCGAACTTCCGGACAGTGAGGACTTAACTTCGCGTAGGCCGGTGCGCGGCCGGCCGACGATGATGTCACGTGCCGTGCCAGTTACGATGGGAATCGATCGGTGCCTTAGTTACCGTGGCGTAGGAGTAGCAATGGTCAATGGCAGCGAATGTCATGGCAAGCAAAGACATGGAGGTAAACTTGATTTTATTAACTCTGTGTGTGTAGTATCACAGCAGTTGTTACTTCAATACAAGCGATAATTCGTGGAATGCATGTGAACATTCCATACGGGCAGGCACCACTTCCGGATAGTGATGACTTAATGTATTCTAATAATTTCTCGATTTCTTATGCGCATTTATAGATAAACACAATGCCCCAATCCAGTCGTCGTTTACGAGAGCGAAGGAACGGCCTGTGTGGTTGTTTCTGGCTCGCGGTTTGAAATGTTTTTATTTGTTGTTTTTTTGGGGGGGGTTGCACGTATGGGCACGCACGTATGGGCACGCGAGAGTGAAGGAACGGCCTGGTGGTTGTTTCTGACTCGTGGTTTGAAAGTTTTTTTTTGTTGTTTGTTTTTTTTTGGTTTGCACGTATGGCACGCGAGAGCGAAGCAACGGCCTGTGTTGTTGTTTCTGGCTCGCGGTTTGAAAGTTTTTTTTTTTTTTTGCACGTACGCCACGCACGTACGGGCACGTACTAGTCTATCTATAATTCCAGCAATCTCTGTGGTGTCTGTCTGTCTGTCTGTCTGCGACCGCTGTTTCTTGACAACCACTGGTCCGATCGAATTAAACTTGCCAGGTATATTGCTGGGGCCCTGTGGATGTGCCTTTTCAAGGTTTGATATTAATCGGACAAGTGGTTCCAAGTTATGGCCATTTATTTACCAAACAAATGACAGGACACGGTGCTATGACGTCACAATTGACGTCACAATTGTTGTTGTGTTTTTGTTTTTTTTGCACGTACGTTTTTTTTTTGCACGTACGGCCACGCACATACAGCCACGCACGTACGGGCACGCGAGAGCGAAGGAACGGCCTGTGTGGTTGTTGTTTCTGGCACGCGGTTTGAAAGTTTTTTTTTTTTTGCACGTACGGCCACGCACGTACGGCCACGCACGTAGGGCACGCGAGAGCGAAGGAACGGCCTGTGTGGTTGTTTGAAAGTTTTTTGTTTTGGGGGAGGGGAGGGGTTGCACGTACAGCCACGCACGTATGGCCACGCATGTACGGGCACGCGAGAGTGAAGGAACAGCCTGTGTGGTTGTTGTTTCTGGCTCGCGGATTGAAAGTTTTTTTTTATATGCACGTACGGTTTTTTTTTTGCACGTACGGCCACGCACATATGGCCACGCACGTACGGGCACGCGAGAGCGAAGGAACGGCCTGTGTGGTTGTTTGAAAGTTTTTTTTGGGGGGGGGGGTTGCACGTACAGCCACGCACGTATGGCCACGCACGTACGGGCACGCGAGAGTGAAGGAACGGCCTGTGTGGTTGTTGTTTTCTGGCTCGCGTTTGAAAGTTATTATTTTTTTTTTTGCACGTACGGTTTTTTTTTGCACATACGGCCAGGCAGATATGGCCACGCACGTACGGGCATGCGAGAGCGAAGGAACGGCCTGTGTGGTTGTTGTTTCTGGCAAGTGGTTTGAAACGTTTTTTTTTTTTGCACGTACGGCCACGCACGTACGGGCACGCACGTACGGGCACGCACTAGTAAGTGAAAAGCCTGCAAAAAAGGAAAATTTTAAACAAGAGTGAGAATTGCGTTGCAATACATGTCCCCCGACCGGTCCCAATGAAAAAGAAGAAACTCTAGAACCCACTTTGTTTGGGTCTATTCAGCAAAATAAAAGGAATAAAAAAAGTCTAAAAACCACAGGTGGGATGGATGGACAGACGGACGGACAGACAGACGGAGAGCAAACCTATAGTCCCCTCCGGTGAAACCGGAAGGGACTAATACATGTTATGATGGCTTTATTTGGTCTCACAATAATAATTAAGTGATCAAATTTCACAATGATCAAAGTTGTAATGTCAATGGCTCAACTAGCATTAAGCTCGTTGCGGCGGGAGGTTAAAATCCTACAATGTAACGAACGGTTTTAACTTCTGTGGAGACGTTCTATGCGCGCGCACAGTTGTGAGGAGAGACACGAGAACCTTAGTTAGCTCTTGTAAAACAAACAGGTTTATTCCAGAACCAAATAAATAAATCAGGGAATGTGATCACGAGGTTATTATAACTCGGTTATTATACTCATATATTCTACCTATTCGTGTATTCGACTTTTGACAATATAATCTGGCGGCTTTTACATTACGACATAACTCAAAATGGGCTCCGATTTATAGGCAACATTTGATGGATTTCTCTCATTATTACTGCATATTCGAATTATTACATGTTAGGGACAGTGGATATGTCCGGACGGTGTTTGTCTCCGGACGCGTCCGAGCGGTGTTTGTCTCCCGGCAGCTTGGCTCCGGACACGTCCGGGCAGTATTTATGTCAGGACTGCTCCGAACGGGAGTTGTCTCCGGGCCGTGTTTATAGTATGAGCGGTAGAAAATGGATTTCAGACATTATTTTGTTTCAATCTTCATTGTTATTCAATGCAGAATCATTTTGATGAGATGGTATGAATTGTAATAAACGCTTCACCACACGTGTGCCTTCCCTTCCTCTCACCTCACACTGTCTTCCATCCCCCCACCCCTCTTCGCTCCCACTCCCTCCTCTCTCCTTTCTACTCCACATCTTCACTCTCCCAGCTCTCTCTCCCCCACCCCTCTCTCCCTTTCCCCCCCACTTTTTCTCCCTCCCCCTTTAGTATTACCATCATCGAAGCGACGGGTGGTATTTGCTAGTCATAAGAATAAATGTCAGTGTGTGTCAGTCAGTCAGTCAATCAGTGAGTCAGTGAGTGTCTCCTCCATAACTCCAAAACCATGAAATCTCGCAGCTCCAAACTTTGCATGCATACTAAGGGAACTCCAAAGGAAGTGCACAAATGAAAATTGGGTATTTGGGTAAAGTTAAACACCCCTTTTGAAGATAATTTGCAGCCTTATTGAATTAAAACAAAAACAGTCATAACTCTGACAGGTCGCCTTCACTCACAGGGGGCTTAATCTGTTCTGCCTAATTAGTTAGGAATTTTAGCAAATTGTATTGCCTCTGTGAAAAAATTGCTTACCAAAAAATTTCTTCACTAACGTATTCATCTAGGTGTCTACTAACACCTATCAATTAGTGCAAACCCAAATCCTTGTGGAAATTCTGGGAGGCAATCAAAGTTCGGGTGCTCAGAGGGCCTGCGCGAAAAAATCAAAAATTAACTTTTGCCAATATTGACTTGTGGGATGTCTAACTAGGGTTTTTGGGGTGCTGAATTGATTCCACCATTATTTTTGAGAAAAAAAAACATCCTTGATCATATAAAATAATTTTATTGACATTTTTAACAGAACTGTGGTCAATGGAAATGTTGCTTCGTCAGCTTTTACAACCTTATCATCAAACTCCCCAGTATCTTCCTCACTCCTCTTGCATCCAGCTGGTTTATGTTCAGGCAAGAGTTACCATGACAGATGCCGCAAGCAGAAATACACTTGACTCCTTGCTTTTTACAGCAGCACCTGAGTGAGCTGCAGTCCCCCGCACGATTGCAGCTGGCAAACGTCAGGAGGTAGCCTGGTGCAATGGGGTCTGTAGAAGGGACTGGTGCATATCCTTACTCAGTGAGTTCCATCCATAGTCCTGGGCATCCAACGATGGACTTTGCAGCATCAGCCAGTCTCTAGTCTGAAGGTAAGCTCGGAGAGAGTGCTGTGCTGCAGCTCCTGTTGTCGGGGGGAGTTTCTCAGGTTTTATTGCTCCAGTAGCAGCTCGCTTGCTGAAGATGTCGAGTCTCAAGTCTTCCAAGTCTTTGGAGGATTTCCCATGGAACATGAGCATGAAAAGATCACAGCCTGCTTTAATGTATCACCTTCTCTCTCGGATGTCCATAAACACGCCCATTGCTCTCTGCTTCATCAGTCTTGCAGAGCTTGCTTAGCAAAGTTGGTTTGCTAAACCAAAATTGCAGACACTGTATCGCAGCCAGAGAAGCTGTGCAAGAAGATGAGATACCTCCGGTATATCTCTGGGAGGCCTCCCGGATCTTTCCGACATCGTAAGATGTTTCTTTGGCTGTCGTGAGGAAGATCGGATGGTTTCAACATGACGAATCAGCATAACCAGGACGTCTGTGTCCTCAGCCCTCACCTCGCAGGGGACTCTCTTTCCTCATCTAGAGCTGCGCGGACGATGGAGGTGTCGGCATCATCGGAGTATTGCTGTACACTGATTCCATCCTAATAAATGTCAGCAAGGAGCAGAACGAGCTGGGCTTTGTTGTTCTTGTTATCGGGGAACTTTTCTCTTGCAATTGATTTTGAGATCCAGACTAACTGAATGTCACAGCATGCATTCTTTGTTCGTCTCAAGTGGTCATGGTCCTTGGTGGAGCTGCCATATCCGTCAAAGACCACCGTTATCCGGAGGCGATGGCTCCCCATGGACTTCACAAACCAGAGTAGCTCTCGGCAACATCCTTCCAAGTAAGGTTAGCCTCCCACTTGACATTGTGCAGGAGCCACCCACCATCAACCACAAGGCTTGTGCAGGGGGTGTTCGACAGGTGCCACACATGCCTTCAGGGACCTTGCTAGGGCAGCCTTGTCTGGCTTTGGCAACTTTTGATTTTTGTCAAACAGAGACATCAGTTTTGGCGTCAACTCAAAGCGCAGAGCTTCTTTGGTTTGACTTCACGCTCACTGATGACAATGAGGCGGTTGAATAGCTTCAGTGAGTCATGACCAGCTTCTCGCCATTGACTTTGGGTCCAGATCTGAGGCTTGCAGTGATTTGACCTTGTGTTTGGTTACCATTGCATCCACAACAGTTTCCCATCCATCTTAGCCTGTATGGCTCTGCCAACTTCTTTCTGCTTGATCAGCGTTGACTGTCTTCGGGAGTGCTGCTGAACCCAGTTGACAAGGACACCAGAGTCTTCTTGTCCCGTGTGGCATCGAAGGGTTGACTTCCTCCAACCCCCAACTATGGTGTTGACAGCATCGTTATTCTCTTCATTTGGCTCTTTTAACGTCGGTGTGGACAGGTACCCCACATTTGACCATGCTTCTTTCTAGCTCTGGTGAATGAACGAGAAGTGGTTCAGAGTCTGAACCCAAGACTTATGAGAAGACCATTCGAAAGCGGCCTCTGTTACCACCGGAGGATTTTGCCTCACGCATGAGTGTAGTTTCTATCGTGATGTCGGTCCATGTGCCGGACATTCAGTCTGAGAACCTGACTACATGGTTGCCTACAAAGTGAACTTGGATAGAGTTTCCTGGACATGGACTCTCCTGTCGCTGATGCATCAGCTGTACATACAGCCTTGCTCCCTTTGCGTACTGATGGTGGCCCGCTGCTGCGAAGGTATTGAGCATCACATGATGCAGCTGAGATGACCTGTGTGGTCTGGGACACGCTCACTCCTGATGAATACCTTGATGAGGTCGATTCTGCCATAGTACCAGACCCAGAGTGCTGGTGTCCTTCCTCCTTCAGCTGATCGTTCATTACTGCATTTCAATCAATCTTCAATCAATTCAATCATCACATACAGTGATGTGTTCTAACATTAATAGGTCCACTCTATGTTGAATATATTCAACTTCTATTGAGTCCGGTGCACAATAATTTTATAGCTAAAAGCTCTTAGCTAA
>CM068958.1:115966473-115979009 GCA_035128595.1 Eptatretus atami | reverse complement strand
ATTTCATTAAGTATATGTGATATAGTTACGAGATCCCTCCCATTTATGTCCTAAGGGGATATTTCATGTGTGCGCTGAGAGTTTCTTTCTAGTTAGTATTCTACATCAAATCCCCTCCCTCCTTCAGCTCCATTATGCAACGTGTTCAAGGCCCCGAACGTAGACGGAGTTTTCATCGCTTCAAGAGCCGACTCCGCTCCAGCAAAGATGAATGTTCCTCCCGTCCGATTCAGGGGTGAGATCGCTCATCAGGCTCTGACTCGCCCCATCAAGAAGAATGTCTCCCCTCTCGACACTGGGGAAGAACAAAAGAAGCCTCTCTGGGGAGAGCACCGAGACGCCGACACGCCCCCCTCCTCCAATCACGGCTGGCCACACAACACCGAAAATGCCCGTTTCCAATTTTTTCCGGAGGGCCCCCGATTTAACCCCGAGAGCGGGATACCTGCCACCCGCACGGGGAGGGATAAGAAGGTCGCGAGCTGTATCCGTGCGTGTGTGGTTCTTGGTTCCTTGGAGGTTCCGTTCCTTGCTTCTGGTCTGCTGGCTGCTCCCTGGTCGAGTCATCGTCGTGGCTGGCCGGGTCGTTTCAGTGGGATCCTGGCTGCACTCGTTGGATTCGGTTTCGTGGGTTGAGTCCCACCACGTGGTGGGTTGCGTTGGAGCGCTCGAGCCTGGGGATGCTCCCCGTTCCCGTCCTGGACTCCGAGCTCCACAAGTGGAGTCGGTAAAACGGCCAGGTAACCCGACCAGACTCTGACCCAGCTTGCCTATCCTCCGCGGCTGGAGGGTCCCAAAAAGGCCAGCTGGCTCCCTTTCTTTTTGGGTGTGTGTTCCGTCTGATGGCCAGTCTTGTAAGTAAAATTGTTAAGTGATTGCCATTGTACATTTCTCATTTATATTACGTGAATTAAGCTGCTGCTGTGTTTACCTCCCTATTGCCTATTGTAAATAATATATACTGTAAATGTCCGCAGTTTCGTTGTTCTGGTTTTCTTTCATTGACCCAGTATGGTTCGGGCTTGAGAATTAGGGAGGGCCGATTGTGCCGTAAATTGTACTTGAGGGCCGGCGTGGGCTTTTGGTAATTCTTGCTCAGTTACGCGGATCCGAGTCGTCAGCGACTCGGTTCGGACAGAAGCCGGCCGAGGGTGTGGCTTCCGCCGGTAAGCTAGACCGCGCGCTTAATTAGGTAATTGGAAATCAGACAAAAAGACCTAACCGTGCGGTCGAAATATTGCATCCACGGCCATTAAGGCGACCCATCGAACTCGGAGTTATCCGGAGGACGAACCTTCATTCCCGAGTTTGGGGGGGGGGGGGGGAGACGGCCCAACTGCTCATCTAGCGGTCGTTCCTCGCCCCGAACGACCGGCACCACAAACAATATTTTCCTGAAGCCAATGGCAAGTCTGCAAATGCGAAGTCCGTGACTGTCAACCGGTGGAATAACCCTTTCCAATTTTCTCATCTCTACTTTAAATTCATTCCCTCCATATTTTCATTCCAACACAGCATCATTTCCATCACAAATTAATACGATATCATTAATATAGGACAAAACACAATGTTAGAAACAGTCCTGAGGTAACAAATACAAGCACTTCTGAAGTTACATCTGGAGAAGGAGCAGTTTCATAAATGGAATCGAACTCTAAAATCACAATTGAATTGAGGTATTCATAAACCTCCCACCCACCTTAGAACAGTGTCGGGACTCCCAAAAGGTTTCCACAGTTCAAGGTTGGCTGGGATGGGGATGACAGTGATGGAGCCCCAGAACTAAATGAGTAGTTCGGGGATGGCAGATGGATAGACAGACACTCCTGCTTATAACATAGATAGAGTGAGACTGCTGATGGCATTTGGTCCAAATCAAATCTGAATTTGCACTACTCAAAAGTGAGTCTACATATATGACCATGGAATCGCCATTAGATCCCTCTGCCAAGGCTGAAGTTTACGTTTTGTACCGCACTGATAGGCCAGATCTGGATGCTGGGCCATCAACCAAATCTAATCAGATTGTTCTTAGTCACCCTTAAACCCCCAACTGCATACCCACCAAAGTTTTTGCACAACACATACACAACTTTTTTGAAACATCAAATGCTATATGATCATTTTTGGCCCAATCCCTCCATGGTGAAGAATCACTTTAAAAACTTCTCGTATCCGAATCCGGATTCTGATCTCAACCAAAATCGAATTCAATTTCTCCGTGTAACACACATGCCAATGTGTCCACCAAGTTTCGTCCGAAATCCGTCCACAACTTTTTGAGATATCGTGTTGTACCTCATTTTTGGTCATGTTCATAATGGTGAAGACACTTAACAATTCTTAATCTGGATTTCTTCAGCAAAATCTAATCAATTCGTCCTTGGTCACAACACCAACCTGTCCAGCCAAATTTCATCAAAATCCATCCACAAACTTTTTGAATATCCTGCTCAGCAGCCAAACAAGACAGACGACTTAACAGACAGACAGCGGTGAAAACAGAACTTCCGTCACCTTCGTGGCGCGTTCCAATAAATGAAAAATATACATATATTAAAGCTTATTGGCAGACATTTTTAATAGCTTTTTGAGGCACGAGAATACTTTCCATATTGGATAACTTTTCGATAAAATGTTCAGCATTTTATAATTGTTTATCAATCTAAAAATGTTTTAATAAACGCCAAGAAAGTACGAGTAGTGACGACGACGATGATAGTGCCCATAATAAAACTGAGGAAAGTGCCCAAGGGAGCAACTCTGCAAATGTGCATACCTCGGAGCTATTCCTTCCAGCCCAGCCTGGCTTACTGGATTCTGAACATATGGTATAGGGCTTAGAGAAGTGGCATGTAAGCCTCCAAACAGCATATTGAAATATTTAAATCAACGCTGTGAAGCATGAACCAAAGTCTTCAAGTATCGATTTATGCTTAAACACATTTGGTGAATACAATGCAGGTGAAGAAATAGATTCGAGATTTTTTGGCATGTTTGCAAAACCTTGGAAATTGTTGAGTCCATAATGACACCTATATTCAAACCGAGGAAGCAGAGATCAAGTGGTAATCCCCAAAGTTTTATTATCTGGCGGTAGAAGCTATTTCAAGATGCATAAGCGGTCAGAGGCAAACATGATTCTTGGCGTACTGAAAAAAAATTTTAAAAGGTTATTGGATATTCATGATTGAAATTTGACAGAGACAGGAAATCAGATTTTGTGGAAGAAGCACATATTCATGGTTCAACACATCATATTGTGTGCATACATGTAGTACAACAACTGTGTCGGTAAGTAGCACTGCAATAGTATGTTTGTTACTTGGGAAAAACATTTTTGGCCAAGTAGTGTTCTGTTCCCGTTAAGTTTGGTTACTTTAGTCCAAAGTATATTGTTAGTGATTTTGTTATTCCTGTCTCTCTGCTGCTCTGTCACTTACAGGTAACAATTCTAAACCGATCATCAATGAAACTTTACGAAGTTGTTGAGGTAGTCTCACTGAGAAGCATATTGATTTTGAGGTTAAGGTCAAAGGTCAGTCTTGAGGTCAAATTTCTGAAATCGTAATTTTTCATGCCGTTGAATTTGAAATTTGAACAAGATTTGCATATTGCATCATCGAATTGGGAAGCCAACTATTTTTGAGGTCAAAGGTCAACTCAAGGTCAACTTTCTAAAATCATAAATTTAAATCTGAAAAATATCAATTTTCATCAGGGATCTCAAAGTTGAGAATGGATTTGGATGAAATTTGGTTGGATCAAGTTAGTGTGACAAGGACAATTGATTAGATTTTGGTGAACGATGTGGATCTGGATCCGGATAGTGAAAGAATTTAAGTGATTTTCACCATTTAGAGAACAGGGCTACTAATAAATATATATATATATATATATATTATATACTATATATTGTATATAATATAACACATACATATATACTATATATATATATATATATATATTATATAGATATCACGATATCTGTCAAAAGTTATACACAGGCTCGATGAACTTAGTGGACAGTTTTTCCCGGGGTATCGTACAAGGAATGAATCAATTTGATTTTGGTGAGATCCGAAAATCCGAATCGGATCCAGGTTGAGATATGTGCTCTGGCCGAGTGCCGGTCTCGTTCATAGCCTGGTTATACGTGTGGAGAAGGGCGTTGTTGTGACTAGCGTAGGGCTAAGAGAGTAGCATAGGGCTAAGAATGGTAATTGTTGTACTCAGTCAGCTTCCGCGTGGCTTGGCTTATTGGGATTCTATGCCGGCTTCAGAAAATGACAAGTAATGGGCTGTAATGGCTGCCGAAAAAAGGTGCAGCGTGTGGGCAGTGTGAAACATCTTCCAAAAGGGGACCAGACAGCCAATTTCCCAAGGGAAACGTTTGGTTGATAAAGTTGACATCCCTCTTCTTATCTCCTTCTTTTTTCTCTACTTCTGTGAGCCACAATTATCCTACGTTCTTGCGCGTTGGCTGAGGGAGCTGTGCCTATCTTTCACACCGCTATGGCAAGCCTGACATCCGACTAAGGTGATGCGCAGGAATTGGAATTTGCCCATGGTCCGGCGATTGCTCACCCACTCTCCAAGCAAAGGACAAATGTGGGATTGTAAAACATCCACCACTAAGAGATGGCAGATGATACACACATTAATGTCCATCAGAAGAAACGGCACAACAACAATGAGTGAATCACCGATCATGCTCGGGACTGACATATATAGCTGGCTGAGATTGAAACTCAGGCGAGCAGCATAGAGGTGAGTGTTGTGTTACCTTGAGGCCACCCTGCCAACCTGAAATTCACAAATATAATGCTCTCAAATTGGAAAATAAACACTGTGATTTTGTGCACCAACAATTTGATATGTACTCGGTGTTACAGAGTCTGACAATTTAGAAAAAACTAAAGAACGATGCCGATGGTGTATTGTTTGTGGTACTCGTACACAAAGCAGCTGTTGCTAACAAAGCCAAACAAGAAATGTACGCAGTGACAATCAAAGCTTCATGTCTTTCAAGTCGCTGACAGTAAATATTAGTTGCAGGTCAGGTAGGGAGCGTGCGCCGGAGCAGCGCGTCTCGCAATCCACTTTCTGTCGGTACTCCAGGGACTCGCCTTGGCCATCCCCCAGGCAATGCTGGCCCACCCCATATCCTTCAGATGCCAACAAACTGCTGCAACCAGAAGGCAGTCGGCCCATTGGCCTCCTCCACTCATGAGGCTCCCTCGCTGTGAGAATCTGATGAGCAGAAACAGCGCACAGGAAAATGGAGTCACATGTCCATACAGCTGCAGCTGACGCTCACAGACTATGCAGTAACAATTCTCATTTGAATCTTTATCAGCAACCACAAATCTCAGCAAGTATTCTCCGAAGAGACCTGGTACCAGAGGAATTAAGTCTCCGTCTCCAGATCCCTGGTCAGAGTCCATAGTCCTCATATCCATAGAGCAAGAACTGGAAGCACCAAGGACCTGAAGACTCAGACTTTCTTACTCCTGCTCACATACTGGCAGCGCCACACCCCATGATCCAGTGAATCCATACTCCCAGGCCCGATCAGAGTCTATTTGACCTCTGACTCCACAGCCAGCAGAGACATGAATATCATCCCAAAGGAATAGTCAATCTCCTCTCTGTGACCATCAACATGCTCAATCTTCCACACAACAGGGTACAGACAAGATATCAGACAAGATACATCCAAGAAGTTCATTGAAAGCCTGAGAAATCTTAGTTCTGACATAGGAAACCCAGATTCCAAAGTGGCTTCAACTCCTCAATTGCCAGCACCTGAGGCCACCCAAAAGGATAGCCAGTCTCTGCAAAGATGACTGCCATCATCTGCAAAAATCAAGTACAGAGATCTTTGACATTCCCAAAATGATGCACCGCAGCTTGATCTCTCCGAATCCTCCACAGAAATCCAGTTCATTACAAGTGCTGAAAAGTGTGGGGCCAGTACACACCCGCTGACGAACTGCCAGCAACACTGGAATAAGTCGGAGAATGTAACCACCACAATTTCAGCAGCACTCTCCAGTACCAGGTAATATTTCAGACATCAGATCGATCAGTTTTTGGTGGGCCCGCCACGAAAGAAACCAAGAATCCTCCAGAGGGCATCCCGATTCACTGAATCAAAATGCTTTGGCAGAGATCAATATAGGGCTGCAAGCAGGCCCCTGCCCGAAAACTCTCACTGCGTTCAGTGAGGACCCGAGAGCAAGGACACGGTCAATCGTTGACCTCTTGGTGTAAAGACTGACTGCTCTGGATGCCGGTGTCAATCAGATGGTGGCGAACCCTATCAAGAATTAATCCGAGCAAAGACCTTGACTGTCACAGAGAGCACGTACTCCTCGGTAGTTGTTGCAGTCCTGGCGATCACCCTTCCCTTTCAGAGAGGTAAACAAGGCTCCTCTAACAATCATTGGGGATGATCCTGTGTTTCCAGGCAGAGCACAGAACTGCATGCAACAACACGAGTACATGCATTTTCCACCAGCCTTGAGAATTCAAGCATGGATGCCGCAAATCCCAGGAGCTTTTCCCGCATTCAACCGGTTCACCGCAGCATGTAGTTTCCACAAACGAGGTGGACACAGTTGAATGTGGAGGGTCAGCACGTGATGTAACACCTTTCCGACATCCAACTGGACAGTTGGTAGATCAGCTTGGTAGCGCTCAGGTAAACTGGCCCAGCGGGCCTTCACTTCGGACTCCTTATGCTAGAGCCTACCACCCCCACTCGAAATGCAGTACAACCGAGGGACGGGCTTGGAGGAACGCAATGCGTTGAATTCCCTGTAAGCAGGACGAGGAAATCCTTGACACAGTGGATGTCTAGCCCCGTCACAGGAATTCCCTCGCACATAGGCCTCCTTGTCCATCTTAGTGCACGCTACAGTTTACCCTCAGCTCCCTACAGATCAGCTCTGCCATTAAGCCTGGCCTGATACTCTGGTCACAATGGTATTCAGTTCCCTTGAAAACAAAATCTTGAGCGTGTGTGGTTCCTTGGTTCCTTGGAGGTCGTTCCTTGCTTCTGGTCTGCTGGGCTCTCCTGGTCGGCAGTCATCGTTCGTGGCTGGCCGGGTCGTTCGTGGGATCCTGGCTGCACTCGTTGGATTCTGGTTCGTGGGTTCGAGTCCGGCACCGTGGTGGGTTGCGTTGGAGCGCTCGAGCTGGGATCCCCGTTCCCGTCCATGGACTCCGAGCTCCACAAGTGCAAGTCGGTAAAACGGCCAGGTACCCGACCAGACTCTGACCCCCAGCTTGCCTATCCTCCACGGCTGGAGGGTCCAATAAAGGCCAGCGCTCCATTTCTTTTTGGGTGTGTGTGTCCGTCTGTGGCCAGTCTTGTAAGTAATGTTAAGTGATTGCCATTGTACATTTGCCTCATTTATATTCGTGATTAAGTCTGCTCTGTGTTTCCCTCCTATTGCCTATTTGTAAATAAATAACTGTTAAATGTCCCAGTTCGTTGTCTGTGTTTTCTTTCATTGACCCAGTATGGTTCGGGCTTGAGAATTAGGGAGGCCGATTGTGCCGTAAATTGTTATTTGGGCCGGCGTGGCTTTGGTAATTCTTGTTCAGTTACGCCGGATCCGAGTCGGTAAAGCGACTCGGTTCGGACAAAGCCGGCGAGGGTGTGGCTTCCCCGGTAGCTAGACCCGCGGCTAATTAGGTAAATTGGAATCAGACAAAAGACCCTAACCGTGCGGTCGAAATATTGGCACCGGTCCATTAAGCGACCCATCGACTTCGGAGTTATCCGGAGTGACGACCTTCAATTCCGAGTTTGGGGGGGGGGGGGGGAGACGGCCCAACTGCTCCATCTAGCGGTCGTTCCTCGCCCCGAACCGGCACCACAACAATATTTCCATGAAGCCAATGGCAAATCTGCAAATGCCGAATCCGTGACTGTCACCGGTGGAAACCCTTTCCTAATTTTCTCATTCTACTTTAAATTCATTCCCTCCATATTTTCATTCCACACAGCATCATTCCAATCACAAATTAATACGATATCATTAATATAACAAAACACAATGTTAGAAACAGTCCTGAGGTAAACAAATACAAGCACCGTTCTGAAGTTACATCTGGAGAAGGAGAAGTTTCATATGGATCGAAACTCAAAATCACAATTGAATTGAGGTATTCATGAAACCTCCCACCCACCTTAGAACAGTGGTTGGGACTCCAAAAGGTTCCACAGTTCAAGGTTTGGCTGGGATGGGGATGGACAGATGGATGGAGCCCCAAAACTAATGGAGTAGTTCGGGGATGGACAGATGGATAGACAGACACTCCTGCTTTATAACATAGATAGAGTGAGACTGCTGATGGCATTGTCCAAATCAAATCTGAATTTGACAGCTACTCAAAGTGAGTCTCATTATGACCGGAATTGCCATTAGATACCTCTGCCAGGCTGAACAGTTTACGTTTTGTATCCCACTGATAGGCCAGATCTGGATCTGGGCCTCAACCAAAATCTAATCAGATTGTTCTTGTCACCTAACCAACTCATCCACCAAGTTTTGTCACAACACATACACAACTTTTTGAAACATCATGCTATAGATCATTTTTGGCCCAATCCCTCAATGGTGAAGAATCACTTTAAAAACTTCTCGTATCCGAATCCGGATTCTGATCTTCACCAAAATCGAATCAATTTCTCCGTGTAACACACACAATGTGTCCACCAAGTTTCGTCCGAATCCGTCCACAACTTTTTGAGATATCGTGTTGTACATCATTTTTGGGTCATTTCATAATGGTGAAGACAACTTTAACAATTCTATAATCTGGATCTTCAGCAAAATCGAATCAATTCGTCCTTGTCACACACCCAACCTGTCCACCAAATTTCATCAAAATCCATCCACAACTTTTTGAGATATCCTGCTCACAGCCAAACAAACAGACAGACTTAAACAGACAGACAGCGGTGAAAACAGAACTTTCCGTCCACCTTCGGTGGCCGTCCAATAAATGAAAAATATACATATATTAAAGCTTATTGCAGACATTTTTAATACTTTTGAGGCACGAGAATACTTTCCATATTGGATTTAACTGTTTCGATAAAATGTTCAGCATTTTATAATTGTTTATCATCTAATAATGTTTGAATAAACGCCAAGCAAAGTACGAGTCAAGTGACGACGACGATGATAGTGCCCATAATAAAAACTGAGGAAAGTGCCAAGGGAGACAACTCTGCAAATGTGCATACCTCGAGGCTATCCTTCCAGCCCCAGCCTGGCTACTGGATTCTGAACATATGGTAAGGGCTTGAGAGAAGTGGCATGTAAGCCTCCAAAGAGCATATTGAAATATTTAAATCAACGCTGTGAGAGCATGAACCAAAGTTTCAAGTCATCCGATTTATGCTTAAACACATTTGGTGAATACAATGCAGGTGGAAGAAATAGATTTCGAGATTTTTGGCATATGCAAACCTAGGAAATTGTTGAGTCCATAATGACACCTATATTTCAAACCGAGGAAGCAGAGATCAAGTGGTAATCCCCAAGTTTTATTATCTGCGGTAGAAGCTATTTCAAGATGCATAAGCGGTCAGAGCAACATGAATGTCTTGGCAGTACTGAATTTTAAAAGGTTATTGGATATTCATGATTGAATTTGAGAGAGACAGGAAATCAGATTTGTGGAAGAGAGCACATATTCAGGTTCAACACATCATATTGTGTGCATACAGTTAGTACAACAACTGTGTCGGTAAGTGAGCAACTGCATAGTATGTTTGTTACTTGGGAAAAAAAACATTTTTGCCAAGTATGTTGTTCTGTTCCGTTAGTTTGTTACTTTAGTCAAGTATATTGGTTAGTCGATTTTGTTATTCTGTCTCTCTGTCTGTCTGTCACCTACAGGTCACAATTCTAAACCGATCATCATGAAACTTTACGAAGTTGTTGAGGTAGTCTCATCTGAGAAGCATATTGATTTTGAGGTTAAAGGTCAAAGGTCGTCTTGAGGTCAAATTTCTGAAATCGTAATTTTTCATCCGATTGATTTGAAATTTGAACAAGATTTGCATATTGCATCATCGAATTGGGAAGCCAACTATTTTTGAGGTCAAAGGTCAACTCAAGGTCAAACTTCTAAAATCATAAATTTAAATCTGAAAAATAATCAATTTTCATCAGAGGATCTCAAAAAGTTGAGAATGGATTTGGATGAAATTTGGTGGACAAGTTGTGTGACAAGGACAAATTGATTAGATTTTGGTGAAGATGTGGATCTGGATCCGGATATGAAAAATTTGAAGTGATTTTCACCATTTAGAGACAGGGCTAAAAACTAATAAATATATATATATATATATATATATATATATATATATTGTATATAATATATATAATAACACATACATATATATATATATATATATATATATATATATATATATATATATCACGATATCTCAAAAAGTTATACACAGGCTCGGATGAACCTTAGTGGACAGTTCGGGTATGTGACAAGGATGAATCAATTTGATTTTGGTGAAGATCCGAATCCGAATCCGGATCCAGGTTGAGATATGTGCTCTGCCGAGTGCCAGTCTCGTTCATCCTGGTTTTACGTGTGGAGAAGGCGTTGTTGTGACTAGCGTAGGGCTAATAGAGTAGCATAGGGCTAAGATGGTAAATTGTATGTATCTTCAGTCAGGCTTCCCGCGTGGCTTGGCTTATTGAGGATTACTATGCCGGCTCAGAAAATGCAAGTAATGGCTGTAATGGCTGCCGAAAAAGGTGCAGCGGTGTGGGCAGTGTGAACATCTTCCAAAAGGGAGACCAGACAGCCAATTTTCCCCAAGGGAAACTGTGTTGGTTGATAAAGTTGACAAATCCCTCTTCTTATTCTTCTTTTTCTTCTTCTTCTGTTGAGCCACAATTATTCCTACGTTCTTGCGGCGTTGGCTGAGGGAAAGCTTGGCCTAAATCTTTCACAAACCGACTGGCAAGGCCTGACATCCGACTAAGGTGATGGCAGGAATTTGGAATTTGCCCATGGTGCCGGCGATTGCTCACCCACTCTCCGCAAAGGACAATGTGGGATTGTAAACATCCACCAACTAAAGATGGCAGATGATACACACATTAATGTCCATCAGAGAAACGGCACACACAATGATGAATCACCCTGTCTATGAAACATCGGGCTGACAATATATAGCTGGGCTGAGATTGAAACTCAGGCGAGGCAGCATAGAGGTGAGTGTGTGTACCTTGAGGCCACCCTGCCAACCTGAAATTCACAAATATATGCTCTCAAATTGGAAAATAAAACAACTGTGATTTGAATGACACACAACAATTTGATATGTACTCGTGTTACAGAGTCTACAATATTTAAAAAAAACTAAAGAACGATGCCATGTGTATTGTTTGTGTACTCGTACACAAAGCAGCTGTTGCTACAAAGCCAAACAAGAAATGTACCAGTGACCAATCACGCTTCATGTCTTCAAGTCGCTGACGTAAATATTAGGTCAGGTCAGGTATGGGAGCGTGCGCCGGAGCAGCGCGTCTCTGCATCCACTTTCTGTCGGTACTCCAGGGGACTCCGCCTGGCCATCCCCCAGGCAGATGCCTGGCCCATCCCCATATCCTTCAGATGCCAATCAACCTGCTGCAACCAGAAGGCATCGGCCCATTGGCCTCCTCCACTCATGAGGCTCCCTCGCTGTGAGAATCTGATGAGCAGGATCAGCGCCAGGAAAATGAGTCACATGTCCATACAGCTGCAGCTGACGCTCACAGACTATGCAGGTAACAAATCTCATTTGAATCTTTATCAGCAACCACAAATCTCAGCAAGTATTCTCCGAAGAGACCTGGTACCAGAGGAATTAAGTCTCCGTCTCAGATCCCTGGTCAGAGTCCAAGTCTCATATCCATAGAGCAAGACTGGAAGCACCAAGGACCTGAAGACTCAGACTTTCTTACTCCTGCTCACATACTGGCAGCGCCACACCCCATGATCCAGTGAATCCATGACTCCCCAGGCCCGACAGAGTCTATTGACCTCTGACTCACAGCCAGCAGAGACATGAATATCACTCCCAAGGAAAGTCAATCTCTCTGTGACCTCAACATCTTCACCACAAACAGGTACAGACAAGATACAGACAAGATACATCCAAGATGTCATTGAAAGCTGAGATCTTAGTTCTGACATAGGAAACCCAGATTCCAAGTGGCTTCAACTCCTCATTCAGCACCTTGAGGGCACCCAAAAGGATAGCCAGTCTCTGCAAAGATGACTGCATCATCTGCAAAATCAAGTTCAGAGATCTTGACATTCCCAAATGATGCACCGCAGCTTGATCTCTCCGACATCCTCCACAGAATCCAGTTCATACAAGTGCTGAAAAGTGTGGGGCCAGTACACACCCCTGACGAACTCCAGCAACAACTGGAAATAAGTCGGAGATGGTACCACCACATTTCACAGCACTCTCAGTACCAGAGTATATTTCA
>CM068958.1:115945540-115959103 GCA_035128595.1 Eptatretus atami | reverse complement strand
TATATATATATATATTATATATATATATTAATATATTATATATATTATATTAATTTGTTGCACTTGTTTATATTGCACACCATGTTATGCGTGATTATTGCATTATGTTATATACACACATGTATTTGTGTGACAATCTGTCATATGTCCCCTCCACTATGACATGGAATGAACCTTGTAGTTCATCTGTGCCGTCTCTCGTGCTGTTGGGCTGCCTTTGCAGGGCAACAGCAGGCCTCTGCAGCACAGCAGACTCTGCAGATCAATGGACCCTTTCCTAATAGTTGCTCTCCAGCTTTGCCTTTGTGTCAAGCCATGCCAGTTCCCCCTCAATTTTGAAGATACTTTAGTATTCTTTGATGACATTCCTTTTCAATGTTTACAGGGCCTTACGTGGGTGAGTTCCAGTGGCTGTTCACAAAAAGTATTCTCTCTTGGAAGATGATGGTCCTGCATATGGCCACATGAGACCCAGCCACCTCAGTCTCGATGTTCTCACCATTTCATGCTTATGGTTATGTGGCATGGCTAGACGTCTATAATTAGTGCTCTGTTGCCATTGGCAATATGCCATTGATGTGGCGTACGCCAATCTTGATGGAACATCTTCAGCTTTGTAGTGTTTCATTTAGGGTTGATCATCACTGCGTTGATCCATCTTCCAAGGACCACAAACATGTCTGTTATTTTTTAATTGGGGTGTCTTCAATAACTAATGGCACTCACTCCAGCTTATTGTGATGGTATTGTGTCGTATCTGTTTTTCTGACTAATTGCCAGGCCCCACCTTTGGTGCAGGCATCATGCGGGCATCAATTGGAATTTTTCTGCAGTCCTCCACATTATTAAGGCAACGTGCCATCATGCTGCATAAAGGAGTTTTGTCTCTAGCCAGAAAATTGCTAGTCCTTAGCTCCTCAGTTAAACAGGTTGCCATCCAGCTTGTACGAATGCAACCATAGTCTACCAAACCCTTAAGTTCATTCCATTTCAGTAACTGAATACAATGGTGAAGCATGGCGTGAGCGAGATGCAGCCTTGCGAAACCTGTCATTGTTAGTCAAACTTTTGTATTTGTTTCCCCATGATTGATACCTTTGCTTGCATACCTACATGGGAATGCTGCGAATCGAGTCGAAGAGTTTTGATGGACACCACTCTTTTCCCAGCAATCTCATGCAAGATCCTGAGTCTACGATTCAAAGGCCTGAAACTAGGTCAATTGAAAACACAGGTACAACGTCCTGCTCTGCTCCCTACATTTTTTCTTGCAGTTGCTCAAAACAAACATTCATGTAGAAACTGATCGAAGCAGAATCTGCTTTAGTCTCTGGGAAGAGTTTTTTACATTTAGGGGCTTTAGCGCAATTGAGTACCACTCTGGCAAGAACCTTTCAGAAACCGAGAGCAGGGGTATTACCTCTGTAGTTTCACATGTAAAGGCCACATCGAGCAAGTGATGATGCCACTTTCCATTCCTGAGGAACACATTCACTTTGCCAGGTACCACTGAATTGAGCTGATGGAGACTCCTGAAATATGGCAGGTCCACCTTTGTTCAGGACCCTCAGGTGCGAATGCCATCTAACTCCTGGGGCTTTTTCATTGGAATTTGCTTTATGGCTTTAACCACCTCGCATACCAACTCTGGATCTTACTTGCCAGTCTCATAGAGCATGGTTTCTTGAACCCCAATTGGATGACTGACCTGTCAACATCTCTGTTGATTAAGCAAGGCTTAAAAAGTGTCTTCCCAGCGGTTGAGACGTCTTCTTCGTTACGGGTTTCAGGTGCTGTGGTGGAGTTTATGCGGTCGAGCCATGAGGTTCCTCTTTAATTGGAAGTTGATGGCTTTGAAAGAAGTTTTGAGTCATGCTTCTTGTAAACTCATCAAATTTTTTGGCCTTGTTTATCCACCACTGATTTGCATTCTCCTTCGATCCTGTGGCATAGGCTTTATTTGGTGTTTCTGAGGGCCAAGCCACCTGCAAAGGGCCTCCTTTCTCTGTTCAGTGGAGACGTCGTGATTGGCTTCACCATTTGAGTCACAAAAATTTTGGGTTCCAGCACTGATTTAGCTGTGCCTATATAATGGTTTAGGGATTCCCATTAGTTCATGCCATTGTTTCCCGGTCAACGTTTATTGTGATCCTCACTTAGAGTTTAGCCTGGCAATGGTGTTTAGCTTCGTGGTTAGGGTGGCCTGGCTTGGGATCTTCGGGTCCTGAGTTTTCTAGCCCGCGTTGCCACTGAATTAACAGCCAGGTGGGGTTGACTCCGCCTGTCATCCTTCTAGGGTTGGCAATTGAGTACCAGTGTACTGGTATAGGGCAATCAGTCGGCATAGTCTGCCCTACAAAATGATAGCTACCGGCAGAAAGCACCACTATGCAAGAAGAAGAGATTAAGTGAATAAAGGTTCTGCTGCTTGGGCTGATGATTGCAGTGAGCCCCATTAATACGTGGGCTACCTGTTGAGCAATGGAATCCAAGCCTGTTTTCTTAGCACACACACACAAAGCTTGTGGTACTGTCCAACTGTCACACTTCACGGACCAGCATCATAGACATTCGGTCACATGTCTCCTTACGATGATGTAATCAATCATGTGCCATTACTTTTTGATATTGGATGGTACCAGGTGGTCTTATTGTACATCTGCAGGGCAACCAGGTATTTGCGATGTGAGGAAAGACCAAAGCCGTGAACACTAGATCCAGTAACATAATCCCTTGGAGTTCTACAAACTACCAATGCCGTGCTGGCCTATCACTTCACCCACGTATCTTGACCAACCCGTGTGTGAAGTCTCCTATACGAGAAGACTATCTTTCACTGTACCTTCCCTGGCCATTCTAAGAGCTGGTTGTAGAAAAGTTTTCTTCTCCTCTAACGCATGTAAAGGTTGGGGTATAAGCACTCATTACTGTGACATGACATTATACACAGTTGAACATGTTATTACTGTATTCGGTAACTGACCACTGTTCCGCTCATCAACAGCTTCCGCCATTCCATTTTGTGGAAGACAGCTACCCGTTCCAGTCTTCTTTCACTGATAGGTGACTCAGTGGGATATAAACATACCCTGTATCTTCAACAACTTCTTTGACTTGGGATTCTGCCTTCAATCAGGCCAGCAATGTGAAATGCAACCTGGACAGTTCCAAAGCATCAAAGCTGAGCGGCATTCTGGTAACCACTCATTCTGAATGTCATCATTACTGAGATCTGAAATTGCACATGCCAGCTTTAAGCACCCAAGGTGTGACGGGCTTGTTCCAGGTTATCAAGGAAGAGGGGTCTTTTGTGGCTTTTCCCTGGGATCGTTACTCTGGGGGGCCTGAGGTTATCCCGTCCTATAACCTCAAAATTTTCCAGTTCAGAATGGGTATAAATTTTGCATGCCAAGGTTTGCTGGGCCATGACATGCTAGCGACAGATGGCTCTCTTCTGTGCTTGCATTCCTGGGTCCGGGTTCACCACAGAGTGGCCGAAGGCAATATGCGTGACATTGCAATGTTATATTACAATTGTGTGTTGACATTTTATATATCCACCATTTATCATGGCAATATTGCTACTTATTGACATACACACGTTATTTGTGACATATGCATATTATATACACAGTTATACATGGCCATTGTACATGTCTTATATACACCACATACGTGATTATTGCACTTTTTATAACACATCTATATATTGAATGCTGCACATGTATTGATACAGTTCATATGTGACTATTTTCACTTGTTTAATCCACATTGCGGGACATGCTTCACCATGTTTGACGTCG
The DNA here is from genome assembly GCA_035128595.1 of Eptatretus atami. Lineage (NCBI taxonomy): Eukaryota > Metazoa > Chordata > Myxini > Myxiniformes > Myxinidae > Eptatretus > Eptatretus atami. Next base: position 115,955,300 of record CM068958.1, on the reverse strand, counting down.
ACATATCTACACCACACACTACACACACACACTAACTCCTTTTAAACAGGACCTGGCGGTCTTTGTTCCACCTCCTGAAACCCACCACGTGCGGAGGTCGCAGTCAACAACAGCACTTTCATGCGCATAACTTACACACATACACCCACACCCACACCACACATTCATATAAGTGGGAGAACAAGTATTTGATACACTGCCGATTTTGCAGGTTTCCCACTTACCAAGCAGGTAGAGGTCTGTAAATTTTATCATAGGTACATTTCAACCTGTGAAAGACGGAATCTAAACAAAATCCTGAAAATCACATGTATGATTTTTAACTAATTTTTGCATTTTATTGCATGAAATAAGTATTATGATACATTCAAACACAACACAATATTAGAAACCTTTGTGCAATTACAGAGATCAGACGTTCCTGTGTTCTTAACCAGGTTTGCACAGACATGCAGCAGGGATTTTTGGCCCACTCTCAACAGATCTTTCTCCAGATCCTTCAGGTTCTTGGCTGTCGCTGGCAACCAGGACTTTCAGCTCCTCAAAAGATTTTCTATTGAGGTTCAGGTTGGTTGACTGGCTAGGCCACTCCAGGACTTGAGATGCTTCTTACGGAGCCACTCCTTAGTTGCCCTGGCTGTGTGTTTGGGTCGTGTCATGCTGGAAGACCAGCACACGCCCTCTTCAATGCTCTTGTTGAGGAGAGGTTGTTGGCCAAGATCTTCGCGATACATGGCCCATCCATCTCCCCTCATACGGTGCAGTCGTCCTTCCCCTTTGCAGAAAAGCATCCCAAGAATGATGTTTCCACCTCCATGCTTCCGGTTGGGATGGTGTTCTTTGGGTTTGTACTCATCTTCTTCCTTCCTCCAACACGGCGAGTGGAGTTTAAACCAAAAAGCTCTATTTTGGTCTCATCAGACCACATGACCTCCCATTCTCCTCTGGAATCATCCAGATGGTCATTGGCAACTTCAGATGGGCCTGGAATTGCGCTGGCTTGAGCAGAGGCGATCTTGCGTGCGGTGCAGGATTTTCATATGACGGCCGTAGTGTGTTACTTATGGTTTTCTTTGAACTGTGGTCCCAGCTCTCTTCAGGTCATTGACCAGGTCTGCCGTGTAGTTCTGGGCTGATCCCTCACCTTTCTCATGATCATTGAGGCTCCACGAGGTGAGATCTTGCATGGAGCACCAGACCAAGGGAGATTGACTGTTATCTTGAACTTCTTCCATTTTCTAATAATTGCGCCAACAGTTGTTGGCTCTCACCAAGCTGCTTGCCTATTGTTCCCTGTAGCCCATCCCAGCCTTGTGCAGTCTACAATTTTGTCCCGGATGTCCTTAGACAGCTCTCTGGTCTTGCCCATTGTGGAGAGGTTGGAGTCTGATTGATTGAGTGTGGACAGCTGTCTTTTATGCAGATATACGAGTTCAAACAGGTGCAGTTAATACAGGTAATGAGTGGAGAATGGGAGGGCTTCTTAAGACAAAAACTAACAGGTCTTGTGAGAGCCGGAATTATTACTGTTTGGTAGGTGATCAAATACTTATTTCATGCAATAAATGCAAATTAATTATTTAAAAATCATACAATGTGATTTTCAGGATTTTTTGTTTTAGATTCCGTCTTTCACAGTTGAAGTGTACCTATGATAAAAATTACAGACCTCTACTGCTTTTTAAGTGGGAAAACCTGCCAAAATCGGCAGTGTATCAAATACTTGTTCTCCCCACTGTATAAAGCTCATTCGAACCACTCACTTGACTCACTGACTGACTGATATTACTGTTCGGTACCTTCCGGGTGATGTAGAGACTGAAATTTCATGTGCCGATGGACATCAAAGCTGATACACTGGGGGGAAATCACAGAACCGTCAGAAAGTGTCTGGAAATGAAAATATCTGAAAATAAGTGCAGCCTTGTTGTTGTCATCTAGCAGGAGGTTGGATGCCAAAAATCATAAAGCTTCTATTTATTATTAGTCCGTGACATCGGTTTGTTGGCAACTATTGTGGCCATACATTTCGATGATGGTTTACATTTTCATATTTTTGATCAAGAAGCCATAACGAAACTTCCACAAGCATGGAAAATGTGACGAATATTTTCATATTGGAAGGAATTTGACCTTTTCGCTCTCGCACAGGTCACGCCCGGTTGTGTGATGAGGCCTGACAGCGAACTAGTTTTTAGACTGACGCGTGGTCGTTGCACGTTGCTGACAATCAGAGCTTGACTTCAAATCAGGTGATTAAAGCATGACGGTTTCCATTAATGCCATGATGATTTGAAAATTTTCATCATCAGTAAATTATGTTTCAACATGTGTTGCATCATTCATGTAGTTGGCCCAATGGGGAACTCTTCAGGGTTTCACCGAGCGTAGTTGGGTCAGAGTGCGATATTTCGCTTGTAAGTGGAAAAATATTGGAGAAATCGGTCGAGCTGAAGTTGACGTGCCAAATCCATAAATCCATCCTTAACTTAAACTGGAAGGTACAGCTCTCTCTGTCTCTCTGTCTCTCTGTCTCTGTTTCTCTCTGTGTCTCTGTACTCTCTTCCTGTCCTCTTCTCTCTCCTCTCTCTCTCTCTCTCTCTCTCTCTCTCTCTCTCTCTCTCTCCTCTCTCTCTCTCTCCGTCTCTCCGTCCTCCGTCTCTCCGTCTCTCCGTCTCTCCTGTCTCTCCGTCTCTCCGTCTTCTCCGTTCGCTCTGTCTCTCTCCTCTCCTGAGCAATCCGACTGCCTCTGCCTGTCACGTTTCTTAAAATAATTTAACTATTAATAAAAAGGCGCTTTAAATTTCGAGCTTTTTGTTGGTGCCAAAGTTTGTTATTACTAGTGCGTGCTGTACGTGCGTGCCGTACGTGGTGGCCGTACGTGCAAAAAAAAAACCTTTCAAACGCGTGCCAGAAACAACAACCACACAGGTCGTTCCTTCGCTCTCGGTGCCCGTATGTGCGTGGCCGTACGTGCAAAAAAAAACAAAAAAATTTCAAACCGCGTGCCATTAACAACAACCACATATTGCCGTTCTTCACTTTCGCGTGCCCGTACGTGCGTAGGCCGTACGTGCAAAAAAAAAAAAAACTTTCAAACCGCGTGCCAGAAACAACAACCACACAGGCCGTTCCTTCACTCTCGCTGTGCCCGTACGTGCTGTGGCCGTACGTGCAAAAAAAAAAAAAAAAACTTTCAAACCGGCTGTGCCAGAAAACAACAACCACACAGGCCATGCCTTCGCTCTCGTAAACGACGACTGGATTGGGGCATTGTGTTTATCTATAAATGCACATATGAAATCGAGAAATTTTAGAATACGGTAAGTCATCACTATCCGGAAGTCCGTACGTTGTAACCCGTAATGGGGAACGCGGCTGAGGATCTCTTCCCCAATGGCCACGCCTACGCAGCAACGTGTCCTGTCATTGGTAACTAAATGGCGCCCTTTCCCCATCGGCCACGCCTACGCAGCAACGTGTCCTGTCATTGGTTTGGTAAATAAATGGCCATAACTTGGGAACCACTTGTTCGATTAATATCAAACCATGAAAAGGCACATACTCAGGTCCCCAGCAATATACCTGGCAAGTTTCAATTAGATCGGACCAGTGTTTGTCGGAAACAGCGGCCACACAGACACGCCACACACACACACACACCACACACACACACACACACACACACACACACACACACTGCTGGAATTATAGATAGATGCTCAAAAATCAGATGTAAACATGCATGTCATACTTTAATTTTTAGCCGCGTCGCGTTGCGAACGCTGGCTCTAAGAAGCGTCCGCGTTGTTGTGTTGTTGTTGTTGTTGTTAGTTGTTGTTGTATGTTGTTTGTTGTTGTTGTTCTTCTTCTTCATCTTCTTGGTGAAGACAAACCTTTGACGGATTTGGCAACGTCAACTTCAGCTCGACCGATTTCTCCAATATTTTTCCACTTACAAGCGAAATATCGCACTCTGACCCAACTACGCTCGGTGAAACCCTGAAGAGTTCCCAATTGGGCCAACTACATGAATGATGCAACACATGTTGAAACATAATTTACTGATGATGAAAATTTTCAATCATCATGGCATTAATGGAAACCGTCATGCTTTAATCACCTGATTTGAAGTCAAGCTCTGATTGGTCAGCAACGTGCAACGACCACGCGTCAGTCTAAAAACTAGTTCCGCTGTCAGGCCTCATCACAACCCGGGCGTGACCTGTGCGAGAGCGAAAAGGTCAAAATTCCTTCCAAAATATGAAATATTCGTCACATTTTCATGCTTGTGGAAGTTTCGTTATGGCTTCTTGATCAAAATATGAAATGTAAACCATCATCGAAATGTATGGCCACAATAGTTGCCACAAACCGATGTCACGGACTAATAATAAATAGAAGCTTTATGATTTTTGGCATCACCAACCTCCTGCTAGATGAACACAACAAGGCTGCACTTATTTTCAGATATTTTCATTTCCAGACACTTTCTGACGGTTCTGTGATTTTTTCCCCCCAGTGTATCAGCTTTGATGTCCATCGGCACATGAAATTTCAGCTCTCTACATCACCCGGAAGGTACCGAACAGTAATATCAGTCAGTCAGTGAGTCAGTGAGTGGTTTCCGAATGAGCTTTATACAGTGGGGAGACAAGTATTTGATACACTGCCGATTTTGCAGGTTTTCCCACTTAAAAAGCACGTAGAGGTCTGTAATTTTTATCATAGGTACACTTCAACTGTGAAAGACGGAATCTAAAACAAAAAATCCTGAAAATCACATTGTATGATTTTTAAATAATTAATTTGCATTTTATTGCATGAAATAAGTATTTGATCACCTACCAAACAGTAATAATTCCGGCTCTCACAGACCTGTTAGTTTTTGTCTTAAGAAGCCCTCCCATTCTCCACTCATTACCTGTATTAACTGCACCTGTTTGAACTCGTTATCTGCATAAAAGACAGCTGTCCACACTCAATCAATCAGATCCAACCTCTCCACAATGGGCAAGACCAGAGAGCTGTCTAAGGACATCCGGGACAAAATTGTAGACTGCACAAGGCTGGGATGGGCTACAGGACAATAGGCAAGCAGCTTGGTGAGAGGCAACAACTGTTGGCGCAATTATTAGAAAATGGAAGAAGTTCAAGATAACAGTCAATCTCCCTTGGTCTGGTGCTCCATGCAAATCTCACCTCGTGGAGCCTCAATGATCATGAGAAAGGTGAGGGATCAGCCCAGAACTACACGGCAGGACCTGGTCAATGACCTGAAGAGAGCTGGGACCACAGTATCAAAGAAAACCATAAGTAACACACTACGCCGTCATGAATAATCCTGCACCGCACGCAAGGTCCCTCTGCTCAAGCCAGCGCAATTCCAGGCCCATCTGAAGTTTGCCAATGACCATCTGGATGATCCAGAGGAGGAATGGGAGGTCATGTGGTCTGATGAGACCAAAATAGAGCTTTTTGGTTTAAACTCCACTCGCCGTGTTGGAGGAAGAAGAAGATGAGTACAACCCAAAGAACACCATCCCAACCGTGAAGCATGGAGGTGGAAACATCATTCTTGGGGATGCTTTTCTGCAAAGGGGAAGGACGACTGCACCGTATTGAGGGGAGGATGGATGGGCCATGTATCGCGAGATCTTGGCCAACAACCTCTTCCTCAACAAGAGCATTGAAGATGGGCGTGGCTGGTCTTCCAGCATGACAACGACCCGAAACACACAGCCAGGGAACTAAGGAGTGGCTCCGTAAGAAGCATCTCAAGGTCCTGGAGTGGCCTAGCCAGTCACCAGACCTGAACCCAATAGAAATCTTTGGAGGGAGCTGAAAGTCTGGTTGCCCAGCGACAGCCAAGAACCTGAAGGATCTGGAGAAGATCTGTATGAGGAGTGGGCCAAAATCCCTGCTGCAGTCTGTGCAAACCTGGTTAAGAACTACAGGAAACGTCTGATCTCTGTAATTGCAAACAAAGGTTTCTGTACCAAATATTAAGTCGTTTTTCTGATGTATCAAATACTTATTTCATGCAATAAAATGCAAATTAATTATTAAAAAATCATACAATGTGATTTTCAGGATTTTGTTTTAGATTCCGTCTTTCACAGTTGAAATGTACCTATGATAAAAATTACAGACCTCTACGTGCTTGTAAGTGGGAAAACCTGCAAAATCGGCAGTGTAATCAAATACTTGTTCTCCCACTGTATATGAATGTGTGGGTGTGGGTGTGGGTGTAATGTGTGTAAGTGTATGCGCATGAAAGTTGCTGTTGTTGACTGCACCTCCCACGTGGGTGGGTTTCAGGAGGTGAACAAAGACCGACCAGGTCTGTCTTAAAAGTGAGTGTGTGTGTGTGTGTGTGTGTGTGTGTGTGATATGTCACGTCTAACATGTGAAGCATGTCCCGCATATGTGGATATAACAAGTGCAATATGTCACATATAACCTGTATGCATATAACATGTGCAGCATGTCACATATAATGTGTATATAACAAGTGCAATATGTCACGTATGTGTGTATATAACATGTACAATGCCATGTATAACGTGTGTATATAATATGCATATGTCACAAATAACGTGTGTATGTAAAAGTGCAATATGCCATGTATAACATGTGTGGATATATGAAAATGTCACACAACACAAGTGTATATAACATGTGCAATGTCACGCATATGTGCCTTTCGGGGCCACTCTGTGGTGAACCTGGACCCAGGATGCAAGCACAGAAGAGAGCCATCTGCTCGCTAGCATGTCATGGCCAGCAACCTTTGGCATGCAAAATTTATACCCACTTCTGACACTGGAAAATTTTGAGGTTTATAGGACGGATAACCTCAGGCCCCCCAGAGTAACGATCCAGGGATAAAGCCAAAAAGACCCCCTTTTCCTGATAGACCTGGACAAGCCCGTCACACCTTGGGTGCTCTAAAGCTGGCATGCTGCAATTTCAGAACTCTGAATGATGACATTCAGAATCGAGTGGTTCCAGAATGCCGCTCAGCTTTGATGGCTTTGGAACTGTCCAGGTTGCATTTACACATTGCTGGCCTGAGTGAATGCAGAATCCCAAGTCAAAGAGAGTTTGAAGATACAGGGTATGTTTATATCCACTCGAGTCACCTAGTCAGTGAAAGAAGACTGGAACGGGTAGCTGTTTCCATAAAAATGGATAGGCGAGAAGCTGTTGTGAGCTGGAAAGGTGTCAGTTACCGAATACAGTAATGCATGTTCAACTGTGTATAAATGTCATGTCACAGTAATGAGTGCTTATACTCCAACCTTTACATGCCCGTTAGAGGAGAAAAACTTTTTCTACAACCAGCTCTTAGAAGTGCTCAGGGAAGTACCAGTGAAAGATAGTCTTTCTGTTAGGAGACTTCAACACACGGGTTGGTCAAGATACGTGAGGTGAAGTGATAGGCCAGCACGGCATTGGTAGTTGTAACTCCCAAGGGATTATGTTACTGGATCTGTGTTCCCGCTTTGGTCTTTCCATCCATCGCAAATACCATGTTCGCCCATGCAGATGTACATAAGACCACCTGGTACCATCCAATATCAAAAGTAAGGCACATGATTGATTACATCATCGTAAGGAGACATGTGACCGATGTCTATGATTGCTGTGTCCGTGGAAGTGCTGACAGTTGGACAGACCACAAGCTTGTGTGTGTGTGTAAGAAACAGGCTTGGATTCCATTGCTCAACCAGGTAGCCCACGTATTAATGGGGCTCTACTGCAATCATCAGCCAAGCAGCAAGAACTTTATTCAACTCTAAGTCTTCTTCTTCTTGCATATGGTAGCTTTGCTGCCGGGTAGCTATCATTTTGTAGGGGCACGACTATGCCGCTGATGTGCCCCTATACCAGTACACTGGTACTCAATTTGCCAACCTCAGAAGGATGACAGGCTGAGTCAACCCCACCTGGTGTTAATTCAGTGGCAAACGGGGCTAGAACTCAGGACCCGAAGATCCCAAGCCAGCCACCCTAACCACGAAGCTAACACCAGCCAGGCTAAACTCTAAGTGAGGCTCCACCAATAAACTTGACCGGGAACAATGCTGAACAATGGGAATCCCTAAAAACCATTATATATGGCACAGCTAAATCAGTGCTGGGAACCCAAAATTTTTTTGACTCAAATGGTGAAGCCATCACGAGTCTCCTGGACAGGAAAAGGGAGGCCTTTGCAGTGGCTTTGGCCTCAGAAACACCAATAAAGAGCCTATGCCAGCAGGATCGAAGGAGAATGCAGAATCAGTGGTGGATAAACAAGGCCAAAAAAATTGATGAGTTTACAGAGAAGCATGACTCAAAACTTCTTCAAAGCCATCAACTTCCAATTAAAGAGGAAACCTCATGGGCTTCGACCCATAAACTCCACCACAGGCACCTGAACCCGAACGAGAAGACGTTCTCAACCGCTGGGAAGAACATTTTAAGACCTTGCTTAATCAACAGAGATGTTGACAGGTCAGTCATCAATTGGGTTCCACAGAAACCAATGCTCTATGAACTGGCAGTAGATCCAGATGTGGATGAGGTGGTTAAAGCCATAAAGCAAATGTCCAATGGAAAAGCCCCAGGAGTAGATGGCATTCCACCTGAGGTCCTGAACAAAGGTGGACCTGCCATATTCAGGAGTCTCCATCAGCTCATTCAGTGTACCTGGCAAAGTGAATGTGTTCCTCAGGAATGGAAAGATGGCATCATCATTGCCTTGTATGTGGCCTTGTACATGTGGAAACTACAGAGGTATTACCCTGCTCTCGGTTTCTGGAAAGGTTCTTGCCAGAGTGGTACTCAATTGCCTAAAGCCCCTAATGTAAAAACTCTTCCCAGAGACTCAAAGCAGATTCTGCTTCGATCAGTCTACATGATGTTTGTTTTGAGGCAACTGCAAGAAAAATGTAGGGAGCAGAGGCAGGACTTGTACCTTGTTTTCATTGACCTAGTTCAGGCCTTTGAATCGGTAGACCAGGATCTTGCATGGAGATTGCTGGAAAAGAGTGGTGGTCCATCAAAACTCTTCGACTCGATTCGCAGCTTCCATGTAGGTATGCAAGCAAAGGTATCAATCAATGGGGAAACAACTACAAAGTTTGACATCATGACAGGTTTCCGCCAAGGCTGCATTCTCGCTCCCGCATGCTTCACCATTGTATTCAGTTACATGAATGGAATGAACTTAAGGGTTTGGTAGACTATGGGTTTGCTATTCGCTACAAGCTGGATGGCAACCTGTTTAACTTGAGGAGGCTAAGGACTAGCAAGTTTCTGCTAGAGATCAGAGAACTCCTTTATGCAGATGATGGCACGTTTGCCTGTAATAATGTGGAGGAACTGCAGAAAATCATTGATGCCCTGCATGATGCCTGCACAAGGTGGGGCCTGGCAATTAGTCAAGAAAAAACAGATACGACACCAACCATCACAATAAGCTGGAGTGATGCCCATTATTATTGAAGACACCCCATTAAAAATAACAGACATGTTTGTGTCCTTGGGAAGCATGATCACCAGTGATGATCAACCCTAAATGAACACCTACAACAGCTGGAGATGTTCCATCAGATTGCGTACGCCACATCATGCATATCTGCCAATGGCAAAAGATCACTAATATAGACGTCTTAGCCCATGCCAACATAACCATAAGCAAGATGGTGAGAACATCAAGACTGAGGTGGCTGGGTCTCATGTGCCATATGCCAGACCATCATCTTCCAAA
>CM068958.1:115933224-115945530 GCA_035128595.1 Eptatretus atami | reverse complement strand
TACTTTTTTGTGAACTAGCCACTGGAACTCACCCACGTAAAGGCCCTGTAAACATTGAAAGGATGTCATCAAAGAATACTGAAAGATCTTCAATATTGAGGGGGAACTGGCATGGCTTGACACAAAGGCAAAGCTGGAGAGCAGCTATTAGAAAGGGTCCATTGATTGCAGAGTCTGCTGTTGCTGCAGAGGCTGCTGTTGCTGCAAAGGCAGCCCAACAGCACGAGAGACGGCACAGATGACTACAGTGTCATCCATTGTCATAAGTGGAGGGGACATATTGACAGATTGTCACACATAACATGTGTGTATATAACATATGCAATAAGTCACGCATAACATGTGTGCATATATAACAAGTGCAACATATATATATATATATATATATATATATATATATATATATATGTTATATATTAATTCCTCCAGTCTGAGGCCTCTCAGCTGACCAAGCAAGAACAACATCTCCTTATCCGTCCTCCTTGGTTCTGAAGCATCCAGCTTAACCATAGCAAGCAACGTCAATTCATGGACAAATCCATCTTCATATCAATGTTGCACCTCCTAACCCAACCCGTCCATCCCCGAAGTGGCAACAATGGAGTTCCGCACGACCTCTCCGACAGTGTAGATATAGATCAACCTCCCAATGTAGATTGCAACGATGTAAATCGACCTCCTGTGTGGCTTCCGGTGTATGCCCAGTTTCGGTCTCATCCCTCTCGGTCTCATCCCTCTCGGTCTCATCCCTCTCGGTCTCATCCCTCTCGGTCTCCTCCCTCTCGGTCTCATCCCTCTCGGTCTCATCCCTCTCGGTCTTCTCCCTCTCAGTCCCATCATTCCTGGTCTCACCCCTCCCTGATGAGACAGAATCAGTTAAACCCATCAAGCTGCAAGGCAAGGCGAGAGCGCCAGACTGTGTCCTACATGCACATTGATCACCTCAACTCCAGGCGCAACTTGTGCAGTCCCCTTCGCTATCAAAGCTGCCTTCCACAACTTGGTTCTCATTCCATTGTATTCGATACATTCACGCCACAGGCTGCATACGAAACAACAATAACATCAACAACTAGGAGGGGGAGCACTCGGTAGAGTGCAAACCTCCGCCGCCAATACTGCTAGGTCACTCAAGTGAACCTGATATCCTATTCATTCAATTTGACGTCAACAGTGCTCACAGAGTTATAGTTTGCAACTTTACCTTTTACTTTTAACTTTTACATACTCAATTCATTCGTCATAACTAGATTCCTTGAGACAGAAATTGATTTTACGTGCGTATATCCACCTGAAGTTCCAAAATCAGCCGCAATTATAATTTTGGCATGTTTTTTTTTTTGTTGGAAATCACTTAAAACATTTAGAAATGCAAAAAAAAAGAAATCGAAATTTTTGAAAAAAAGTTGCAAAAATTTTTTTTTCTCTAACAATTTTTTTTGGGGGGGGGGGGGGTTGGAATCAATTAAAAACATGTAGAAATGCAAAAAAAAAAAATTCAAATATTTTTTCAAATTGGCCGCCATAGCGGCCATATTGGATTTTGGACCAAGTCCAAAATCTAATGGCATGATTCTTGGACCAGACCTAACCCCCCACCAAGTTTCGTCGAAATCTGTCGAGGAGTTTTTCCGTAATACTGTTCACAAACAAACAACAAACAAACAAACAAACAGAAAGGGGTGAAAACAGTAACCTCCATCCATCTTCGATGGCGGAGGTTAACTAGTAGGGCACTCGGGAGAGCGCATACCTCCACCAGGCTGATTAGTTTACGTTTTGTATCCCACTAATAGGCCAGATCTGGATTCGGACCTGAACTAAAATATAATTCGCTTGTTCTTGTCACCTAACCAACTCATCTACCCAGTTTCTTCCGAATCCGTCCAAAACTTTTTCAGATATCATGGTAAATATTGTTTTAGCTCTATCACTCAATGGTGAAGAATCACATTTTAAATTTTCAGATCCAGATGAGGATCTTCACCAAAATCGAATCAATTCTTCCTTGTTGCATACCAAACCTGCCCACCAAGTTTCGTCCAAATGTGTCCACAACTTTTTGAGATATTCAGTTCACAGACAGACAGACAGAGGTGAAAACATAACGTCCAACCACCTTTGGTGGCGGAAGTAACAGGGGGTTGGGGGATGTAGGGGTGTGTGGGTGGGTGTTGGTGGGGTGGTGGTGGAAGTTTCCACAGTCACGTGACGTCATCAAGCAATAGCGTCCAATATGGAACTATCGAGGGGGGAGGGTGAATTTTGTTGGAGTCACGTGTCATTAGGGGGGGGGGTCAGGTAATCTGCCGTTAGGCCTTAGCCGGCTAGTATGATGGGCGGGCACTTACTTGGGTTCGCGGCTGAGGGTGAGTGGCATTTATCTGGAGGATTGGTGTGGTAAGGGGTGAGAGGTTGTGGTAGTGATGGGTAAGCAGGGAAGGGGGCAGGGGAGAGGGGAGGGTCTGGGAAGATGCGCTGTTTTGGATTTTACGCGATATGCAGGGAGTCATGGTGGGACGGGCAGCGGAAGCGTGGTATACTACATCATAGTCAGGATTTATCGTTTGTGTTCTGCTTGCAGTGTGGGAGTAATCCGTTGAAGGAGTTATGGGAGAGTTACTTTGCGAGATTGTGGAGGAAGATGTAGAGGAGGGGACAGTAGGGGAGTAGATGACGATGGAAGGAAAGCGATATGGTTTGTTCTGAAAGGGAAGATAGGGTATGGGCGACGGGAGGGAAAGTGATTCAAATACCTGCCTTGTCCTTGAGCTGAGAGGTACCGGTGTGAAGATAGTCTCCAATGGGGGAGGCTGGTACTAAGGGGATGATACCGGCGAGAGGGTCGGGACGCCTAGGGGGAGGGGCAGCGTCGTGGCCGGCCGCCGATGCACGGCGGAGAGAGTGCGGTCAAGGCTGGAGGGAGATGGGAAAGTGGTTTTCATATAACGAACAATTTGACACCTACGATTTTGTGGTTATGACCCCCATAACCATACTTTTTAGTACTGTATGTGCGCTTCCTATAATTGCTTATGATGTTGCTCAGTTATTTTAAAAGGACCAAAGCTACCCTGGCTAAGATCCACCCATCTTGGAATGCGATATGACAGCCTAAACACGTGCAGTCTCAGCATTCTGAAATCGTTACCGGAGCGTGTCTATTGAGGAGGCTGTATCGGACAGGTCTTCACACTCTGGAGACATCCACGTCTGATCCCTTCTGGTATGATCTTCTGCAAGTTAAAGTTTCCAGGTTGTTTATCGACATGTCCTGTTTTTAAGACACTGTCATTATTTTCGTTCGAGGCTACATTGTTACTAGGACTGTTTTGTGTTTGGGTGGTGTGGCGTTTCGTGGCCTGGTTTACGAGTTGCTAGAATTCGAGCTATATTTTCTGTTGTCTGCGAAAAACTTCCGTGCTATTTATTGCTTTGGGTGAGGTGAGTATGATTTGGTTGTTTTGGTTTTTAAGTTATATAGCTCCGACCGTCTTGGTCTTTCGATGTGTTAAACTCTGTGTAAGTTTTACTGGATATATGTTCATTGCTCGGGGTGGGTGTTGGGCCGTATTATTATTCCGATCTGTATAGAGCTTGAGAGAGGCACCGGTTCCCCTCGTGTATACGGAGTTGCGTTGATATATTGTTATATTTATATTTTCATTTATGGAGTATTTTATTACTGTGTGAGTTATTTTTCTTGTGGCTTCAGGATGAGATGTTTTTTTGCCATTTCTGAGCGCTTTTTTTTTCTAAATTACTTGGACTATTTGCGCCACCACTTCTCACGTTGACGCTAACCTGCCGAGTTTTTTTAGATTATTGTCGTCTGGTGATTGTTCACTTTGCTAGGGCTTTCTGAGAGCATAAACACGAGTTCGTTCACTAATAATCTTACATGCATTCAATTCAACAAAAACAATCGCATAGATGGTCCATGCAATATTTTTGGCTGGGTACATGGACTGGTGATTTGATGGGAGGTGGTGGGTTTCCTCCTGGGATGCTAAGGAGGGGGAGCACGGGTTTCGCGACGGGATGTGGGGGGAGGGGCGCGGGAGGCGGCTTCTTGTCTGTGGTGTGCGGGGCATCTGGGGCATCTCTCGTGTGACTTCTTGCGCTGGCGGGGGGTGGGGTCCCTTCTTCAAGGTTGTCTGGGCGCGTGGTGGGGGCTAGGGATGTGGGCGAGGGTGTGTGTGACTTTATGTGTGCTTAACAGTGGGGGTGGAAGGGTACATACCGGATGGAACCTTGTGATCGGGGTGTGAATAACGGCTCGGCTCTAAACAGTAGATAAGTGATGTGAGGGGAGGGGGAAGAATAATAAGGATACAAAGAACGATCTCTTAGGTTTTAATGAATGCTATTCATTTGGGTCGGCTCTGTTGGTCACGGGCACTGTGTGTACTAGGCGTTACTGTGTGAATCATAAGCATGCTGATGTGGGTCTGGGGGCAAGGAAACAGATAGGCGGGACTTCTGCATTGTCGGAGGTTGGGGGCCTCTTGTGGTCCTTTCTGACCTGGGTGGAGGGGGGTTGGGGTTTTGGCCGATTAAAAATCGCAAAGCTGTTACAATGGGGGGATGGGGTTTAGATTGGTTTGAGAGGGATTGGGGATTTGAGTGGGGGGGATTTGGGGTTGATAGCGTTCTTCTCTCGCATTTCTCTGAGTGATTTCGCCAGTATTGGGTATGCATGGCATGGCATGCAAAAGAGATGTTGGGTGTTTAAGAGTCGCAGTTGTGTGATGGCTCTCTGACCATAAACTTAAAAAAAACCCCAGTTTGCTATGAATGTTCGCTTTCCATCAACTCATTCTTTTTTTCCAACTTCAGTGCAGCAAGCCTAACACCCCTCTCACTCCTCACCTCTCAAAGCACCATCTTCCACTCCACTCTTCTCCCTCCAAGCACCTCCCTCTCACCTCTCTCAAAAAGTTCCCCCTCACCTTTCTCCCACCATTCATCTCCCTCCACTCATCCTTCTCAAAGTTGCCCCCCCCCTCTCATCCACAAAGCTGCCTCCTTCCACTTCCCTCTCACCTCCATCTCTTCACTCCACCTCCTCAAATCCTCAACTGCCTTCTTCCCCCTCTCTTGTCCCCCTCCCCCCAGCACCACAGAGCCTTTTCTCTCTCCTCATCCGGCCCCTCCCCTAGCTATTCTGCAACCCCCCAAACTCTTTAAACAACCCTCTCTTACCTCCCCCCTCGTCCCTTGTCCTACCGCCCCCCCCCCCCACCCCCTGCAACCAAAGCCTCCTCCCCTACCTCTTCATTAAAAGTGTGGAGCTCAAAATATCCGGGGACTTCGCTCAAACCTTTCAGATCTTTCCATGCAGGTTGCCACTGACAAACCAGACATAATCTGCCTAAACAGAAACTTTCCTCCCCCAAGATGTGTCTGACTCCCAAGTATCTCTCCCTGGTTACTCCCTCCTCCGGTATGACAGACCTGAGCCTCGTCCTGGTGGAGATTTGCTCTCTTCATCAAAGACTCTATTCCTCACTCTCCATGCACTGCCCTCACTCCCCCACACCCCCAGGAATACCTCTGGCTACGGCTTCCCCTCCACTCCCACCTCATGTTTATATGTGTACTGTACCGTCCACCTAACAGTGATGACTCCATCTACACCTCACTATCCGAAAACATGGACCAACTTCTATCTTCTCATCCAAACTCTCTCTTCCTCATATGTGGCGACTTCAATTGTCATCATGCCAGTTGGCTAGGTGTGGGTACCTCTCTCACCTGTCATGGCACCTCAGCAAAAGCTTTCTGCGACTCATTGGGACTGACTCAATCGGTCAATTTCCCGACCCGGATCTCAACCAATGGTACTCCATCTCTTCTGGATCTGATTTTGACAAATTTCCCTGACAATATCTGCTGCTCTTCCTCCGCTCCAATCGGTTCTTCTGACCACGTCCTTGTCAAAGTGGACATCTCTCTGGCTATTATCAGAGAACCACCTCACCGCCGTCGAGTCTGGCATTTCACTCAAGCCGACTGGCAGGGTCTCCAAGCAGCCATCAAACTTTTAGACTGGTCTCCTATCGCTACTTTCTCCAACATCAACTCATCCTGGGAATTCTTTCAAAGAAACTTGCTCTTCCTCATGCACAGATTTATCCCGTTCTCATCTTCAGTTGTCCTACCCTTCCTCCCGCCCTTGGTTCACTGAAGCTTGTGGTGAGGCAGTTGTCCTGAAACAACTTGCCTTTGCCTCATGGAAAGCAAACCCAACTGAGGGCAATCTCAGTTCCTTCCATAAAGCTCGGAACAAGTGTGTATCTACCCTCAGGAGAGCCAGAAAACAACATCTTTCTAATCTCAAGTCTGAACTCTCAAACCTCTCTCCCTCCTCAAAATAATGGTGGCGTCTAATCAAATCTGTTTCTGGTGTATGTTCCCCCTCCATCCCCTCCCTTACCTCAAATGGCCGTACTGCTGATATCGCACGTGAAAAATCTGAATGCCTAAACTCGGTGTTTGCAGCTAAATCTTGTGTCCAAAACCCATCACTTTCTCTACCCACCTTACCCAGTCGCACCCAACTGTCCCTGGACTCTGTGTCCTTTTATCCTGACAAGGTGGAGAGCTTGCTGTCAAACCTCGACTCAGATTCTGCAACCGGTCCAGACGGCATCAGCCCACGTGTCCTCAAAGCCTGCTCTTCTGCTCTTGCTCACCCTCTCCTCTGTTCTATTCACCCTCTCATTTGCTCAAGGTCATCTGCTATCTGCTTGGAAATCAGCAAACATCACTGCCCTGCATAAAAAGGTGCAAAAACAGATCCCTGCAACTACAGACCAATCAGCCTTCTCCCAATCATCAGCAAGGTTATGGAATCCATCATCGCTTCAGACATTAAATCCTTCCTCTTCTCCAATGGCTTGATTTCCGATCATCAATTTGGTTTCAGGCCAGGTCACTCTACCCTGGATATGCTGCTTCTGCTCTCCCAACAATGGATGGAGGTCCTCAATGCCAGACAGGAAATCCGAGCCGTATCCCTGGACATATCATGTGCTTTTGACACGGTCTGGCACCCTGCCCTGGTCACCAAACTTTCTTCCTATGGTATCCAAGGCCATCTCCACTCATGGCTCGCAGACTTCCTCTCCTGTCGCAGTCAACATGTGGCCCTAAATGGAGTTCTTTCATCCCCTCTTCCTGTCAAGGCTGGAGTTCCTCAAGGTAGCGTTCTGGGCCCTGTTCTTTTTCTGGTTTTCATTAATGATCTCTCCGACTCTCTGGAAAATCCTCTATATCTCTTTGCTGATGACTCCACCCTCTGCCGTACCATCGGTCATCCCTCAGACCGGCAAGCAGCAGCTTCTTTGCTCACTGCAGATCTGGATAAAATCACAAACTGGTGCAACACATGGAACATGTCTTTCAATCCGGACAAATCTCACACTCTCACTATGTCTCTTCGAAAGGACCGTTTAGAAACACCCCCCATCCACTTTCTCAACAACCCTCTGGAAGAAGTCCTTTCTTTCAAGCTTCTGGGTCTCACTATCTGCCATGACCTTTCCTGGGAAAGCGACATTTCAAACCTTGCCTCCAAAGCCAGTCGCCGACTGGGAATCTTCCGTCGTGCAAAGTCCTTCCTCGGCCCACCTGAGCTCCTGACCACTTACAAAACTTTTGTCCGCAGCCTGATGGATACTGCTCTCCCCTCTGGGCTGGTGCTCCTGCCTCTCATCTTTCTCGGCTTCACGCTGTGGA
This sequence comes from Eptatretus atami, assembly GCA_035128595.1. Classification (NCBI taxonomy): domain Eukaryota; kingdom Metazoa; phylum Chordata; class Myxini; order Myxiniformes; family Myxinidae; genus Eptatretus; species Eptatretus atami. The sequence goes on along the minus strand of CM068958.1, from coordinate 115,937,787 downwards.
AACCAAGGCATTTCGGATCATTGGCATCTCCCGCAATGAGGCTGAGTCTTTGGGCCTCTCACTCAATCACCGCAGGTTGGTCGGTGGTCTGTCTGTCTTCTACCGTCTCCTCTCCAGCCTCGCCCCCCCCTCCCCCGCCCCCGCTCTCTCTCTCTTCTCTCTCTCTCTCTCTCTCTCTCTCTCTCTCTCGTCTCTGTCTCTCTCTCTCTCTCTCTCTCTCTCTCTCTCTCTCTCTCTCTCTCTCTCTCTCTCTCTCTCTCTCTCTCTCTCTCTCTCTCTCTGTGTGTGATTTGTCCCCACCACATTTCCACAGAGTGCTCAAGGTCCGCCAAAACCCCCTTCTGGTAAAACTACCAAAATCACGAATCACTGCTCACCTTCACTCTTTCATTCCTCTTTTTCCCCGCCTTTGGAATAAACTCCCTCACTATTCATTCCCATTCTTCCCTCCAGGCCTTCAAAACAGCTGTTCACCACCACCTCTTATCATCCCCCATCCAAATCCTCGATCTTTTCTACCCCGCGATAATCCACCCAAGCCCACCTCCTTCAAATTCCCTGCTTTCCTTCCTGAAAGTCCCTGTAATGTCCATCTTCTCTTCCCCATGTTCCCACCCCCATCCCTCTCCCTTCCACAGATCTCCTAATGTCTCTGTTCCCCACTGTTTTGTCCTTCCCACTCCTCCCCTCTTGTCTCATGGCCCCCTTGCTGTGCGTTGTGTGTTAGCTCTCACACGAGCCTCGACAAGGTATACAAAAAAAGAAAGAAAGAAAAAAAAAAACAGGCTTGGGGGCCTAATGGCCTCCTCTTGCAAGGGACCTCGCGTCACACGAGTTCAACTGCACACTGACATAACAAATGCAGTCGACTGCAACAAGTTAAAAGAATTCTCAATAAACGGGTAAGAAAGTACCGGTTGAGGGATCCGTGGAAGAGGGAACGAGGGGTGAAAAAAAAAATTGAACATGTACTGAAGCTCAACAGGTAAATTTCAAGACGAACTTCACTTTCTTTGAATCAATCCGTGCCGAATTGGACCAGAAAACGCGGGAAAGTGTCACGTGACGAAACGATGTACCTCTCGATGAAAACAACACATTCATTGTGTGTCCACTGGATGAATAATAACAAATCTGCATCAACATATTCAGTCAGAACGTCGAGTTTAAAAAAAAAATCCTGACAACTGGGAAATCTTGCTTTACAACAATTAAGGTTATTACACATTTATGTAAATTTAATGATCAAATGATATGGTGATGTCATATATTTATTATTATCGTTGTCATGGTGATGCAATTCCACAGCACTCGAGCACGTTCTTCGTTCCTCGCTAAAGAAATTCGATCAATTAATTAATTTAAATCTCGCCTCCGTCGGGCGTTTCTTGGCCTCCGGGAAGCACCTCCTCCATCCCCAAGGCGCCCACGTCCGTCGAATCTTCCGAATCCATCCCGAAGCCTTCAAAAGCAGCCGATCGTCCCTCGTGCTTTTTTTTATTCCGCGGCACCAATGTCGAACGACTATTTCACCTCTTTTGTGCACGTACGACGCTTCTGTAAAATTTTCGCACAACCTTCGGCTTTTCCCGTCAAAAGATCCGAAGGCCCGAAAAAAGCCGAACCCACAATGCAACGCGCCTCGGCAGTCGGCTCCAACCCACGCCGCGTGACGTCACCGCTGGGAAGAGCCGTCGACGGACGATGTCAGATCTTCCTCACATTTTGTTCTTGACAGGAGCTTCAAAAGTAAATTTATGCAGCAGACGTCTCAGGATAGATTAAAAACGTCAACATTTCGATTACAATGAAGCTTTTGCGTGCTGGAATCTCTTACGTTTAATTTCACACATGGAGCGTCCCATTTTTTCGTTTACTTTTAAGGACTTTTTAGTTGACGTGACATTTCGATCGATCAAATAATCTTAAAATGGAACTTTGGTATCACGTTTATCCTGTGCGGATTACGCGATTGCGTCATGACGTTTATTTGACGTTTCGCTACGTGCTGCGTAATCACGTTGAATGTTATTTAATTTCTTCATGATACAAAATATCCGTCCAATCACAGACTTGCATTGTACTTATTTTGCTTTTATTGTGGTCACGTGGTGTTATCAACACAACCATCGTTTTTATGTCACGTGACATTTAAGTTATATCATCTCTCGTTTCAAATGAGACCGCCAATTCGTTCTTTTTGTTTCTTATTATCCACGTGAAACATGGAAAAAAAATTTCATCCACTGGCAATATTCAATGAATAGTCCCAACTCTCAAATGGGACAGATACTTGTCTCCCAACGTAGGGCGGTCGTAGTTGGGGTTCATTGGGTGATAAAGTAGATTTTCAGTTTGAATTGATGGGAAATTAGGGGGCCAGTGGGGGCTGAAAGGCCTGCCTGATAAACATGATTGTATCCTGAATTGATGAAAAATATGCCATTCGTTTTTGTCCAGTGAAAGGACCCTTAAACCCATGTCGACCCTAAATGGGTGTAAAGGGTCTCAGGGTAGAAAGTCGTCTAAATGGTTTTATGGGCCTATTTGGTTTAGTGTCTTAAGTGTATCAGGGGTCTTAATGGTCTTGTGGGGGGGGGTCTAAACGTTATGAGGGTATCTTGTGGATATTAAGGGTTCTCATACCTATCTGCTGTGAGTGCCAGGAGAAAAAATCACAGGTTAGACCATCTCACAACCATTGATTCAAAGTCTGGTAAAAATGGTTCAAAGACAAGTGTGAAGTTCTTCAGAGTGGATCAAATGTTCTGGGTGAAAAGGGAGAGGTGAAGATGACCTTGTCACGAGACCGTCACCACAAATCATCGCAGTGATTCCTCAGGCTGTACAATCAGCACCAGCACACGAGGACATTCCTAACTCTGATTCAAGGCAGTCACAATCATCTCATCTTTTTATGTCTGGTACATAAAGGTGGAGTCAAATGTCATAGCACACCAACTTCACTTATACGGTTAAGTGTTAGGGATAGATTCCCGAACAAACTTAATTTGTAATGGTGGAAAGTTTTTTAAAAGAATCTGAGAAGTTATGATTCTCTGTTTTATGGGTAATGACAAATATGAAGCTGCCATTTTTAGATAAACTCCATTTTAAGTTGTCATTGTTCATTGTTATTTTATGTATTCAAAGTTTGTTATGCATTGGAAGGAATTATACCCTTTATCTGTGGAACGAGTTAAACTGCTTGATTCAGGTGTATTTATATAGTCACACACAATGACTGATTTGACTGCCCTGGTTTAAACAAAAGATAGGTTATCCTATCCACTGGTTTTGGAGAGGTTATATGTTCCTTATCTAGAAGGGAGGAAATATAATATCCTGTGATAGCTGGTGACATCATCTAATGGTTGCACGCTTGGGTCTGCATCATTGAGTACGACACCACCACCATCCCACCTCCATCCAACAATTCGGCTCCACAATTACCCCGAAAAAATTTCAAGTACCAATTTTGTCTCCAAAAGTTTCTTCAAAATCCCACTGATCATTTTCGACATTCTGAGAACCATCGGTGTTGCGAACGACGGTGGAATCGGTATCGGAATCCAACCTCATCATCCACTGTTTCTCAATCTAAAGCTGCCGTTCAGATCAATATGCGTTATAGATGTGATGTCACTGGTGAAATTGAAAATCGACACTCTCGGGCTTTTTTGGACACTTTGTGATCGGCAACAAAAAAAATTCACATTTTTTTTCCCTTCAAATTAGACCGCGATTCATGATTCTCAATGGTTTTCAGAATTTTTTTGTGTGTTTGGGTTCCCCTTTCAGGACAACACAAAGGATACATACAACAGGAAAACCCAGAATTAATTTATTTATGTGACTTTTGCAATCTTTATTTTATTCATATTGAATTATATACTTGAACACTGTAGAACACAAATCGCCTTCTCGTCACTTCCTAGAACCTCTAATTTTGCTGTACTTGGACATGTTCTATAGGGTGGTGTATAAATAAGGGTGATGTATAAGACTGCTTCAACAGCGCTAAAGTTTCAGATTTTTTTTAAACCATCTGTAAAATAATTATTGTATTAAAATTGAAGTATACACCTGAACACTGTGTACTTACTTACTTATCGTGTCCACAAAAACAGCAGTTACAGTACACATGGCTAGATGTGGTTCAGCCAAAGCTGAGCACATTGCTGACCCTTATAATTAAACTCTGCCAAATCCGATGCTGTGCAGGGCTGTTCCAGCAGGGGGCATGTCAGGAATGCTGCATGGTTTGTGGTTCAGTGCCACAGTTACACACAGCATCCCTGTCATTTAAGTATCCCATTTGGAGAGAGTGACTTTTGTTCGCTCAACACCAGATCTTAGTCTGTTCAGGCATTTCCACATTGCATAGCTTGAATCTACTCCAGGGGAGTGCCTCACTCACATTTAGTTCCATTGTTGTTGTTAATGGAAGGTTGCTCAGTCTTTCTTCCTGTGTAGGGTATCGTGTTCTATGAACTCACTAGTTGGATGTTCTCGACTGATGCGTCATCGTCACCTCCCAATGGTCTATGTGGGAGGAGCCTG
>CM068958.1:115889360-115918961 GCA_035128595.1 Eptatretus atami | reverse complement strand
AGGAGGATGAGATAAAGGACAGAAGGGACATAATTCAACAATCAGGAGAATAAGGGGATGAATTGATGCAGGTGAGCAACCACCTGCAACCCTGCTCTTTGGGGAGGGGGGTGGGTGAGCAGGTGAAGGTTACTTGAGGAACACATGTGATCTGAGGTCGCTTGGGTTTAGCCCAAGGGGCTAAGGGCTTTTTCTCAGCCCATAGGGCCACAATCGCACTTTGGGCTCAGTTACTGCCTGCGCATATGTGTCTAGTATAAGCCTGTCAATTTTCATCGAATTCTGTTTACGAATAATGGAAAAATAGACGTTCAAATGAACTGTACACAAGAAAAGACAGAACGCGAGTGGCAATTCGACTCCGTGGGGTCTTCAACCCCACGGGGTAAAAACAACTTGTAATTAAAACTAATTTTATCTTGTCTGCATGAAATATGGTAGGACTATATTGCTCTGTGACATTTATACCTTGGCTTGTAAGCATGTTCACATTGGTGAAGCTTTGTCTGTAATGTCCTCATTTAATAGATTTTGCTGTAAACACTTATTTGATTGAAGGGCTCTCTTGGCCGAGAGTTGCCGTTTGTGTATCACATGACATCAGTACTGATATCATTGCAATATCACGCTGTTTATAAACCATTGCCATCACCTAATTTATCCTGGTGTTGGCTTGATGGTTAAGTTGGCTGGCTTAAGATCTTAGGGTCTTGAGTTTGAGCCTCTGTTCTCCCGTTAAATAACATCAGGTGGGTTGATTCATCCTGTCATCCTTCCGAGCTCGGCAAAGTGAGTACCAGTTTGCTGGGATGATTGAGCCATTTGAGTATCCTGTCTCGGAGTGGCGACCCATCCAAGATTGTGTCCATTAGCCCAGGAGACTGCTTAGGCAGCCCTGTCACTGCACAGAGAATGGTCTACATGGATGGATGAATGGATGGGTTGATTCAGCCCGTCATTCTTCAGAGGTCAGCAAAAATGAGCACCAGCTTACTGGAAACGGGGCACTGCATCGGCGGCACAGCCATGCACAGCCAGAGCTCCCAACAATGATGTAACCAGCAGCTACTGGCTAAATATGAAATGATAATCACATGTGTTCAACATCCATCTTGGTGGGTAATCAACAACAGTCATGACAAAGACATCCTCATAGCCATTAGTTGCATGCCCTTAGGAATGCCCTAACCTTACAACACATCAACCTGCATAGACCACACCCACAATAAGTGTGCGTTCACATCACATTGCGTGCTGGAAAGTGATATTGGGTGCTTGAGAGAATGGTTAGAGCGAACCTGGACACCATAACCAGCACGAGTCGTGCCTACCTGGTAATGGATATGAGGTATTAATATGTTGAAGAAATGAGTGCTTGGGAAATGGCACCAAAACACCAGTAACTGCATTGGGCCCAGTTATAGCGAGTAGGGGCTGGCAGGTTGTTCTAGAGGTATGCACACTCACCTCTAAGCTGTCCAACCTGGGTTCAAATCTCGGCCCAGCTGTAAACTTTCATCCCGGTGGTTCACAGGCTGGATGATTCCTGCCTGTGAAAGACGCGGCAAGCTATCGCTGGCACCATGGCCAAATTCCAAATTCCTACCATAACTATTGCTGGGAAGGCAATGGCAAACCACCCAGTAAAACCATGCCAAGAAACTGCTTTGGCAGCACCGACACTCTGCCACAGATTATGGTACATCAGAATCGGAATGGTGAATGGAGCCTTATGTCTTTGCATGCAATTGATGTTAGTTGAGTTCTGGCTGCACTTACTTTTTGCTGATGCACCACTAATCATTATTTGATGCACCACTAATCATTATTACCCTCGCCAAAGGATTCGGAGAGGGAATTGCATTTGGGTCTGTTTGTCTGTCTGTTTGTTTGTCTGTCTGTCTGTCTTTGTTTGTTTGTCCGTACAGAACTTTTGTGTTTTTCTCCACAACCGCTTGTCGGATTGAGACAATTTTCACCATTGATGTGACTACTCATGTGGAATGTTTTAATGATAATTTTGACATCATAGCTCACATGGTGTGGCAGCCATATTGGAAAAACACAAAAACTTTGGACCTCTGTATCTCTGAAACCACACTAAGGAAAAAAATTGAAACTTGACATGCAGCAAATACTCTTCATGGGGAATGAGTGTGATTTTTTTTTAATGATGTCATAGGTGCCTTGCTATGACGTCATAATATCATATGTAGAATTCCACATCCAATCGGTATGAAACTTTTTGAGGGTCATCTCGGGATAAAATTGTCCACAGAAGAAAAAACCTTAACTTCATCGGTCACGTGATTCGGCAGCCATATTGTTAAAAATAAAATTAAAAAAAACCTTGAAAAATCCTCTTCTCTGAAGTGGCTGAACAGATCGAGGTGAATCTTTACACGTCTGACTGCCTGTCTGTGAGGAACAAAACGTTCATACATATGATGTCATTGGTCACATGGTTTGGCAGCCATATTGGATTTACCCTTAAACCTATAAAAAAAAAATACACCACTCAAAAGAAGTCGTGGCGAAGGTTTGCAATCTGATTGCTCTTTTTCTTGTTTCTACTTGTGACGGCTTTACTGATATTAACAGCTCATTCAATGCAGCTTTCTACCAGATTTATCTCATTGAGTTGTTTGTTTAGCTGAAAGAATGATCTTGGGTAAATTCTGTTTAGGCCTATGCCAAGTTGTCTGGTGGTGATACAGAACCTCGGCAGCTGCTACGTTGTGCTCTTGATAAGATGCTTGGGAGACGAAAAGATTTTGAAGTTCTTCTTAATGCGCATGTCCGATGCTACCAACTCAACTGTAATACAACACAAACTGGTATGTAGTACAAATATTGATTTGGATGCTTTTACATAATTCATGAAAACTGTTGTTTCAACGTGACATGATGTTGGTTCACAGTGTATTTATCACCTTTTTGTTTTTGTTTGTACAATGGTTGTTCTGGATCCAATGTAATAAAGGGATACTTATTAGGTATGGACATGATTATGGACCATCTCTTTTTTTACATACACAAATATGGTGGATATAATACTCCCTGCCACTCCCTAATCTACCCTCTTACGAAGCTCACATTGGGACCTTGTATCGACATTGCCTTGCCACAATGCTATCGCCTGCCGTTGGCTTCGCGGTTAGGGTGGTGGCTTGGGATCCTAGGGTCCTGAGTTCGAGCCCGGTTTTTCCGCTGAATTAACACCATGAAGTTGACTCAGCCTGTCATCCTTCCGAGGTCAGCGAAATGAGCACCAGTGTATACTGTATACTGGTAATAGGGGCACTGCATCAGCGGCATAGCTGCCCCGCTAACCAATGATGCAACCAGCAGCCAAAAAGGCTGTACACAATGGGAACAACAATGCTAGAGCATCCTTTGCAAAGTTTGGGCCAAAGCAAAGGTGCTTTTTTTTCTTTTCTTTTTTTTTTCCTTTTACCGATGAAAAACAACGTATTCTAGGTATGTTGGAATTCTATTAAAAATAACAATAATTATAATGGCACAATAATGCAGCAGGATGGAGTGGGTGGAGTAGAGTTTCAGGAATGATTTGTGATAGAAGGGTATCTGCAAGAGTGAAAGGGAAAGTATACAAGACGGTAGTGAGACCAGCTATGTTGTATGGTTTGGAGGCGGTGGCGCTGACAAAAAGACAGGAAGCGGAGCTGAAGGTGGCAGAGTTAAGGATGCTGCAATTCTCGTTGGGAGTGATGAGGATGGACAGGATTAAGAAATGAGTATATTAGAGGGACAGCGCAGGTAGGACGGTTTGGAGACAAAGCGAGAGAGGCGAGATTGAGATTGTTTGGACATGTGCACAGGAGGGATGCGGGGCATATCGGGAGAAGGATGCTGAAGATGGAGCCGCCAGGTCGGAGGAGAAGAGGAAGGCCAAAGAGGAGGTTTATGGATGTGGTGAGGGTGGACATGCGGGTGGTTGGAGTGACAATGGAGGATGTGGTGGACATTGCGAAATGGAAACGGATGATCCGCTGTGGCGACCCCTAACGGGAGCAGCCAAAATAAGAAGATAATGGCATAATAATAATATTCATGATAATATTAACACGCCACCGTCCATACGTCATGTGAATAAGCAGGACATCAAGCATTTCATCTTCCGAGGACATTTTACTGTTCAAAATGGTCTGGCGGAAATAACGATAATAGCATAATAATAATAATAATAATAACAATAATAAGAGTAAGGATAATAACACCCCATCCCCCCTCATCCCCTGGCTGAGCCTCAAGCATCACTTTAACACATCATAGTGTGACAAGATGTACCGTTAAAGGACTGAAAATGCATGACCCTCACCCCCTCTGGCCACTCCCATTGGGAGCATGTGTTGCTAGTTCTACAAAAAACCAAAAAAATATTGAAATAAGTAATGTATGGTAAACGTTTGATCAATATACGATTCAACAACTTCACATGCATTCCGTATTTTCCGGTGTATAAATCGTGGGCAGCCATGTATTAACTGCACCCCTGTTTTTCACCCTCAAATGAAATGAATATATTGATCATTTTATTATCTGATCGAAATCTAAATATGTTTGTATATTAACTTTGTACAGAAGAAAGTGACGGAGGTATCAACATGTTTACTCCCATGTCCACTTAATGTCGTCTAACAGTCTTGTTCTCATTTTCAAGAAGTTGAGAGAAGAGAGGATACCAAGAAGTTTTTATTTTTCTTTCTTATTTTTTAATATTAGAAAGAGGATTTTTTTTGTTCCTAGAAAAAGGAAGAAAAGGGATTCATACGGGTATCATCCATATTTCTTGTGGATTTGTGGCCCTGAAAAGGGCCATTTGGGTTTGATGAATCTTTTCAGCTAAACCCGAGGAAATCCTCGTTGAAGATGGCGCATAACTTCTTGTCTGAATCAGAGTAGAGCAAGTCCTTGTCGCTGTCACCATAATTTGCATCCTCCTCCTCCCAAATGATGTCGTCTTCTGTGCCGTCCATGTTGTTGGAGATCCAGCATTTCAGAAATGCTCGCTTGATGATGTCCGACGGTATCTCCTCCCCCACCTTGACGATCCAGCCGCAGATCATCAGAAGGTCGACCTTTCTCATCTTCCCGCTCTTGGTGTAGGTCTTCTCCCCACTCATTATCCAATTGGACCAGCAACAACGTAGCCCGTCCTTGAATGGCTTGTTGATGGATATATATCGAGGGGCTGCAGGAGCAATGTCATCTCGCCTGGGATGATGACGAGGTCGGTGTTGGTCCGATGGAGCAGCACTTTGGTGTCGTCGGTCTTGTGACAACTGAATGCATCCAGGACAAGCATGCTCCACCATCGGGAGAGACCACCATCCAGCCTACTACACCAGACCGTGCGCACCCATTCCTGGACCATTCCCTCATCTATCCACCCCTTCTGCTGTGCACGAACAATGACGCCGGCTGGAAACTTGTCTTTGGGCAGTGTCTTCCTCTTGAACACGACATACGGGGAAAGCTTGCCACCGTTTACGGTACAGGCAGAGCATGACGGTGAATCGGTCCTTCTCGTGACCAGTAGTGTTGATCGTCACATTGCGCTCCCCCTTCCCTGTGATTGTGGTCCCTCTCAGTATGTTGAAGGTAAGGGGGGTCTGGTCGGCATTCCTGATCCTGCTGAGGGGATATTCATGCTCTCGGCAAAGCTTCATGATTTAGGACTTGGAAGCGTGTCGTCTTATCAGCCATATCATCGGGTAGATGTTGGGAGATGCGTGTGCGGCGTTGAACCGACAGTTGATGGCATGCCATGAACCTGTAGGCCCACGACGGGCTGGCCGTGAAGTCCCCAATGTCATCCTCCTTAGATAAGCTCCTCGCCTTCAGCCTGAGAGCAAGTGTTGACGTGGCCTAACCCTCTGCTCTCTTCTCCCGGACCCAAGTGACGAGATGCTCCACGAACTGCGGCCACTTCACTGACTTTCCCCTCATTGCCTTCTTCTTCCTTGGCATCTTCTCTGTTGTTGCCTTGCTTGTTCTCCAGCACCAGATGATGGACTCGTCCATGCCGAATTTCCTCCCAGCTTCCTGGTTCCCAAACTCTTCTGCAGACCGGCAGAGGGAGAGTTTGAACACTGTGGTGAATGGGTGCCTTGACATCTTGATAGATAGAATAGATGATACGTGACATAATATGGTGACGTAAGCCATGGCACTCCTGAAGCACAAAACGGCCCTTCTTGAGGGTCACGTGACTGCCCCCCAGCTTGCTGTCGGATGCACGTATGTTTGCGAGCAAGCTTATTTGAGGTGGGTGCTCTGTGATTAGACTCAAGCTATTATGAATAATTCTTTTTTTTGATGTGAGACCAGGTGTTATTCTTATTATTTTGTGTTTAATGGCGTTTTCAGAGCCACGAGGCTCTATATACACCACGCACCTAAACTCCGGTTGTCTCAGGCGTTTCCGGATGTTTCCGAGCGTGACTTAATTTAATCTCCACACACGGTTAATAAAACGCTGTACAAACTGAACCTGATTTTCGATTTTCAAAATTTAAATTGGAGAATTGAGCTTAACAGCAGTTCCGACTGATAAAAAGTGTTCATTTGGAATATAAGCGAAATTCAGCTTGATCGTTTTTAAGACTGGTTTCTAGCTCACCTGGAACGTGGTTCCGGGAAGCTTATGGGATGGCGCATCGGCCGTCCATCCACAAATACTTTCAACTTCTTCTCTGAAACTACACATACGATTTCGATGAAACTTTACCACAACGTTCATCACCGTGTATGTACCAAAGTCTCTTCGTTGCATTAAAAAATAATCATAATAAAATAAAAAAATCGGGCCCCAAGGGGGTTACAGGGGTTACCCCCCAAAGTAGGTATTTGCTTTCTTATTAGAAACTACACATGCAATTCTAATGCAATTTGACCACAACCTTCGTCACCCGTGACGTACCAAAGTTTGTTCACGGCATTACAAAATAATAATAATAATCAGTGTCTGAGGGGGTCTACGGAGGTAGATTATGGGGGGTGGGGGTTTCCGCCCCAAAGAGATATTTGCTTTCTTCTCAGAAATGACGCACAAAATTTCGATGAAACTTGACCACAACCTTCATCACCCGTGATGTACCAAAGTTTGTTTATGACATGAGAAAAATTGTGGTCTAAGGGGGTTGCCCCCCAAAATATGTATTTGCTTTCTTCTCTGAAACCCATACACACACTTTTGATGAAACTTGACCATAACCTTTATCACCCGTGATGCACCAAAATTTGTTCATGGCATTAAAAAAAGAAATACAGAAGTATTTAGTACTTTCCATTACATATTTTGTGGGTCATCCATGCCTAGGAGTGGTTTTCTGGTTATCTTATCCAGCTGCTACCAGGTGAGCGCCCAGGAGTATTGCCCCAATGCTTTTCTATACCCGTGTATTAACCGCACCCCTAACTTTTACCTTTTTTTGGTGATTAAAAAAGTGCGGTTTATACACTGCAAAATACAGTATTATATAAGTGTTCAAATTGGGAAAGTCTCAAAATCTAATTAGATTCCTGACTTCCTTTTCTTTGTTTCTCTTCTTTCCTGCTTATGGAAATAACCTCCTTCAGTGTGTTCAATCCCACAATTCCCTCCACTTAAGGTTGGCAGTGCACCTCCACCACTCATGTCATTCTCCATCCCTACCCCTTATATTTTCTACCCTCATTAATCCCCCTCCCCCCACCCCACCATACTTGCACCTCCCCAACACCTTGCAGGCTGTTATGTTTCTTGTTCTCTTTTATCTCTTCATTCATCGTCTTGTTGCATCCACGTGTTGTCCCACTGCCAGTGTGTTTCCTTCTACCTCGTCATCTCACTCTTACATGAGCTTCAATTTGGGTCATTCCATACCGACTCAACCACAGCCGTTACCTGACCCTCTCGGATTTTGTTAGAGTAATTCACTTGGGAGTTTTTTGGTCCACAGAGTGAAAAACACAAATGCTAGTCATTATTTTTCTTTACAAAAAAAAATATAATCCCCTTTGACCTGTCACCTGTCAAAGGTCAACCTAAAGTGGCCTTTGACCCTGGGTCAAAGGTCAACCTAAAGTGGCCTTTGACCCTGGGCTCAACTTTGATGCTACAATCATACGTAACATATTGTTTGACTCGCTTGAATAGAACTTTGAAGAAAAAAAATATGAGCAGCACCTTTACATAAAGAAGGGGGAGATGTCCCTCTCTCCATCAATAATTAATTCAATTGCTCACTGTCCTTGTGCTGATCTACCACCTCTCAATCCCCAGGAGTACCTTTGCCTGCGACTTCCCCTCTGCTTCCACCTCTTGTTTGTCTGTATATTGTATCATCCTCCAAGCTGTGATGACTCCATCTGCATCTCCCTCTCAGAAAACTTGGACCAACTTTCAACCACTCATGCCAATTCTCTCTTCCTTGTATGTGGTGATGTTAATTGTCACCATGAAAATTGGCTGGGTGTTGGTACCTCTCTCACCAGCCATGGCACTTCTACAAATGACTTCTGTGACTCCATGGGACCGACTCGATCTGTGAACTTTCCGACCCGGATTTCTCCCAATGGCAAATCCTCCCTTCTGGACTTTGTGATGACTATCCTTCCCGCAAATGTTTCCTGCTCTTCCTCCGCTCCAATTGGTTCATCTCATCATATGCCCGTGAGTGTATACATCACTCTGGCTATTATCAGAGAGTTGTCTCAATGCTGGCGAGTGTGGCAGTTCACTCAGGCAGATTGGTAGGGACTGCAAGCAGCCATATCTCTTCAGGACTGATCTCCCATATCTACCACCCCTGATATTAACTCAGCCTGGGAATTCCTCCACATAATCCTGTTCTCTCTTATGCAAAGATTCATCCCATCAGGTTTGCAGATGTCATACCCTTCTTCCCACGCATGGAACACTGAATCCTGTGGTGAGGCTGTTGCGCTGAAACAGCTTTCCTTCCTGGAAAGCAAACCGGATCAATCCACAAATCCTGCAACAAGTGTGTGTCCACTCTCAAGAGAAAACAAATAAAATAAATACCACTAACCTTTTAAAATACCTCAAATGGTAATTGAGCCACCGTGAATAAAAGGACAGTTTACATTTCAAGCTTTACCCTTTGCCAGAACAAAGAAAGAAAGAATGTGGTGGGTATCAGTGCGGGATAATTACTGCAAATGCCATCATCACTGACGTGCTGGGGTGAGGAACGCCAATTGGACAGAGGTGTGCGGGTCACATGTGACGTATTGCCTAGAGTAAAAGCATCATGTGACGAGTTGATTGAGGCAGGATAGGAGGAGGAGAAAGAGAAGGAAGGGAGGTGGAATGTGAAGTCAAAGAAAGGGAGGGGGGGGAGAAGAGAAGAGATTTGATTGGTATTGTGGTTGGGGGGGGGGGTGAGTGGAAAGGTGAAGGATGAGCACGTAGAGGTATGATGATTAAGAGAAAGAAAATTTTTCATTCAAACCATTTTGTACAGGTGTACCAAGTTTGTTGCTGAAATACTGTTCTTTAAGTTTCCAGGAATCATTGCTACCATGGTGGAGTATCAAACCACAGACAGACGTGATGAATAGCGTGTCCTTGTCTGGTTGAAGTGCCGGGAGACCGGTTTACGAACATCATCATTGTTGGTTCTAACATCTTTGAGATGTTCTCTAAAGCGGTCTCCAAGCTATCGTCCAGTTTCACCGATGTCAATTTCGTTGCAAAATGAGCATAACACACAATAAATTACATTGAAGGTAGTGCTGTTGCGAACTTGGAAGCTTACTGCACACAACAGCCAGGTCCTATAGATCAGTTATATTGGTAAGTATGTGTTTCTAGGTAGGGTCCCGTCCTATGTTTACTGGGTGATTAATTGTACGTGCGCTGTGAATTATTTTATAGTTAGGATTTTACACCAACAACAACAACAACAACTACAACTACTACTACATCCACTACAACAACGCCACCGTCCTGTACTCGACCCGGTAGCCAGTCGCCATTACGCACGTGTTTTTGGCTGAGGACGTGGGCTTTGCCTTCGTCACCTCGGGTCGAAGCTCCGCTCCGAGGAGGAGCAGAGAGCGTTTCCTCCAGCCAATGAGCGGAGGGCGAGCACACACACGCCCCAGCCAATCGGGAGGCCGCACGAGTCGCCTGACAACCACCATCCAATCAGGAGGTGAGTGGCGGGGAGAAGAGGCCCTCCCTCCAAAAAGAGGAGAGTGTGGTGGTCTGGATGAGTTCTGCAGACTGTGTGCTCGTGGCAGGAGCGTTCTGCAGACAGTCTGCTCGTGGCAGGACCGTTCTGCAGACCTGTGTGCTCGTGCAGGAGCGTTCTGAGACCGGTGTGCTCGTGCAGGAGGTGTCGCCAGACGGTGATCGTGGCAATTGCGGAGCGGTCTGTGGTTGTCGAGGAGCGGTCTGAGACTGGTGATTGTGGTTGAGCGGCCTCGGTCGTGGGCGTGGACTTCGGTCGTGAGTTCGGGTCCCACCGTGGTGGTTTCGGAGTCGGTGTGGCTGCACGAAGCGGACAGGTACCCTGGCCCGGCTTGACCGAGATAGACCCACGGCCAGGTGTTGTGTGTTGTGTGTGTGTGTGTGTGTGTGTGTGTGTGTGTGTGTGTGTGTGTGGTGTGTTTGTTGTGCGTGTGTGCCATGGGGCCCCATCTTTAAAGTTAGGATTGATTAAGTGTTTTTCATTGTACATTGGTTGCATTGCTTTTATTCGGTTGTAACTCTGCTCTGTCTCCCCCCTCCCCGATTATTGTTCATGATAAATAAATAAATCTCTTTTGTTAAATGTTCCAGCTCGTTTCTGTGTTTCTTTCATTGGCTTGGCACGCTGTGTATTGAGAGATAGCGAGGGTAAATTGTTCATTTGGTCCGGCGCGGCTCTCGTAACTCCGCTCGGTTACGCCGGATCTGAGTCGTTACCTGTGACTCGGATCGGACAGAGTCGGCCGAGGGTGTGGTTCCCCGGTAGTTAGACTGCGTTGGTATTTATGTATATTGAAATTAGGCAATTAACCCTACCCCACGCGGTCGAATTATTGGCGATTCATGGTCCTGTAAGAGACCCGTGCCTTTCGGACTTATCCGAGGGTCACGACCTAAATTCCAGTGTGTTCGGTGGAGCCGACTCTACTGCTCCCTCCAGCGGTCGTGCTCGCCACCGATACCCGGCCCCACAACTGCAGTACAGGTGAAATTATCTTTGATAGTGGTGGTGTGCTTTGGTCCTGATATTGATGTTGTGGGGTTGATAAAATCACAGGTATTACAACGACTACGCAAGCATTTGAATGTTCCAGGTGGTCGATTGGAAGGTAGCGTGTTTTTAACCAGAAAATTTCGCAAAGTTCTGTCTCGTTTAAATGAAAGAAGAGGGTTGAGAGATCATGGAAGTGGTTTCTGTGTCGTTTTTGGGGATTCTAAAGTTTTTTTTTTGTTTTTTTTTGGACGATTCCTTTAACTTCAAGGCTGTTGGGATGGTTCACCAAAGTGAGAGGAATTCGTTCATTCTCAGGTTTTGTTTTTGGAAGGAGATTTTGGCTGTTGATTGGTCGGACATGGTTGAGAGCATTTTCCACGAGTGAGCGAGGATGGCCACGGCCTGTGAAAAACCGACACATCTCACAGGCTTTACATCCAAAATACAAGTCATCATTGCAGAGGTGACAGAACCTCAGAAACTGGGAATAAGGAATGGAATTCTTGGATGGAGAAGATGAGTACATTAGGTAGCTGTGTGAATCTGTTGGTTTGTAGTGACCAGTGGTCATTCATTATACCAGTATCAATTACCACAGAGTTTGATGTCTAAATATGTGACGCAAGTATCTGAAATCTCCCACGGATTGTACGTTAAACCAGTATCTACCACAGAAAGTATAATCTGTAAATCAGAAAGTCTCAACCATGTCCGACAAATCAACAGACAAAATGGACTCCATGCCACGGTACATACAGGCTACACTGGCCGCATGTGGCACAACGCTATATTAAGTGGCTTTACATTGGTGTTTCCATTTTTTTTGTCCACTACCTGTATTTGTTGTAGTCACCACCAACCTTCGTGGCATAATGATCAGTGTCCTCTCTAAGTCTGGGTGGCCGATGGTTCGCACCCCAGCTGATTTGTACCAAAGACTAAAAATAGTACGTGCTGCTTCCTTGCTTGATGCTCAGCATTTAAAAAAGGAAGAGCACTGACAAACAACTCTCGGTTGGCAATAATAGCGCAGGATTTGATGGGCTTGGTGGCCTCCTCCTACATTGAAGTTCCTTGAAAAGGAACTCGTATTATTACAACTGGCAAATACAACCTGTTGCTTCGCTGATAGGGATATATTAAGAGGGGGGGGAGTAAGAAGGAGAGGAGGGATAGAGGGAGGGAGGAAAGGTGAGGGGAGGGAGGGAGACTGAGGAGGGGTGGGAAAGCGAGGTAGAGGGAGCGAGGAGGGAGGGCAAGGGAAGGCAGCGTGAGGAGAGGGGAGGTAAGGCACTAAGGGAAGAGTCATCTGGACATGTGTAAGATAAACCATCATCCAGATACAACAAGGAAGCAGCATGAAGGGAGGGCAATGTAAAGCAGTGTGAGGGGAAGTTCCATCCGGAAATAACCACCATCCGGATGATGGGTATTACTAAAGTGGAGGGGGAGGGGGAGACAAAGACAGGGAGGAGAGAGAGAGAGGGTGGAGGAGCGAGAGGGATGAGTGAAGGGAAGGCAGGGGAAAGAAGTGTTAGAGGAGGGGAAGGCAGCATGGGGGGAGGTCCGTCCGGACATACCACCGTCCGGACACGTGCAGAGATAACAGGTGTTCGGATGATGTGTAAACTAAGGTGGGGGGGAGATGGGAGGAGAGTGAGAGAGGTAGGGAGACTGAGAGGGGTGGGGGAAGGGAAGGCAGTGTGAAGGCAGGGCAAAAGTGTTGGGGATGGGCAGGGAATGCAGCATGAGTAGAGGAGGCAGGGGAGCAGCGTGGGGGGAGGGCGGGTGAAGGCAGCGTGAGGGGAGGGCGGGGGAAGGCAGCGTGAGGAGGGCGGGGGAAGGCAGCGTGAGGGGAGGGCGGGGAAGGCAGCGTGAGGAGGCGGGGGAAGGCAGGTGAGGGGAGGGCGGGGAGGCAGCGTGAGGGGAGGGCGGGGAGGCAGCGTGAGGGGAGGGCGGGGGAGGCAGCGTGAGGGGAGGGCGGGGGAAGGCAGCGTGAGGGGAGGGCGGGGGAAGGCAGCGTGAGGGAGGGCGGGGAGCAGCGTGAGGGGAGGCGGTGGAAGGCAGCGTGAGGGAGGGCGGTGGAAGGCAGCGTGAGGGAGGGCGGTGGAAGGCAGCGTGAGGGAGGGCGGTGGAAGGCAGCGTGAGGGAGGGCGGGGGAAGGCAACGTGAGGGGAGGGGCGGGAAGGCAGCGTGAGGGGAGGGCGGGGAAGGCAGCGTGAGGGGAGCGGGGAAGGCAGCGTGAGGGAGGGCGGGGGAAGGCAGCGTGAGGGGAGGGCGGGGAAGGCAGCGTGTGAGGGGAGGGCGGGGGAAGCAGCGTGAGGAGGGCGGGGAAGGCAGCGTGAGGGAGGGCGGGGGAGCAGCGTGAGGGGAGGGCGGGGGAAGGCAGCATGAGGGGAGGGCGGGGAAGCAGCGTGAGGGAGGGCGGGAAGGCAGCGTGGGGGGAGGGCGAGGGAAGGCAGCGTGGGGAGGGCGAGGGAAGGCAGCGTGAGGGAAGGCAGCGTGAGGGGAGGGTTCATCCGGAGATAACCACTGTGTGGAGATGACTGCCATCCAGACATAACCACGTCCAGATATGTTCGGAACAAGAAGAGAAGAGAAGCAGAGGGGGAGAGACATGGTAGGGTAGGAGAGGGGGAGGATTCTGGCAGATGTGTCGTCCAGTTTAACGTCCACACATTGATGAATCACCCTGCCTGTGAAACACCGGGTTGACAGTTTGTAGCTAGGTTGGGATTCAAACCCAGGCTACACAGCAAAGAGTAAGTGTGCGTCCCTCTCGGCTATCCTGCCTTGATGTTAACGAAACGTTAAATATATATATTTTTTGATTTGTATTTATCAATGCCGAAATGACAGGTCGTATAATGAACCAATATCGTACAAAAAGGGGAAATTGCACATTTTCAGCGAGCCAGCCATCACCCGATACACTGCATAACAACGCAGGGCCAACGCAGGCGAGCACCTCCTGAACATTGTTCAAGTCGATCGACGTCCAGTATTCAGTGACAGTGCAAATATTGTAGAGCGCTCGCCAAGTGGCTTAAGCACTCTAACAAAACGGTTGATAAGGAAAGGCTCGATTGGCAAGCGATAGCAATCTCCGAACTGTCACACTAAACACACCTCCCGGAGATTCCCGAAATATAAAATGTCCGAATTGGACAAATGAACACTTTTTTTTTCTTTTTTTTTTAGCAGTCAGCACTGCTGCTGCGTTCAATTCTGGAGCTTAAATTTTGTGACTCGGCTTGGTTTACGAGATTCTCGAGGTTATGGCATGTGCAGAAATGAAATAAAGCCACGAACGTTGGCGTCTCCAGGTGTTTATAAGCATCGCAAGGTACCCAGCGATTCGTAGCTATGATGAACAGGCATTCGATAATGAGTGAGGAAAGTGGGGGAAAAAAAAAAACTTTATCATTAAGAAATCATTGCGGCCTGTTCCAAGTCAAGGCATGGTTGAGCAGGCCAAAAAAGATGGCGGCTTCAAACCCCAGCGAGGTAACCCAGGATACGCCTTCAGACCCCACAGAGTGAGGTGGCCAAGGATCACCTGATAAAGGTTATAATTAAATAAGGCCATTAATAATTATCTTCAAAAGGGGTGTTTTAATTTACCCGAACACCAAATTTTCACTCATGCACTTCCTTGGAGTTCCCTTGGTATGCAGGCAAAGTTTCAGGCTGCTAGGTTTCATGGTTTTGGAGTTATGGAGGACACACACACACACACACACACACACACACACACACCTATGAGTATAGATTATTTTGCATGTCTGAGTAATGCAAAGGAAATCTCTTGTTACCTTGCATTTTAAAGTTGGAGAATCTGATGGGATGACTGTGCAGTATTGTGGAAGTGAAACAACTTTTGAAGAGCATCAGGTAAGATTTATTAATTTAGCCAAAATTTGGCTTCTGCCAAGATATTTAATCTATTCTAAAATATAGAATGCCATCAAAAACATATACATTTTTAGCTCGCCTGTTCGAAGAACAGAGAACTATAGCGATACCCCCGGTGTGAGCGTCAGCGTCAGCGTGAGCGTGAAAATGTTAAAGTTTTTGGGTGCAAGTTATTTCCTTTCTAGTTTTTATCTACCACTATTTTTACTGATTACAATATACAAATACATATATTGCTTTAAAATTATTTGGATCAGACTTCACTGCAATGCTTTATAAAAAAATATTATTAGATAGTCTTTTAAAAACGATAAATGTATAAACAGGCGAGCATTGGGTGGCTTTGACACCACTCTGGTTACCAATTAATTTTGTATTACAGGGAGAAAATGTTCTCGAGGAATTCTCAGGGATGTCTATTTCTCTCATTGGGACATCTTCCACAGACATCCAGTTACCTATGCCTTCTGCTGCAGAACTCACAACTCCACTCACAAATCTTGAGCAAAGCACATGTTTCAGTGTAGCAAGGAATTGTGCTCCTGTGGTGGACTTTCAACCAAACAATGAAGTTGGCATTGCTGAACAGTCTTGCAGTCATATGAACACATCAATGGATACAACTCCCACTCCACCAATTGATACAGGTATCTTTGGCAACAAATTTTGATTTTTAATAGCTTCCTTCCTATTAAATAGCCTCATTTCTTCAGGATAGTATATTTGCAAGTTTCAACACTTTGTGTCTTTTATTGATACAATAACTGTTTAGATTTTATTGATACAATGACTGTTTTCTTGATACAATCAACATGCAAATAGATACAATGACTATTTAATAATTATTGTAAGTACTGTCAGGTTAGGTATGGCAACATGTGCCGGGGCAGTGCATTGCTGCGTCCACTTTCCGTCGGTAGTCCAGCGGCCTCCGTCTGGCCATCCCCCAGGCAGATGCCTGGCTCATCCCCATCTCCTTGAGATGCCGATCAACCACAAGGCACGTGGTCATACCGTTGGCCTTCTCCACTCACGAGGCTCCCTTGCTGAGACAATCTAAACCTGTATATTAAGAGTTTAAGAACAAACACTTTACTGAGGAGGGGTGAAGCTAATTTCAGGCGACACTGTACATATATTAAGAATCATGCAGAAGCTAAGTTATGATGTAAGGAAGGTTCATATATGAACAACGAAACAGTTGAGAGCTGGTGGAAATTGGTTGCGCAGATGATTCAGAATAGAAAGATGGTGGAGAAAGTGACATGGTTGAAAGAATCAAATGGAAGACCAAATGCTGCATTGGAGTCAGTAGGAACCCGAATAAGTAAAGAGCAAAGATGGAGTCATCAGGAGGAACCTGGATAGTATTCGGGTTTCAGCCACCACTCCTCTTCCCTCAAACCTAACTCAGCACAGCCAAGTGAGCCCAACAAAAAAATATCTTTCTGCAAGAATTCACTTCTCCCTCGACAGATAGACAAAGAAAGAGAAATAAAGAGTAAAAGAGATAAAAGAAAAGAAAAAGTAAGGATTGGAATGAATAAAGAGAAATGTGAAAAAGTAGAAAGAAGTGTGAAAGGAACAAAGAGCAAAGATGTTGGGAATAACCCGGATCGATATATTTAATCAGTTACTCCCCAGGCTCAAATGCAGCACCAGGTACAAGCTACCAGAGGTCTGTCAGCAGGGAAGTAAAAGCACAGTCCACACAGCATCAGGAAGTTACCTGGTTACTACACATTTAGTTACCTGGAGATCAGCGTGATGGGAGGGCAAGGGAAGGCATTGTTATGCTGAAGAGAAAGTCCGATGAGCAGTATTAGGAAAAGGAAAATAAAGTTGTGGAGCTGTTTGCAAAGCAGAGATGAAGTTTATGAAAGATGTGTGGAGAAGAGAGCAGTGTTGCAAAGAGAGTAGGTGGTATAAAGCGACACTCCAACTTGTGTAGTGTAGTATCTCTGTACATTACCACAATGGGAAAATGGACATCCAGTTATTCCGCTACAGAACAAATCCCAGGTGTCAACGTGCCTTTTTCTGCTCACTCGCGCGATATCATAAGCTTTCATAATCCTCAATCTCTACAGAAAATGAAGGAAATGTAAGTATAGTAGTTGCCATTTCCCCATAACCTCTTTCGAGGTTGAAACATCTTTTTTCACTGGCTATTCTATGATGACATAAAAGAGAATGTGAATATTTTAAAAATTCTATATTTACAGCATTGTAAAATGGCAATTCCATGTGCTAATGTAATTTGATGTCACGTGGTCTCTCTTAAAACATTTATCCTGCATCGAAGCAGGAATTAACAAAGCAATATACAAGGTAGTTATCAATGAATGTAACTTTTTATTTGAGAGAATCAAAGTGCAGTAAAGTTGATGCAACTTGACCTATTTCTTAAGATATTCTCCAGCTCCACGTACACATTGTCATATTGTGGTTGCACCTGCATATAAATATTTGTGACAAGCACGCAGCCATTCATTCGCTTTTATGTCTCCATCATTCGTAAGCTTTATGCCACCCAGATGTTCTTTGAATGGTTTAAAGAGATGAAAACCTAAAGGTGACAAGTCTGGACTGTCTGGGGGATGATTTGGAAATTCAAAACCTAACGTTTTTGAGTAGCAGTGATCACAGTTGCCACATGAGTGGCAGTGTTATCATGCAGTGAAGCTATGACCTGATACAGCTCATCTGACTTCCTGATGTAACGAGCCATTTTTACTGTCTATTGATGGTTTTCCCATCTTGAGTAAATTCCACCAAATTAAAACCTTATAGTCTCAAGTGCAATTTTCATCAGCTTTCTGATTGATGGTTGAACCTTGACATCTTGTTTTGTTGTTGGTGTGGGGACCAAGAACGTCTCCACTCCATACTGGCTGTCTTTCATCATTAGTGAAATTATGAACCCGGGTCTCATCACACATCACAATCATCTTCAAGGAATCGCCACCCTTCCCCCGGCAAAAATTCCAGGAACTCTGTGTTCCAAAGGCAATCTGTTGATTCCACAAAATGATCTGTTAAACACATTCAAGGCTTGCTTGTGCAATGGCATTTGCTTACATGTGAGCATGCTCAAGATTGCTCACCAATTCACAGTTTTTGAAGTCACAGCACCATTAATTGCACAATCACATGAAAGGCACACATTACCATATTTTCCAGATATTCTGCTGTGAATTTATTTTGGCTGCTTTGATGCTTCCGACACAAGAAAACATAATCACACAACTCTGTTCCACAATGCGGATGACCATGTTAACTTCCAACTTGGTTTTAAACAATGTTTTGATCAGCAATGAATGCCACTTCATTCGTACAGGTTGACCATATCATTGGGCAATTTTGCCATTCAACTATATTTTCACGTTCCATAATTCATAAAGTGCACGATAACCTAGAACTGCTCTCCTATTATATGTTTACTTGCATAACCTTACGTGAAGCAAATATCAGGTTGTATGAATCGATGCCCACCTGACACATCACTGTAAGAACCAAGAGGACACCATCCTTTCTCAGGTGGCAGAGTAGCTACATATCCATCAGATGGGATGCTTGGATCCCTTTGGAAACTGCTCTGTACTACATGCAGTTGATGCAAATTCCTTGCAAAATGTGAGAAGATGAGGGGAGCATAAAGACTTGACTCAGTAACGTAGGTCCAATAATTGCACGGTTGTGGAAGCCAGCTAAAATATGTGGTCTTCAAGGGGTATGTCAGATGAGATTTAGGAGCTGAATATATTGCATTGCATTCAAAGTGTGGCCACACAATAATGTAAGAGTTTTAGGAAGATGGATTTTTTGATGTGATAGCAAGAGATTAGATACCAGATGTTGATATTGGTTAACTTGGTCGATAAGGAAGCAGCTTTGCTCATCTGCCCCCTCTCTGACTTCTATCAACATCCCATGGCTGTATCGAATCAACATCCCAACTGTTGTTGGAAGTTCCAGTGTGGTTGATTCAGCAACTGCAATTTTAAGAGCAACAAATCCACAATTTGAAGTTGTGGTTTGTGATCAGAGATTATTAACCTCCGCCATCGAAGATCGGAGGTTACTGTTTTCACCCCTTTTCTTTATTTGTTTGTTTGTTTGTTTGTGAACAGTATTACGGAAAAACTCCTCGACGGATTTCGACGAAACTTTGGTGGGGGATTAGGTATGGTCCAAGGATCATGCCATTAGATTTTGGACTTGGTCCAAAATCCAATATGGCCGCTATGGCGGCCATTTTGAAAAAATATTTGAATTTTTTTTTTTTGCATTTCTACATGTTTTAAGTGATTTCCAACCCCCCCCCCCCCCCAAAAAAAAATTGTTAGAGAAAAAAATTTTTGCAACTTTTTTTCAACAAAATTTCGATTTTTCTTTTGCATTTCTACATGTTATAAGTGATTTCCAACAAAAAACATGCTAAAATTATAATTGCGGCTGATTTTGGAACTTCAGGTGGATATACCCACGTAAAATCAATTCTGTCTCAAGGAATCTAGTTATGACGAATGAATTGAGTATGTAAAAGTTAAAAGTAAAAGGAAAGTTGCAAACTATAACTCTGTGAGCACTGTTGACGTCAAATTGAATGAATAGGATATCAGGTTCACTTGAGTTGACAAGCAGATTGCGGCGAGGTTTTGCACTCTACCGAGTGCTCCCCCTCTAGTTCTGGAATGGCTTGATATATACTGTGATTATGGATTGAATTACTAATCTTTGGAGTGGGAGGCTGACCAACTGAAGCTTATGAGATCAAGCTTCATGCTACAATTATGGAATGGGGTAATGGTTGCCACCTTCCGTGTGGGTAGAAGTTGGCTTGCAGAAAAAAACGATCTGCTGTTCAAGATAATATGCTGCACAAAATATATCGTTTTTTAATATTAGAATTTGCAGTGTTATCTGGACTTGTTAAATATGCTAATGCAGAGGAAAAGGGCGAGGAGAGAGAGAGGATAGGAGAAATTAATTTGGAGGGTCTGTATATTATATAGCATGCATCGTCAATACTTAAAACTTACCTCCTTCATATGCTGCCATCAATTCCATCCTTCCATACTTTCTATCCTATCCCAGTTCCTTTTATTTATTTTCCAATTAACTCCCCCCTTCCTCACCTTTATTTACATAATATGAAGAATGGCCCCTTGCTTTATAACACATCTCTTCATCCCAGAATTTGGAAGGTGGAAATAATAACTGCAGGGGATAAGTGAAATGTTCTTTATTGAAGCTATTTCAGGAACTGTCAATTTTAAAAGTGGAAGAAATGTTTGGCTAGTGTTTGAATAAAAGATGAGAATACAGAATAGGCCAAGCCAGTAAACTGAACCAAATTGCTGAACAATGTGGTACTTTGGCAGCGTTCTGAAAAAGGTGAGGTCGAGGGTTTACAAGTACATGATTAGAAGAGCCAAAGGAAGTGGAAGAATGGCAAGAGAGCTGAGTGGGAAAGTTGGACATTAGCAAGTCAAGCAGTTAAGTGAATACTTTTGCAGAGATCCAGGTAATTGCCTGATTGAATAAAGCCAGGTCTTGGATACCTGCAGCAGCTCAACACAATTGTCATAATCTATAAAGTTTTTTCAGTGGCCTGCAAAAGTATTAAACCTCCCCCACCACCCCCCCCCCTCAATGTTCTCACATTTTGATGCCACCTGAGCTTATTTCATGATGTTTTCAAATCAAACATAATATATGGCATCTTTACAAGCTACTCCAAAGTGATATAGCTAAAAAAAATGCAGATAAAATGTGAATAAGTTGGATTAACAGAGAAAATCAGATGATTCTCAGGTGCATAAGTATTCAAACCCCTTTGCCTAATTAACCCTAAATCACTTCAAGAGCAAATAATTTGTTTGAAAGGTTATACAATAAGTTTAGTAGGTTTCACCTGTATGTAATCAGTGGTTCAACTTAAAAATTAATCTCCCCCACTTATCGAAGGAGTTTTAAGGTGCAACTCACGTGGTCAACCAATAAGGCAAACATGAAGACCAAGGAGGTTTCGAAAGAAGTCATACATAAAGTGGTGGAGAAGCACCGTTCAGGAGAGGGTTATAAGAAGATTTCAATCACTCATTAACCCTTTGGTGAAATTCATCATTAAGAAGTGGAAAATGCATGATTCCATCCAGATTCTACCCAGATCAGGTCACCCATCCAAACTCAACAGCTGGGTAAGCAGGAAACTGGTTCAGGATGTCACTGTAAATCCAACAATGACTGAAAGATCTGCAAGGCTCTATGGTGATGGGGGTCAGTGTTCATCAATCAACGATATCCTGTTCCCATCACAAAGCTGGCCTCTATGGACAGGTGGCAGTAAAGAAGCCATTACTAAAAAAGACTCATCAAAAAGCTTGTATGGAATTTGCGAAAAAGCATCTTGATGATACTGCAGGTATGTGGGAAAAAGTTTTATTATCAGACGAGACAAAATTGAACTTTTTAGTCGAAATTCAAAGCGTTATGTCTGGTGTAAGCCTAACATTGCACATCATTCCAGTCAACACCTTCCCTACTGTCAAGCATGGTGGTGGCAGCATCATGTTATGGGGCTGTTTTTCATTAGCATGGATGAGCAAGTGTGTCAGAATAGAAGGGACAATGGATGGTGCAAAGTGCAGAAGAATCCTTGATGAAAACCTGTTTGAGTCAGCCATGAATCTGAAACTGGGTAGGAGATTCATATTTCAGCAGGACAATGATCTGAAGCACAAAGCTAAAGCCGCACTGGAGTGGCTGAATAAGAAGAAAATGAATGTTCTTGAGTGGCACAATCAGTCATGACTTGAACGAACCCTATTGAACATTTACGGCGAGACTTGAAGATTGCATTCCATCGACGATCCCTATCAAACTTGGCAGAACTAGTGTAATTTTCACATGAAGAATGGAAAAATATTTCACCATCTCACTGTGCAAAGCTGTAAGAAATCTACCCACAAACACTCATCGCTGTCATTGCTGCAAAAGGTGCTTCTGCCAAGTACTGACCTCAGGGGTTGAATACTTTTACAACCAGAGAATTTTGATTGGTACATGTTTTTTGCAGGTATTCCTGACATGTAACCTCCTTCAACAATAACAGTGTTTAGTTTAATATCTTCAGTTATTAATAAAAAAAGTTCATTTTGGAAAAAATTATTTCTACACACTTTATAATCTACTATTAATGGACGAGGTTTGTGGGTGTGTGTGTCAGGTTTTTTGTGAAGACCAATGAAAATTTGGTCCAATGGACCAACAGGCCCACTAGTTCATCTAAATGTGGCATTATCGGTAGGGGGTGAAATATATATATATATATATATATATATATATATATATATGAAACCTTATATAAAACAGTGTATATTTGTCTCTCCCCCTTCATAAGGATGATTTGAGTAGGGTTTTAAAGGCCAATCTTTCAACACAACTGTGCGTTCACTTTGGTCTGTTTTTTTTCCAAGATAAAAAAACTCGAAAAACACTTTCCAAAAAAGAGTAATTGCATCTCTTCTATTGGAATTGTTGATAGTGACTTGCAAACCCAGTCTCAGGGGCAGTGTATGAAGCATTTGTTTTTAAAATATATAAATAAATACAAGGCATGGGGTGAAATTTGATGCACGTGATGTGCAATGCGTGTAGAGTAAAATGTGTATTCATTTACGTTGGTAGGATGTCCAATAAATAAAAAATATATATGAAACACACCTGATGCTAGGCCGAGGCTTCAGACTATGGCATGGTCATGAGGCTATACCATCAAAACTAAACATCCCAGAAGATAACAAAAAAACATTTGTACATGTAGTGTTTTAAAAGAACGCTTCTTGCTGTGAGACGTCATACCTTCCAGTTTAAGAAAACAATTCCATCCCATCATTTTTGATGGGCCTATTACCGCCACCACTGAAGGTGAAGGAGGTTACGTTTTCACCCCTTTCTGTCTGTTTGTTTCTTTGTGTGCAGGATATCTCAAAAAGTTGTGCATGAATTCAGATGAAATTTTGTGGACAGGTTCGGTGTGTGACAAGGACGAAATGATAAGATTTTTATGAAGATCTGGATCTGGATCAGACTACTAGAATTTTTTAATGATTCTTCACCATTGAGAGATAGGGCCAAAAACGATATATATAGCACGATGTCTCAAAAAGTTCCAGACAGATTCGGATGAAACGTGGTGGACACATTGGGTGTGTGACAAGGAAGAATTGATTCGATTTTAGTGAAGATCTGAATCTGGATATGATAATTATTTAATTTTCAAAGTGATTCTTCACCATTGAGAAATAGGGCCAAAAACGATATCTGGAATGATATTTCAAAAATGTATTGGGCACGATATGTTCTTGTGGATCAGGCATTGCGTGGCAGAAGTATGCGCTCCACCGAGTGTGCTTCTAGTTGACACACACACACACACACACACACACACACACACGTATAATTGTGTGAGAAAGTCACCACTGTTAAAAAGATGGAAATCTATCTGCTTTATATATTTTTTTTTAATAATCATCCCCCTCCCCCTTTCCTTCCAGAATTAGTCGAGGTCAATGTCTTGTACTCTGGAAGGGCTATATTTCCTCCTCGACAAGTGCAGGGAACTTTCCTTATCCATCACGGCAGAGTAGATGTATTTGAGCTGCAGAAGACGATACTACAACCAAATACGTTGTGCAACATGGTAGAGCTACCAAAGGTACAGGTTGGCTCACATCAGTACGAGGCCATTGAAGGTATTCTGAACAACACAAGGCAAGGTCTACTGCTTGAGGCAAGTCACTTCATCTCAATTTCATACCACATCCTATGGAATTTCATAAAAGGGAAGTGAAAACTTGTCATTATTTTGTAACTCCCTGCCCAAGTCATAGCAAAGACTTCAATAATGGAATGTGCTGCTTCCTTACTTGATGTTCAGCATTTAAACGGTTAAGAGCATGGACAATCCCCAAAGGTTGGCATCCATGGGGAGGAGGAAATTCCTCCTCATGAAATTCCCCGCTGAGTGTGGTTAGAAAAGCGGCACCGTTGTGACGCTGGCACCCCGGGAAGTGACGGCACTTCCCCCAAACTCAGAGGCAGTGTTTGTCTTGTCTGTATGTCCAAGTGTGTGTGAGATATGAAAGTGGAAACTCCATTACGCGCCTTAGATATCGTATTAAAAAAAACAAAAAAAATCCATAATATTTCCCCACACAGCAGCAGTTTTATTTAATTTGCATAAATAAGTATTCATACAATTCTCAAAACCTTATGGAACAGCCTGTACTCGCACTGTATTATACACACTATATACAAAAGTTGACAGTATAGGCCAAGCTAGTAAACAACCAAAATACTAGACTGTGATACTTTGGCAGATTTCTGAAAAAGGTGAGTTTTATGGTTAACAAATACATGATTAGAAGAGCTAAAGGAAGTGGAAAAGTAGCAAGCCTTAGGTCTTGGATAAAAAGGCTGCTATTGAATCGACAGAGTTTTCTAAACAGTGTTAAGTACCTTCGCAAATATTCTGAGTGGCGACGTGTGCATGCCGGAATCCCTCCTTAATCAAGTTGCG
Source organism: Eptatretus atami (assembly GCA_035128595.1). NCBI lineage: Eukaryota > Metazoa > Chordata > Myxini > Myxiniformes > Myxinidae > Eptatretus > Eptatretus atami. Next base: position 115,894,238 of record CM068958.1, on the reverse strand, counting down.
GTCTGTTGCATTCCTTGTTATGATTATTGATGCCGGCTGCAGTGAAGTTGCCCCTGGCATGCATTGCTTCAAATATGTTGACGATCTGACATTTATTGAAAAGTGTAGTTCCCGTATAGAATCTCATATACGAGTCATTCTTGAGCAACTTCACAATTGGTGTGTAGATAATGGGATGTGCTTTAACCTCCAAAAGTGTGCAATTGCTAACATCTGTTTGTTTGAAACAAACCACGACCTTCCAACTTGTCACTGAATGATGGGGCAATCCAAAATTATAATATTATCAAACTGTTGGGTATTTTTATCCAGGCAGATCTGAAATAGGATTTTCATGTCAGTTATATTGTTAAACCGCGCTAACAATCCTTTGTATATATGCTTCAGAAGTTGAAATATCATTTCCTCGCAGGCAATCATCTTGCAACCATTTTCACATCTTTTGTCTGCCCTGTATTGGAATATGGGCTCTCATGTGGTCGAGTGGAGTTATAAAGCAGCAATGTAAATTGTTCATAAAAGAGCGAGTACAGTTGTCTTTGGCCCTATCACAGTTACTTAGATGTTTTACACGATTGTGGCCTTGAGTTATGATCAACTCTGAGCAGATGGGATTAACTCTGCCATTCTTTTGCGAGAATGCTGCCAAATTCCAAGCATCACCATTTGCTACCCACAGACAGATCTCATAGCGGCTCCAAATTACGAAACTCAAAACAATGAACTGAATCAAGATGTAAAACGATTCAACAACAGCCCAATGTCGTATCATATCTGCACATAATGAATGGTCCCCAGTGACTGTTAAATCTTGAATTCTGATACCATGTATGTATTTGGATCTAGATGTAATTTATATTTTGCCTTTGTTTTAATATGCTATTTTTGCTCGCTTCTGGATTTTTTTGTTGTTGTTGTTGTACATCTGTTTTATTTGTAAAATTAATGATTGTAAAGCTTACCTTAATTCGGCCTTTGGCCACGATGGAAGTTTATTTTCAATAAACCTTTAATTATTGTGCAGGACAAGGACACGAGGAGACGTCCTTGTACGAGCACATGCGCATTACTAGGACATTTGTAGTCGATGAGCAGATCAACATCGTAAAGTAGCCTTTCATTAAACCGAAGTTTGTGAGACAAATTTTGATAAAGCAGTAAAAAAAATAAAAAAATAAACGATATTTTAGAAAATAGTTTTTAAAACATTTAAAAAAAGACCCACCAGAAGAGATGTTGCTTTCTTCTCCGAAACTACACACACAATTTTGATGTTACTTGACCACAACCTTCATCACCCATGATGTACCAAAGTTTGTTCATGGCATTAAAAAAATCAGGGTCTCAGGGGGTTTGCGGGGGGGGGGGATTTGAGTGACTGTTGCTCCTGATCCAGGTGTGAGCTTCAGGACCCGCAGTCTTATTTTTCATTTTGCGATTTTCACAAATAAAACTGTAGGGAGTCGGAGATGGACCTTTTTGAAAGCAAAATACAAGGCGTTTCAAAAGTCCATAATCATCGGAAATATTTTAAATTTATTTTATTATTTTTTGAACATACTTAAAAAATATATATATATACTTTTTCCAACAAAGAATTTGAATGTTGGAACATTTTTCTCAATAAATAAATGAAAAGGTAGATTCTTTTTTTGTGTGCTATTTGTTTAATCAGGTTCTCTTTATCTGCATTAGCACTTAGATGAAGATCTGATCACATTTTAGGTCAAATTTATGGAGAAATACAGAGAATTCTAAATGGTTCACAAACATTTTCTCACCACTGTACACAATGTCAGTGGCTTGCAATTTGAACAATTATTATAATAAGCTTGAAAAATAAATATCCCTCTGATTCCAGACTTTTGAAACACCCTGAATTTACAGGAAGATTGTTGTGTGCAGCTGTCTTGAGGGATAAAAGAGTGGGATAATACTCGACAAGGCATGAGAGCAGATTATATAGCATTGGACAAAAAGTTAATTTGGTAGGAGCAGATTGTGGATCATTTAAGGTAATCAAAAAAGAAAATGGAAATTAAAGGCTTAAATAGCCTGAGATTCATTTGCTTCAAGAGAAGACAAGTGAACGATTCACTCCTGTCCACAGTAGCGGGGGATGCTTCATGGCATCGGGGCTTTTCTTTTAAACCACGAGGAACTCAGGAGACCTTGAATGAGGACATTGAGGTGGCAAAATAAAAATTATCAAATGTACTCGAGAAATAATTATACATGTAAACTTTGTGCAGGTCACAGCGATGGGATTATATGGCACGCGGCTTTGTCAAACCCGCATCTACTACATGACTCACCGTGGAGAGAAAACAAACACTTTGATGAAGTTGGAACGTAAAGAAAGAAAGCTGCTATTGAATCTACAGGACTTTAATAAAGGTAAATTGTAAAAATTATTCTTTTTCTTTCCACCTTTGACACTTCACCAGAAACCACAGGATTATTCTGAGCATACGTAACAATCATGAAGCATAAGGTTATACAAGGAGAGTATAATAGTCCATTAGAAATTGACCAGAATAGAGATGTGAGCAAAATAAAACTTCTTCTGTTGAGCTTCATATTACTGCCAAAAAATACTTTATTTACAAAATTGTAAATGGCTGCCAATAATACAAGGAACACAAAGGAGGTCAATAGGTCCCTCATGCCCATGTCACAATTGTACACCCCATCCAACCCAATTACCCAATCTACGAACAAATTCGCCCTCCACAACCACAACCCCACCCGCATTATAAACCCAATCCAACCCCGATATACACTCCATAAGAAGGGGAAAGGTGAACAGCAACGTGGGGGGGGGGGGGGGGGGGGGGGGGGGGGGGAGGTGGTTGTTGAGGGTGAGGGAATGTTGTTTTTTTTCTGGAAGTTCGGTTAAAGTTGTATTAATATAGGCAACATAAAATATTGTTGCGGTTTTGGAAAACTTACCTCGAGGGGAAGGAAAAAATGGAAACTTGGAAAGAGGTGGGCTTGGGGAAGTTTAACCAGGGTAGAAAAGATCGTGGTTATGGATGGGGGATGATGGTGAACAGCTGTCAGGAGACTTGGAGGAAGAATGAGATTGAAGAGACTGAGGAGTTTGTTCCACAGGTGTAAAAAAAAAAAGGAGGAACAAATGAGTGGAAAGGAACAGTGATCCTGGATTTGGGTTAGTTTCATTAGAAGGGGGTTATTGGCAATCCATGTGTGCCCTGCATAAACCTGGGGGGGGGGGGGGGGGTTGGGAGGGGTCATCGCCCTGACGACAGAGGATGCAAGACCAGAAAGTAGGTGGTAGAACACAGAGAGACCACTGACCTGTCTACGATGTGAAAGTGGAAGGCCCATCCATAGACCCAACTTCATCACACGAGATTCCAATGATCTTGTAGGACTTGGTTTCCATTTCGTCAAGCTGAGTAAAGTGTGAGGAAGGGGTCAGCAGGATATCTCCAGAAGTTGTTGACGGAGTCTGATGAAATTTGGTGGATAGACTGTGTGTGTGGCAAGGACGAATTGATTAGATGTTGGTGAAGATCCAGGTCCAGATACTAGTTTTTTTTTGTATTTCTAAGTGATTCTTTACCATTGAGAGATGGGGCCAAAAACGATACATACATTGTGGAGGAGTTGTAGCAAAACAAGGTGCACGAGTTGGGTAAGGTGACAAGAACAAGCTAATGAGGTTTTGGATAAGGTCCAGATCCAGATCCAGCCAATGAGTGGGATACAAAACATAAACTGTTCAACCTGGCAGAGGTATGCGCTTGACCGAGTGCTGTTCTTTGTTAAATCTTGGGCTTAAATGGGCGCTGGATATTTTCAGCCCGCCCCCATGCAGAAATAGGAGGAAATATGGATTTTTTCTTCCTAAAAATATCTTCTCTTCGTCTTTGGCTGGCTCTCCGTTAGGGGTCGCCACAGCGGTATCCATCGCGTATGATCCGCATAGTGATTTGGCACATGTTTTACACAGGCACGGATGCCCTTCATTCATACATATGGTGAAACAGCAACGAAAGACTTTCTAACAAGTATGTTTCACACACCGTGAACATAGAAGTCACACAGCGTGTACTCTGTGCTGTGCGCGCCAGTAAGCAGGTACTCACAGCGTTCCCTGCAAGCCGCAGTTTCAGTGTGTACAATACTACCCCTGCGCGGCCGTGTGCTGTGCTGGCCTGGCCTAGTTTTACCACGTCGACTTTCACCATTTTCAACCTCTCCTCTGGCTGGACCTCTGTATTCCGTCTGTGCTTGCTGGGCTCTGGCGGGCAGTCCTTTGTTAGTTGGCCACGCTCAACCATCCAGAACATCGATGATCGATCCAAAAAAGGATCCGAATGCGGGCCCCAATGCCCGAGGCTTGCCCCGGGAATTTTTGACCACGTTGGATCCGTTCTGTGGACCGTGGAAAATGGCTTGAAAAAGCCAAAGCTTGAAAAGGACCCTCCAATGACTGACAATTTTGAAAAGATATCCTTACAAAGAGTTTACAATCTTCATTCACGACGACAAAACTTTAGAAGCACATTTTCAGGGATTTTCAAAATGTCATCGAAATTGTGGGGGGCCCCGAAATGTGGGGGGCCCCGGGGCCATGGCCCCACCTGGCCATCCCTAAATCCGGTAGTGGGTGGAGAACATGTAACTGAAAAGTTTTACGACATAATGTCAGGTCTTGCATACATTATGCATATGCTCATGGAAAAGTCCCGATTAAAATTGTGCAAATCCTTACTATAATTCACGGATGGGTGTTTGTTTGTTTGTCATGGTCCCAACTTTGATCAGCATGGTCCCAAGTTTGATCAGCATGGTCCCAAGTAATGTATACGCATTGGCGGAGGAATGTCATAAAAAGTGGGGGTTGGG
>CM068958.1:115861799-115874914 GCA_035128595.1 Eptatretus atami | reverse complement strand
GCTGCTGGAGGCCCAGAAACATAACTAAAAATGCAATTTAAAAAATGTATGTATTGGGGGGGGGTTAAATGAAGGGTAAGAAAAGATCATGGTTTTGGATTGGGAATGATCTGTGATGTTTGGGGATGAATGGCTGACTATGAAGACACTCGAGGAAGAAATCGAGATTGAATGACAATGTGGAAGTAGTGGTTCAAAACAGGTGGAGAAAAATAGGGAATGATTGAGGTGGTTGGTGAGAGCAGTGAATGTTGGATTGAGGTAGTTTCACCAGAAAGAGAGATTGATGGTGGAACGTGTGTGCCTGCAGAAGGCCTTGGGGGGAAAAAGTACGGAAAAGAGGCAGAGGTGCCAGTACCCAAAAGGAGGCAAGTGGAAGATAAGAGAGACCACCAGACCTGTCGCAATTGAAAAGTGATAATGCCTATTGGAACTTGGCTTCATTGCGAGGAGATTGCAAATAAATCTTGAAGGCCTTGTGTTTTGCCATTGGTGTCGAGTTCTGAGCAAGATGTGAGACAAGCGGAGCCCAGTCCCCAGAGGGGAGGCAGTACTCCATCAAGTGATACTCCTTAGATAAAGCCGATACTCCATAAGTCAAGCAATCACCATCACATTCCCCACCGAAAGCCAAATTGAAAGATGGCTAAAAAGTTCCACCAGGAAAGAGAATAATTCAAATTTTTGAGTAAAAGAATTCTTTCCCTTTTTTTTTTTTTTTTGGTTTTGACCGCTGAGATCCCAAAGTGCCCACGCCTGAACATGAACTGGGGGTCAAATCCAAAATCATTACATATTTCATATTTTCATAAATAATGACCAAATCTCCAATGTTGGATTACTTATCCAAAGTTTATTTAACATTGTGCCCGGTATTTGCATTTTCGGTATTGAAACTTTAAAACCCAACCCAAGGGGGTTATGGCCAAAAATGGTCACTGCTCTTGCACCTCTGCATGTGTGAATATAACCACTAAGTTTGGGTGAATTTTTACCCAATACCGTTTTTGGAGAAGATAGCAGAACAGACAGAATGGAATCGGGGCCGTTTACAATGATCCCCTGTTTTTCAAAAAAAAGCGTGGGGATAAATAATGAACACACTTGTTCATTTCCATCTCTGTCTGTATTGTAATATTTAGTTCCACCCAATCCGGTAAGACAGTTCGCCATGATGCACACAATTTCAGCTGAGGAAATCATATGGCTGTCTATATTGGTCGGCTTCCTGCTATAAAATGTTAAAGGACCGTTTTCCTGAGCTGTCATATTCACAATCGCCATGCCCTCCCTATAAGTTTTCCCTTCAGTGTAAATTGACCAACAAGCGACAGTTAAAATGATTTTGAGCCAATCAGCGTCAGCAGGCCTTGTGAAGAAATCGGCTTCAGTGATTAAGGCAAAGTCTGTTGTCTACACCGCCCAATAATCTGTTGGCATTCTCTCAAAGCAGGGTTTCTGTGGAGGTTATGCAAGCAAGGTTGAAAGGCTTGGAGTGGGGAAAGTATTGACGTCTTTCAGGCTGGAGGTTTAGGGTGAGCCCCTTTGGTTGGGAAGTGGAGGTTGAGGACTTGGGGGTTTGGGAGGGGAGGTTGGTGACTTGGGTTTGTGGGGGGGGTGGGAATTGAGGTCCTTGAAGTCACAATTCTATTATTGTGTGGATGTTGCCCAGGTCTGCTAAGTACTAAATAACATACTTAAATGGTATTGATCCACCATGAATAAAGGGTAATAGCCGGTTTGGGCTTCCCTTTTTGTCGGAGCAAAGTGGACGCAAGTCCTTTTTCCATACTAAACGTTTGAACACTGGACGCAATAAGGGAGTGATAACAGATAGTATTGAAATAAATACACAAGGCATTGGAAATTCATCAATCAAGAACACTTGGAGTGCACTTGTGCCAGTTCCTTAACAAGACTAGTATACAAATCGTCGGGATACGACTAATTTCTTGAGCTACAGCTGAGTGATGCATTCAGAAAGTCACGTGATAAGAATTCATCTTCGCTCTCACAATGACACGAGGAATGGCTTTCTGGGGCTGGCATTGGCTCAATGTTATAGGAAAGGACCTTGCATCAAAGCAGTAGATTACTCATTGGTGATTGAAGCTTTCCAGCATACCAAAGGGCAAAGATTTTACGTGAAAGGTCAGTTCAAAGTTGGAATTTTGTGTTTGCTTGTATAAATAATGGGCCATAAATATATCTTTAGATTGTTCAGACATTGAAAAATTAAAGAAAGACAGCAGAATTATTGTACTCATTCCTAATAGTTTTATTTTCCCCAGCCTAGGTGGTTATGGTTGAGACAATAAGGGTAACATCTGGCTAAATGCGATATATGCTTCCCTGCTGGTAATAAATATTGGTGGGTTTTTGTCCCCCTTGATGCCAAGGTCCTGGATACGCCCCTGTACTACTACCTGTTCAACGTCCCGAGTTTAATCCCTACCTCCCATGGGTTCAGCGGGGAAAGCTTTTTGGCCACTCTTCACGAAACTGGCTGGCCAGTCCGACATTCGACTGAGTCGATTTGGCAGGAAATTTAATTTTATGAAGATGTTTGGCGATAACTTGCTAAACTCCGTGAAGACACACTGTGATCTTTAATGTACACCAACCATTGTGACAGACAGGAGACCTGGCTTCCGGTGCCCTATGAGGGATAGCACAATGGTCATTGATGCAACCAGCCGCAAAAGTATATACAATCTGATCAGTTATTAGATTTGAGACATCCCTTAAGTCCAGGAACACCAGCACCTGGAACACTTAACCCAAGTCTACCGAACAGGGGTCTTTTTGGACGCCCGGGCATGACATTTTTGATGTGTTATTTTCTACATTAATTTTAACAATGTGATTTCATGTTTTATTAGTTTTGTTAGCCCTAATATGTGCCCCGGCATAAATTATATTGATGTTTTAAAGATCCACTTTGCTGCACAGAGTACAAGCGAATCCTTTCTGGGGTCCAAAAAGTACCCCAGTTGTTTTCGTTCAATTTAGCATATATGATTACTTCATATGGTATATGTTTGAGGAAGCCTCCAATTTTTTTATGTTTTATGTTTGTTACTTTATCACTAAAACAACTCATCCAATCAAAAATAATTATGTTTCTCATTGATATGAGAACTTTAAAAAACAGATTGGAATGAAATTTAGTGTTCTGAGATGCGGTCATAAAAAGGTTGGTCGGTTAATTTTAAGAATTTTAAATTTTATTTTAATTTTTCATTTTGCTTAATGACTTTTATCAATAAAACAACGGATGTTTCGTTCATGATGTGATCTTTGACAGCTTTCGTAAAATTGCGGCGGTTTTTGAGTTTGGTGTCGAAAAGTAAAATATGTTTGGTAGGCGAAGGTTAAAGGGTATTAGGCACGCAAGAACTAGACAGCTTAAAGGTAAAGGTGTTACCCTTTGCACCATCTGCTTGGCAATTAAGACATCTTGGGGCCCTCAAAATGGCAATGTGACAAATACAGTTAGACTGGTGTACTTTTACCATGAAATACAAGGAATTAGTAGACCAATGGCAACACAATTCGTATATGGGAGGGTTCCTAAATACATGAGCAAGAGGGTCAGATGTGAATCAAAAATATAGTATATTGGAGCAAGTTGTATGTGATTATTGTCAGTATGTATGTTATGTATGTTGTGTATCTGCTCTCACAGCCATTGGTTGGGACAGTTGACCAGACACACCGATTCAATTGTAACCTGAAATAGGTACCTAAAGTAACCAGAGGATCAAAAGCCCACCCCTACACCATGAGGTACCCAAAAGACCCAAAGCGACCTGCGAAGACGCCAAATGACCCAAAAGACCGAAATGAACCCCCAAGGTACCAAACGAACCCCGAGACCCAAAATATGCTCCAGAGGACCCAAAAGACCCAGTTTAGGATTCAAAAGACTTTGAGGACCCGAGCACGCCAAAAGATCCATATTGACCCAAAAGACTCGCAGAGGACTAAAAGAAGACCATGATACCTCAAAACCATGGAGGACCCAAAAGACCCAACCGGGAACTAATCTGGGACGCCATGAAAATTCTGGCATAATGTAGAATGTGACTTTCAGTTCCAAAGCCCCTCGGCATCCCCCCCCAACCACAGCACACACACACACACACACACAGCATCACAGCACACACACACACAGCACACACACACACACACACACAATCAAACACACACATACATCATACGACTATACACATATCACAACCTTAGTCCTCAAACCCCTCTCCCAATCTGTCCTCTCTCTGCCCCCTACCAACCAACCCAAATTCTGTGCCCCCCCCCAAAAAGCCCTCAACTCCTCCGATCCCAACTTTGTCCCATCACTGCCCCCCTCGCCTAACCAAACTTATCTGTCATTCTTTTCCAGTCCTCAATTCCTCCCTCCTTCCCACGTCGTCATAGTCCCCTCTTCCAACTTATCATATGCACCCCCACCACTATTTTTTCGTTGGTTCTTAATCTTCTCTGTCCTCTTTTATTTTTTTACCCCTCTCCATTCTTTCCCCATGTTCTCTTTAAGTCTGACGGTTGTACCAAGATGAGTCGATTAAGAGAGCAATACAGTGGAATACGTTTTAGGAGAAGACTCAGATGAGGAAGCCATTGTCTAATCATGCCTGCTTGTTCCTGTCCTCTTCGCCTCTGTTTGGTTAAGAACAAAGTGGTATAAAGTTAAGATGGACATTAAATTCCACATTTGCTCCCATATGGGTACCGTTCTTCTTTTCCTTTATCCGACTATACATTTCCTGGTGGTTGTGTGATGTTTGTTTTGTTGTTTTTTGTGTCAAGTTTGTACCTTCGGTGTTTGTTTGGTCGTGTGGCTAAAACATTTTACATATGTTAACGACAGTTCTTGCCCAATTACATCTAGACTTTGCTTCCCGCCTAGAATCAGCATGATTCCATTTAATGGATGGGGTGTTTTTTAGAACTTTTTGCTTGATGGTGTTTGGGGGGGAGGAGGGTGGGGCGCGGGGGGTGAATGCAATTCCGGTAATGTGAATGTGTAAGTGTATAAGCGGCCCCCGACCAGAGGGGAATGGTTATTTAAGTCTCCACGCCCATTTACAGTGCAGTATTTTTTTTCCTTGTCACAGAATTTACGTTTTCTAGTACACCGTCAGATGTATTTTATTGTAGAGTTGTGAAGGTATGTTTTTGTGCTTCATGTACAGTAACCCTTGGGTTAAGATTTTATAATTGTTCTATTTCCTATTTTGTGTAGTTCTGTTATTTTTTTTGGTATCCATCCCTTCCTGATTACTTTAAATGTATGTCGTAGAAGAAAGTTGTTGTTTGCATTGTTTTTTTGTTTCTTATGTACCAGGAACAGTCGCGCAGAAGGCGGTCCCTATGTTGTGTTTTGTTTGTCTTTATTGTATAATTAATAATAAGCAATATACCTATTTTTATCGATTGTGCAGAACGTTTATATGTTCAGCTATGTGTAATTTTATATCGAATGATAAAGAGCACCTGTTGAATTTTTATGAATATTGTACCAGCAATATATGTATGTCTTAGCATCCGAAACCTACAATTGTTTGAAAAAACTGCAAGATCAAACTTGCTGGATGATGGCATGTAAATGTTCTGTTTTGGATATTTTTTAAATGGTTATTAGTTTTCTTCAAAGGTTAATTGTCATTCCTTTTTTTCCTGGCTGTAAAAGTTTAATAAACTTCATTAAAGACAACGCTGAAGCTCAGTTTCTTGTATCAGCTGTGCTAAGGAAAGACCGAACAATCACACTCGATGTGAATGTTTGTGACCAGACAATGGGGGTTAAAAGGACTGATTCGCGTGCAGTCACTATCCATTTGTGCTGTGAATGAATTTGCCAAGCAAGTACTCATATCGAAAAGCAGTTGTACTTATATAAACAATAACATTAAAAAAACGGGTCATATTATCCAAACTGTTAATGTGCATGGTTGCAATTGCTTTACTTGTGTTTGTGGTTGATTTAGTTTGTCAGCAATTGCTTTATTTTCGTAATTACCAATTTTATTATCATTCCAACGAGGAGAATGACAAAAATATTAACTTTACAAAAATGCCACCGCTCCCCCCACCTCCATCAGATGTGGTCTTCTCTCACACAGTTTGAGAGTTAACAATCTCGTTTGTGACAACTCCTGCAAACTTGACCCACGGCACTGTAAACCTCAAGAAGTGCAACTTCGGTCCTAATACTTCCTCCTCTTTCCTCACTCTTCTGCAGGTCTTTGCTTGAGTAGTGGGTCTCTCTTGAATGGTAATCATCTTTGAATAAGTGCTAACCTCAACCTTATTCTGGAATTCCAAAGAAGGTCTGCAAGTTTTGTATTCCGATCTTGATAATTTTTTCAGGTATTTTCTACCTTTCGTTTTCTCTCATATAGAAAGTGGATTGAATGTATCATTGTTTGTCTGCCTTTGTCATAGCTTGTCGTCATTTTATCTTCTCCCAACTTTCGTGCTTTCTGAATGTTCTCTGATGATTTCAGTTTTGTGGTCTTCAGCCTCATGCTTTAATTCTATTTCTACGATCCTGTATGTTGATATTTTTCTTGTTCAACCCTAAAGATAGATGAATTGCAGTAAACTTCTTTAAACAAATAATATATTTAGGGTCCATCTTTCTCCCGTGTGTCTCGCGACATTCTCTTCTTTGGTCTTCCTATTATCTGCTGGTCATGCATCTGTCCTATCCCTTATTATGTTCTGTTTGTTTATTTTGCTGTAATCTCAATTTGGTGCCTTCTGCATTAAAATTTTTTTTTTTAGCATTTTTCTCTGTGGAAGTGGGATTTGAACAGACTTTGCTATACTCTTTGTGCATTCTCTCATGATCTTCTCTTTATGTATTGGTGTCCTCCAGAAGGGCAAACATTTTTCTAGACTGACCTATCAATTCCTTAGTCCTGTTCATTAGATTCAAGTCTTCTTTTTTTTTTTCTTTTTTTGTTTTTTTTCTGTTCGTCCTCTTTTCCCCTTTGCAGCTTATATTCCGTATTTACATAGAACTATTTCCTCTTTTGCCTAATCATGCACATTTTTCCTAGAACATTCTCCTGCTCCCTCCACTGCTGCATTAATATTTAGTTCATTCTGATTATCTTGCTTGCGAGACAGTAAAATCTCTATGTCTAATTGTGAAGAGAGGCTGCCTCAGTGCCAGAGAGTTTTTGGAATTCATCAGCTGACTGGCAGTTGACTGCAACCTGTACTCTCCTCTTCAAGGTTGGTCTTCAAACATCTGCCACCCTCATATTAAATGCCGCCTGGGAAATATTTCCACATAAAGCCTTGCTTTCCCTTACTGCAACATATTCTATTCTTTTCATCCTCAGTTATCATCCCCATCTTTCTCTCACTTGTGGACCAACGTTTCTTGAGTTTTTGTTCAAACCTCCGTGGCTTCAAGAATGGTTGTGTTCACCTCTCACCTCAAAGGGCATCCCCCATCCATATTCATGGATCTTTCCTATCCTTTACCCACCTGAAAACCCACTGCTTCCTTTCCAGTTAATGTTTCCTCCCCCATTCCCCATTATGTTGATTTGTTTACATTTGTTTTCATTCTGGTTTTTCCATGCTGTGGTTTGAGCTGGTATCCAGCTTTCTTCACTCACATGTCATCCTCATGTCCTCCCTTTGCTCGTCATTCTTCTCAATACCCATTTTCCTCCATATTATGTCCTCTGTTGCCCTCCTCCCACCTCCCACCTCTGCTGTTTGGTGTGTTTGTCCCTTTTCCATCTGTTTCTCTTTGGTTCTGTTAACGTTCTATCCATTCTGTGTTCTGACGGTTTTCCACAAGCCTCGGACTTTGTATACAGAAAAACGCTGAGCAAACAGGTATACATCATAGTTTCTGAGAAGGCAGGCCTCTTCGGCATCCAACTCTAACAGATATAGAAATAAAATAAGTCATGGAAGTTATTGGAAATATATCTTTATTCGACTTCTCAGTATTCACGTGTCCTTCCTCAAGGAATAGCATTGAAAACGTCTGGTATACTTTTCTGGGCAGCCCTGAGGAAGTGGTTTTGTACTGGGAGTTGCAACAGTGGTCAGATTTTTCCACCTGTCCTTTGGCTAACCCACATCTCTAAATGGCCATCCTAAGACTGGGCTTGATACCTGGCATCCCCACGAGATTTAGGTCGATGCTGAAGTGTCTTGAGCTAATTAAATGTACAAGACTTTTTCTTTTTTTTTACAAAATGGAGGTTTCTTTTACTCGACCATCTGCATTGACCAGGTTGGTTGAACGAGCTTATTTCAAAGCAAACATGGGAGTACCCATGGAACAAGTGCAATACAAAGCATGTCTTAACTAGCTGTTCCCGTTCTTGCTCTATCGCTGTTTTCTGTTCGCTTTCGTTTTACATATTCTTGCGAGAAGAATATTCACAAATGTCCCCTTCTTTCCAAACTGCTCGATACTTGGAAAAGATTCATAATCTGGAAGTATACCAGAAATTTCTTCGAACATCTGATCTTTCCATCGAAGATGTAGCCAACTACATAATATAATTGGATATCTTTTTCATTCTTCCAAACCATCTTCAGTAAAAATCTCAACTCAAACAATGACACATATCATGGATAAACAAACCAATTTAATTTTGTTCTCAAATTAATAATGTGCGAAACATCTAATGATGACTGTACCATAACACGCCTAACTGACACAACTAATAGAAATTTTGGTGAATGAGCTTGACCAAAATATCCTGATTTTGGGTCTCCACTCTGGGTGATGTAAGCTACTTCCTATCTTGCTTACTTGGAGATGAATCAGTCGAAGGCTCTCTGTGTCATTGCCCCATATCTTAGGAGGAGTACGAGTCCAGAAGGTTTCTTTCTTGACCACGACAGGTAGATTGGTGGAAATCGTGGTCCTACACCTTATCCTTGATGTTGCTTTCACCTGCCCTGTCATCCTTGTGTCCTCTTCTCTCAACCTCTATAATGATGACCATGTGGTCTTTTAGATTCTAACAACCTCCATTCTTAATCTGAGCACTCACTCTTCCTTCAACGCATATATTCTCTTATCCTGTTGTTGAAGCGTGGCTGCCCTTCTCGCTGATGATTCTTCTCGTACCCCCTGCCTGCCTCTTGTACTCCCACTGACCCCCAATCTCTCTTTTCCTTTTTCTGCCACTCATCCTCATGTGCAATTGGCCTTTGTTCCTGTCTGTTCCTTTGATTCCCTAATCGTCTCCTGTGAACGAATGTCCCTTTTCCATTTGGTCCTTCTTTTGAGCCAATATTTAAACTGTATTGAAATATATCAGTAATTAATGGGCCTTTGGTGCATAACAATGCGAACTGATAGTCCATATTGCCTTTTTTCTTATGTGAGAAATCAATTTTTATGCAGGTTATTGAGGATCAGTGGAAAGAGCCAGGACAGGGGGCAATGGATAACTCACAAAATTCGAAAGTGAAAACAAATGGGAATTACAGAAAATGAATCACCAAGAGCAAACAAAACAGGAAATTGTTAGAATGGTCAACACGCATCTCAGATGGATCTACATAATGCTCTTAGTGAACAATGTGAGAGTGTGAGGGTGTGAACAGGCAACAGACTTAAAATTTGGAAGAGATAGAGCCTTCGAGAATCCATCTATGTAATTAGTGTATCGACATGTTTCCACAGTCAAGAAGAATATTGGGCAAGGAGTAGAGAGGAGGTGAGCATTGAGTTGACGTTGGCAGGATAACAAGGCAGGGTTATGGGAGAATGCATGTTGAACATGAGGGCAGTGCTGGTAGAAAGATGTGGAAAAAAGGGAGGTGCATGAGGAGAAAGACTAGAGGTTCCCCCTCTTCTTTCTCTTTATTTATAATTTTTCCTCTCTTTCACTTTGTTCTTTTTCTCTCCACTCCCCTCTCGTCTCGTCCCCAACCACCTTTTTTCCTCTCTCCTTGTCTCGGGTTCTTCTCACTTGCTCACTGTCTATCTCTTAACTGGTGAAAGTAGTCCAGGGCAAAGATTTTACCGAGTGATTTGGTTCTTTGCCTTCCCATGGAAGACAAGGAATGAATTTGGATTTGGTCTACCAGTAACGGCTTACTCTTCAGAAAGACACTTGTGGGACATTTAAGACGTCACTCACTATTGCTTGCAGATTGAACACAGCTAATTTCTGTCAAACAAAACTGATATGAGCAAGCAAATGTTTATTTTTAAAGGCCCACAACTTGTCTATCATAGTAGCTAAATTGCAACCGAAGCTAGCTTCCTGTGAAGATTCAACAACATGGAGGCTTTAGTTTCCAGGCTTCACGAAGAAGCAATATGCACACCTTGCAGCACCATTCCATGATGGGGAAGGCCATATTGCACACCCAGATGAAAGCTTTTGTTACACCGTTTTGAAAGTTTAGGTGGCAGAAGAGCACTTTTGCTTTTGTGGGAATTTCTGGGGCTAAGTTGAAGGCAGTTTTTTGGAAATTATATGAATCTGACCAATGATGGGTTTAATAGTTGATTGTTATGCCCGAGCTCTTAAAGAGCTCTATCTCGACTCCAAGAGCTCTATCATAGGCCTCGATCAGGAACTCCCAAAAGTATGTAACACAATTGGGGATTTGCTTTCCGTTGTAATCTAAGATGGAGGGACAAAGTGGAATACATAAATTTCTTGCACCTAAAAGACATGGTTGCAGATAGATAGCTGTTGCTGGGTTTTCCTCCAGATTGGCAGAGAGGGATTTCTGCTGCAGTCAAGCCTTTGTGGAGTTGTGGGATTTCCCTTCAGAAGTGGTCGGTTTGCAGTTTCTTGTTTCCAAAAATATATCATCCGTTTATTATTGGCCGGAATCCTTGGAATTTCGGCAATATGTTGGTACGGTTATTGTCATTCTGTGTGTCCCACTGGTCCTTTCTGTCCTGTTTGTTTAAATTGCTGGAATCCTTCGGATTTCGGCATATTATGATTGGTGGTTGTGTGTGATCGTCTGTCCTTGTCTGTTTGTTTGTTTACCGTTTTTAGCACCCACAGGCCGTTCCCGCGATCAATGACAAACTGGTACAGACGTCGGCCAATGTCCAACCTTAGACACTTCTCGCTTTTTGTGATCTTAGTCATAAGGTCAAGGTCAAGGTCACCGAAACCCGAAATTCTTATTTTTCTGAATAACGTCCGCTCAAATGGTCCGTATCGACTTCCAACCAATCCAGAAAATGTGCATCTTCCATTCGCATCCAACCATATTGTCTCATTGGGGTGTCATCAGCCAACATCCTTCTTTTTAGCGTTGGGGGTCCGAATGTCAGGGGGGTCACATAAAAAATTTTTCAAATATGGCATAAAACGGGCCATTTTAAGTCCGATTTGACTTCCAAGTTATATCATGACCAAACTAAGTGCTATAAACTCATTACAGTAGCACTATCGCTTATAAGAACCAAATTGGATTTTCCGGTTTTTTTGTTTTTCAGAGAATCAATGGAAGAATATGAATAAGTTTCCGGCAATTCATTGCTAACGAGATTTCAAATTTTTGTTGGCTGTTGCCACAAATTATCTTCATATTGTTCCGGCCTTTTTGTTTGGTGTTTTTTGGGAGCTATTGAGATTGGATGTCTTCGTTTATAGTGTTTGGTTGTACTGTGTTGTGACCGCTGTCTGTAGCTGTTTTTCTTTTCTTTTTTTTTTTTTTGTCTTTTTATATCTTTTTTGTCATGCATGCCTGCCTGTGCGAGCAATCATTGCGCGTGCAGGCATGCCGTGAGGGGGATGAATACCCGAGGGTTCCTTTATTCCAGGTTGGGCAAGCAAATGTAGAGCAATGTACCTGGCAAACTTCCCTGGTCATTTACACTCGGGATGCTGCGAAGGCAGGTTGCCAAGAGTTACGAGCAACTAGCTGAAAGGGATTAATCATATATTTTTTTTCTTTGCAATCTCCTGTGCACATCGTTAGATGGGTTTTTATCTCGGCCCTTACCTTACCAAATCAATTTTTTTGCAAGGCTTGTCCCAATGCCTGCAGCTGGCGATAGTCGGTGCTTTTATATTTGGTTTTGGAGATATGGTGTCAATTTTGGGGTTCACACTAAAAAAGAGCCAAAAAGGGATCATGGTGAGGTCATTTTCGATCTAAAGTATTTTTAATATTAAGTTGGCGTACGTTTGGTGTCTGAAGTTGTTTGATTCCTCGTACCTCTTCATTTGACTCCAATAAACACCCACCCTGGTGGATACTCGAAGCAGAGGCTCACCGCAGTCATGGGATCCACTATATATATATATATATTATATTGTTGCGATAATTTCGCGTGCAGCCGGTTCGGCGTTGCGATCGGACGCCCCGAAAAACCCTTTTTTCCGAACGCGACTTGCCTCCGCCCACCGGAGGACAATTGTCGTGACCGCCCCCCCCCGGCTTAACGCCGGGATCCAGGTCACCGGGTTGGCCTTTCGACCTCCACAATCGGTGCAATCGCCACCCCGCGTGGATAGGTTGTTCGCCAAACTCGACCTACCTAAGTACCCACGGATGGTATGCCGGGGAATCGTACTCGCCGCAGGTCGACCCGGACCACAGCCGCTTGGGCGGGAGCCGGTTCCGTACTAATCGGATAACCGGCCGGTGTTTCCAGTCGAACTCGACCGGTTCAGATTTATTTACCGGCCGTTCACCCACTACGAAACCTTTACGTGAAGCCGGATGGAGGTTTCATTAAAGAAAAGACGAAGCGAAACGGGAAACAGTTTCACAATCAATGCACATTTTATTCCGCGGCACGCGGAGCACAAACATTGCACACGTATTTACAGTCACAATTAATGATTGCCACATATCATCACACAATTGAACCAAAAGGGAAATGCACCCGAACTAGCCGGCGTTATAACCCCTGAGACGGCGGTGCTGTTAAGTGACGCCGAATCTTCAACAATATCGCAGACAAAGCAGGGAGGGCGAGACTGGAGAGGAGACGCTAAAAGACAAAGACCACTGACCTACCTGCAGTGAGAGAGTGAGAGTCCCAAAGATGCAGCCTCATCGCGGGAGATGCCAATGATCCTTAATGCCTTGGTTTCCACAGCATGAAGCCGAGA
>CM068958.1:115848093-115861789 GCA_035128595.1 Eptatretus atami | reverse complement strand
GCAGGAGCACCAGCCCAGAGGAGAGAGCAGTCCTCCATCATGCTGCGGACGGAAGCTTTGCATGTGGTCAGGAGCTCAGGTGGGCAGAGGAAGGACTTTGCACGACAGAGGATTCCCAGTTGGCGACTGGCTTTGGAGGCAAGGTTGGAAATGTGGCTTTCCCAGGAAAGATTATGGCCATTATGTCCTCATCCCCAAAGGCAATGTTTGAAATACCCGAACCCGCCCCCCCCCCCCCTCCACCCCCCCAAATCTAATTTATGCTCAAACAAATACCTCTGAAAAGTCGATTTCACTTCTAGCGTTCTGGGTCTCCGACGATCTGCCAGTAGATCTTTCTCGGAAAGCCGACACTTTCAAACCTTGCCCTCCAAGCACAGTCGCCCACTGGGAATCCTCCGGTCGCACATAAGCACAATTTCGCTTCCTTGGCTCACCTGCGAGACCACATAACACACAGCTTGTCACCGCAAGTAGCCTGACGGAGTACAGTATGCATCATCCCCTCTCGGCTGCGCTGCTCTCCCCTCCACCTATTCTCGGCCGGTCTCTTCACGCTTGTCGGTGGGAAAACCAGATATTAGGCTCCATTTGGGCATCTCCCGGTGAGGATCAGTCTTTGCGGCTTCGCCTCCCTCCTCCGCAGGGTCTTTCTCTGCATCTTCTTTCTGTCTTTCCTCTCCAGTCTGTCTCCCCCCTCTTTGTCTGCGATAGGTCCCCTCCTATATTTTCCGCCCAGGGCGCCTCAAGGTCCGCCTAGTCCCGCCAGGAAACCCCTTCGTTTGGTACTAAACTATTAAACGTTGACTAATCACTCTCTCGCCTTCACGCTTTCATTACTCTTTTTCACGCCTTTGGATAAACTCGCACACTCTCCTTCACAATGCCCATTACTTTTCCCTTCCAGACTTAAAAAAACAAGCTGTTCCACCCACCCTCTAGTATCTTCCCCATTCGAAACACCCATGACTCTTTCTCTACCCCCGTACCACCCAAAACCCACCTCCTTTCAATTCCCCTGCTTCTCCTTCCCAAAAGTTCCCTCCGCTTCTGCTCAAGGTTTCCTGAACAAGACCCTTGAAGTCCATTTTGTTTCCCCATGTTTCCCCGCGCCCATCCTCTCTCCCTTCCACAGCATCTCCTAGAGTGCTCTGTTCACCCACTGTTTTGGTCCTTTCCCTCTCCCACCTCTCTTGTCTCCTGCACACCCCCTTGCTGTAGATATGTGTGCTTGTGTTCGCTCCTCTCAATACGAAGCCTCCGACCAATTGCTACAAAAAAAAAAATTAAAAAATACATTCATTATCATATAATATATTTACTATATACTATTATATACTTAATATCATATACTCATATATATATACTCTATAAGTATATATATAATAGTTTTTTGTTGCCAGATCATGTTCTTCTAATATTCGCGATTCTGTTTCGACCTTTGACCAGAAGCTCCTTTAAAAAAGATTTTGGTGTTGAGAACTCAATTGATCCCTGATACTATAATCCATGTTCAAATGTGTTCAAGTCAATTGAATAATTACAATTTACTTTTAGAGAGTTTCGGCATTTGGTGTTGACTTCCAAAATAGTTGGTCGGATGTTGATGAATTCGCAGTGACTGATGCCTCTCTCAAATTTCAGGTTTAAATCCGGATATTAAAATTAAAGGATTTTAGAAAAAATCTTGGCCCCCGAAGTTGGCCATATTTGCCCCCAGCCCAGATGTTGGACAAAAATGCTTGGCCACGGTTTGATCATTGCCTTAATCGGGACCCCCCAAATCTTTGATGATAGCGAGGGAAAACCAGTGCGGGTAGACCTCCCGGTCAGGTTGCAGTAGTGTCGATTGTCGGGTACAGTGGTTGGTTGTGTGACGGTGTCTGCCACCTCAGGACTGGCGGGTCCCCTTGAATTAACCTGAGGCGAGTTCCTTCGAATTGTGCGAAATGCCTGGAAATGTCGGCATATCCCAAAGAGAGTGAGGTATGATCCACCCTTTCATCTGTTTCTTATCAATTTTGAGCTCAAGCGTTATCATGCTATCGGTATCTGCAGCACTAGCTCTGAGGATTCCACGAGACAAATAGTTCGGTACTGCGATCATGGCGAGCAGTGGATTGCACCTACTATAGATCTGTATCGCTTGTCTGGATGTACAGTGTATGCCCAAGGAGTGCTGGGAAGCCGTGTCCTAATGAAGCTGATTCCATGATAATTGATGCAAGTAACCACACGTGGGATCAACGACGCGGCCATTATGAGATCGATAGGCATTCGTCCACTCATGGGTTAATTCATTTCCTTTGGTTCTCGTGTTTATGCTCCCAAACTGAGGCGTACGGTCGATCTCACCGCGTATGAAGCGCATTATGTGTCCGCTCGATGTCTCTGTGTCAGTTGTTGACCAGTCGCCCCAGGCGACGATACCTCTTCTGGTCTTGGGGGATTCATAATGCATGTCGACTGGCGGAACATGAATTAGTTAATTTGGGTTCATGAGATCATGGTTGGATTATCCCCATGGTCGGGAACTCGTGATACCTGAACCTAGCTCTATAGTTACCTTCATTCTTCCAAGTAAGTCGATGGATTCGGCTGTGCGCTGTCTGAGTCCCTCAATGGTTTCAGCACCCACAAGCTCATACGCTGTGCAGTTGGTGTGTTCCAACGCTGGCCAGACAGTCCGCGTGGCAAAGGAAGATATTTACATCGTCTTCGTGATGGTTCGCTGTGAGCGCATGATCACATAACCTGCAGGGCGGTTCCACCGGTCTGCTCAGTTACCTCAATACTGACCACCGCGTTGTGTAGCAACTCTGAGTTGCGCACCTTAAAATCCGGGAGCATGGCGTACCATCCAGCCTTAGCTGGATGTGGCAAGCTCAAGAATGAGAGGTAAGCCGAGGAGTTTGCAAACAGGATGAGTGCGAGTTGGAGTCTGGGTGCTTTGTTGGATCGAAGTGGAGCATGTGGCAGTGGCCTTACGAGACCATCGTCCTGATGTTTCCGGATCGAGCAGAGCATGTTCTTGAAACTCACCGTAGCGTGAAGAAGAAGATTTTGTATCTCCTCAAGAGCACTGATACTATTGACAGAAGTCCTGGGGAACAGAATACACAAACGGTGAGATGCACATATTAGTCAATTACTCTACCCTGTCAGTGGCTAACCACACTACTTACCCTGCGTTTTGCAGTACACACATCGGGTTAATTGAAATGTGATGTCGTCTACCAAAGAGTACTATTAGAATCTGTACGTCGATGACAGTACCCGTACAGATTAGAATAAGCGAGCATGTCTGTACAAGGATCCTCACTAATGACATTGTGAACGTCGATCTAAGAGTACTGCTTATTAGAATGATGTTTTTTTTTTCATTTCCCTATAAAGTACGTGTACTCATCAGTAACGTGCTTCCCGTCCTATATAAATGGATGTTGTTTAACGGTTGGTAAGGGCGTCGTCCTCCCTCCAGTTACTCTGTCCGTTTAGTCCCGGCGAGGTCCTTGATGTGTTGGCCGCTGCCGTGCTCGACTGAATGAGCGCGCCCCGAGCCGCTCTATCGTTGTGTCAATTCGCCACGATTCGCGATTCCCACTCATGTTCGCTGGTGGTATACCACGAACGCTCCAGTGTTGGCACCGACATCCGCCACAAACCACCCGCCAAAAAGACATAGTCATCTGTGGATTGAGACGTTGGTTGTGACCCTGAGTTGCTCTTTTCGTCTGCCGGTCACATTGCTGGTTTGTTGTGCTTTCTCGCAAAACTTCCCTTAGAGTAATCTGTAAAATGATGCCGACAAAGTTTTGTAAACATTGTGTATTTTGCTTTCCCTTTTTATCTGTATGCACAACGAGGGGCGCAACTAAATACACGACAGAATGTTCCGTGATAAACGTTGAGTCGGAAAGGAATTTACTAAACTGGCATATATGCGGTATGATGGGGGAGGGTTATTGTCTGTTCATCTCCGGAATACAGCTTTGTAGGTACCCCCGCGACGAAAGACGTTCCCATGTTCTTGCCTAGTTGCTGATGAAAACTCCTGTATTCACTTTCCGAATCCAAACTCCTCAATTGATTCACCACGAGACAGAAAGGAACAAACCTTAAGCACCACTCGATGCCTCCAGCCACTCACCTCCCAATGTCTCTGTCTTTCAACAATTGATCCAGGATCCTTCAGCATTCTCGATGTCCTCCGGCTACGTTGCAGTCACCATGCACTTCATTGTCTAACCTGTACCATAGATACGACAAGGCCCCGCTGGATAACCTCGTGTCTCATGTCACCGGCCATTGTTCCTTTCAATCGGTATACTTCGTATCCTCTATGTCCAAGGACGTGACAATGTCACACCCTTTCCGGCGCACATTCTGTTCACGCCAAGCACCATTTGCACGTTGTCACTGCACATGCCTTTCAACAACCTCTTCGCTCGCTATGGAAGAAAAGCAACATTCATTGACAATGAGAATAACAACTGCTAATCCCAAACCAATGTGATGGCATCACATCTCGTCAAACCCCTCACCAGAGCTGTCACTGCTTGCTTCAAGGACTGGAATAGGAAACAACACACACAACACACACCACCATGCCGAAGTCTCACCTTCCTTATGTATCGCAACATGTGAGAGTCGCCAGGCGTCACCAACTACAGGCTTCCCAAGGGGCTGTGGGGAATCATTCTTGTCGAGCACATTCCGCTCCAATTGAAGGACTTTCTCACAGACCCACCTTGAGCTTTCCATCGATCAGTTTCCCCCCCTTACTATAATCAATCGTATTCTTCCTGTTCACTATTCCGTGCGATCCACCCTGCCTCTTGGATTTTTAAAACCCAAATAAAACAAATTCATTACCCCCACGTGAGTTGCTTCGGGCTCTGTCGCATCCGCCAAAGTGGCGCGGACGACAGCAACTAGCTACGACCTTGTCTCGTATGTCCATCAGTCCTTCACTCTCGTCTGTCGCTGCTACTTTCAGTCCTCATTCACTCTCGTAACCTGTGTCTGTCAGTTTTTCCACTCCCTGTCTGCGCGTGTATTGATTCCATTGATCAGTCCTTCACTCCTGTCTGCTATTGTCTGTCCATCTCTTCTACTTCTTCCCTGGTTATGTTCTGTCAGTCCTTCAGCTCTGTCTGTATATGTCTGTCCCAGTCTTTTTCCCCTCTGTTCTGTTATGCTCTATGATCGAGATCTTTTCACTCTGTCTGTCTAATGTCTGTCACAGTGTCTTTCACTCTCTTTGTCTTGCTTCCTGTCTCGTCTAGTTCCTTTCACTACCTCGGTCGCATATGGCTTCTGTCAGTTTTCTATTCATCCCTTGCTAAGACTAGACCAAGTTGGGCTATCATTTCTGGCGGATAGAAAGGTTTTGTTGAAGGAGATTTTGTTTCGGCCTGAACTAACTTGACTCAAATTCACCTGAAAGCGCGCATTTTTTACACCCAACTATTTCCTTCGATCCCCCCGTGTTCAACCATATGATTGAGCGGATTGACACCAAATTCTAACATCCCCACCACTGTGGCTGTAGCTGTTGTTTTGCTAACTCCGAACCAATACATTCTCTCGCCAGGTGGCTCATCTTACTCAGGCGCGTGTGGGCTCTGGGAAGTAATATTTATACACTGCCATTAGTTCTAATTCTTCTCTTGAGTGCGGTCTTGCTAACTATACTAAATACCCTTATACAATAAATATGCAATCGAGCTCTTCTTGACTTACACACCGATCTCCCGTCTGTCTACCACCGTTCTCACGTCACTAACTTCTGACAGGCTCGAACCCAAATCGTGTATTTATCGTTTTCTTCATACGTCTCTTCCTTCCTAATCTCGTCTCTCACTCCCTCCGTGTATCTGCCTCCCTCCCCTCACCCCCCACGTGCCTGTGTGTACACGAGCCCATTATGCCCCCCCTTCCTTCTACCGGTGATGCAGGTGCTGGCTGGTTGATAGATGCAGATGTGTGCTAAATCCCTAAAAATTTATGGACCGAAATCGGGCGAAATTTGACGAGAACATACATCCGAACGTCATCTTCACACCCCCCCCTCCTCCGACAATCATTTGTGACACTAATCCGTGTAATATATGTCACGCAAAACCATTGAATTATTGGAACCTTCGACGGCGTGAAATCCACTTAACAAGACTCTCCTCGATGAGAAGTGAGAAGTATAACGACGCTTCTCCCCTAGCTCTCCCATACTACCATTCCGTCCTACTGCTGCCGTTCCTCCTCCTTCTATCTTGCTCTAATGGTGACTTTCTCGTGTCATTGCCCCGCCCAGGTCAGCACCGAGGCACGGACCACGCTCGGACTATTCGAGTGTCCCTTGTGCTCCGAACTCCCGACCATCGCGATTTCGCTGCCCCCTGACATAGGACATCATATATTTTACGCGGCCCCACGGCGCACTTTTTGCCTCGGCTGACAAACCAGTGTCTTACACCGATATAACGTGCTCGTGGTCCACTTCTGTAATATCTGACCACACAGCGTCCTAAAGTTTTTCCGGCCCCGATAAACGCAGCATGTTGTGAGTCATTTCCGGACCCACCATCCAGTTGTTCCTCGTCGCGTCCGAAACCGTCGATACTGTATTCTATTTTCCGCCCGACTCATACGTCCATTTCCCTCGCCGATAAGACTTCATTCCGCACTTTCGCCTCCCATCGCACTTCGCGTGTTATTATAAAGAACTGTCATTTTTCCGCTTTGCTCGCCCTCCGGACTCCATCGCACAATTTTTCGCGAGGTGTCCTCCCCCGTCGTCTTTCCTTCCACCACTGCCCGTACACGCATAAATACGAGTACATAATTCTTCTTTACTGTCATCCTTCGTCTTGCACGGCCCCCCGTGCTTCCTATCAGCTTCCCGCTCTGCCGTCACATGCCAAATACAGTGCTGTACAAAAATCGAACGATTTCATTCCTTCTCTACATAAACTTACAGTAGTGCTCCTCACAGATAATAAACAAGGCATTCCATTTCAACCAATGTTTCAAATAATTAGAGTTACGCGCTTCTTTAATTGTTTTTTTCAACTGACAAAAGCAACAGCCATATATAAAAAACCATTGTTTCCCTCGGCCCGATATCTTTAAACATCTAGTTCATACGACTCACTTGCGTTCACCATCCGCGCTCTCCCTGTTTATCCTTGAAGATTGTTCACTGATTATCTGAATGGAACCTTTACTAAGTCCTCCGCACCAATACTTTTTTTTTTCCACCACTTTTAACGTTTCTCACATGTACCACACCCGTGCTCCCTGCACATCCCCCATGTCCAGTCTAGGAGGGAACAGTTGCTGCCACGATTTCCGACGGTATCGAACCCCGCGCTTGTCTTCGCGATCCCCGGGAGTCCGATACGATCCGGGCAGCGGACAGCTCCTCCCCCCATCCGCACGGACGGTGTCCCCGTCGATGACTAATAACCTTATCTGGCACATACACTTCCAGACGGACCATAATGACTCCTTCACTCTCTCTACGCTGTTGCCTGATGGAGCACGACACTGTGTCCGACAAACCAGTAACCTGTCTAAACTACCATATTCCCGTCTTCTCCACTCCACTGCTTCCGATTCGTGCTTTAACAAATACTATCCAACAATTTCAATGACCAGTAACAGTCTGTCCTCCCCGATACAAACTGCCACGCCTTGTCGACCATACCAGACGCGACCAAGCCTTACATCAATCGTGCGTCACCCCCCAGCTGCACTCTTACACTAGCGCGACAGCTCATATTTTTCTCCAAAATGCTGTGTTTCGGCTCGAGCAAGCCATTGAATGATCTATATCTCTTGATAATTGAACCATGAGATCCGCAAGCTTGACACACCGTTCAACACCGCTAAATCTCGCCAACACCAACGAGAAACCTGAAGGGTACCTTCCCCTCCCGGCCTGGAGCGCGAAACCTCTCCGCCACACAATATGCTCCAACTCCTCTTATACTCCAACCATCCGAGTAACATTCTTGGTGCGTACCTCGTGCATTCCCCACAATTAATATTTATCCTTCTTCAGAAGTCTTATCATGATCAACTTCAAAAAGCCTAATCGCGTCTGTATACCCCTGAAATCGAATGACTGTATTGTGTATATCACACGGAATGACTCGCCTAAGCACCTCGTTTCATCAGCGTCCTGACCAATTTGTAAAAGCAAAAGTTGATTCCTACCAGCTCTGAATGACTGCATACGTGTCTTTCCCTCTTCCTGCATAATGATTGCTCAGGTGCTTACCTCTCTTGGCAATTGACCTGCCACCGCTTTACTGCATACCCCATCTCACGTACAAATTCCGTATCCATTCGACATGAATGGTGTAAATGTACTACGCTCTCATCTCCGACTAATGTGTTTCAACTTGTACTCGGCTAATGCATTTGAAGTGTCTTGACTCTCTGCACTAATGATCGCCAAGATGCTTTACCCCCTGAACTGCATGGCAAGCGTTTACCCCCCTGAACTCTGCCTCCTACCCTTCCTCTTCCCTCTTCTGTTGATGCAAGTGTTGTGGGGAACCTCTTACCCTTGGATGAGTCGCATCAACCGTGCCTTCTCGAGCTCGCATGTAGAATCAGAATGATATGTAGAGTCGACTCGGAGTGACAGAGTGTATGGGACCCTGAAGTGTTAAATGAATTGCTCAAAGACAGTGTCTATGACGATGCTCGAACCATTATTGTCCGGTAGATCCAGTAAGGGTTGTTCAGGTTCTTAAAATGCTCTTGAATGATCCCTCCCGCGCAGGTTCTAACAAAGTTTTCCCTCTGTCCCCTTGTCTGTGTGTGTGTGGGCTCGACTGTATGGTTGTTACCCCATATGCATGATTCTCTGAAGTCCCTGATAGGTCCGTTGAAGTGGTTCAGCGTCTCGACTGGTAGGTCCTGCCATATATAGTAGAGACGCGCTCTCTCCTCCAAGGTTAAAGTTTTGTTTCAGAATGTTTATGTTTCGAGGCGCTCTTGAGAATCGTCCGAGCCCCGGATCGCTGAAGTGATCGACTCCTGTCGATTCGTTGTTGTAGCTGTAATATTCCCCAGGATGTTTTTTAAGATCTCTTCTCGGATTATTGATACGTCTCTCCTCTCGCTCGATGCGTGTCTCTATGCATGATACTTGTCTGCAGATTATAGGATCTTTGCACATATTCTCCGTAGCTGGGTTTTTATATCCACTCCTTGGTGATTTTTAGAGATTCGTTGCGCTCTTGGTCATTTTCTTGTTTCTGCATGGTTTAGGTCCAATATCTGCTGGCGGACTGAACCCCATTTACGATGAAGTAGGTATACCCTGGATATGCAATCCAGGTGTACCGATTGGCCTGAATGCATCCCTATGGCTCTGCGATCACTTCTCCTCTACGCAATTTCTTCATGGGGTGTGAGAGCGAGAGCACGAGAGAGGAAGAGAGAAGCGCATGATAGAGAGGGAGAGCGATGACGCGAAAGAGATCGAAGAGCTGAGTAGTGAAATGGAAAAATGAATTGCAAACATTTATTCGAATTTTAAGGATATTATCAAAGAAGCAGAGTTGCAATGCCAGAAAGTGAACCCTTCAAGCGTTAACGAGGCGAGAGGGAAAAAGAGACTGGAGCGAGAAGCAGAAAGGAGAGAGCAGCGCATAACACACCCCGCCCTTCCACCAAGCGCTTCCAGTGCCGGGAACTGTGCAAAACATTTCCTCCCATCTCGGTCTACCGGCGATTCACCGACGGGGATCGTATTGCGAGAGAGAGCATTGAAGCAAGCGAAAGGAGCGCACACAGCCGCCCTGGCCAATACGTGAGAGTAAGGCTCGGGGGGCGGGGCCATGTGATTATCAAAAAGCGAGCATAGTTTGATTGTACGACCCGGAGAACCTTCCTTGAATCCATGTTCCATGTTCTCCGCTGCTGTCTGTCCCCAACATCCGAAGCACTGGATCTTGATCTGGCACCAGGTTCCGCCTGCAGGATTTCCTACTCTTCACCAAATCTTTCAAACCTTACATCACGTTGCATGCATATGTGGTGGGATAGCAGTGTAGTATCACTCGCGATTGAAATAACCATATGTGGGGGTTACATCACGTCGATGATATGTAGTGGGACATCGCGTGATTGCATCACATGTAGTCGATAGATCACAGTTGATTGCATTATGTAAGTGCGGTCACATATTGGCTTTTGAGTCACTAAAAAAAAGATATCACCGCATGTGTTCTTCACCTAGAACAGGCTCAGGCCATTTAAATGCGTGAAGTCTGAGAACAGCCTCAACCATCCGTGACCACATGGAGAGGTCCCCAATCCATTCTACTACGTGTCCAATTGGTTGCCTCCTTAG
This sequence comes from Eptatretus atami, assembly GCA_035128595.1. Classification (NCBI taxonomy): domain Eukaryota; kingdom Metazoa; phylum Chordata; class Myxini; order Myxiniformes; family Myxinidae; genus Eptatretus; species Eptatretus atami. Next base: position 115,851,417 of record CM068958.1, on the reverse strand, counting down.
ACGAGTGCACTTGAACACTGCCTCTTTTTATTATATTAAGAAGAAAATTTTTCCCCATTCTCGTCTTCCATTGTCAAAACTGGGAAATTTACGCATGATCCAACAACTCTGAACTTGTTGGGCAAGCCACCTTCAATGGCGCACACACACGGGTTGAACACCACACGTTAACGATTGCACTTTGTAATGAAGATATATAAACAAGTTGCCAACGGGGCGGTTTAATGTGCAAGCATCCCTTCTTCTTTTTTTAAATAAAAGAAACCAAACCCCCATGTAATCCGAAATTTAATTAGAATAATTCTGGTGCCAGACCAGTCGTATCCGTAATCAAGTTTTTAGCAATTCTAAAACATCTTCGCTTATTCCCACCTTCAGAAAATCCTAAAATGCCCCCGAGACATGTCTTGATTGGCACCCTCAGTTTAATAGAACGTTGTTAGAAATCATGATAATTTCACAGCGAGGTCTGTGCGCGATTCTGCTCCTTTATAAACCTTTGGAAGTAACTTCACCTGTGCGCGTTAGCTGCATGTACCTACAAGTATAAAAAACCATTTCCATTCAAACCAGTCCTTGAGTAGAATAGAAAGAATCTTCTATCTGTTTTAGTGTCACTGTGTGTCCCGCAATGCAGCGCATTGGAGAAAAGAAAGAAAACCAGGAATTGTTCGGAGGAGTGTCAGAACACAAGGATTGTTTCCAAGCGATGGACCAATCTCAAGCTACAAGTCCACCTCTCCAAGAGACGTGGGGTGGATGTTCCTGTGTCCACACTGTACACAATGTTATCAGGAACCTTTGAAGCAGGCCCATCGCCACTGCAGCCCAACCTCCCTGGACAGGTGGGCGCTTCAGGGAGAAAACTTTTATCGAGGACTTGCAGAGTAAGACACACCACATACAGCATGAATACGCCAAACAGATTTCAAGCTTCATCTTTAAACAACACTCAATGCTAAGGGAGGTTTCGATTAGGAGGAGACCCACAGCGAGGACAGAGATGAGACTGCGGGAGGAGTCCGCGCCCAGGATGACGAGCACGCACCCGACGAGGGGAGAGGACGCCGAGAGAGGAGAGCGAGGAGAGGCACCGGAGAGGAGAGACCAGAGACGGAGACCGAGAGAGAGAGAGAGGAGAAGGAGAAGGAGATGAGAGAGAGACGCAGGAGCCGCCAGAACGTGCCGAGAGAGAGAGACGAAGAGAGCAAGACACGGGAGAGATGAGAGACGACGGGAGGGGGAGGAGAGAGAGAGAGTCGAGAGAGAGAGAGAGGGAAAGGAGATGACTGGCCGGGAGAGACGCGGAGAGAGAGGAAGACGAGAGTAGAGAGAAGAGACGAGAGAGACGTGAGGCAGAGAGAGGAAGAAGACGACGGAGACCGAGAGAGATGAGAGAGAGAGAAGAGAGAGAGAGAGAGACGAAGAGAGATCGAGAGAGAGAGGACTGAGGAGCAGGAGAGAAGAGAGAGGAGGGAGAGAGAGACGCACGCAAGAGAAGAGAGATGAGGAGAGAAGAGAAGAACACCAGATGCTAGGACCCTCGAGAGAACTAGGGGGGAGAAAGTGTGTGTGTGTGTGTGTGGGATTGTTGTGTGTGGGTGTGTTTGGTCTTTTAGCATAACATAATCATTCTCTTTGCTACCTCAGCCTCTCCTCGCACTTCTCTTTCCCCCCCCCTCACTTTCTATCTTTCTTACTCTCTCATCTCTCTCTCTCTCTCTCGTCTCTCCTCTCTCTCTATCTCTCTCTCTCTCTCTCATCCACACCCCCTACCCACACCCATCTCTCTCTTCAAGTTTTCACTGGCGGTTCCATGGCCCGGGCCATGGCTGTTTCTCTATGGGGACATTCATGAGTTAGAAGGGCAAAAAAAATTCGGATTACGACGACGTTCAAGAAGGAATTGAGAAAATGTTTTCAGGTGGCACAAATACAAGCTAATGAATCCTCCCATGATGCCAGGATAGCCAAGAGAACGCACAACTAGGCTCTAAGCTGTCTAGCCTGGGTTGAGAATCTCAACAGGCTAAGTATGTATCCTGTGTCTTCAAGGCAGGGTGAATATAATGTGGTTGTGCTTGTCTCTTAGGCCCGTCATCCCTTGACGTTTTAGCCAACGTATGCCGATTTTTGAAAATTGTCTGAAAATCGTGGCACACGTTGAATTACGTTATGGGTAAGTTTTGATAACATTGAGAGCGCTGGAAACACTGCCATTAGTCGTTGCGGACGCTGGCTTTAAACGTTTACTTTTCGGTTGTCTCAATTTGCATGCTTGAAATTCGCGGAGGGTATGCGGTCGTATGATCTCACACGTCCCTACGCTGCATAAGTTGTTGGGCACGTTATAGCGACGTTGACGACGTTCACACATGTTCTTGTAAGTTATCATAAGTTTAGGACATGCCGAGGGTAATGGAGCGTACCGAAACTGACCTAGCCTATGGTAACGTGTTGTAGGCACGTTACCGGATCGTTAACACGTCGACACACGTTATTTTAAGTTACTCATGTGCTGAAACGTCTGGTATTAATGGCTTAGCGTGCCTGAACTTTATTTATACCTATCAGTGACATGTTGCTAACCGTACGCGATCGTTGACACATCTTCGGACACTCCTTGCTTGAAGGTTATTTACGTCGATCACGGCCGAGTATTGTTTAGGGCAAAAGAGGCTTTTTATCTACCTAATGAGTGACGGTGCTTTTGCACACGCTGTTGTGTTAAGGCCCTCTGGGCCGGCATTACTTGCGTATGTAGACGTTATTGACTTACGGACGACACAGAAGCTTAACGAGCAAACGAAAGTTCCCAACTAACAGATACCAGATAATGATTGTAATGGCCAGCGATTAGCGGAATTGGTAAATTTAAAAAGGGTTTCACCGGAGGAAACCGTCAGTGTTGCAGACTACATAGCGAGTATCATGGTTCCATGACATTACGAGAGATGGAGTATTCGGCCGATGACACTTACATATTACTGTCCTCCACATCAGCTGACCCTCATTCGATTTGGCACTGCACCAGTTGCGTGGCCAATAGAACGAGAGAAGGACGTTGAGGAGGAGAGGTGACTGGGGTGAACCAGTGGATCGGATTTGTATTTGCCCGATAGATTTGCACCGATAAGATTGGAGGGGGGTTGCACCGATAAGACACCAGTTGATTTGCACCGCTCAAAAACGGAGGGGGAGAAAAGGAGGGTGAAGACTAAGCGGTGATGGCGCTAGGAATCTGTTTTCATAGTGGAGAATGTCTGAGCGTTTAGTCTATGATACTGTCTGAGATCGAGGCCAGTCAAATCTCTCTCTCTTTTT
>CM068958.1:115830888-115841129 GCA_035128595.1 Eptatretus atami | reverse complement strand
CAGCCCTCACGCACGCAGCCTCGGCGCGTTCCAGACCCCGTGAGGTCGACTGCCACCAGAGCAAAAGATCCACGGTGGTATGCTCAGCTGGCTTTCACAAGATCCAGCATACAAGTATATATATAATATAATATATATATATATATATATATATATATATATATATATGGTGAGTCAGAAGTATGTATATTATATATGTATATATTATTTATATATATATATATATATAATATATATACTTTGTACTATGTTATATGTATATGGAATATATATATACTCACAATTATATATTTTTCTTATATATATATTTAAATATATACACAGTGTTACGGGCTGTGGAAATTCGCATTACACCATAAAGAGCCTTCAGTGAGATATATCGTAAGTTCATTGTTAGTTACCCAAACCGTTGTATAGGAATATGTGTGATTCATCCGGGCTGCGATGCTTTTGAGTTAGCCATTTTCTTTCTCTTATTTTATTTTCGACCAGTAAGCACCAACAACTCAACACCACCCAACAACCAAATCGCCACCATCAACAACACCCGAACAACCCACCAAGCCGCCACTACCTTCACCTCCACAACCCAACACCGCAAGCATCGCCTCACCCGCCATTCTCCAGACGCACCGCCTAACGCCCCGAACAACTCCACACCTTCGCCTTTCTCCTTCACACAAGCAACCGCACACCTGTGAACACTGAACGTCGGGGTCTCGGCCGTTCGGCGATTCGTGCAAACGCACGAAAGCCGCGAGCGCGTCGCGGTTCCGAGGGTTCGTCAGAAAGGTTCACGCCCCCTTTTTCTCCGTCCAATGGGCGTAGCGCCGCGGTATGGCCCGCCTCCAAGCGCGATAACGGATTTTTTCGGGAATTGGCTCAAAAAGGCTTCACGCCCCTTTTGCCGCGCCAATGGCTGACACGAGGTGGCGTCGCGCGCTAATCGCGTTTCTTGCTCCTGAATTTGCAATAGGTCCTCCTGCGGCCTATAAGACGCGAGCATAAGTCGATCGGAGAGTTGCGGCGTTGAGTTGCAGGCGGCTGCGGGGCAGAGGAAGAGTTCAAGTTCGAGTCAAGTGAGACGGCGGTCGGAAACGAGGTTTGCGGTGTGGGGGTCGCTCTCTCGTCGGGGGTCCAAGCTAGCAGCCATTCCTCTCCCTGAGGCATCAGCAATTCCCCCCCCCCATCCGTGCTGAGATAGTCCGGGGGCCCCGTTCCTCCCCACCCCTAACGTGGTGCCAACAAAATTGCTTGCGAGAGCACGCCGGAGAGGGCTACCCGACACGGGGCACGGAGTCAGGGCGCAGCTGCGCGAACATTGGGCTTGCCGCCATCGGCGTCACGAGGACGCGGGTAAGACCTTCTTGTCTCATGGACCTGGCGCTCCTCCAGGATCCACGCACATTTGGTCACGGACCTGTCTGCCTCCTTGCCTGTGAGGGTGCTTTCTTTCCTTTGCTTTTTATGAGTGATGTTCGGCGCGAGTCCCGACAGTAGAACCGTTTAAGTGTTGTAAATAATTGCCTTTTATTCAGTTGTAGCTCTACATCGTGCTTTTGCTTTCGTTGCATTTTGTTTTGACTGTATGGCTGTATATACGTGCTTGTGTGTGTGTGAATTAAAAATGCTTGCATTTGAACTGTTTCCCGTTTCGCTTCGTCTCTTCCTTTTATTGACTCCATCTTGCTCACGTAAGGGTTCGTAGTGGCTTATACGCACCGGTAATTAATCGGACCGTCAGGCCACGAGTAACTCCGCTCATTTATCCCTGTAAACGGAACGAACGCTTAAGCGGTTCGTGTCCGAGTCGGCTGTGTCGCGTGGTACAATCCTCGTCTCTCGCGCGAGTACTTAGGTAAATCGACATTGGCGACGGACCCTATTTCACGCAGTGTAGAATTGCGACGATTGTGGTGAGGTTAAACCCACCCGTGACTGGCTCCGGCGTAGTTCCGGAGGGTCACGACTGAATTGTCCGTCCGGTGGGCGACGCGTCGCGATTCGAGTTACGTGGCCAATCGCACGCCGCGGTGGGCGGAATTCGCAACAATATTATTAAATACATATATATATTTCACCATATTTCTATAAATATATAGACATATATATACATATCAATATAACATATATATATATAATATATATCTATCTATACATATATTATATATGTGGTTATGTATATTATATATATTTTGGTAATAATATATATATAATGTATTTAAATATAATATATATAGGTGTATATATATATGTATTATATACTGTTATATGTATATATATATGTGTGTATTATACCTGTGTATATATATATATATATGTTTTTATTCTAAATATTATAGTATAGATTTGCTATATATATATACCGCGCGAGTGGCGTGCGCCTGTAATCCGGCTACTCGGAGGCTTGGTTGGAGGATCGCTTGTGGCGCGAGCTCTGCGCTGGCCACGCTATGAGGAGGTGTAGGGCAGCCCGGAATCATGGCGAAACCATCCTTATCCCTGTTGTCGTAAGAGGCGACCAGGGTTGCGGCCAGGAGGGGCATCCGGCGTAAACCTATGCCAATCAGTCATGCGGTCTAACGGATGATCCCTGTGGCGACCCTAACGGGAGCAGCCGAAAGACAAACGACATATGTATATAAAATATATATATAATATATATATATGTGTGTGTATATATATATATGTTTGTGTATATCTATATGATATATATATATATATAGAAATATATATTATTATTATATATATATATGTGTTGTATTGTGTTATATATATATTGTTATATATTTATTGTATAATAATTAGTATATATGTATAGATATATGTATTATGTATATATATTATATTTTTATATATATATATATATATATATATATATATTCTATTATATATATAGTAGAGTCAGAATAGTGCCGATTTCTGTCAGATTGATTGTTTGTTTGCCATTTGTATTACAGTGTACAAGAAGGTAGAAATAAATGAATGACATGTTTATCTAACAATTATTCAAGAAAAATTATTACGGAACTGTACCCGGCTGTTTTACTTGCAATTTTCAAACGTGCCCTCCCTCGTGATCGAGCACATAGAGCTGAGCAGGCATGAGAGCGCACACACTATGCAGAGTTCGATATCAATTTCCTCAAGCTTTGCCAGTGATTTGAGCCTTCAATTCCTGAATGGTAAGAGGCTTTTCACAATAAACAAGGTTCTTCATGAGCCCCCAAAGAAGAAACTTGGGGTTAAGGTCTGGGGAGGTGCCGGCACTCATCGGACCGCGGCGGCCGAATCACTTTCTGGGAAAGTTTTTCATCCACTGCCGACATAACGTCCATAATGAGGTGGAGCTCCATCATGCTGGAATAACAGTCCTGATTTTGTACCCTGGCCAAAAGAAGGTTTGCGCAGCATATCCGGTAAATTTCTGCAGTGACAGATCCTCCAAAGAAAAAGGGTCCAATTCCTTTTGGAGATTGGCTGCCCAAACTGTCACTCCAGGTAAATTACCTCCTTCATCAACTGTCACTCTGGGTTATTCGCAACCCAGGAGACACAATGCTGTCTGTTGTGCCATTAAACTTAACAATGCCTCATCTGCCACCAGATGTTGTCCAGCAATTGTGTCCTCTTCGTTGAAGGTTAGTAAGAACTCTTCGCAAAATTGAAGACGCGGGTCGGCACCCCATGAAGGCAGGCAGAAGCGGGCAAGGGATGTTGTCCATTGTTCGGGTGAAGGAAGCGATAATACTTGGATGGCGCTGCACGTCAACGCGGCAAAACCGGCCGAGGGGACGTGCCGCGACTTGTGGCAGTGCTGCTGTGTGGCTTGCGGCAGCCTTGAGCTAACAGTCGTGGCCGTTGAGCGACGACCGTGACTTCTGTGGCACGAGGGCTGACCGACCCATACTGCGTGCGCAAATTGCGCTGACAAGCATGCGTTGGGGCTGCCCTGAGGGCGAGTATAGCGAATGCCGTGCCAAACAGCGGCACACCCAAGCGTTGGTGTGCATTGACACTTAACGCTAGTGAATGTCAGGGCACGCGCCAAGCGTTGTGAGCATAATTGCATGTGGTCAATGGCTGGGGCAAAGCAGTAACTTCCACGCCACAATAACCGGCAAAACCAAAATGCAAAAAAAATTAAATGACGACGAAAATCAAAATGCTGCAGACAATATTGAACAACATGACCCCAGAAAGAATTCGACCGCCGAAAAAACAGAAAGCGCGCGCGTGCTGGCGCGACCGCGGACAGGGGGCAAAGCGGGAAGCCAGGAGGCACACTGCAACAGGCAGGGCCGGTAGCCTCAGGAGCGCGCGGAAGGTAGGGGTGGGAGAGACGCTGCCTGGCCCGGGCGAAGGGGGAAAGCAACCGGGATGCGGGGGATGGGGGGAGGAGAAGGGCGGGCAGGGCACGAAACGCGCGCACGCCGGCGGATGAAACAACAAGCAGAAACCCGCAGGCCCGGCGGCCCCGCGCACCTGGAGCAGGGGAGAGCGGGAACGCCCACCCCGACAACCAAGCGGAGACAAGCAGCGCCGCAGCGTCCGCCGCTCGCGGAGGAGGGGAAAAGGGAAGCCCCCACCCACCGGGGTGCAGGGGGAAAAAGCGCAAAGGGGGAGGGGTGGAGCCACGCCCGAGAAGGGGCGAAACGAATGGCGGGCGGAGCGGACGCGCGCCGGGGAGGAGAAAAGCGAGCAGAGGAAGCCGCGACCAATAGGCGAGGCGCGGTTAGGCGGCCGGGCGGGCTGGGCGGGGGGGGCGCCAGCAGCGGCGGCGCCTCCGCCGCAGGGTCACCCGAGCGGGACAGGACCGCGGCGCACCGTCAGCGGGTGCGGGGGCGGCCCGGCCGGCGGGGACGGGAGCCCCCCCCCCCCGAGAAGGGGTGGAGGCCCAGCCGCGCCGCGCACGGCCAGGGAAATCCAGCACCCGGAGTCGGGCCGAACGGGCCGCCGGGGGGCGGGCGGAGGGCCCAAAGAAAAACCGGGCGGCCAGGGAGGGGGGTGGGGGGCGCAGGGGGGGTGTGGGCGCCCCGTCCGGAAAAGGATGAACGGGAGCAAGGCTGGCGCGCGGGAAGTCTGGCCCGGGCGGTAGTGCGGGGGAATGGCGGCGGCGGACGGGCGGCCCTAATGCCCCCCCCCCCCCCCCCCCCCCCCCCCCCAGGATGGGGGAAGAAAGACCCCGAGGGTGGATGGGGTGGCAGGGAGGGCACAGCCCGTCTTGCAGGGACTGAGCAGTGGCGGGGCCGCGGGGAAAGGGCAACGGCCGGAGGGCCGCCGGAAGGCGGACAGGGGACTCGACGGGGCGCCGGCGAGTAAACCGCCGGGGAAGCGCACACGGAACTAGCGCGCCGAAGCGGCGCGGGGGCAGACGAGGGCCGGCAAGGGGGGAAGAGCGCGGCCGCCGGGGCGCGCGGCGGCGCCGGGGACGAGGCGCGCGCAGCACCGGGGACCACGGGGGGAAAGAGGGACCCTGCACGGGCGAAAGGACCCGGGACGCGGCGGGACTGGGGCCGCACAGTCACAAGGCCCGCGAACGGCCCCCCCCGGCCCCCCCCCGCCCCCGCCGAGCCGGCCCGCGCCAGCCAAAGCGACTGCCGCCCAGCGCGCGGCCGCGTCGGGCCGCGCGGCGACGGCCCGAACCCGCAACACAGTCCAGAGAGAGAGAGAGAGAGAGAGAGGGTAGGAGGGAGAGGGTGCGGGGGCGCGAGCAGGCAGACAACAGGAGAGGGGGCCGAGGCAGGGAGGCCAGGTTGGGTGTGGAGGGGAAAGGGCAAAAAGGGCCCGACCGGGGGGCTGAGGGAAAAGCAAGGGGTGGCGGGGCGAGGTGAGAGGAGTTCAGGTAGGAAAGGCGGTGCCCAGGGGAGGGAGGCCCGCCGGCCGCCCGCGGGCGGCCGCGTCGCGCGCGGGCCCCCCCCCGGGCCGTCCTCCGCCCCGGGACGAGCCACGGTGGCCCAGCAGCGGCGGGCGACACGCAGGCACTGACCACAGCGGACCACCGGCGACCAGCGACTCGGGGGGAGAGGCCAAAAGCCAACGGGCGGCCGGACACAGGCGAGTAAGCCGGGCACCGCCAAACCCAGCGGGCCCAAGGCCAGACAGGGGCGGCCAGGTGGCCGTGCAGCGGCAGGGGGGGGGGGTGGTTGAGGTGGGGGGGGGGTGTGGGGGGCGGGCGGGCCACCTGCGCGGCGGACCAAGACGGCAGAGAGGGGGTAGGGGGAGGATGAGGGGAGGAGGGGAGCGGGAAGGCGGCTGGGAGGCCCCGGGGGAAGGGGCCGGGGAGGGTCACACCCACACGGCGGCGGTCGCGGGCGCGGCACAACAACCCCAAGAAGCGGCGCGGGGCACGGCGTCCGGGCCACGGGGAAAAAAAGCAGCAGGAGGAATGGGGCCCAGCGCAGCTGGTGGGGGGCGGCCATGGAGCAGCAGGGGTCGAAGCCGACGGTGAGCGGGGACGGGAGTGCCAACGAGCCGGGCGGGGAGGCGGGACGGAGCCGGGCAGGCGCGCGCGGCAGCGATCCGGAAAAAGGGAGCGGAGCCGGGAGAGGGAGCCGGGGCGGACAAGGCGCACAGAGGGTGGGGGTCCCCGGGAAACGTAAAGCACGGGAGGAAGGAGGGACCCGAGTAAAACCATAGACGAGGAGGCGAGGGCACGGCGGGAGGAGGGGCCGGCCCAACGGGGCGGGGGAAGCGACCAGCCGCATCACGGCAGGAGGCCCGGGGGCGACAGCGACAAGGTGCCAGGGAGGCGGGGGAAAGAGCGGCCCCACCGGGGGGGCGGCGCACCCGACCCCCCAGCCCGCAACCCGCGCTGCGGAGCGAGAAGAGGGGAGGGAGCGCGCACGAAACAACGGCGAGGGCCGCCCGCTGCGGCGAAAGAGGAGAAGAGCCCGGCCGGCCCGGGAGGCAGGGACACGCAACAACCCCGCCCACCCGGGGGGAGCCGGGGGAAGGAGGACGAGGGCAGGAGCCACGCCGGGCGGGGGAGGGTGGGCCGGTAAGGAGAACAGAGGAGCAGCGGGGCGGCGGTGCGGGGGGCGTCGGCGGGCAGCAGGCCGGCGGGCCGGGTGGCCGGAGGCGGGGGGAGAGCGGCGGGTGGGTAAGGAGGGAGCCGGCGGGCGCGGCGGGAGCGGCGAATGGGGCGGCGGCGGCGGCGGGGGGCGGGGAGCGGCGGGGCGCCGGGGGGGCCCGGCGGGGGCGATCGCAGCGACGCGCGGGGAGGGGGCCGCGGGAAAAAGCGACTAGCGACGGGAAGGAGCGGCACCGGGGCGCACCAGCACTCGCGCGGCGCGGGAGCCGGGGCCGAACCAACGGGAAGACCACACGAGGGGGAGAGGGGTCGAAGAGCAGGCCGGGGGGCAGCGCACCGGGCCGCCGAGCGGAAGCGCAGGAGGAAAGGCCGCAGCCACCAGGGCGGGGAGGGGGGGGGGGGGGGGGGGGGGGGGCGGACGGGGGGCCGGGGGCCCGGGCACGCGGGAGGGGGAGGGAAGGGCGGGGGCGGTAACCGCGGGTCAGTGCAAGGGCGGGACGAGGCCGGGAGGGGGCCGTGCGCGGACGTGCCTGGGGCCCGAGGGCCAACCAGGAGAGGAAAGTACGACAAGACGCCAAGGGGGAAGGGGTGCAGCGCGGCGCGGTTCGAGGCGGCAGGGAGGAGGGGCAGGGGGGGGGGGAGGGAGAAAAGCCGGGGTGTGCCGGAAAAGGGGGACAGGGGGACCGACGGGGCGCGGCGAGGAAGGCCGCACGCGGAAAGCACCGCACGGGACAGGCGCGCCCGCAGCGGGAGGGGCCGGATGAGGGCCGGCGGAGGGTGGTAATACCCGGAGGGGAGCACGGGGGGAAGGAGACAGGGAAGGGGGGGCAATCGACCCGACCCACGGGCGGCCCAGTGGCGGAGGGCGGGGCGGACAAGGACCCGGCGGGGGGGGGGGGCGCGAAAGGGGCGGAGGTGAAAAAGGCGGGGGCGAGGGGCGGGCCGAGCGACAAAGGGCAGGGGGCGGGGCGCGGCCGACGCACCGGAGCACGGAACGAGAGAGAGAGAGAGAGAGAGAGAGGAGATGAAGAAGAGAGAGAAGAGAGAGGAGAGGGGCGGGAGGAGAGGGCGGGTGCAGGGATAGAAGAGAAGAGAGAGCCAGAGAGAGAGAGAGGGAGAGAGGGGGAGACGGAAGAGAGAGAGAAGAAGAGAGGAGAGAGACGAGAGGGGGGAAGGCGCGCCGCCGGCGGGCGAGCGGCCAGCGGAACGCGGAAGCGCAGCACGGCGCCCACCGGACTGACAAGGCAGGCGGACCCGCGCGGAACAACGCCAGGAGCGAGGGCCGGCGGGGGCGGGCGGACGCCACCACAAGCCGCCGGGCCAGCGGGGCCACCGCCGCGACAAATGGACGACGCCGCCATCTTGCCACGCCGCATGTTCGAGCTGGGTGCTCGAATCCATTGACATCGGCTCGTCACGAGCCGCATTCGGGCTTTTGACACTTTTCCTCTCATCCATGAAGCATCACCAAGTACTCTGTGTCTTGTCTGCATGTTGTCCAAGGTTTATCTCGTTAGGGTCCCCTTCGAAACCCGTAATCCGTAGCTCCCTAGTTAAGAACGGGTTATAGATTAATTATAAATGTCGTGAATGCTTTGCTTGTGTTGTGTTCCCCGATGTGTCCCCAATAAATCTGGCTGAGTTATACAAGATTTGCCGCCTTGAATTAATTCGTGCCGCGCTGAGGAACGATCCGCTCGATTTGGATATAAAAACCAAAATGGTTACAGACTGGCAGAATTCGCTCGGTCTCTGACAAAACCAGTCTGTAACCGGGGTCTATTCCCCCAACTGGTAAGGTCCAGGTGTACGTTGGTATCGCGATTCGAGGCGCGTGACCCGAGGCCTGTGCCGAACCAGCCGGCGTTATAACCCCGAAGACGGCGGTGGTTAAGTGACGCCGAATATTCAACATTTGGCCGTCAAGGGTCAGGTGCGAAAACCCAAACTGGCTACGGATTGGAGCCGACTTGGGTGGCATTCGAATCCTCCCACCGTGGATCCTTAACACTGGGGTCTAGAGTCGGGTGTGAGCCCCGCCACCGCTGAAAGCATAACACTGGTAGTCAGGATTGGGATGTGAACCCATCAACCCCCATAAATTTGCAGGACACCGATTCAACAACAAATGGTGTCGTTCGCACCTCGAACATTGGTTACGAGAGGCGCGGAAAAAAAACAAAAAAAAAACCGTAGCTCGCAAATTCAAAATTAGGTTTGATTTTATTTTGAGCGGATTGGGTGTAAAACTTCGAAATTATAAAGAAAAATGGAGTCGCAAAATGGTGGCGCAGCTCCACCTCAGCGTGACACAAAGTGGGAGAGGGTTACTATAAATAGCGCAACGAACCGCACAGCACGAAGAAAGCGCTCCCGCCCATCGGTCCAAACCACGTGGTCACAGCATGCGTCATGGCAAATGAAGCAGGACTACAACCCGTACATTGATGAGCTTCATGCATGATTGGCGGATACCTGGGAGCATGTGGAGTGTGGTGAGAATTATATAGAGGAGTTACAAATTAAATTGGACGAGGCACAACGGCACGCAGATGAGGTTCAGGAAAATTATGTGCACGGGGAGTCACAACAATTGGCCGATGCACAGGAACGAATTCGGGGGCTGGAAAAGGACTTGGCCAACGCAGACGAGGTTCGGGAAGATTATGTGCACAGGGAGTCGCAGCGATTGGCCGATGCACAGGAACGAATTTGGTGGCTGGAAAATGACTTGGCCAACACAGGCGTGGAACTACGTGGAGAAATGATGAAAGTAGAGTGGTTTACCCGTAGGTTGGAACATGAGAAGAGCGAACTGAACAAAGGAATAGAGGAGGAGCAAATTAGTAACTCCCGGGATAGGGAGAGCTTGGAAGAAGAATGGGAAATAAAGCTGGAAAAGGAAAAATGGGAACACGATTTGGAATTGAAACATCTGAAGAAAGAGGTAAGATCAGGCAATCAGATAAGAGAGAGACTGGAACAGGAGATAAAAAGAGAGAAAATCTGGAGAAAAGGAAGGAAGAATTGTTGGAAAAGTCAGAACAGCTTTGGAAATCAGAGTGCAGGGGAAATGAACTGGCACGTCAACTAGAAACTAGCAAGGGATACGGTGAGAAAATGGACGAAAGGAGGGAGGAAGCATGCGAAAGAGGTGCGGAGATGAGAGAGGAATTATGGGAAAAAGCGGATAGGAAACAAAAAGAAC
>CM068958.1:115787642-115802310 GCA_035128595.1 Eptatretus atami | reverse complement strand
TTCTGGGGGCCTTGAGCGGCCCCCAGACCCCTCGCCGTAATGGCTTCGTGCCGTTGGCGCTCGCAACGCTGCGCTACGCGCACCATCACGTCAACCAAGTTCACCTCTTTTCGCCTCATCGCTTTTGGACCTCTGGCTACGCCCTTGCCTCTCTCTTGTCCTGTGTCAATATGCCTGTCTATATGTTCTATCTACAAGCTTCTCTTCAAACTTGTATGAAAGATAAATCTTAAGCACTTAAATATCGTTGGTTATTACTGTTAAATATCCAGGCAAATAATATATGACCATGCTTTGTCTGCTAGTAGAGCTTAGAAACATAGTCGCTTATCAGCAGCAGAGTCAAGGTTCGATGACTCATTTACAAAGTGTGATCCTGTTGATTTGCAGTCACGGCTTTGCACGAATGAGTGCACTGCCCTCAAGGATAAGCCAGGTGACCAATGCATTTGATTTTGTTAGAGAGAGAGAGAGAGAGAGAGAGAGAGAGAGAGAGAGAGAGAGAGAGTAGAATACAATCTTTGAAAAAAAGGAAAGAGTAGGCCATTGTATGCTGATATAATGGCCAAATTCTAAATAGCTTCTCAGATTACTGCTGGAAAACATAATGGCAAACCACCAAATGTATTCTCTGCCTTGTAACTACTTCAGCAACACAATGAGCATACTTTCGGGACAAGCAAGAGCATGTTGTAAGGAAATAACAAACGGAACAAGAAAAAGAGCAATCAGAGATTGCAGATCCTCACCAGGACTTCTTTTGAGTGGTGTATTTTCATAGGTTTTAGGGTAAATCCAATATGGCTGCCAAACCATGTGACCAATGATATCATATGTGTGAGCCTTTTGTTCCTCATGGACAGGCGGTCATACATGTAAAATTTCACCTCGATCTGTTCAGCTACTTCAGAGAAGATTTTGAAGTCTTAAAAAAAATATAAAAAAACAATATGGCTGCCGAATCGCATGACCGATGACGTCATGATTTTTTTTTTCTGTGGACTACTTTATCCCGAGATGATCCTCAAAATTTTTCATACTGATCGGATGCAACGTTCTACATATGCATAACGAGGGCACCTATGACGTCATTTAAAAAAAAAAATCACACATTCCCCTTGAGGAGTACTTGCTATGTGCCAAGTTTGAATTTTTTCCTTGGTGTGGTTTCAGAGATACAGAGGTCCAAAGTTTTTCCGTTTTTCCAATATGGCTGCCACACCACGTGACCTATGACGTCATATTTATCATTGAAACATTACACATGAGTAGTCACCAATGGTGAAAATTTCGTCTCAATCCGACAAGTGGTTGCAGAGAAAAACACGAAAGTTCTGTGCGGACAAACAAACAGACAAACAAACAAACGGACCCAAATGCAATACCCTCTCCTCTGGCGAGGGTAACAAGAAAGAGAAATCAAAGACCGCAAACCCTTTCCAGGATTGGTTTTGTGTGGTGTGTAGACGATGCATTGATGACGTGCAGGCAGTGGACAAAAAAAATGGAAACACCAATGTAAAGTCACTTAATAGAGTGTTGGGCCACCACGTGTGGCCAATACAGTCTGTATGTGCTGTGGCATAGAGTCCACCAGTGTCTGGAATTGTGTCGAAGGGATATTGCCACCATTCTTCCATGAGAAAGTCAATCAACTCACACCTGTTTGATGGAGGTGGAAAATGTAGTCTCGGGCATCATTCCAGAATATCTCATAAATGCTCAATTGGGTTCAGATCTGGTGACTGAGAAGGCCATGGCATATGGATAACAGCAGTGTCATGCTCATCAAACCATTGGGTGACCACACATGCTCTGTGGATGGGAGCATTGTCAACAACAAAGACACCCCTCCTGCCAGGAAAGAAATGCTGCAACATGGGGTGAAGGTGATCACTCAGCAGCATTAAGTCATGATGATAATTGACCTTGCCCTCTGAGGGACTGACTGCACCCAGACCATACCAGCAAAACCACCAGGACAATATTACAGAACCACAAGAACCCTTCGCTGTTGTTACCAAGCACTCAGGGTTGTGGAGTTCTGGATGTTGGCACCACATATGCACTCGTCCTTTTGTCGAGAACATGGTGAAGGATGATTCATCTGATCATACAACATTTCTCCACTGCTCAGTAGTTCATTGCCTGTGCTCTTTGTACTACTGGACTCACAAAAGTGCATTGTTTGGTGTGATGAGTTGTTTGTGCACAGCAACCCGACTATTTGAAACTTTTTTTGTTTGTGCACAGACCGTTTTTGATGAAACTTGCTGCTCGCACCCCAGGTTGAAATTTACAGTCAATTGATCTGCAGTTCCTCGCCTACTTTGCCTTGCACTTCAAATTAATGAACGGATATCACGATCCGGGAGGATGCGCTTCCGCCCACTGTTGGCCTTTGCTCGTGATTTCTTTCCCTCGGCGTTCCAAGCCGACATCACCTTAGACATCGTTGATTGTGAAACATCAGCAAGTTGAGCTGTCTGTCACAAGTTCCTGCCAAATGCACCCCCAACAATAACCCCTCTTTCAAAGCCTCTGCGGTACCCTATTGCAGCCATGCTAGCAATAATTATGGGCAACCACACCTGTGCAGCATTTTTATACATGACCCAAAGCATGCTGGGATGTTATTTGCTTAATTCATACATGGGCCACACCTGTGTGGAGGCCAATGCTTCCAACATACTTGTTGTCCCTCCTTTACTCAGGTGTTCCATTTTTTTTGCCCACTACCTGTAGGTTTGTGTTCATACATCTGACAAACAGACCTTTTCAGTTTTAATATATATATACTTGCAGAGTACCCACCCCTTGGGTGTGACGAGTTTGTGCATTACTTCTTGAAAAAAAGTAGTCTGTCTTTTGCAAGAAGACTGTACAGATGTTTGCATGGTGTGCACTTAAAAGATTTGAGATGGTCTAAATGTCCAAAGGGTACATTCCCATCACAGTTAGTGTCTAAGGGGTCAAAAGAGTCTAATCTCTCAAGCATGTAGAAAGGGTTTAAAAAGGTCCAAGTGGTCAAAAGCTCTTAGCCTAAATGATAAAGTGTCCAAACTGTCTCATCTGTCTGAAGGGTGTAAGATGTCTAAATGGTATAAAGCTCTCAGGGGTCTAAAGTGGGTTACAGGGTGTAAAGGTCAAAAGGTTATATGGGGTCTATAAGGGTATAAAAGTTCTAAAGGCTGAAGGGATCTAAAGGGGTCTTAGGTGTCTAAAGGGTCTTAAAGGTAAAAGGGGTCTTAAGGATCTTTGCAGTTGAAATGATTGAAAGGTTTAAAAGGTACATTCTAATACTAATAATAAGTAATTAAAAGACATGTGTGTAGTCAGGGTGCAACAGATGTTCAAACAGTACGTAATTAATAGATATATAGGCATATGGCTTCACAAGACAAATCGTGCATATATATATATATATATATATATATATATATATATATATAAATATATATATATATATATATATATATATATACACACATATACATATATACATATAGTATGAGAGAAGATAATTCCAACCAAAGGAAAAAACTCGATCGACTGCTAATTTGACAAAAATGCGAGAGCAGACCCGGTCTCAGGTAACGTTTCACCGGCTTCATCAGCCAATAGAACTATTGTGCCTGATGAAGCCGGTCTATTTATATGTACATGTATATGTATATACAATATACATATACAAAACACAATTCACATAATATATATATATATATATACGTACACAAAATATATATATATATACAGTGGGAGAACAAGTATTTGATACACTGCGATTTTGCAGGTTTCCCATCTTACAAAGCACTCGAGTCGTTAATTTTATTCATAGGTACCACTTCAACTGTGAAAGACGGAATCTAAAACAAAAATCCTGAAAATCACATTGTATGATTTTTAAATAAATTAATTTGCATTTTATTGCATGAAATAAGTATTTGATACATCGGAAAAACAGAAACTTAATATTTGGTACAGAAACCTTTGTTTGCAATTACGGAGATCAGACGTTTCCTGTAGTTTCTTAACAGGTTTGCACAGACTGCAGCAGGATTTTGGCCCACTCCTCATACAGATCTTCTCCAAGATCCTTCAGGTTTCGGGGCTGTCGCTGGCAACACAGACTTTCAGCTCCCTCCAAAGATTTTCTATTGGGTTCAGGTCTGGAGACTGCTAGGCCACTCCAGGACCTTGAGATGCTTCTTACGGAGCCACTCCTTAGTTGCCCTGGCTGTGTGTTTCGGGTCGTTGTCATGCTGGAAGACCAGCCACGCCCCATCTTTTCATGCTCTTGTTGAGGGAAGGAGGTTGTTGGCCCAAGATCTCACGATACATGGCCCCATCCATCCTCCCCTCAATATGGTGCGTCGTCCTGTCCCCTTTGCAGAAAAGCATCCCCAAAGAATGATTGTTTCCACCTCCATGCTTCACGGTTGGGATGGTGTTTCTTGGGGTTGTACTCATCCTTCTTCTTCATCCAAACACGGCGAGTGGAGTTTAAACCAAAAAGCTCTATTTTGGTCTCATCAGACCACATGACCATCTCCCATTCCTCCTCTGGATCATCCAGATGGTCATTGGCAAACTTCAGACGGGCCTGGACATTGCGCTGGCTTGAGCAGAGGGACCTTGCGTGCGCTGCAGGATTTTAATCCATGACAGCGTCGTGTGTTACTTATGGTTTTCTTTGATACTGTGTCCCAGCTCTCTTCAGGTAATTGACCAGGTCCTGCCGTGTAGTTCTGGGCTGATCCTCATCTTTCTCATGATCATTGAGGCTCCACGAGTGAGATCTTGCATGGAGCCCCAGACTGAGGGAGATTGACTGTTATCTTGAACTTCTTCCATTTTCTAATAATTGCGCCAACAGTTGTTGCCTTTCACCAAGCTGCTTGCCTATTGTCCTGTAGCCCATCCCAGCCTTGTGCAAGTCTACAATTTTGTCCCTGATGTCCTTAGACAGCTCTCTGGTCTTGCCCATTGTGGAGAGGTGGAGTCTGATTGATGAGTGTGGACAGCTGTCTTTATGCAGATAACGAGTTCAAACAGGTGCAGTTAATACAGGTAATGAGTGGAGAATGGAAGGGCTTTCTTAAAGACAAAACTAACAGGTCTGTGAGAGCCAGAATTCTTACTGGTTGAAGGTGATCAAATACTTATTTCATGCAAAAAATGCAAATTAATTATTTAAAAATCATACAATGTGATTTTCAGGATTTTATTTTAGATTCCGTCTTTCACAGTTGAAGTGTACCTATGATAAAAATTACAGACCTCTACGTGCTTTGTAAGTGGGAAAACCTGCAAATCGGCAGTGTATCAAATACTTGTTCTCCCCACTGTATATAATATATATATATATATATATATATACACATACATACATTCATACAATAGACATAATTATGTGACCTTTTGACCTCAAAAACAATAAGAATGGCACTAGGTGGAGCGCATACCTCTGCCAGGCTGATTAGTTTACATTTTATATCCCACTGATAGGCCGGATCTGGATTTGGACCTGAACTGAAATTTAATCGGCTTATTCTCATCACCTAACCAACTCATCCATCTAGTTTCGTCCGAATCTGCCCACAACTTTTTGCGCTATCCTGTTATATGTCGTTTTTGGTCCTCTCTCTCAATGGTGAAGAATGACTTTAAAAATTCTCAGATCCAGATCCAGATTCGGATCGTCACCAAAATCTAATCATTTCGTCCGTGTTACATACCTAAGCCCTCCACCAAATTTTGTCCGAATCTGTCCACAACTCTTTGCAATATTTTGTTCACAAACAAACAGAGGTGAAAACATAACCTCCATCCACCTTTGGTGGTGCAGGTAAGATTCTAGCTTGTAACCACCACTATCAGGTGGTTAAGTTTCGTGAAGATTGGAGTAGTATTGTGATATGTTGGCGAATGATATACAGACAGAAACAGACAGACTAGACCAACCAATATACTTTCGAATCTTGCACTTTCAATTCAAGTAATGCACATACCCCACAAAGCAGGCTCATCTTACTGCTGTGATAAATATACGAGTCTATTTAACCTGCCATACCTGGATCCCTATTCCCTGCACAACAGATTTTTATTTTTAAGTTCAGGTTTGATGGAATTTTCAAATTTGCATTTGCTTCGAGCGAGACACCCACCTTTTACACAGAAAAATTGCACACTGCGCAACCAATATATTCAAACTGTGAGCATTCCGATGGGAGAAACTACAACAGCATGTCGCAAGTTAATTACACAGATGGAGTGACCATGAAAACATGCCACAAATGATAACTGTCTACAAATGGGGGTTTTGTCAACACAAAGGAGACATGCGAAGCCATATTATTTGCTGCAAGAGTTACGCTTTTTGTTTATGTGTTTGACAAGCAGAACACGATTTCAGACTGTGTCGAGTGCCCAAAATTTGTCCAAGGAGATGGTCCTGACCTCATGATTAAGATTTACGGCTTCAAAGCATTGATGAGAGGATAGCAGGTTTTCCAAAGTGGAGTGACCAGCCGGAATCCAAAGGCTCAGAGATCAGGTGTTTTGAAAACAGGAAAGACTTGATATCGGACACAATTATGTTTTCCATGACCTCACTTGTAATTTGAAGCTCACTGGTCTGCAGTTGAGAAGTTCGGTTTTTGCATAATTTGTGAGAACAGGAGTGATGATGCTAGCTGGCTTTCAGGCAGATGCCAGTTGGCCAAAGGAGGAGGACACGCTGAAGAGCTAAAACAAAGGAGAAGCAAGAGCAACATTTGGTCTCGTCGCAGATGCATGGTAGAGATTGGACAGAGTTTTCTCGGTTGAGATAAATAGGGTTGAGAAGGCAACGAGTACAAATGGGTAAGATGAGGACAGAGCAAAATGGGTTGGGTACACCAGATTTGTAGGCAAGCAGGGAGTTGCGACTTTATGCCTTATCTCGAACAGCCTGACTGGTTGGAGAATTTGGCTTTGCGATTTGTAAAATATGTTATTCTGGGCTTTATGAAGGATGTACACACTTGTTGTGAGTCTTGCAGTGACCAAAATTGCCCTCAATTGGGTTAACCTTCCAAGTTGAGAAAGCAAAATGCTTGACCGCAACTGCCTCACCACAGGCTGTCAGTGAGCCACTTCCTTTGGTTCTGGCTTATTACTTGCATTTTTTGTTGCAATTTTTTGCAAATGTCTGCTCTAATTTTCTATCTCTACAGCATTGCAAGTACATTACCCGAATCAGTATCAAAATAATAATAATAATAATAATAATAATAATGATGCAACACGTCACTTCTTAATGGTTGGGGTGGTGGGCTTGGGATCCTTGGATCCTGAGTTCAAATCCCACTCGGCTGCTGAATTAATACCAGGTGGGGTTGACTGTCCGTCATCCTTCCGAGGTCGACAAAATGAGTGCCAGCTTGCTGGTATCCTGTGTTGGAGTGGTGACCTGTCCAGAATTGTGTCCAATGGCCCAGGAGACTTCTAAGGCAGCACCAACGCTCTGCACAGAGTATGGTCCCGATGGATGGATGGAACACGTCACTTCAAAATGAGAACTGTCAATTCTCACTAGTATTCAGGCTTCCAGAATGTGCTACCAGTGCCACCAAGGAAACAAATGCTTTCCTTCTATTTTTCTGATAGATTCCTCAGATGAAAGAGAACACATGACGGTGCCCATTTTTACATCTATTTAAATCAGTAAAATGTTGTGGAGAAAACTTTGTTTGGCAAACAACAACAACACTGAGGAAAAGTTAGATCCAAGTTTCAACTTCACCGCAGTGCAAATCGTGGTGTGGTTGTTAAGTGGTTGAATGAAGACCCTTTCATTCAACCAATGAAATACTATGTATTAAAATTAACATCTTTTAGGAAACATATTTTGACACTTCCACCCTTTGCCTCACAATTTGCAAAAATTACTTTATATTTTTAATTTGCAATGTGACAAAAAAGTTCCTTGAAGAACTTGTACACAAGTAAATGAAGGACTTGAAGAAAGATGCACATTCTGGGGACATGTCCTCTGGACTTTTTTTCATTTCAACTCCTTCCTTTCTCCTACAATAACTAGAAAATAGAATTTGACACGAATGCATTAATGGTTTTGCCTCCATCTGCATGAAATGTCAACCCATTGTTACGTTTGGTCTCAATTAAAGGTCACATGAAAAATTTAAGGTCAAATGAAAGAAAAAGATAAGTAGAAGAGAGAAAACATCAAATGCTTCTCAGACTCGAATTACGATCTGCAAAACGATTTTCAGAAGGCACATGACCTTTAACCTGTTGCACCCAAAATTGAATCGGTTCATCTTTATAATCATAGTTCATACTTGTACAAGTTCGGGCGAAATCCTTTCTGTGGTTCACAAGTTATTGTGGCAACAAAGATCTTCAATTAAAGGTCACATAACCATAGACCTTTGACCTTTTGAACCGTAAATCTAATTATTTAATTTTTGTGTTAGTTAATACCTTTGCCAAGTTTGGTTAGAATTCTGATCGTAGTTCAAACGTTATCGTGGTAAGGAAAATTTGCTATGCACGTACAGCTGGACGGACAACCTGAAAACAATGCCTTCTGCTGCAGAGGCCTAAAAATAATAAAATAAAATAAAATAAAATAACTTTTTGCTCCGTTCACATTCGCAGATAATCAGGAAGCATGACCTGCATTTAATAACCATCCAGGATTTGTCTTTAAACTTTCAAAATTTTGCAGCTTTGTTTGCATGGAACATCAATGCAGACAAAATGGATTACCATTGCAGACATTGCAGAGCTGAGAAATGTATCCATGGCAGTGATGAAATTCCACCCACAGGAATATGGTACTGGCACTCCTTTTTCCAACTGTTTTCTGATTGACAACAGCTCTGCATGACGATTGCTCTGCCACAGGGGAGCACAAATACACGATATTATAAGAGATAATCGAGTAGACATATGTACAACTACAGGTCGTTTTCATTTTCACCCGAGCATCAACCTTGTGCCAGGATTTTCAGTTTTGCAGTACTTGCTCTATTGTTTCACCACTGGTCATCAATTTTCATGAATACTCATTCACAGTTAATTTTTTTTAAATTTTTTTTTTGCTCAAATACTTCTCAAACTCACCAAATTGAAAGAGTTATTTACTAACTCATGCAGATCACATTTGTTCTGAAATGCATAATTTGCATAGTCCATACCAATTTTGTGTTTTCAAACAGCAGAACTTTTTATGTTGTAAGCATTTTGATTAAATTTACACATTTGAAACTATAACCATGCTCAACAGGAAGACAATATTGTCCATCCAGAAAACAAACAACAGCATGACATAATTGCTTTTAGCTGTCTAAATATTGAAAGTAAATTAATCGTTTAAAAAGTGAAAAGCTATAACGAAGTAAAGAAATTGACCGTCATAAAGGGAGCACCACGATAAGGCAAGAACTCCATTGAACATCAACACTGAGAGAGGGAGAGAAAAATCGCGAGAGAGACATATCAGAGAGCGAGAGAGAGGGTGAGTGAGACAGAGTGAGTGAGTGCATGCACACATATGTATTTGTAGATGCAGGAGTGCAAAGGCGGCAGGAATGAGGGGGTGCATGCTGGTGTGGGGGCAAGGCAGGGTGCGTGCTGGTGGGTGGGAAGGCGAGCCGGAAAGGGGACGCGTATGGATGCGCGGCAGGGCAGTCACGCCTGTGGACGTACACGGTGGTATGGCAGGCATGCGTACGCAGTCATGTGCGTGTGTGTATACAGTCACGCATTTTCATGACATCACTAGAAGCGTTGCTATGTACGAGTCAGGATTTTGCGCGAACATTGGAAGCCGCAGTGATTCTCCAATAACGTCTGTGCCGCTAATTCTTTTTCCCCGCAGAAGAAACATGGGATCGTACCTCAATGCCAGATATGTGATGGTGTAATTATAAGGAATTACAAGTCTGAAGACGACGATGGTTCACGAGCGGTATTTGACGATGTAGATTGTTTCAGAAGTCAAGATGAGACAATGTGATAATGTTTGACCAAGTTATAAAAATGATCAACATGATGTGGTACGAGTGACAGGTTATTAGCTGCAAAATGTGGAAAACCCGGTTTCGTTAAAAACTTTAAAAATTTGACCTTTGCATAACCTTTAAGGTCACAAAACAATGTTGTGGACATTAAATAAGGAAACAGGATACGTGCTATAGCTTAATGGAGTTAGTTCGTCGAGAAGGTCGAAAACCCGGTTCGATTCCCACAACTTTTGAAAATTTGACCTTTGTGAACTTTAAAGGTCAAAGGTCAAGGATTATGACCTTTTGGCAAAACTTCCTCTGGAACATTCCCAGGAACAATATAACGTCTATAGGCTAATTGGCATTTCACACTCCTCGATTATCCATACTTTGATGAAATCAGCGTAAAAACAAACTTGAAGGGGGCGCCACGGCAAGGTGTTCGAGATAGAGAAAATGGTTTCAAGACTTTAGGTGGGGAATGACCTCAAGATTATGCATAAAAATATTGGCATCCTAGCTCTCAAAGTTTGGGCGGTCGTCTGATTTTTATGTCAAAATTCGAAATTTTCTAAGTTCATGACCTTGTGACCTTGACCTTGGGACTAAAATGAAAAATCGAGCTCCGTGTGGCTATTGCAGGTGCCATTGGGCTAACCAATACCGAAACCCCTGTCAGATTCGACAAACCCCCTAGGAGAAGATGCAAATTGAAATTGCTACCCCCTAAAAACACATGTTTTTTGGGCGTGGCTCCGCCCATAATGGGCGCACCACGCCCATTTTCAGGAAAACACAACTAGATCATGATATAAACCTCCCACCAAATTTCATCAGGATCGGATCAAAACCCACGGAGCTATGCTCGGGACAGACAGACAGACAGACAGACAGACACACAACAATAACGAATATAGTGGTCACTTATATTTTTCGTGAATATTTTTTCGTGAACCAATAATATCTGTAAAGCATTCATAGAACAAAAAGCACGAATAACTAACATTAAATTTTGATAAGGACACAGAAAATGCCACAGCCAACCACTAGAGATAGTAGCACACAGGGAAAATTTTTTGAAGTTGTACTCCCTGCTTCAAACAGTATATTCCTGCATATAAGGATGCAAGGAGAAGATAAACAAACGATCAGATACCATAATTCTGAGGTTTAGAAATTTGACTTTAACTTTAAAAAGCAAGCAGTGCAAGATTTACCCAAAAGCAGTGCTGCCACCGCGGCGAAGTCCCAGATCCACAGCAGAGCAACGACAGCAGGAGGCGCTCACATTTCTGTGTGAATGTGCACACAAGGTAGATTAGATTATTTATTTAATTTTCTCATTTTTTTTTTTTAAATAAATGGTAAGGCTCGTATTTGATAGGGCATGCATGCATTGGAAGAAGGAAACATGTCGGTTTAACATAATGAGCGTCTGCGAGTAAATATGTCACTTCCAAAAGATTTCTGATCATTCCTGGAAATAATTTTCTTATCTCAGTTAAAAAATGATGTGTGTTTTGCAGTGACTTGAACTCTGCACCGTTTTTCTTGTTTCAGCCACAAGTCAACAGTTTAGGGGATTCTCAAAATCTAATAATTAGCCCATCCCGAGTGCAGCAGGAAATGGGGTTTTGCAATCACGTGTTTGTGCGTGTGCGTACAACAATCCTTCCCCGACTCCACCCACAATTGTAACTTTAATGCGTATTTAAGATACTTCACGAAGAATATAATTAATTTACAATCATTTATTAACATAAATTTATCAGCACAATTAGGCTAATCATAATCACTTATTAAAAAAATAGGGGCAATACCCCTGGATGCTAACCTGAAAGAGAGATAGAGACAGATCAGATGATACTGAGGAGCCAACGTGGGACAGAATCAGCAAAATATACCAATGAACCAATGTCATTGCAAATATCTATTTTTCGGAACCCCCCCCAATCACCCACATAACCCTTAGATCCGACTTTTTAAACAACGTGAACAAATTTGGGACATCACGGGTGATGAAGATTGTGGTCAAGTTCATGGAGATTGTGTGTAGTTTCTGAGAAGAAAGTAAATACCTATTTTGGGGGGCAACCCCCCCCCACCGTAGACCTCCTTAGACCTCAATTTTTAGCTCACTGAAACTAGTTCTCGGGAGCTTATGTGGGTGCATCGTCTGTCCGTCAGTCTCCACAAAATACAACTTTTTCAGAAACTACACAAACAATTCTGATGAACTTGACCACAACCATCTTCACCTGATCTACCAAAGTTTGTTCACAGCATTAAAAAAAATATATAAAATATATAAAATAGTTTAATAATTAAAAAATAAAAGTAAATAAAAAGGGGGTCTGAGGGGGTCTACAGAGGAGTTTATGGGGGGATGCCCCCCTCCCCTAAAAAGGCATTTGCTTTCTTCTCAGAACAACACACAATTCCGATGAAACTTGATTACAACCTTCATCACCCATGATGTACCAACGTTTCTTCACGACATTACAAAATCTGGGTCTGAGGGTGTAAAGGGGTGGGGGGGGGGGATTGCCCAAAATTATGTTTGCCTTCTTTCTCGAAACTAACACACAATTTCGATAAGCTTGACACAACCTTCATCACCATGATGTACCAAAGTTTGTTCATGCTATCGAAAAAAAACTAACACTGTAATAATTTAAATAAATAAATAAATAATTTCGGGGTCAAAGGGGATTTACGGAGGGTTGGGGGGGGTGGCTCCCAAGATAGGTATTTGCTATAACAGCGGTTCATTGGTACATTTTGCTGATTCCATCCATGTGGAACAAACTTTGGTGTGAACAAACTTTGGTGTGAACAAACTGGTATTTTATTTAGTCATATGCAGCCTGTGGCTGTTGGCTGCATCATTTTCTGCAGGCATGGCTACGCCGCTGATGCAATGCCCCAATTACCAGCAAGCTGGTACTCATTTTGCCGACCTCTAAACTCTAAAGGATGGACAGGCTAAATCAACCCGTCTGGTGTTAATTCAAAAGCACGACAGGACTCTTTTTTTTGTATCATTGTTGAGGCTTGTATAAGAGCTAACACACAGAACATATAACAAAGGGAGCAGGAGACAAGAGGGGTGGGAGAGGGAAGCACAAAACAGTCGAGAACACAGACGTTTGGAGATCCGTGGAAGGGACAGAGATGGGGTGGGGAACGGGGTACAAGATGGACACTACAGGGACTTTCAGGAAGGAAAGCAGAGAATTTTGAGGTGGGTTTGGGGTGGATTAACAGGGGTAGAAAAGATCATGGTTTTGGACAGGGGAAGAAATGACATGGTGGTGAACAGTGTTTTGAAGACCTGGAGGGAAGAGTGGGATTGAAGAGTGTGGGAGTTTGTTCCAGAGCTGGGGGGGGGGGGAAGAGGAATGAAAGAGTGAAGGTGAGCAGTAATTCTTGATTTTGGTAGTTTCACCAAAAGGGGGTTGCTGACAGACCTTGAGCACCCTGTGGAAATATAGGGAGGGGGGGGGGAACAGAAGCACAGACAGAGTGGGGGATCAAGGCCAGAGAGGAGATGGTAGAGGACAGAGAGACTACCGACCTGCCTGCAGTGAGAGTGAGACCCAAAAACTCAGCTTCATCGTGGGAGATACCAATGATCCTAAAAGCCGAAAAGCCTTGATTTCTGCAGCTTGAAGCCGAGTGAGGTGTGAGGCAGGAGCACCAGCTAAGGGGAGAGCAGTACTCCATCAAGCTGCAGATGAAAGCTTTGTATACTTGAACTGAGGACCCAAATATCTTTAACCATCCAACCTAACCATGAAGCCAACACCAGGCTTCAACTTTGGTTCATCATGGGTGATGAAGGTTGTGGTCAAGTTTCACAAAATTGTATTTGGCGTTTCGGAGAAGAAAGCAAATACATATTTTGTGTGGCAACACCCCTCTCCCGGACTCCCCCTTAGACCCTGATTATTTTTAATGTTGTAAACAAGCATTGGTACATCACGGGTTATGAAGGTTATGGTCAAATTTAATCGAAATTGTGTGTGTAGTTTCAGAGAAGTTGCAAGTGTTTATGGACGGGTGGACAGATGACGCACCATCCCATAAGCTCCCCAGAACTACGTTCCAGGTGAGCTAAAAATTACACGGAAAGACAAAAGACCGACCACAACAAACCATGACCTGTCAGACATCTACTTCATGTTTAGCTCACGCTTTCCATAAATAGAGTTGATGGTGAGCCAAATATTCCACTAATTCAATGAGGTAATGAATAAATATGTAATGACGACATAGCAATTTCCCCTTTTACTTTGAAGAACGGGAACAAAAGGGGAGGAGGGTGTAATGTGTGGTTGAGGACTTTGGGTGGTGAGGTGGCTTGAAGACAGATTTCAATATCTTACGGCTACCATGTTGGTGCTCACTGCTTTGTGAAGGCAAAGACGCCTCAGGCATCCACATCCTTAGTTGGTGATTTATGTATCATCAAGATGGATGTATTATTAGTTGGTGTTGTACATACAAGACAGGTGACCTTGACGGGTGACGAGGTTGTTTGAAGGTTTGGAATAGGGAGAGGATTAATGTCTTAAGGTTGAGAGGGGGTAGGGTGAGGACTTTGTTTTGGGAGGTGGACGTTGAGGACATGGGGTTTGCGAGATGGGTGC
>CM068958.1:115760666-115786449 GCA_035128595.1 Eptatretus atami | reverse complement strand
CCTTGACATACGAATGCACTCACTAACTTACGAGTATTCCGAGTTACGAGCCGTTGCTCGGACGATTTTTTGCTTTGTGTTACGAGTTACGAGTGTTACGAGTCCGAGTTACGAGTGGAGCGAGCTTTGAGACGCGTGCAGCCAAGCAAGCGAACACCTGCATCTCCCGCCTTTTCACGCATCTCCCGCCACTCACTCGTTCAAGTTCCTCTTGGTTATCTCAGAGTAGGGTCATCGCGTAAGTAATCTGTGTTGTGTTTAGCTCTTTTTTCATTAGTGCAGTTATTTTGCCAATTTCTGTTTGCAGAGTGAAGTGAAAAAAACAAATGAAAAAAAATTGTAGCAATAAGTGTAATGGCAAAGGGAATAAAAAAATAAAATGTAAAAAAAAAATTGCAGCAATTAAGTTTAGCGATAAAGTGAATTAAAAAAAAAAATTGTATCAATTACATTTAGCGATAAAATGTGATGAGACCTTCAAATCTCCTCCGCCTATCTACTCCACCACACACCTCCACCACTGCCGCCACCTCCACCCACGTCCACACAGAATCTTCCGTAAGCCGAAGTCGTCTCATCTCCAAGGTAAATACACTTTATAAACCAGTTTATTTATTTATATTCTATTTTATTATCTTTGTATAAGTTTTGTATTAACTTATTATTTATAAATACATTTCTCATTTTTAAAACTACGTAACAAAGAAATTAGGGTGTTTGGGGGGGGGGGGGCTGGAACTGATTAATGGTATTTTATTAATTTCAATGGGAAAATTGTTTTGATATACGAGCAAACCGAGTTACGAGCTCGGTCACAGAACGAATTAAACTCGTATGTCAAGGTATTACTGTATATTATATATATTTCTATATATTATATATATATTTATATATTATATATATAAGTAGGGTGGATACTGATTCTGGCTCACTTTTCCCATGTAAATGAATGGGGGATTTTCAGCGATTCACATTTTTTTTCCCCTAAAATTACACCCCCTTTTTATCCCAGGTATATTTGTTTGTCTCCCTTTTAACCTAGGGGCATTCTATTCAAATAACCAATGCGACAACATAAAGATTGGTTCAAGTAGCAACGTAGTAATGTGGTTTGTTCAAGGTGATTCTGAAGAGATATCTGAACCTGAAAGCCTAGGGACACTCCTTTTCAAATAACCAATGCATATTGTTTAGCTCACTCATTGAACCTATAAACATTTGTTCATTCTCAATTCCTTCAATAGTTTAATTTTCTTTGTACAATAATCCCCATCTAAAATATTTAAAAATAAAACATTTTGAATCTTTATATTTTTCAAGATACCCCTTTTGTGCCATTACGAAATGATATACTTCTCTTAATTGATCTCATCTGACCACTCCTTGAGCCACATATCATTTGAGATTATTAGTAAATTGTTTTTCCATTGTTCAATTGATAACCATCGAAGTTTCAGTCCGTGCCGTGAAAATGAGGAAGTGTTTTTCGACACGGCCGTGCCGTAAAAATGAGGAAACTGTTTTTGCACAGTCATGCTGTGAAAAAACAAGAACTATTCTGTGATCCAAGGTCTCAAGCCCAGGCTCCATTTTAAACATTTCTTTGCTGGCAATGGTGTACTGTACTGTCTTCAGTGGAATGAGCTTGTTTGCAGTTCGAATATTTGTATGGAACTAAACCTCAACTTGATGTACGGATTCAAACCTATTATCTGTTGAGGTAAGATTTTATTTTCCTATTTTCAGTTCCTTTTAAACATCGACTCATTTAATAATTAAATAACTTAATTAATACTATATTTTCTCTCACAGGAAATTGTATCTGAATGCAATATCAAAATACCGATTTTGCCACAACTTGGGGCGAAATTGTTGGCTGGTTTGAAGACCTTATGAGCGACCAAGACCCACAGAACAAGCTCGATCTTGATGACCCAACCAAAGAGTTATACGTTGGAGACCTCATGAGCGACCAAGACCCACAGACGAGCTAGGCCTTGAGTGGGATGAGCTTGTTTGCAGTTCGAATATTTGTATGAACTAAACCTACAACTTGATGTACTGGATTCAAACCTATTATCTGTTGAGTAAGATTTTTATTTTCCTATTTTCAGTTCTTTTAAACATCGACTCATTTAATAATAAAATAACTTAATTAATACTTATATTTTCTCTCACAGGAAATTGTATCTGAAATGCAATATCAAAATACCGATTTGCCACAACTTGGGGCGAAATTGTTGCTTGTTGAAGACCTTATGAGCGACCAAGACCACAGAACGAGCTCGTCCTTGATGACCCAACCAAAGAGTTATACGTTGGACCTCATGAGCGACCAAGACCCACAGAACGAGCTTGACTTGAGTGGGATGCTTTGGGGTTCCTTGGATATCGACTATTTGTATGGAACTAAACTTTCAAGCTGATGAATTGATTCAACCTATTATCTGTTGAGGTAAGATTTTTATTTTCCTATTTCAGTTCCTTTAAACATCGACTCATTTAATAATTAAATAACTTAATTAATACATTATTATTTCTCTCACAGGAAATTGTATCTGAAATGCAATATCAAATACCGATTTTGCCACAACTTGGGGCGAAATTGTTGGCTTGGTTGAAGACCTCATGAGCGACCAAGCCCACAGAACAAGCTCGATCTTGATGACCCAACCAAAGAGTTATACGTTGGTGATTCATGAGCGACCAAGACCCACAGAACAAGCTAGGCTTGAATGGGATGAGCTTGTTTGCAGTTCGAATATTTTGTATGGAACTAAACTTCAAGTTGAAGAATTGGATTCAAAACTCTTATCTGTTGAGGTAAGATTTTATTTTCCTATTTCAGTTCTCTTTTAAGCATCGACTCATTTATAATTTAAATTACTTAATTAATACATTATTATTTTCTCTCGCAGGAAATTGTATCTGAATGCAATATGAAAATACCGATTTTGCCACAACTTGGGCGAAATTGTTGGCTTGGTTGAAGACCTCATGAGCGACAAGACCCAAAAACGAGTTCGTCTTCGATGACCCAACCAAAGAGTTATACCATGAGACTTGGAAAGTTGGGTTTATTTTGGCGACTTGAAATGCTATCACTCTTTGGAGTCTAAACCTATCGATGTAGTTCTTTGTTGATGGTGCTTGATGGAGCAAGATCAAGAAAGTTCTGGGAAGAAAGTGCAGGCTTACTCCCCCTTTCTACGTCATCAAACCTGAAAGCCAGACAGAATTGGAAGAAGAGAAAAAAAAACGTAAAAAAATAATATAGGTGGAAATCTCATTTTGAAAAAGACATTGTGTTGGGCGAGGATTGATTTGGGTTGAGATTTTGAATTGAGGGTTGGGACACACACACACACACACACACACACACACACACACACACACGCACACCACACACACATACACAAATGCATACACACACACGCACACACACACGCAATGACACACCACACGCAACACACACACACACACCAACAACCACGACACCACACACCACGCATACACACACACGCTACCACGCACGCACACACACACACGCACACCACGACACACCACACACACACACGCACGGCACACACGCACACACACAAATGCATACACACACACGCACGCACACACACGCACACGCACACACGCACACGCGCACATGCACACACGCACACACACACACGCACACACGCATACACACACACACATCAACAAACAAAGTTAAGCTTGACTATTCAGTTGAGGATTCTGTGTTGGGGTTCACAGATCTAGAACGTCCCCCTTGACACATATATCTGTTTTATACACCTCGGACTTGGCCTCGAGTGTCCACAAAGGTGTATAGCAGGAGGGAGTGAAGCGCAACCCATTGCTCCCATTGCACACACATTATATACTGTTATACATCTCGACTTGGCCCTCGAGTGTCCACAATGGTGTATAGCAGGAGGAGTGAAGCGCCAACCCATTGCTCCATTGCACACACATTATATACTTTATACATCTCGGACTTGGCCCTCGATGTGTCCACAATGGTGTATAGCAGGAGGGAGTGAAGCGCCAACCCATGCTCCCATTGCACACACATTATATACTGTTATAACATCTCGGACTTGGCCCTCGAGTGTCCACAATGGTGTATAGCAGGAGGAGTGAAGCGCCAACCCATTGCTCCCATTGCACACACATTATATACTGTTATACATCTCGACTTGGCCCTCGAGTGTCCACAATGGTGTATAGCAGGAGGGAGTGAAGCGCCAACCCATTGCTCCCATTGCACACACACCACACACACACACACGCACACCACACGTGACACACACGCATACACACGCACACACACACACACACACGCACACCACACACACGCACACACAACATACGCACACACGCGCACACACGCACACACACCACACACACCACACACACACACACACACACACGCGCACACAACACGCGCATACACACACACACGCACCACACCACACACACGCACACACACATACATACATACGCACCACACACCACACACACACACACACACCATCAACAAACAAATTTAGCCTTGACGATTCAGTTGAGGATTCTGTGTTTGGGGTTCACAGATCTAAGAACGTCCCCCCTTGACACACATTATATACTGTTATACACCTCGGACTTGCCTCTAGTGTTCCACAAAGGTGTATAGTAGGAGGAGTGAAGAGACAACCCATTGCTCCATGGGTATTATCTGCTTAGTTTTGTCTTTTGTAATTCCTGTGAATAAAATGAACCTAAAACTCTCCCCTCCAAATCATAATATCTTATAAGTCCAAGGAACCGTATCTATTACATCAACAATTTTAAAAAGTTCGTTAGTCCATCGTTTTACGAAAACCTTTTTCAAAATGAGATTTCCCACCTGTAATTCTTACGATATCACCACTTTGAACTTAGGTTTTCTGACATAATCTCTTTTTTCATATTTTAAATTTTGTAAATGTTTCTGATGGTTTCATATTTGTTGACGTATGAATCGTGTTATTATACTTATCCACAATATCCTGAATAAAAGATGACCATTGTTGTGACCGAGTTGTGTGAATTT
Organism: Eptatretus atami; assembly: GCA_035128595.1. Classification (NCBI taxonomy): domain Eukaryota; kingdom Metazoa; phylum Chordata; class Myxini; order Myxiniformes; family Myxinidae; genus Eptatretus; species Eptatretus atami. Next base: position 115,781,360 of record CM068958.1, on the reverse strand, counting down.
TTATATAGTCTCTCTTTTAAGGTACGATTAATCGTTCAACAACAACCGCCTTCCCTTCATTAAAGGTCCTGTATAATGTAATACTTTATTTTTTTAGAAAATTCATAAATGTCTTGTTAAAACTCTCTACCCTCATCAGTCCACAATTTTTTAGGTTTTCTCTTACTTTTATTAAATATCTGTTGAAAGGCTAACATAAGAGTATTACCTGTTTTGTTTTTTAAAGGGGCAACCCATGGTATCTACTCCTCAAATCAATAACGGTTAAGCATACTTGTACCCCTTATCATTATTGAGTTCAATCAAATCAGCAGACCAGATATAATCAACTTCCTTGGAATAAACTTTCCTCTCTGAAACTCTTGTGATAATTGTTTATGTAATTCATCAGCTAATTGCTCTTCAGTCTTAATGACAATCATTAGACCTATACGTTTTTTGAATTTCCAAGTCCAAGTTTCAATTTAGCCGGATCATCTTCTTCACGGATGAACCTATCACTTTTTCTCTCTCAAGGTGGATTTTGTATCAGAGACAAATTATAACAACATTTCTCTATCAGCTTCATGCTTTTCTTCTAAAGTTGTGGTATTCCCGTAATCAATATCGTGTCTCATGCACACTCATCAACCCTATTGATAGGTTTACTCCATGGTTAGTGATTGTCTGCCTCATCTAATCTTTATCCAAGTTTTGTGCTGGACCACAGAAGAATACCCTGGTAGATGTAATTCCCCCGGTATTCAGTCGTTGTAAATTTACTTCCTGATAAAACTTTTTATATATCCTCCGAGTTGTGTTGGAGATAAATTGATTTTTTTTTGAACCACACACCGAACATATACCTTTTGTATAACCTGTTATTTTTACTTTTAAAATATGAGATAATTTTTGTATTAGTTTTCTTTTTACATTTGAGGACAATAACTCATTTATTTATGAGAAAATTCCGACAGAGTGCAAAAACCTTTTTGTTTCCCACATGCACATTGAATCTTAATTTTTAAAACATAAATAATTTTCAGAAATGCCTTCATCTCTCCTCCATTTATTTAAGAAAAAAATAAAAACTTTAATTAACATCAATATCCTCTCCTGAAAACGATGTCAATAGTCTTGTCGAAATATTGCAAATAGACTTGTCAATTCTTTGTTTTCCTCCTCGGTGGGTTGAGTTATTTTCTTTAATACCCCTAATCTTTTTTTAATCTCACTGGTTTCCATATTTTGATATTTATTCATTCCTCTCTCTTTCCTCCCTCTCCTCCCTCTCTCTTCTCTCTTTCCTCCCTTCTCTTCTCCCTTTCCTCCCTCCTCTCTCTCTCTATTCTCCCTCTTCCTCCTTCTCTTTCTTCTCTCTTTCCTCTCTCTCTCTTTTTCCTTTTCCTCCTCTTCTCTCTCTTCAACTCCTTCCTCGTCCCTTACTATCCTTGAATCACTTACACCCATAGAATATCATACATATATTCATCAGGATTTCTTGTTATTCCTGTATCCAAATAATTTTTTTTACAACAGGAAACCAATAAAATTTCTTTTGAATTTCTAAAAGAGCCTTACTTTTCTTAACTTTATAATTTTTTCATTATTTAACATTTTAGTTAATTCCAAAGTTGTCGGTTTATCAACATCAGCATAAAGCCAATCTTTATTGAAAATACATCATTCTTATGTTGTAGAACATATTATTAAATACCGAATACCCTTTCTTGAAGGTAGCTTGGACACAGAAATGATAATTTTCTTGAAGCCTTCTTGCCGTCATTTATGTATTAGAATATATGTTAGAATAATATTATGACAACGAAACACCTCCCCATCTCCCATAGTTAAATCATTTTGTATTTCCCTCTTATTACATATAATCCTGTTTTTGCTTTTTCATGATATAAACAAGAGCAAAACCATTATTATATTTACCCTTATTAAATTCTTTTATTTTTGTTTATAATCGTGGACCCACAGAACTCATTCTCGATCCAAGTGGATAATATTCTTCCTTACGAGACTATTTTAATTGTTCCAGGTCTTCGAGGTTAATTTTAAATGACCAATTATACCCTAAATCATTCATATCATACCCCCATTGTTCTATTCTCATACAAATGATACGCCCTTCTTTATAAAAATTATTTTAATTCGAACTGTGAATTCTGTAATGACCTGGAGATAATATCAACACTTCTGTATCTTGGAATACACGGCCTTTTTATTTAAGGATATATATTGTGATAAATCGCTTAATCTCACCCAAGTCATTCGCGTCAGTCGGGCTTGGATAATTTTTTTAATTTATAAGCATTTTTCATGTTAATATTTGGTTTATTATATTTATGTCGTTCAGTCTGTGCCTTTGTGTAATAATTTGATAAATCAATATCCAGTTCTGAGATACACCAAGATAGAACCATCTTTACCAACATGTTCATTTATATTAGATTAAAAATAATATCATAAAATTTTTTATTATTTTGAGTTGAAAACACATATAGACATAATTGACCACAACACTTAGAAATTAATTATTGGACTTGAAGATTTGATAAACACCATTCTGTAAGAATTTTATAACTTCAACAGGTGGTGGAAGACCAAAACTATAAAATAATATTTGTCTTGACTATTAAAAATACAAACCCAATGAGAACCTTTCCCAATTAATATCTTCTAAGTTCATAATAATATTCTTTGTATGTTTCGGCACATTTGTTAATTCATCTCTCATACAAATAACCACATTATGAATTTTTAATTTCTTACAATATTTGACAAGTTGTAAATTTGATTTGTATTCTTTCCAAATTCTTTAAACCACTCATCAATGCTCATTTATTTATTAGAAAGAATAAACCATTACCCCTTTTAGTTAATTTTACACCTGCTTGTGCGATAGAAGAAAGCATATCTCCAACTAAAATCTGCGCTTTATCAGGCAGACCTTCAAGTTTTCAGCAAAATCTACAATTACACCACTTCCACTAATTTGTTTCTCCAACTCTTTGTTATTCTTTCCAATTCTTTTTGAGCCTGGAGTTGAGCCTTCCTTTCATTGGCAGTTTTCACCGCTGTGAAATACAACCCGTCAATGCTCCAACCGCACTTAACCAGCAAATAAAGGAATTAGAAATGGGAGAAATCCTCCACTCGTCTCTCTTATGAATATTGTTTCACATTGGTTTTGTCATTTTATTTTAAGTGAGCCAGTATCATTCAAGATTTAACCTTTCTCTTGTGAGCAAACATCAATTCTTACTGCTCCTTCTCTGAATTGTATTACGTTAATCGTACAAGGCTTTTGATTTGAACACAAGATGATAGTTTATGAAGATTGATTTGATAGCATATACCCCGTTGGTACTTTGCCACTCATTTATTTAACAAAAAATTACGTGAACGAATCATAACACCATTATCTGTATTAATCTTCAATTCTGTTTCTTCCAAAAGCAAACAATATGTATCAACTTCTTCACTCTCTCCTCTTTCAATGTATAGGGAAGTATCCACTCGATTAGACTTTATAGTTTCCTTTGAGCGCTCAGGTCAAACGCATAGATTGTATACAAACTTTTAAATGGTCATATCCAAAATAGGTTCTTTATTTCCAATACTTTCACACACCTTTGTAAGACTTGATGCTTCAGCAAAATCATTTTTTTTCCCAATTAATTTCCAATCTATCTCGTGGATAAAAAAGTTCCATCTAGAGAAACGCGAAGTTGTTTCACCTTAGCATTATCACTCATGCATTATTCTTATCAGCGCAGTATCACCATCTGCTTTTTTAAAAATGATCCACAATATCGTGGCTTTCCTTCCAGAACACCCAAATTCCACGTGTAAGTGGTTTGGTTAAGTTTAACGTGTTGACATCTTCTTTTGAGTATGATACACTGAGTGGTTTCTTTGAGTTAAGTCTTCGTTCAACATCTCTTCTGTTTTAAGATTAGGAGTATATTCACTAATATACCAACTCATTTCATTCAATTACAAATTTATTCTGCTCACCAAAAGACTACCAACACCAAAAAGCAATCTATTTTCATTATCATTCCTTTGGAGTTGAAATCTAATTTTAAGACCATACAGAACTTTATCATGATCACAAATCCAAATATACCTTTAAGAGGAACTGCCACAGTAAAACTATTACTGCTTTTGTGTCATCATTATACACTCCTTTCCTTTGAGTATATCCAGGGTCTGTGGTTTCCGTTGACATATCAGGAATAAAACCTTCGACAGACCCCTTTCCCATTCTATCACTGAATGTAAGAGTGTAAATTTCATCATTTCAGATACAGCAGAGACATAATCAACCGCTTCAACTTCTTGTGTCCAATGTACAAACGCACACTATCAAACATTTTCCAGAGAAATCATTTACGAGTGTAGCATTTGTGTTATTCCAGCTTAGTGAATTAAATTTACACAACAAGAAACTTTCGATAGATTCAAATAGGTTTGTTGATTATTTATTTCAAAACTTTTGTACCATTGCATTCCAGTCTGTTCCAGTTATTGCATTTACCTTGAAGTAATCTTCTTTTTAGTGGAGTTTGAGATAATAATAGTATCATCCAAATCATAGATACTATCAATTGCTTCCATACTTGTATTTATTTAGGAAAAAAGATGTTAAAACTTTGAAACCCTGACCCAAGTATTTAATTATTTCTGTCGTCTTGGGGACAACTGAGTTTACCTTTTTAATTTCTTTAATTGCTTGTAATTTATGAGATTCCTTTGGCATCTTTATACTCTTTATAGCACCTGCTACATTTCCACGCAGAAGCAGAGTGAACCAATTAGGTCTTTATGTTTAAGAATAGTTGAACCGATACCCATTAGAGTATCAATTATCCCATCTCCTCTAATTGATGTCCGACCCTTTGTCTCTTAGGTTTATAGTATCCTCTACCAAGATACATACCTTCGCCCTTGTAGTATGGGGAAAGGAACATCCATCCCTGTATTATTTTATATTTTCCAACTCGTGTTTCCTCACAATAACCATCGTATTTATTTATGGAAAACTTCACGTAGGTGAATTCTGAGGTGGATAAACTTCTCCATTAAAGAAATCATACGATTATCTTGGTCGGTTATCCTAAAATTTACTCTGTGAATGGTTTTTCCTGACACAGGAGATAAACCAAATTTTTGGGTTCCATAATGAATTTATAACCAATTGGGGTTGAGTATGCGCTGAATGAAAATATTGTATTTGTTTTTATTCCATTCTTATAAGCACCATCAATCAATCACAGTGAATTAATACCGAATTTATTCCTGAGGATATTTGAATGACATTATCACTGTAAAACGTCCATTAGTTTCAATCTTTTTGAGGAGAAACCCAATAACTCTCTGAATGAATATCAATTGTGAAATCAACCTGTAGTTATTTTTAAGTTTAATCGTTGATTTTGAAGATTTTTTTAATATCTATAACAAATTTTTTGGTTCATCACCCTGTTCTTTCATTAAGACGAGGCAATTTCGGAAGATATTTGAGAAATCTCATAGCTCCGGGTGAAACTGTTATCGTTTTGTATCCACTTCCCGGATTATAACTAAACTTGTCATTTTTCTCGTTATATAATAAAGGTATTATAAGTTTCCATGGACAATAAAGTGCCTCATATTCTTTGTTGTGTCAAGTTGTAGTGGTATGGGAATGAAGATGTGTGGTCGCTTGTTGTGAAATTGAAACTAAGGATTGTGCTTCTCATCTTATTTAATATGAGATAAAATGTCTTATATTGATATTTATTAATTATTTTCATGTTCATCAACTGGTCTAAAATGGCTGATGCTTCATTAAAACAATTGTTATTCCCAGCCTTCTTACTGCTAACAACAATAACAGTCCATTAACTATTGTGATGGGTCATTTGGAAGAAAACTAACACCTGAACCAAGGATACTTAAAGCCTGGATAATGTGTTTCTCCTTCTCATTCTTCCTACTTTACCAGAAAGAATAACCCTATAATCAATAGAGTTCAGCAGATCAATATATACTTTATCATCATTATTTCTCAATCAATCGTTTATCAATATACTTTGATTCATCCTCACAGTTGAACCTTGTCTTCCATTTTTGTGAGAAGAAACATTAATCTCGGAGTTAGTTTGACAGGGGTCGAGCAGAACTCAAGAACCTTAATTCATCATTAAATATCAATACCTTTTCTTGAACAAGATGAAATATTGCTATATGTTCTTGTGGAATGAGCCCTGCTTTGGTTTTTGAATCCGCTGAATATTCATTGTTTGAAGAGCATTCACAATATAATCAGGGGGTCGATTCACTCTTCTTCCAGTTGTTGAAATAATCCTTCATCATCATATTCTAATTCTCCTATATGCTCTTAATTCTTCCTCCGTCATTGACTGAAATCTTTTAACATTTGAGCTTTCTAGGAGTATATTTTATTGTGGGAACTGTGGAAACATCTATAATTTTCTTGGGAAGTTTTAAAAGTGGTTTAAAAAATTTCTCTTGTTTCTTTCAAATGCTTCTTCACCCGTTATTTTTGCCTGCGTTTCTTCTTTAATGTCTTCCTGTTGTTTTACAACTTTTTGAAACCAACTCTTGATGTTCCCTAAATCTTCTTGCTCTTTCTTTCGCATCCATTTATTTATTGAAAAATATCATTTAATATCTCATCTTGTTTCACAACAATATATTTATATTTTTCAGTCGTGTGTTTCATGTAATCCCCAAATTCCTTTTACTATATAATGTAGAACAATTGTCTCTCCAAAATTGTTAATATCTATTGAATTTAACTTGAATAAAATAAAAGTATTAGCATTGTTTCTGATGGAACGACGAGGAAGTTGAAAGTACGATTGACTAAGATAAATACAATTACAAAAGAATGTCTCCCTCTTGTGTAGTTAGCTGTCCATTACCGTTTGGTTTCTCTCATTAACACAATCATCAAAGATAACGGTTTTTTTGGATTTATCCAAATCTTGGGAGACGGTATATCATCCGTATTATCACTAAGATACAAGTTATCGGTTTGTTTTCTTTTTACATCTCTGTGTATCACAAAATAGTTGTATTATATCTTCAATGTTATAATCATTTAGGTTTTTTTGAAGTTTAAATAAACCGATTATATCTTCTTTTTGAAGTCCAGCATTAAAACCTTGTGAGAGTAGTTGATATTCTGGTTGAAAACTCGACTTTGTGAAAATTATTAAATTATCATAATCTAAAAAGTTTGGAGTGAGGAGCATCTTTAAAAGTAAGCAGGTTTTCCACATCCACTTGAACCAACTATGAGGCATCTTAATGAATTTGGGAGATTTTTATGATTGTTAAATTTATCTTATTTTCCCAATGGGTAAAAATCATTCATTTATATATTTGGAAAACAGGTATTTTAATTTATCATTGGCTTTTTTAGAAACTCTGTATTTTATCCTAAGTTCAGGTTTAATTTCAAGATAATCCATTATTTTATTTATGCAATATTTGTGTTGATATTTCCCTGAAATCACATCCATGAATAATATATAACAACAATCCTTTGAACATTTCTCTAATACGTTCAGTTTCTTCCCTTGTAAGGAAAGGTGTGTTATCACCCTCATACTTTACATTCATTTCTCTAATCAATCTTGTTAAAGTAATTCATTTTTGGTGTAAATCTAAAAGAATTATTTCCTTTTTATATTTTTTATTATCATTAATTAGAAGATGATCACAGAATATACATTGTTTAAGGCTTTTGACTCTGTGTTAATCCCCGTCTTTCACACGCAGGACAATTCTCAATTTGTCATATGGAGAATCAGGGAATTCAAGAGGCTCAAAATCGAGTAAACTATTCATATTATAAAGTAAAACTTTACTTAAACTGAAATTCATCTTCGATATCTTTCGATACTTTCAGAATCATCTATACTTCATAACTATCGTTTGAACACAACTCTCGGTATCATAACCATCGTTTGAATGCAAACTCTCGTATCATAATCACTCTCATAATCTTCAAAATCTTCAGTTGAATATTTACTCATATTTAATTAGTAGAAAAAACATTACCATCGATATCTATATACTTTTTTCATTAACAGATTCAACTGCTACTTTTTTATATTAAAGGTAATTTTAAAATGATCCTTAACTACAATTGAACGAAATGTCATTTCACCTGATATGTTAACATCCTTTATTTCATCAGGATTTATATCTTTGAGGTTGTTGAAAAAAATACAAATTTCTCCTTGCATATTACAGATGGTCTTATCTTTTCTTTCTAAAGCTTCATCCAGAAGGTTTTTATTTTTTGATACTTTTCTTTTCATTGCTTTTTCTAGTTTTGAATTTATTGCCAGAAGGAGAGGAGAAACTTTGTTAGAGATACTTTAATTGATGTCTTCCAGGTATACTAAAAGCCCTTACACTGAAGTAAATTGAAGAACTCATATCATTCGCCATAATTGTTTTATCCAATAGTTATTATATTTATCTTGTTCAATTTTAATCCTTGACATATTTCTCAGTATCTTTAACAAATGAAGAGATTGATTGAAATTGTCTTTTGTTCTTGAAACATTGTATTATTAAGTGAAAAAGTTGGAGGATAAAATGGTTTTAAGCACAGATTCACCTGTAAAATGAACGAAATTTTCATCAAGAAAATTTTAGTTTAAGCACAAATTCACCTGTAAAATAAACGAAATTTTCATCAAGAAAATTTTAGTTTAAGCGAGATTCACCTGTAAAATAAACGAAATTTTCATCAAGAAATTTTAGTTTAAGCACAGATTCACCTGTAAATAAACGAAATTTTCATCAAGAAAATTTTAGTTTAAGCACAGATTCACCTGTAAAATAAACGAAATTTTCATCAAGAAAAATTTGTTTAAGCACAGATTCACCTGTAAAATAAACGAAATTTTCATCAAGAAAATTTTAGTTTCAGCAAAGTTTTATTATATAAATATGGTGAATACAACGTACTGCGATGTTTGTAATCACGAATATAAACATTATAGAAACACCTCCGAACAACAAACACACATTTAATCTATTTCATAAAATATCTCCTCTTGAGTTGGAAAGAAAACATTGTGATATCTGCTCAAAGGATGTTTGAAGAGTAGTTATAATAGACATCTTCAATCACAAAAACACAAGAAAATGAGTTTTAAAGTAAAGGGAGACTATCATATTGAAAACACTGATGGGCATTTAAAGGGCAATAAAAATAAGGTTTTCAATTTGGAGAACCGGTCCATCATCAATAGCTGAATCAATTGAAATAGTGAAACCTGATGTTGAAAAAGTTATTAAAAAGACATTAAAAGAAATGAAAACTTTAAAGTTTTATATGGGAGTGAAAATGAATATGAAAAGACAAGATGAAGAACAAATCCTTATATGAGAACAGATCTTCATTTTATAACATCATTTCAAGAATTTTTGAATAGTGTTTATGAAGAACTATCAAGACAAGAGGAGGATGTTGATAATACAGTGGTAGGAAGTGGATTCAATATTTAAAAAATCATCTTTTTAGATATACACATTCTAAAATCAAACCTCTTAAAGCTTCTTCTTATATTGAATTACCAAAAGAAATAAAACTAAAGAAGGCAGTTGTTAATATTAAGAACAATGATAATAAATGTTTCTCTGGTCTGTTCTTGCTCACTTACATCCACCAAAATGTAATTCAGAAAGAGTAAAACAATATATGAAATATGAGAATACCTTGGACATTAAAGATTTTAAATTCCCAATGCCACTAACAGATATTCCTAAATTGAGAAAAAGAATAATCTTTCTATTAATGTATATGGATTAACGGATACAAACAAAGTTCAAAATAAAAATTTCAAACAACTATAAAAATGAAGAAACACACATTGATCTTTTATATTTTAGTGTTGGAAAGAATTCACATTACACATACATCAATAATTTATCAAGATTAATCTCTTCTCAGGTATTCAGAACAGCAAACAAAATATATCCTTGTAAGCGATGTCTTAATTCATTTCATACAAAGAACGATTAGAACAACATTCAAATATTGTAGTAATCATAAATCAGCTGTAATTACAATGCTTAAACCTGGTGAAAAGATTTCTTTTGAAGATTATAATAAATCTATCATGCACCCATTTGTAATAACGCTGATTTTGAGTGTATCCTTAAAAAGATAAATACTGCTTCTCCTAATCCAAAAGAATCATATACAAATAATATTCAAAAACATATTCCTTGTGGCTTCTGTTATATATCAAATCATCTGTTGGAGAAAACTATAATAAACTTGAACATTATCGTGGAAAAAATGCTTCACAAGAGTTTGTAAAACGATTAGAAAAGGATTGTATAAGACTAACTAAATTAATGAAAGAAACAAATGAACCGATGAAATTAACCAAAGAGAAAATTTAGAATTTAGAAAGAACAATATCTGTCATATTTGTGAGGAGGAAATTGAGGAGTCTAAAGTTAGGGATCATTGTCATCTTACTGGTAAATATAGAGGTCCAGCTCATTCCTGTTGTAATCTTAATTATAAATTACCTTCTTTTATTCCAGTCTTTCTTCACAACAGCGCCAACTATGATACACATCTATTTATAAATGAACTTTCAAAACACCAGGGAATATTTGCCATAACAAACAAAGTCAAAAGTATATTTATTTGCAAAAATGATATTCACAAAACCTATAACTCGTATTAGGTTTCTAGATTCTTACAAGTTTATGGAACACCACTAGCCAACCTAGCATCAAATCTAAGCTCCACAGGCTCTTTTCCAAATCTTAATTCATTCTTTCCAAAAGAGGAAATTCTAACTAAAGAGGAAATTCAGATTAAAGAGAGAATTCAAAGTAAAGAGGAAATTCTAATTAATGAGGAAATTAATGAAGAAATTCTTACTGAAGATGAAATTCTAATTGTAAAGAAAATTCAAACAATGAATGAAATTCTAACTAAAGAAAATTCTGATTATAGATGAAATTCTGGTTAAAGAGGAATTCTAACTCGAGAGGAAATTCAAACAAGGAATGAAATTCAAAGTAAAGAGAAAATTCTTACAAGGAAGGGAATTTATCCTTATGATTATATGAATTCATTTATGAGAATTAAAGAAACACAACTTCCTTCAAAAGAAGTTTCTATAATAACCTTTATGAAAGAGATAAGTGATAAGGAATATAAACACGCAAAGAAATTGGAAAATATTTAAGATAAAGAACCTTGGAGAATATCATGATTTGTATCTAAAAACAGATGTTTTATTGTTAGCTGATGTGTTTGAAATTTAGATCACTCTGTCATAATAAAAATTGTTATGGATTAGATCCTGCCCACTATTTCACAGCTCCTGGTTTAGCTTGGAGTGCAATGTTGAAAATGACAAAACAAGATATTGATTTAATCAGTGATGTAGATATGCTTTTGATGATTGAGAAGTCTAAGAGAGGTGGAATATCACAAGTATGTTCAAAAAGATATGCTAAAGCAAATAATAAATATCTTCCAAATTATAAGAGTGAAAAAGATAGTAATTATTTGGTATTTTGATGCTAATAATTTGTATGGATGGGCAATGTCTCAATCTCTGCCTTATGGTAAATTAGAGTGGGTGGAAGAAAAGGATTATGAAAGGCTTTGATGAATATTGTTATTTCTTCTCAAGAGGAATTGAATGAGGAGGAAGAAGGTTATTATTTGAAGTTGATTTGAAGTACCCAAGTAATCTTCATAATAAGCATAAAGATCTTCCTTTTGCATGTGAGAAAGAAACCCCAAAGAAAGAATGGTTAAGTGATTATCATAAAAGTTTTAATATTAAAGGAAAATCAACAGAAAAGTTATTAAAACATTTTATGATAAAGAGGGATATGTTTGCATCAAAGGAACTTGAGACAATATTTATCTGCTGGGTTGAGAGTAGCTAAAATTCATAGAGTTTTAAAATTTAAACAAAGTCCTTGGATGAAAAAGTATATTAAATTCAATACAGATATGAGAGCAAATACAAAGTAAAATTTGAAGAGGACTTTTATAAATTAATGAATAATGCTGTATTTGGAAGACTATGGAAAATGTTAGAAACAGGCAAAACATTAGATTCGCAACATCTTGGAAAGAAGCTTCTAGATTGATAAATAAACCAAGTTTTGAGAGAGAAGAGGTTTTTTCAGAGAACTTTTCTGCTATTCATATGAAAAAGGAAAGTATTGTAATGGATAAACCAATTTATATTGGAACAGCAGTTCTTGATTTATCAAAGATATTGATGTATGATTATTTGTATAATGACTTAAAGAAAGAGTATGGTGAAAATGTTTCATTGTTGTATATGGACACTGATAGCTTTATTCTAGATATAAAAACTGATGATGTTTATAACGATATGAAGAAAAATATTGGAGTGTATGATACAAGTAATTTTAGTAAGAAGAGTGAGTTATTTTCAAAAAAGAATGAAAAGGTTATTGGTAAGTTTAAGGATGAGTTGGGTGGAAAAGTAATGAGTGAGTTTATTGGATTGAGAGCAAAGGCATATGCTTATAAGTATGGTGATCAGATTGATAAAAGGTTAAAGGAATAAAGAAATATGTAATAAAGAAATCAATAACTTTTAGAATTATTATATTGTTTGATGAATAAGAAAGAAGAATATAGGAAAATGAATACAATAAGAAGTTATAAACATAAGATATATAGTGAAGAAGTAAAAAAAGGCATTAGGAGCCTTTGATGATAAGAGATTTATTTTGAAAAATGGAATAGATTGTGTTCCATATGGATATTGTATGATAGAGTGAATAGAATAGATTGTGTTCCATATGGACACAAGTTTTAACGATGGGAAGATGGGTTAGGGTTTTTAAGGGCTACCGCCACGTTTTTCACGGTATATAAATGGTCGAACCAAGTATTAATCAAACTAAAGAGTGGAGAAAATCTCAGTCTTGGTATATAAATGGAAAACATAATGAATGTGGAAAATATCAAATAAGTCTTATTGAAAAAATAACTAAAACAAAGGTAAATAAAACAAATAAGCGAATCAATTTAAAAACAATGAGTTGGAGGATGTAAAGAAAATAATAAATATCCTTGAATGGACTGAAAACTTCGATGGTTATCAATTGAACAATGGAAAAAACAATTTACTATAATCTCAAAATGATATGTGGCTCAGGAGGTGGTCAGATGAGATCATTAAGAGAAGTATATCATTTCGTAATGGCACAAAAGGGTATCTTGAAAAATATAAAGATTCAAATGTTTTATTTTTAAATATTTTAGATGGGATTATTGTGCAAAGAAAATTAAACTATTAAAGGAATATGAGAATGAACAAATGTTTATAGGTTCAATGAGTGAGCTAAACAATATGCATTGGTTATTTGAAAAAGAGTGTCCCTAGGCTTGCATGTTTCAGATATTCTTCAGAATCACCTTGAACAAACCACATTACTACGTTGCTACTTGAACCAATCTTTATCTTGTCGCATTGGTTATTTGAATAGAATGCCCCTAGGTTAAAAGGGGAGACAAACAAATATACCTTGGGATAAAAAGGGGTGTAATTTTAGGGGAAAAAAATGTGAATCGCTGAAAATCCCCCATTCATTTACATGGGAAAAGTGAGCCAGAATCAGTATATCCACCCTACAATATATATATATATATATATATATATATATATATATATATATAATATATATATAAACCTCTATGTACATTGCCTACCCCTAGCTCCTCGATAAACCTAAACAAATTTGGTTTTTCTGAAGCTTAGGGATCCAGAAAAACAGGAATACATAATATTCTTTACATTTAATATTTAAATTATGACCCAAAACTTCCTGATGCTTGGCTGTAATGTCTTGGAAAAGCTTTTGCATGGAACATATGTGGTATTTTCTGTACTCGTAAAAGTAACTATCATTACCTGACTCGACTCACTTAACAAAACCTCTATGTAAATTTTTTTACAAATGACCACAAAATTTTTTGCTGCTTTATCCGCCGGAGCTATAATGACTGAAGCTATGACTTGACCATCTTGAACAATGTTATCGACAAACCCTGGGACATGCCAATCAATTTTTCTCTCAGCTGTGTATGCTCATGTTGCTTTTAGAAATTTCACCCTGTATTATGAGTGTGTTTTAAGTAATCAGTCTTTAAATGTTGGCCATGAAGGGATGGGCCTTGTCCTATTTAGAAGAGCTCGGTGAAGGTGTCTTGTCTAATTGTTCCCTTCCATGAACCAAGTAAGGCTGAGCAAGAAGGGGGATGACACAACACATACCACCCCCTCCCCCCAACAGGGAGATGACTTCCCCCTCCCTGTAGCTGTCAATCGACATGCAAATGATGGCTATTGGTCCATCGCTGTCAGTCAATATGCAGAGGACAGTCATTGGTTTGTTGTGGTCAGGCAACATGTATGGAAGGCAGACAATGGTATGTTGCTGACACCAGGAGACTTGCCATGTGGCTGGAGTGGGGCATAAGAAACCTGACTGGCATGTGTGCATTTGGTAGTGTGTTCTGGCTCCGTGCTGCGACTCTGGGATAACTTCTTGCTCTGCTCCCGTCGATGACTGGTCCAAAGGCTGGCTTCCACTCAGGTGCTGGCACTGCAAGAGCCTATAGCAGCCTGGTTATACAGCCCCATGCCCCCCCCTCCCTCTTTCCCAGGTCTTGTGTGCTCGTTTGTATGTGAATATTGGTGCCGAGAGGGGGATAGTTTTTGTCTTGGTCTGTGTCCAGGATTGTGTTTGCCATGTTTTGTGTCACAAATTATTTATTTATCTCTGAAGGAACAGTTTGCCTCAAGTCATTACCATTTTGTCATGCCAACGATTGGGTTATTTGGGATCACTGGAGAGCTCTCGGTGTTAGCTTGTGAGAAACTGATAGCTCAGCTGTCCTTGAAGTCTCAGCTTCAGCATGAACGGTAACTGCATCGGCGTGCTTGTGTCCCAGAGGGAGATTGCCATTCACGTGACAATATCTATATAATTGAGCCATAAATACCCATCCCACATTAAATCATCACATTTCCGCCTATAACTGTGAGTGGGGACATAGCTCAACAATAAAATTAACATATCAAGAGCAGAAAATATTGCAAAAGAAAAAACAAAAAGTTTAGCATTTGTATTAACACAGAAATGAGCTCATATAATATGAACTGCACCAAAAATTCTGTCAGTACCTTTTTTTGACTTGCACCTACCCTTTGGTCAGTTGGTGAAAGCCCCATGTCCAAATTGCTCGAGCTTTCAGCTTCCTCCAGTTTAGAACACATACCACACTCCCAGTCACTAGAGGAAAAGAGAAGAGCAGAATAGAAGGTTGAACACAGTTGGCCATTAAGTTGACACACATCCAGACAAGATAATATAAAGGATTGGTGCAATATGCACAAATGTACTTTTCAGTAGAAAAGGTAAATTGATCCAGGTGCAACTGTAATGATGGCAGCAGTTTTTACACTTTTATAAATGTGATAGCATTCAAAAAGTGGAGATTGCAAAATGGCAACCAGAAAAAACACAAACAACTAAAGATTTTCTTTTAGAACAATGGCTTTGATGTGGAT
This sequence comes from Eptatretus atami, assembly GCA_035128595.1. Lineage (NCBI taxonomy): Eukaryota > Metazoa > Chordata > Myxini > Myxiniformes > Myxinidae > Eptatretus > Eptatretus atami. The sequence continues at coordinate 115,765,737 of CM068958.1, read as the reverse complement.
AGTTTCAACAACAAAGGGGCCTCCAACTATCCTGATGGTTGGTAAACAGCATTTTTGTAGTTCAGCCATTGTTGCCTGAATTTTGCAGGGCACTTCCATGATCGATGAGCCTTCTGTGCTTCTTTTAGGGTCAATTCTTAAATATTATTCCTCAAACCAAATGGAATTAATGTCCAATCTAACCACATATCGTGCAATCGACTGTGCTTCACACTTTTGCCCGTCTGGACATGACATGCATTGTTGCAGGGTCAAAGACAATGTCTCCTTCCAGTCTGTCCGTGATCATTACCACAGACGCTGCAACTTGTGTAATAAATGACAGCAGATCTCTTTTCGTAAATAATCTATCAGATCGGTGATGACAAACTGGATCATGCAAATGAACTTGTTTGCCATTTTGATGCGATCCCTGTGGTGTTCAAGAATTAGAGAATTTGTTCAGCTCAAGTGAGTTGTGCACCTGTGACATTTCAGCCTAATCTTCGACCTTCTGGCTTTTTTATGGAAGGGTGAAAGTTATGACTGATGCAAAACATGTAAACTTGACCATCTCGAACAGTTATCGGCAAACTTTCCTATCCCTGCACAGGGTGTTGACGATCTTTAACATCACACACACAGAAAGTTTCACTGCCGAAAATGTTTTTTTTTTTTCCACTTTTATTTTCCACTATTTATTTAATGATTTGGGCTTTCTAAAACTTCTTCTCAATTTGATGTTGGTTTTCATGATCAAGGCAGCAGTGGTTTTGAAAGACATTTGTGCATGGCATTTAACTGATCTCATAGTTTGTTTCAAGTCGTTTTTGTTTGAATTGAGCCAAATACGAGGGCAATGTTGAACAGTAATGCCCTATATATCATATAATATATACATATATACATACTATATTATATTTTTTTTTTTTACTCCAAAGTGGGTAAAGATATTTCATTGAAATAAAGACAGATTCCAACTTCAATATTCATTCTACCATGGTGCATATTTATTTCTCAACATAATCACCACTGCGGTGCACACATTTCTCCCAATGTTCAAGTGCTTAATTGATGTCATCACGATAGACCTATGCATCCTGCTGACTTAACCAGCACTTCAGTGGCCTTGCCATAATCGGCAGAAGAAAGATGTTCTCCACAAAGATATTCCTTAAATTTGAGAAAGAGACGAAAATCAGACGGAACCTAGTTGAGGCTCTATGGTGCGTGCTTATAAGACGGTGAAACCGAGTCAACAAATTGGTTTAATCGTTTGCAGTCGATTTTTCTGCTGTCAAAAAAGTTTTCAACTGTTGAAAAATTGTTTCAACAGGGTTTTGCTTCGGACCACCATAAGCATGATGTCACATGAATTTAAGTTGGTGGTATCCAGGATGGAGCCTTGTGGGGCCCAATCAATCCATCCACACTCCAGTACTCCTAAAGGATTCTCATTAAGTGAAATTCCCATCGGCATTAATTTATATTGGGCCAAAATGCCACTATAGCCCCATGGAACTTTTGTGGGATATTTCTGTAATGGCAGGAACACAAATACACCAAATAAAGAAAATAATAATAATACAAACCTTCGCTAAACTCATTGTGATAACAATTTAGTACAAATGATATAGTCGTGATAGTTAGTAGTTTTAAACATAAACATAATACATGCTCACCTTGACTGTTAACTGACATGTGATATCATATATACATATTTAAAATAGTACCTTATCAAAAATATATACTTTGATAAGATTGAATTGCTATATATTAATTGGGAAATATAGCGTACTAATTAGCTGTGGCCAATAAGAATTTTCCAATGTTCTTCGTCAACCGGCAACTTAAAATTAAATAAGTAACGTGACTTTCTGTCGGAAAGGACACGTGTAGACAGCTGTTTGGTAGTTATGACACGAGAAGGAATGTTGGAATGCTTTTTATACTCCTAACTGTCTCATCGATTTATAACTTGTTTCCTTTGATTGTTTGATCTGCGTTGGGAACATGTAGGGGTGGCTGGTCACATCCTCAGATCTATGCAGGAGATGTGGAGGGGTGGCTGTTCGTATTCTAGCCTTGACTGCCAGATGTATCCTGTTTTTCCATTTCTCACCCTTCCCCCCCCCCCCTTTGCTTGCTGGTATGTATAAAAAGCCACGATTTAGAGTGCTTGGGGAGAGAGGGAGATTCTGCGCATTGATTGTGTCTCCCTGTCTCCCATACATGTATGATTAAATGATAAAACTCTGTTATAATAAACTTGTTAATTTAATTTAGAATGAAATTTCTTCCACAGAAATTGGCATAGTCAGCAGGATCACAAACCCCGGAGGAGAGGCGGCCGGAGAGCTGCACCTGGGTGACAGCAAACACTGAAAGCTGGCTGAAAAAATAGGTCAGGGAACCTTTTGAAAGTCCCTATTTCTTCTGTGTTTGCTCTCACTACAGGTCGTATGCCGCGTCTTCAGCCTACCGGGTAATGTGATTCGAAAATTTAACCAGCTGCTAGAACCAGCCGGAAGCGGACCAGCTGCGAGAACCAGAGCCCAAATAACACAAGTGCCTCCAAGAGAATTTCCAGGACAAGATAGAGAGGTAATGCATGTGTACAGACCTTGGTCAGCAGCTGAATTAAGAGCAATTGCAGGCTCGATGTCCTCCGTTCAGGACGATCCCCAAAATTTTTGCAAGAAACTGAAGTTTATTGTACAATGTCACAACCCCACATGTATGAACATGAATGTCTTGTGAGAAATGATAATGCCCAAAGGGTTATTGTGCCAACTGAAACGAGAATCAGGGTGGCCAAAATTGCAAAAAGATAATATGACAGCAGACCAACATATCAAGGTTATGGGAAGACTGCTTGAGCAAGGAACTAAAATTGTACCTTCGAGGGTTGATTGGGGGAAAATTCAGGCATGTAAAGAGAATTGGTGAGAACGACTACGGACAGCATTCAAAAAATATTCAGGGATGAAAGTTGATCAAATTGAAATGCCTCTGTCTCATGCTTTTGTAAATAGATTGAATGTGAAGTTACAATCTGAGGTAAAGAGAGTATGTATGGAATGGGAAACTAAAGATACAGCTGCAATTTTGCTCACTGTTTCACATTGCTATTGACAATTGGAACAAAAGAGCACTGAAATTACCACAAAATTAATGCAGTTACAAGTAAATGCACTGCAAAAGGGAAAAGGAAGAGGATACCGCAGCCGAGGGAAAAACATTTGTGTAGGCATGCAAATGGGTCATGGATTTAACAATAGACCATATTTGGACAGACATACTTGCCATGTATGCGGCCAAGTTGGTCACTGGGCCAGAGAGTGCCCAAACAAAGATAGGCCAATTTGGCAACAGCCTTTACCACAAATTCAAAACCAAAATTTCAACCCACAGCCCCAAGGTCATGCTGCGTGGACCATGCATGACCCATTCTCACAGAAAGAGCAATAAGGGGGGCCTGGGCGAAACATCATCAGTATTACCGCTACTAACCTCAAAACCCTCTGATGAGCCTACTCTTAACCTGAAGGTTGCAAGACAGGAAATTCCTTTTTCTAGTCGATACAGGTGCCACCCGCTCCCAAATGTTCCGTTGTCGCGGGCATGTACGAATGTCGTGGGAACATCGGGCATTCCAATACCCACTCCTATAACTCGAGAACTACGTGTGGAATTAGGACCTCTGTCTGGACAGCATACATTTTTGTTAGCGGCTGACACCCCCAATAAACTTGTTGAGCAGAGATATGTTATGCCAATTGAATTGAACAGTAAAATGTACTCCTGACGTGGTCTATTTGGAAATGCCCTAAGAATCACATGAATCCATTTTGAATTTGTTACAAACAACCACTGATACCCTTGTATATTGGCATGGTTTGAATGATGACAATCTTTCCAGCACCCTCAGTGCATGCTTTATCAAACGAACGGATTGTGTGTCACAAGTACAGCACTGGATAACTTACAACCAGATATATCTTTCACAATGGGAGACTTGTCTGCACTGCACAGCATATTACGATGCGAAGGGAAACTATGTTGGCTATGCAGAAAGAGTATCCCCACACATACAACAAAAGTATTACTTGACATTGGGGTCACTGTGGGGAGGACAACAAGGAATAGGTATGGAGGTGTACCTGTCTGCAAGACAGTGAGAACTATTGAACCAGCTACCTGAGATAACACCACATGTAACCCTAGCTGTGTCAAAAGGCTATCAGGCCAACGACATAAGCAACCTCTGGCCCAGTGGCCCAAGCATAAGCAACCTCTGGCCCAAGCAACCTCTTGCTTGGGCACTCTCTGGCCCAGTGACCAACTTGGCCACATACATGGCAAGTATGTCTGTCCAAATATGGTCTATTGTTAAATCCAGAGGGTCTATTGTTATGAGAGGGTAGATGAGGAGTTTGTGAACAAGCTGAGTGGAGATTTGGGGGTATGGGTGCTTTGGGAGGTCCTGAAGAGTTGTGGAGTGACTTCAAGACCACCGTCCTTGAAGTTGCCGGTGGATGTCTTGGAACTCACGGTAGGGCAAAGAAGAATTTTGTCTCTCAAAGGATACTGGATACCATTGACGAGAGTTGCAGGGCCAGGCTGAATGGCAGAGCTGGCTGTTCAGGGAGCTGAGGCGTAAAACTGTACGTGCGCTAAGGGCCCTGTCACACCTTGACGTTTTAGCCAGTGTATGGCAAGGTCTCAAAATGTATGTAAAACGCTGGCGTACGCTGAACTATTGATGTTTTTTTTAAGTTTTGGCGTATAAAAACGTGTTGGACGTATGCATAACGTATTAGTAACGTACACAGAACGTTTCAATCACATATAGATAACTTATACCAACGAATGCTGAGCGTGTTGTCGGCGTTCACAACCTATGCCCAACGATAGTGTAACTTATGCATAGCGCGCGGCAGCGTATCGCCGACGATCACGTGGCGTAGGCTATTCATAGGCTGCGGCTCGACGATTCAAATCATAACAGCACTAGACATCGAAGTGTGAAGCCGCTGTCACACCTTGACGTTTTTAGCCAGCGTATGCCGACGTATGAAAAATTTGCCGA
>CM068958.1:115736045-115754710 GCA_035128595.1 Eptatretus atami | reverse complement strand
TCGCCATTCCCCAGAGCAGATGCCCTGGGCCCTCGCATCTCCTTAGATGCGATCAACCTTGCTCACACCCAGGACGTGGCGGCCATTGCCCTCCTACTCACGATTCCCGTGAGGCGACTGCACTGGAAATGCCGAGAAGCATCAGCGCGGAAACGAGCCACATTTCCATTACAGCGCAAGCTGATGCACGACCTATGAACTTGAGGTAACAGAATCTCATTGAGTCTCTCTCTGGCACCGCTCGTGGCAACACAAAGTCACCAGCGATACCCAAGGATTCTCGCAGGAGACCTGCGGTCCAAAGGAATATAAGTCTCATGTCTCAGATCTTTGGTCAGGTCCAAGTCTCACATCCATAGAGCAAGACGGAAGCACCAAGGACCTGAAGACTCAGACTTTCGTCCTCCCGCCAACAGGTACCGGCAGCCGCCACACCCATTATCCAGTGAATCCTATGACTCCACAGGCCCGACCCCAGACGTCTATTAAACCTCTGACTCACAGCCAACAGAGACATGCAATATCACTGCCGAGCGTAAGTGAATCTCTCACGGACCTCAACATCCTCACCACAAACAGGCACAGACAGGATCCGCCCAGCATCAAAGATTCATTGAAAGCCTGGATGTTAAGTTTGACCCAGGAAACCTGTAATCCAGCGGCTCAGACTCCTCACGTTCAGCACCTCGAGGGGCCCCCAAAAAGGATATATAACAGTCTCCGCAAAGATGACTGCCATCATTGCGAAATCAAGGTCAAGATCTTGACATTCCCAAACGATGCCACCGCCAGCTTGCATTTCTCCCGACATCCTCCCGAGAAAATCCAGTCCATTACAAGTGCTGAAAAAGTGTGGGGGTGAGTACACATCCCCTGCAACGAACACCAGTAACAACTGGAATAAGCTCAGAGATGGTACCACCAAATCTCACGCACAATCTCGTACAAGAGTTAGATTCAGTGACAATCGATCGATCCGTTTTGAATGGCACCCACGAAGCAAAAGAATCCTCCAGGGGCACTCCCGATTTACTGGAATCGAACGCTTTACAGAGATGCAACTAGCTCAACTCAGCCTCGCCAAAACTCCCGTTCGCATTCGTGAGCGCCCCGAAAGAACAAGCCGATATCGGTCAATCGTCTGACCTCTTTGCGTTTGTAAAGCCTGCACTGCTCTGGACGCTGGTGCTCAAGGCAGCATGGTGGCGAACCCTTCAAGCAATTATTCCGAGCAATAGACCTTGCCCGCATGAAAGTTAGCAGTCACCCCTTCGTAGTTGTTGCAGTTCTTGGCGATCACAGCCTTTCCTTAAGATAGGGACACACAGGCTCCTCTAGACAATCAATTTGGGATGATGCCTGTGGTTCAGGCAGAGCACGAACTGCCATTGCAACGACACGAGTGCAGCATTTCCACCCAGCCTTGAGAAGTTCAGCTGGTGCCAAGATCCCTGGAGCTTTAACCCCATTCTTTTCAACCGCGTTCACCGCCAGCTGTGTTTCCACAAACGCGAAGGTGGACCACAGTTGATTTGAGGGTCAGCAAACAGTTATGTAACACCCCTGACGCTCCAACTTCGACAGCTGCCTGTGATCAGCCAGGTACAACTGCTCAAAGTAACCGGCCCAGCGCGGGCCTTCACTCGATTCCTCCTGCCAAGCAGCCTACCACCCTCTGCCTCTAACTGCAGTACACTGAGGGATGGGCTTGATGAACGCAATTGCCGATGAATTCCCTTGTAAGCAGCGACGAGAATCACTTGACACAGGTGATGCTCTCCCCCTCCACCAGAATTTCCTCGCACCATTAGGCCTTCCTTGCTCCACCCTTAAGCGCCCTGTTTCACACCTTGACGCATTTAGCCAAGCATATGCCTGGACGTATGCCAAAATTTGCGCCTAAAAACGCTGCGCACCACGTCGAATCACGTTATGGCGAAGTTTGTATTACCGTTAAAAGAGCACGCTGGCCATAAACGTCGATCAGTACGCTGCGCTTTTTTCGCTAGTACGCTGGCAATACGACATCTTTGTACCATGCTGCGCATACGTCGTAGTACGCCGACGCGTCGTCTTTCTAGACCAAAATTTTCCATGCTTCGAAAATTTTTCGACGCCTTTGCCAGCGTATCGACATCACACGTTCCGCATTAATTCTGGCACATAAAGTTGTAGCACGTTACGCCGATCGTTGCACACACGCTCGACACAGTTACTTGTAAGTTACTCATAGTCGAAACACGTCGACCGGTAATTGGTTAGCGTTACCCGAAACTTATTTCCTAACCTATCAGTAACGTTGCTTGTAGGCACGTTAGCGATCGTTGACACACGTTACTCTGTACGCTACTCATAAGTCGAAACACGTCGAGGTAATGCGTTACCGCTCAGTGCCTTCCAGCACTCACTGGTTTTTATTTTTTATTTTTCTCGCGTGTGACGGTGATGTTAACCACTCGATTTCTAGTGCGGTCTATAATTAAATCAATTAATAGCTGCTGCGCCTCAACGATTAAATATACCGCACTAGAATCGAAGTGTCCAACCATCACCGTCATGCCGCAAGAAAAAAAAAAAACCAGGAGCTCGGCACACTGACGCTACCATTCACCTGACGTGTTTCGACTTATGTAGTAACGTACCAAGTAACGTGTGTCGAACGTTGTGTCAGACGACCTAGCGCTACGCTGCCTTACCAACTTATAGCGCCAGCGTCATGCGGAACGCTGGTGTCATACGCGAGTACGTCGAGAAATTTCTCAACATGCTTGAAAATTCTCGCGCACTATGACCGACTGTATGCCAGCGTCTGCTCTTAACGTATACAAAACTTCCCATAACGTATTCGACGTCACGTGTCGCCAGCTCTGGTTCAGGAGCAAACCTATTTTCATACGTCGGCATTTACGCTGCGGCTTAAAACGTCAAGGTTGTGACATTCGGCTTTCACCACTTCAGCACTGCGTCTAGTGCCTCTGCTTATGATCTTGAATCGCTCGAGCCGCCAGCCTCATGAATAGCCTACGCCACAGTGATCTCCGGCGATACGCTGCCGCGCGCTATGCCATAACGCTTACCAACTATCGTTGGGCATAGGTTGTGAACGCCCGACAACACGCCTTCAGCCATTCCGTTGTATAAGCTTAATCTACTATGTGATTGGAAACGTTCTGTGTACCGCTGTCACTAATAGTTAATGCCATCACGTTCCACCACGTATTATACGCCCAAAAAACTTAAAAAAAACATCACATAGTTTCAGCGTTCTACGCCCAGCCGTTTTACATACCATCTTTGAGACCCCTTAGCCATACACTTGGGCTTAAACTCAAGGTGTTTGCTGACAGGGCCCCTTAGCCGCACGTACACGTTTACGCCTCAGCTCCGCTGCAACAGCCAGCCCTGCCCATTCCAGCCTGGCCCCTGCCAACTCTCGTCAATGGTAATCCAGTATCCTCTTGAGCAGACAAAATCTTTCTTTGCCTACCGTGAGCTTCCAAGACATCCACGGCCAACTTCCCAAGGACCGCCAGGTCTTTGAGTCACTCCACAACTTCCTTCATCGTACCTCCCAAAGCACCCACTACCCCCCAAATTCTCCACTCAGCTTGTTCACAAAACTCCTCATCTACCCTCCTCATAACAATAGCACCCTCTGCATTTAACAACTAGACCATATTGGACAGGACATACTTGCCATCGTATGTGGCCAAGCTGCGTCACTCGGCCAGACGAGTGACCCAAGCAAGCAGGTTGCTTGGCCAGAGGTTGCTTATGCTTGCGGCCACTGGCCAAGAGGTTGCTTATGCGTTGGCCTGCATAGCCTTTTGACACAGCTTAGCCGGTTACCACATGTGGGTTATCTCAGAGTAGCTGGCTTCAATAGCCTTCTCACCTGTCATTGCAGACAGGTACACCCTCCATACCTATTCCTTGTTGTCCTCCCCCACAGTGACCCCAATGTCAAGCTAATACTTTTTGTATGTATGTGTTGGGATACTCTTCTGCCATAGCCAACATAGTTTCCCTTCACGCATCGTAATATGCCTGTGCAGATCAGACAAGTCTCCCATTTGAAAGCATATATTTCTGCGTTGTAAGTTATCCAGTGCTGTATTGTGACACACAATCGTTCGTTTGATAAAGCATGCACTTGAGGGTGCGCGAAAGATTGCTCATCATTCAAACCATGCCCAACTATACAAGGGTATCAGTGGTTTGTTTGTAACAAATTCAAAAATGGATTCACTGTTATTCCTTAGGGCATTTCCAAATAGCACCACCGTCAGCGAGTACATTTTACTGTTCAATTCAATTGGCACTAACATATCTCTGTCCTCAACAGTTTATTGGGGGTTGTCAAGGCCGCTAACAAAAATGCTATGCTGTCCAGACAGACGGTCCTTAATTCCACACGTACGTTCTCAGAGTTATAGGAGTAGGGTATTTGCCGAATTGCCGATGTTTCCCACGACATTCGCTACATGCCCGCGACAACGGAACATTTGGGAGCGCGGTCGACACCTGTTATCGACTAGCAGAAAAAAGGAATTTCCTGTCTCTGCAACCTTCAGGTTAAGAGTAGGCTCATCAGAGGCGTTTTGAGCGTTAGTCAGCCGGTAATACTGATGATGCTGTCGCCCAGCCCCCCTATTGCTCTTTCTGTTGAGAATGGGGTCATTGCATTGGTCCCACGCAGCATGACCTTGGGGCTGTTGGGTTGAAATTTTGCGTTTTTGAATTTTGCTGCGTAAAGGCTGTTGCCAAAATTGGCCTATCTTTGTTTGGCGCACTCTCTGCGCCACAGTGACCAAACTTGGCCGCCATACATGGCAAGTATGCTTCTCTGCCAAATATGTCTATTGTTAAATCCATACCCATTTGCATCCCTACACAAATGTTTTTTCCCTCCGGCTTGCCGGTTATCCTCTTCCTTTTCCCTTTTGCAGTTGCATTTACTTGTAACTGCCATTAATTTTGTGCGCTCAATTTCAGTGCCTCTTTTGTTCCAAATTGTCAATGCAATGTGAAACAGTGAGCAAAAATTGCCAGCTGTATCTTTAGTTTCCCATTCCACTACATACTCTCTTACCTCCAGATTGTAACTTCACATTCAATCTATTTACAAAAAGCCATGAGACAGCACGGCATTTCAATTTGATCAACTTTCATCCCTGAATATTTTTGAATGTGTCCGTAGTCGTTCTCACCAATTCTCTTTACAATGCCTGAATTTTTCCCCCCACATTCAAACCCTCCGAAGCGTTAACAATTTTAGTTCCTTGCTCAAAGCAGTCTTCCCATAACCTTTGATATGTATGGCTCTGCTGTCATATTATCTTTTTGCAATTTGGCCCACCCTGATTCTCGTTTCAGTTGGCCACAATAACCCGTCGGGCCATTAATCATTTCTCGCAAGACATCATGATCATACATGTCCGCGGGTTGTGACATCATGTACAATAAACTTCAGTTTCTTTGCAAAAATTGGGCGATCGTCCTGAACGGGAGGAACATCGAGCCTGCAAATTGACTCTTAATTCACAGCTGCTGCACCAAAAAGGTCTGTACACATGCATTACCTCTCTATCTTGTCACTGAAATTCTCTTGGAGCGCACTTTGTGTTATGGTGGGCTCTGGCTTCTCGCAGCTGGCTCCGCCTTCCGGCTGCCGTTCTCTAGCAGCTTGGTTAAATTTCGAATCCATTTACCGGGTGGCTGAAGAACGCGGTATCACGAACCTGTAGTGAGAGCAAAACCACAGAAGACAATAGGGCACTTTCAAAAGGTTCCCTGCCTATTTCTTTTCAGCCAGCCCTTTCCAGTGTTTGCTGTCACCCAGGCCTGCAGCTCTTCGGCCGCCTTCTCCTCCGGGCGTTTCGCTGATCCTGCTGACTATGCCAATTTTCTGTGGAAGAACATTTTCATTCTAAATTAAAATTAAAACAGTTCTACTTATAACAGCAGTTTTATCATCTAATCATAACATGTATGGGAGACAGGGAGACACAATCAATGCGCAGCCAACTCCCTCCTCCCCAAGCCCCACTCTAAATCGTGCTTTTTATACATACAGCAAGCAAAGCCCGGGGGGGGGGGGGTGGACAGGCGTGAGAAAGGCAAAAACAGGATACATCTGGCAGTCAAGGCCTAGAATACGAAACAGCCACCCCTCACCATCTCCCTGCATAGATCTGAGCGATGTGACCAGCCACCCCCACATGTCCCAAACGCAGATCAAACCAATCAAAGGAAACAAGTTATTAAATCGATGAGACAGTTAGGAAGATATAAAAAGCATCTCCAACATCTCCTTCTCGTGGTCCATAACACCAAACAGCCTGTCTACACGTGTCCTCTTCGACAGAAGTCACGTTACTTATTTAATTTTAAGTGCCGGTATGACGCAAGCAACCATTGGAAAATTTCTATTGGCCACAAGCCTAATTAGTACGCTATATTTCCCACATTAATAGCTATACGCAACTTCAAATCTTATCAACAGTATATATTTTGATAACCGCTGGGGGGGGGGGGATACTATTTTATCTCTCGACGGAGGCCCCTGGAGTACTGGCGGAAAGTGGACGCAGCGACGCGCTGGTGCAAGCTCCCATACCTGACCTGCCCTGACATAAGCCCAATGATCACTAAACTAAAATCAGTCTCCAAACTAATAGCTGTTGGAACTTTTCAGGATGCCCAACTCTGGCAAGTAGGTTCAGCTGGGTTCCGTCGGGACAGGAAAAATGAGGCAACTCCCTCTAACTTCATGGTGATTGACATCCCACACATACATACCGCAGATAGCCCGTGAGCTAGACAAAAATTCAGTATCAAATTTGGGGCAAAGGGAGACCTTACTTTTTTGGTAGAAAACCTAATTTCACGAAAATGTTTGCTGCCCATCATCCATGTTCGTTTTTAGGCGTTATCCGCTAGGGCGCTCTTTGAGGGTAAAACTAACCGATATTTTTTTCTTTGCAGGTTTGCGAAGTAAAATGTATATATTATCTAACTGTCAAGATCAATTTGTGTTTTGATGACAATAATATGGTGTAATTACGTTATATATGTAATTTATTTAATGATAATGAACTACTTTTTCAATCTTCCAAGGCGTTTTTCTCCAATATCTTTAAAATCAACGAGACGACTTTGCAGAAGTTCGACTGAGCCCATACTAGTCGGCATTTCTCGATTTGCAAACTGAAATGGGAAGAGGCAAGTCTGTGCCAAATAAAGTGCCGTTGATTGCAGTCAGCATAGAAATGTCACGCCTACATCACATATGTTTAAAGCATACCGCTGTCCAAATTATTATTATTATTATTTATTGACCACCATCACACACAGAGGTAAAGCATGAAAGTATACACATCTTAGATATATAGTAGTAGTCCATTAATATAAACTGAATTTAGTAGTGTTCATGAGCGTATGCTATAAGTCAAGATGGAAAATTTTACTTTTATAAAATCAATAGTCGTAAATCTGTTTAAGAACTTTGTGGCAAAATTTTGTAACGGAAGACGGATCGCTGGTCATTATAGTTGTAACGGAAGAGCTATCATGGACTGCATGATTAGTCGGAGATTTTCGTCTCGAATAACTTCAAATGATTTTATTAACGAGATGCTTTCTGTAGAACACAAGGTCCGTCTAATCGAGATCCATATCTTACGTTGTCGAAATGTCATCCGCCGTCACAGTGAGATTGTTATTATTAAAGTGTTTATAGGCTGAACGTTCAGCTCTTTGCACAAATTGAAAATAATTTGACTGTTGGTTTGATCTATTGTCTGGGTTCTTGTGTAATAACCGTTTTGCGAGTTAAACGTTCGAGGTTTGGTATTCGTGCATTAAGGTCCCCATAATAAATACCTTTTCTTCGTTAATGCATTTTTCATGTATGGTAGCAAAAACATTGAGTTAAAGTATGGGATCCGACGGGGGGATGTAACAGGCCCGAAATAAGATTCGGAACGCACGACAGACTAAACCAGACTTGATCTTTCTCTTTTTTGACACTGTAGACTTGTGGCCATAAGTAATTAGCCACAAGTACCCCGAAAATACAATGTTCACTACTACGTTTCATTGGTAATTGCATACAACATAGTGGAGCAATGATAACAGCTGTCTGATTCTGAACTTTGCACTTATTCTTCCCACTGTCAGATTCTTCCTCTGAAGTATAGCCATCGTAAGGTTGTCCTCTATGTCGTCTGTCATATTGGTACAGTCTTTCAGCCTACACTCGGCTGTGCACTTCAAGCCATTGACCATACATTCGCAGGTTGGGAGTTCACAAACACGGCGGCATTTGCATGACATGAACTCTAATACTACTTGTGGTGCAGGTGGACCACTCATCCACAGAACATCCAGATTGCCGTCGTCTACAACGACCCAGCCATACCCAGGCTCAGGAGCTGGCACATCAGGATTGGCCTCCAAGCTCCGTCGCCAGACTGCACACTGATGTTTGCTCGATGTGCATGTTGTTCCAGCAGTCCTTGCATGGAGGTAGTTGTCCAGACTCGACTCCCCCTTCTTCGCTCGCCACATGCTGAACCTCAGGGCATTCACGCCCGTCTCGGGAGTCCTGGCTGCATATAGGCGACAGGTGAATGACTCCAGTGCCGACAACATGTCAATTGTGAGGGACCAGGTTTCGCCTAGAGCTGCGAAAGTATCGCGAACACCTTTTCCTTGCACATCAGCTTGAAGCCTTTGATTTCCTACACCAGAAAAGCACTGACCGTATCGCATCCAGTATATGCATGTAGACAGCAAGCCAGACAAACTTCATCCCCCATCATTTCTTCATTTTGTCAATGCTAAGTATCCTGTTCTGCCCTTTGCACGACGCGCATGTATAGCTGCCACGGTATCCTCCTGCAGAATGCCAGACACAAGATCAAGACATCAGTGTCTTCTGACACTATGACGACTGACTTGAATTTGGATTTCCCGGCATGACTGCATGCAACAAGCCGCGTATCAGCTTCTTCCTGGTTTGAAGCAAGTTGCTGAACATCCAATGTGACTCCATCCTCTGTAATCCTGAAGCACTTGCTACCATATGTCACGAACAGCTCCTTCCCACCAAGTTTGTTCTGTTTATTCTGCCAGTCCTGAGCGAAGAAGTGGGTAAGGTTTTCCTTGCTAGCAGAACATGCCAACAAACGCCTCCAGTTCTTTATTCTATGTGTTGGATGATAACCGAAAACAGGACTCCTTGAGATGAACCACGCTTTACTCATTCTGCATTCTTGATGGAGAAACCGATAGACATCGAAGACTACGTCTATGCGTTGCTGCCTCGGTAGGTCTGCAAGACAGTTTGGAACAACTCCTCGGAAACTTCTGCAAATGTTCGGTTGTCACCACTCATCTTATGGACCAGGCCATGCCGTCAATGATAGAAGCACTGTAACGCAACGTCATTTGCAGGAGAGATATCCTTATATATATCAATATCAACTCACTCTCGCCAGATTCCAATTTCCGACAATATTTCACTTACAAACTAGCAAGAATATTAGAAAATGTATATATTTTGGTGTAAAACAAATTGACAAAACGGATATTACTGCGTGCAGTGAATAAGAGAAATCGCATTAAACGTTTGAAATTCAATTCATTTGCAGTTAATTTCCACTCTAAATTTAAGGATTTATCGACTTTATAATAGGAAATCACCTCAGTCGAGCATTGGATAAGATGCAGGATATGAATAGATGTAAAATACCGCGGAAAAAGGAATTGTTATTTTTACACCCTACTAGCGCCCCGAGCGATATCGCTTAAAAACGAACCTGCATGAAGGCCAGCAAGCGATTTCCAAAACTAAACAATTGATGACTCTACCAAAAAATGACATGCCGCTTTGCCCCTCGTTTGATACCGATCTCTGAAATTTGGGGGTCCAGCTCACGGACTGATGCTTCTCTTGGTTCCCTTGAAAAGGTCCCTGGTTGTCTGTGGTCAAAGCATCCAAATGACGGAGGACGAATTAAGAGCATGCGATCAGTCAGGATCACGACAGATACATCCAAGCCATTGCATTGCAAACAGCAGTACCCTTTGCGACAGGAAGCTTAAGCTGGCAGAGCTCCTGTTATTCAGTCCTTGCTCGAACAAGTGACTATCATCCTAAGCACTAATCCATGCAACACAACAATCTTGCCTGTGAAGAAACCAGGGAAAGCAACATAGCGGTTTGTACAGGACTTAAGAGCTGCGTATCCTGTGGTTCCAAACCCCGTCACAATACTCTCCAGCATCCCCAGCAACACAACATGCTATTCTGTTGTTGACCTGTGTTCCGCTTTTTTTTTCGCTCCCTATTCACCCAGATTACCAATTTCCCTTTGCATTCACATATCAGGGCAAACAGTACACGTGGATCATGCTTCCTCAAGGATATACTGAGAGTCCCGTCTTTGTTCTCCCGAGCACTCAAAGAAGACCTGATCGTTGTCACCTTCCCGAGAGGTTCCACTGTGGTACAGTATGTAGATGACTTGCTTGCGTGTTCCCCCTCAAGAGAGGCGTGTGAACAGGACTCGGTGGTTCTACTGACAGCCTTAGCAAACAAGGGGCACAAAGCATCCAAGGACAAATTGCAATTTTGTCAAGAAGAGGTCAAATATCTGGGACACGTTTTAAAGGGAAATTGTCGACAACTTTCCTCGGAATGGGTAACCACAATATTGACGCTGCCAAAACAGACCACGATTAAACAAATGAAGTCCTCTTTAGGACCGACAGATTACTGCAGAGAATGGATCATTGGTTATGCCCCGTCTCATCCCTTGCTCGATATTAACCTTCCCAGCGGTCCAGATCCTCTAGTGTGGACGGCTGAGGTGGAGGAGGCCTTTGAAGCAGTTAAATAGGCTCTCTCTGCCATAGCGTTAGGATTGCCTCCAGCAAACCTTTCTATATGTACTCCCATGAAATGCATAGTTTTGCTCAGGCAGTTCCAGCACAAAATCATAGAGGTAAAATGCATCCTATTGCTCATTACAGCACAAAGTTGGACTTGGTGGCTTTAGGTTTTCCTCCATGCTTGAGAGCAGTGGCAGCGGCCTCGTACGCCATGCAAGTTACGGAATCCATCATTTTAGAAACGACCGATTCTTCTTGTACCACATGCCATTACCACCATCCCACTGAAAGCTAAGACGCAGCATTTATCAGCCTCACATGCAACTACGTATGAACTTGTGTTGAGAGCTGCATCTAATATGACCATTCAGCGATGTCCTCTTCTAAACCCCACCTCTCTTTCGCCTTCAGCCGAAGATGTAGAACCACATGATTGTGAGGAGGTAGTGATGCATACACTTTTGCCTCATCCTAACCTGAGACACACCCCACTTCAAAATTTCGAATTGATATTATATGTTGATGGCTCATCTTCTCGTGCTCCTGATGGCTCATTGCTCATTGCTATCAGGCTATGCCATTTGTACTGATTTAAAAGTTGTAGAAAGTGGGAAATTGCCTAACAATTGGTCAGCCCAGCAGGCAGAGGTCTTTGCCCTGGCATGAGTGTGCTGCCGAGCCCAAGGTCAAACCGTTACAATTTATACAGACTCGGACTATGCATATGGCGTTGTTCACAATGTTGGTACCTTGTGGCATGAGCGGGGGTTTATAACATCCTCTGGTACTCCAATTAAGAATGGTTATTTAATTGCTCACCTACTTCAGGCTATCCTGCTACTTTCCGTCGTCGCTGTAATTAAATGTGATGCTCACACTGGTGGGCCTGATGATGTTTCAAAAGGAAATGCTAAAGCAGATAAGGCTGCAAAAGTGGCAGCAATATTCCCTGATGCCCAATTGGTCTCTCAATATGTTGCCATACCTGCTGAAAATGTCCCTTCCCTAATAGACATCGCTGCCTTACAAGCAGCTGTTGATGCTAAAGAAAAGGATGTATGGGTAGCATTGGAGTGTAAATATGATTACTGAATTGTGGAAATCCTACGACGGCTGCATGGTGGTTCCACAAGCTCTCTTTCCATGGCTTGCCCACCTGGCGCATGGTGTTTGCCATAAAAGCAAAGGAGGGATGTGTTCATCAATTTTAACGCATTGGTATGCTCCAGGATTAACTTCAGTAGCTGAACAATACTGTAGAAATTGTCAAACATGTCAGGAATATAATATAGGGAAGGCACCAAAAACTACCTTTGCAGCACATCCACCCCCACATGGTCTTTTTGTATATACATAAAAATGATTTGGTTCAAATGCCAAAATGCTGTGGTTATGAGTTTATCCTCATGGTAATTGGAATGTTTTCGAAATGGGTTGAGGCCTATCCATGTGGAAAAGCAGATGCAACTACAGTTGCTAAAGTTTTGATGAGATTTTATATGTAGATTTGGGATACCCTGTAAACTTTCTAGTGATCAGGGAACTAATTTTACAGGACAAGTAATGCAGGAGTTGTGTAAAGCCCTGCAAGTAAAACAGCATTTCCATTGTCTTTATCATCCGCCATCAGCTGGAGTCGTGGAAAGACAGAATGGGATTCGAAAAAATAAACTAGCAAAAATTTGCAGCCAGACAGGCTTAAAATGGCTAGATGCCTCACCTGTAGCTTTAATGGCAATGATATCAACTTCAAATAGAAAAACAGGCCTTTCCCCACATGAGATTACTATGGAACCCCTGAAGAGGTTGCCATTTTCAGCTCCATTAACTATAAAAGAAATGGATATCCACCAGATGGATGATACCATGTTTGCATTCAGTATAGCCTTAGCAAATGCTGATAAAGCCTTTCATGTGCAGGTGAAGGAAGCATTGCCGAAGCCAGCTGAAGCTGACTGCCACAACTTCCAGCCCACTGATTTTGTATTTGTGAAATCCCACAAAAGAAAGAACACCCTCCAGCCAAGGTGGACTACCAAGTTTTGCTGACCACCCACACAGCAGTAAAGTGCCAAGGCAAAACCACATAGATCCACTCCTCCCAGCGCAAGAAGGTTCATGGAAAGAAAGGAAACACAACCAAAAGCTATGAACTTGTGTTTTGCAGTTGCTGTGACTAATTATTTTTGCCAGTGGTGCTCTCGTCTTTGCAGCCCGATTCTATGTTGATCATATACTAACAGGACTGGTGGAAAATTGTACTATAAATTGAACAATATATAGACACCACATAGATTCAAGCAAACCCAAAACGCATATATTCCAACACCTAAGCTCACATGATGTGATCATTCATGCTCATCACACTCTTCGCGCAACCCTGCATCTGTATATAACATTAACTCACATACATCAGCCAGATGGAAAAAGACGAAAAGGGAACTAGAGGAAAGCCAAAAGGCACAGTCACAGGGCTTGAACGGAATTAATATACATGGAATTAATACGTTCTTAGCTGCCTCTTTACAACATGCTAGGAGCATGAACAAAAGCAGTTGTTGTGTTTGCACTTATATTCCCCACTCAACAAAACAGGGTATAGCACTATCCATACTCCCATTCCAAGGGAAGGATTACCGTGGTATTTTTTAGAAAAACAAGAGTGGAATATGCAAGACATACAGACACCCGAGAGACAGCCAACAGAGAAACTAAAAGAATAGAGAACCGGTGGAAAGGGGGTGGATACGATTGTACCAATTTTTCTAATGGTTACTACCCACCTTTTAATCTTGGCAACATGCCCCCACATCTTAGAATTGAGTACAAAATGATGACATATTTGTTTAATAAAAAAGGAAGGTCCCAAAATATATGATCTGAGAAATTCCACTTGCCATCACTATTTAAAAGTAAGACCACCAGAAGGACTAACAATCCGAAAATCTTCAGAATCTCAGGCAGAGTTGAGACAAAATGAGACTTGTTCTTTGAAGGATCAAATAGCACTGAACAATACATATTATATATGTGGATGAAACGTAAGACCAGGAAGGAAGCCAAAGAAGTAAAGAGGAAAGATGGAGTCATCAGTAGGAACCTGGATAGGATTCAGGTTTGAGCTGCGACTCCACGACCCTCAAACGCATCCAGGCGCAGCCAAGTGGGCCTTACAGCTTATAACGCTTATCCCTGGCTCCCATTCAATTGGTCTGGCTCTTGTTACCCAAGCTATGTGTTATCTCATAAGCATTTGCCCACCCATTCTCCATTTCAAATCTCAAGCCAGAGCAAATGAGGCATCTCCAATACCGAGTGGTTCTTCATGGCTGCTCTTCCTCGGTGCGGCAGTTGGAAGGCAGCTCATTAACTCGTCATTATGGCGGCAACCCTGCAATTACTTTCTAACAAAACTCCCGATAGCCTTGCTGACTTCAATGCTGAAATGATTGCTAGGCAGACAGTAACTATGCAAAATCGCATTGCTTTGGACTTATTGCTTGCAGCGCAAGGTGGAACCTGTGCTGTCATCAGGTCTGAATGTTGCACTTATATCCCTGACAAATTAGAGCACATCACAATTCTGGCTGCCAATATCAAGGAAGAGGGAGCAATGTTCCATGATTACCATACTAGTGATGGGATAATGACCTGGCTAAAAGGAGTTTTTGGGGGCTGGGTAGCTAAAATACAACAATGGATTTTTGTTGGAATAAAACTTGTAATTGTAGTAATAATCATCATCAAATGTATTGCTGCCATGTTTTCAGCTCGTCTAAAAAAAGCCACTTCCTCCACAATGATCGTTCACGCTGAAGATGCATATGAAGATCTTGGTGGAAATGCTGAAAAAGAATTTCAAGAATTATGTAAAATTACCTTGAAGATTTGTAAACCTTTACTATGATCCAGGTAACTGCGAAAAAGCAAAAATGTTATCTCAGCACCTGTCTGTTAAAATGGACATCAAGGGAATTGATGATGATCAATGCAAAATTTATATTGAAGATCTGTAGAAAAATGATACCTCAGTTCCCATATTTGGGTCATTGGACATGCCTCCTGTGACCAGAAGTAGGCACCTCCTCGGAAAGATTGATGGTCGTAAGAGTAAGTTATCATCGAATAACACTCTGGGGTATATTGAAGATGGGTGGTTTTGCCAATGACAAGAAAGATCTCTCTTGAGGGACAACCTGAAGAGGTACAGTTGCGTAACTGTGCTTTGCTCTCAGATTTATCTGGTGGACCAACCAATTAAAATTTGCTCTTGGGGGTGGTGAAAAGCTATGGAAACAGGTAAATCGATCCCAAATTCAATTTCATTTGAAAACTTCAGTATTGAATATGCCACATATTGTCCTTTAAAGGACAAAAGGGAGGAATGTAGAAGTAGTTTAAATATAAACATAATACATAATCACCTTGACTGTAAGCTAACAGGCTATATCACATATATATTTAAAATATATATTTGTACCTTCGAGAAAATATATACTTTGATGATTGAATTGCTATATATTAATTGGGAAATATTGTGTACCAATTAACTGTGGCTAATATGAATTTTACAATGTTTTGATTCAACTGGCAACTTAAAATTAAATAAGTACCGTGGCTTTCTGTGGGAAAGGACATGTGTATACAGCTGCTTTCTAGTTATGAAGCCTGAAGGAATGTTGGAATGCTTTGTGGACTCGTAATTGTCGAATCGATTTATAACTCGTTTCCTTTGATTGTTTGATCTGCACTGGGAACATGTAGGGATGGCTGGTCACATCCTCGGATCTGTGCTGGAGATATGGAGGGGTGGCTCTTCATATTCTAGCTTCAAAACTGAGTTGTGGTCTTGACTGCCAGATGTATCCTGTTTTTCCATATCTCACCCTTTTGGGTCCCCCACCCCCACCTTTGCTTGCTCATGTATAAAAAGTCACGATTTAGAGTGCTCAGGGAGAGAGGGAGATTCTGCGCATTGATCATGTCTCCCCGTCTCCCATACATGTATGATTAAATGAATAAACTCTGTTATAATAAAATTGTTAATTGAACCTCGAGTGAAGTTTCTTCCACACAGGTCACAGAAATAAAAACAGTGTGCGAAAAACGAGTTTGACACACTCAATTTACTATTTTACAACTTGAAATGAGACATCATGACATTTTTGCAGACTTGACCACAAGCATATTCATCACCATCGTAGTTTAGCAATGTGACCACAAAGACGTCTGCAGTTGTGGCCAAGTTTTGAGCCAAAACAAGGTGGTGATGACCATACTTGATGTATTGCAATTCACACTTGCAGGAGGAGGCAACAGTCATGTGCACTGGAGAAGAAGAAAGGCTTCAAGAAACAGCAGTGACAGTCTTCTGGGTAAGGGTCTCAAAATATAATGCAAGAGCAACAGGTTTGGCTTGTTGATATGCTTTAGCAATACCATGAAAACACCACGGACACTTCCGCCATACAACATGATTCGACCATTTTTGCGGTCAAGGTCACAGCTAAGAGAAATGCATTCAAACGTTCTTGAACCCTGATCATGTTTGTGGTCAGGACTGCAAAAATGTGCTGCAATACAATTTTTTTGACAGCAAAATATAATTTTGGGTGAGCACAGGTATCTGTGTTTGCATTTCCCTTGCTATTGTCAACAGCGATACAGGTATCCCTGGCTTTACAAAAGGGTTACATATTTTTATACCTCTTCCGTTATGCGGGAGCTCGTTTTCCATCATTTCTGATGGGAAAATTACACTTGGTTTTCTCACCCTAATTTTGGTATAACAATGGTTTTACTTGCAATGACATTATAACGTTATTATTTACCTAATAATAAAGACAATATCACAATAATAATGTTAATCGAGTTATAACACCTACCAAAACAATCTTGAGTCCAAGTTTCCATATGAGAAGGTGGCGGGGAGGTGGTGTAGGAGATGGTTATTTTTAACCCTTTCATTCTGAAAAGTTAATTATTCACAGGCCTTCTGAAAAGTTAATCACCCCATTGAAAAGTTAATCTGCAGAAAAAAACATAATGCATTGCATTGCGCCATCACCAGACACTGTTGTGGGGACGGCTTCTTCGTTGTAGCGACGAGACCTTCATTAAGCGGTGGGATAGCCCTAAGTAAAACCATTTGCTGTAGCGAACCTTTGCTATTGAAACGTTCGTTAAGTGGGAGATACCTGTATGCAAAAAAATTAAACATTCAAACCCTAAGAGAAGAAAGTATGAAGAATGCAAGAATAAGCAAATATCTGTGTAATTATTTAAAAGTTGAACTTGTTTGTGCAGTATTTCATTGACTGTTCAGTGCCCTCAATCATAGTGTGATAATCATGATCCCCAATTCTGTTTAAGCCGTTTAAAGATAGATTTCTCAGCATTTTCAATATTCACAGACAAACCAAGTTCAGTAATTGTAATTCCACAAAGCAGGTTGAAATTCATTTTTTCTTTGTACTCAATTATTGAATATTGTGAATGTCAAAAAAAAAATGTTTCAAAACCTTAAGGGTAAGAAACATCCAAAAAGAAGAGTTGCTGACTTTTCCTCTAAAAATCAGTAAGAATTATTGAAAGGAACAAAAACTACGTGGCCCAAATAAATTGCTGCAAATAGAGCTGAAGCTAAGGTTCTCAACAAATATAAAAGGTAAAAATCTGCTCGGTAGAGTAAAGACAAAGTGATGAAAGTCTTACCATCCAGGCCCTCGCAACAGTGGCAAGTGGCAATTGCCATGGAAGTGTCGAAAGCAAAGTGAGCAGGTGTACATCTCTCCAGCTAAACCACATACTGCACAGTAAAGCACACCTTCCACATATTCCTTGCTTTGGTCTAATAGGGAAGTGGATGTGATCGTTTGATTTCCTTCTTCCTCTCCCTCACCATTGCATGTGCTTGAGGGAGCATCATCATGCTGTTCAGAGCATTTGCCTTCTAAGTGAGTGGGTCCCTCTGCTGAAACCTTTGGAGAAGCAAGAGAAAGTTCTTGAGGACCATTCTCATGAAGACCCTCTCCTAAAGATGAGGAGATATTTATATTGCTCGTGTCAGTGCTTTCGACACCAAGCACTGAAGATATGTCAGGACAAATGCTCCCATTATTGTTCTGCACTGATGTTATGGGGGAATCGATTGGAAGGGTGGATGGGTCATCACTATTGAAAGCCATCTCCGACAGAGAGTCAACACCAGCACCAGAAGGCCCGTCACCATGAAGGCTTGGTGTGGAAGACACGTCACCATGAACACCCGAGTCATCATCATGGAGACTTGAAGTGGAGGCTGTATGGTGAGAAGGTGTGTCACTGCGGTGAGTGGATGATGCATGAAGAGGGGATGGACCACCACTTCGGTTGTGAACTGAGCAGGAACTAGCGAGGTTTTGCCCACAGTCTTCCCACCGCTCCTCTTTAACTCGCATTGCCAAGGGCATTGCCTCTGAGCTGGGGTTCGATGGTGGCGGTGTGAGGACATTTTCTGGACTGTTCATCTAAAAGGAAGAAAGATTGTGAAGGTATTTAAAGGTACCACAAACTTGATCAGAAAAACAAAACCTTAAAAGGGTGATATGTTGAATAAAATATTCATTCCATTGATGCAATACTTTAAGGAAGACATTTGCCTCTCCAAAAACATTCTTCAAAATAAGCACAAAATAAGAGTAACTCAAGCGAAGTCGATAGGATTCCATCGCAAATCCCTACTCTTCCCACCTTAAGGAAAGTTGAAAGATGGCAAAGAGTTCAAC
>CM068958.1:115702902-115714267 GCA_035128595.1 Eptatretus atami | reverse complement strand
CCCTGAAAATTGATTTTATGTGATGGAGATACAAGTTCAAGTAAAGAACTCGTATACATGTTTGGTATACAGGTGACCCTCAAATAATTCGTGTTCTGATAAAGCGTTTTCATTACAGCGTGGATTCAATTCAATAACAACACCAACTCAACACCAACCGCGCTATCGTCATCCCGAGCGAATCGTTCACACTCACTGCAGATGCTTTGCCATGCCCACCGTCCCGAGCGGGTGCCCGCGCCCCTCCGTCCCGAGCGGGTCGTTTTTTTTTTTGTTAATTGATATATTTACACGTTTATCGTGCTTTTTGAGTTTCCATGTTGATCTTCAACCTTCAAAGATTGAATCTTCCCCTTTGGAACATAACCCCCATTTTTACATGTTAAATATTGCCACAAACACTTTTTTCGGAAAGCGCATTTTGCGGGAATGCATCCCCCGCATTATACGAGGGTCACCTGTACAAGCAAATGACTACAATAGATTGAGTGAGCATTTGTAAGACTGAAGTTCTTCTTCTGCGAATGGCAGCTTGGCTGCCGGGTAGCATATATTTGTTTGGGCGTGACTGGTGCCACTGATGCTGTGCCCCCAAAACAGTACACTGGTACCATTTTGCCGACCTCAGAAGGATGACAGGCTGAGTCAACCCCACCTGGTGTTAATTCAGCAGCCAACGGGGCTCAAGCTCAGGACCCTAAAATCCCAAGCCACGCCACCCACATATTATATGGTTTTAAAATACTGGCAAGTGACCTCCTCATATATTCCTGTTGTTGGCTTAATGGTTCGGGTGGTAGGCTTGGGATCCTAGGATCCTGAGCTTGAGCCCCGTTGGCTGCTGAATTAACACCAGGTAGGGTTGATTCTGCCTGTCATCCTTCGAGATCGGCAAAATGCGTGCCAGCATGCTGGTATCCTGTGTTGGAGTGGCGACCCACCAGGAGTGCCCAATAGCCCAGGAGACTGCTTAGGCAGCACCAACGCCTGAACAGAGTCTGTCCAATGGATGGATGGATGGATGGACCTCTTCTTGCATCCGAGACAATGCTCTTGCCCATGAAGAAATTAATTTGTTGTTCATTTATAATACCAATTATTTTTCCATGCATTTCATTGATCGTGGTTTATTTACACTATGCATGGGTGAAAATGTGTCATATTATATATATATATATGTATATGTATATGTATATGAATATATATAATATATATATATATATATATAAATCATGATCACGCAAAATATCCCATGGTATTGTGGGGGAAAAATTTATATTAATGTATTCTAAATTGTAACAAATGGAGTTTTAGAAATGTAAGTTTAATGCATTAATAGTTGAATTGGCTGTCCTTTCTGGCCAAGAGACTTTTCCCTAAATGTTGATAAATGTTCTGGGTCTGGAGCGGTGTGACCTGAGCTGATAACAGTGAACTTTTGCCTCGAAATGTACGTAGTGGCTTCTCGCCTAAAAGGACACGTCTGCAGTCTGGGTTAATAGCCCCCACCACTCTCCATGAAAGTAAAAATGCTTTGATTGTAAAATTGTTTTCAGTGCAAGTACCTGAGGAAGTAATAGAATCTCAGTGGCTTTGCTCCTTGGAACTGACCAAGTACCAAGTTAGAATAAAACTCTCTGGTGTAATGTGAAGTGAATTGAATCGGGTTGGTCTAACTGTTAATAAAAGTAAGAATAAATGAAATAGAAACCAAATAATATGGCAATCAATGGGGATTCTTAAGTTTCATTGTACGAGGGTGAGAAGTGTATGTGGATAATTAGAAAATAAATTGTTTCACAATGAAGGACTTTGTGGACATCGTTATCAGTGTCAATGGGTATTATGCAGGATTTAATAACCAAATCGGACAAACGTTAAACTCTGCCTGAAGTTAAATAGATCCACAATCAACCAGGAAAAAATCCTTCAATGATCACAACGGGGTGGGTGAAAAATCCACATCAGTATCTTTCATAAGAATGGATTTGATCTGATACCATGGCAACACAAAAAACTAGACAGGCATCGGTGGAGCGCATACCTCTGCTCCGTAATGCCTGATCCACGAGAAAAATCGGCCAAATACATTTTTGAAATATCATGCGATATAGCGTTTCTGAGCCCCATCTCTCAATGGTGAAGAATCACTTAAAAAAATTATCAGATCCGGATTCGATCTTCATCAAAATTCAAATCAATCGAAGATCGAATCAATTCGTCGCGGTCACAACACCAACACTGTCCACTAAGTTTCATCCGAATCCGTCCACAACTTTTTGAGACATTGTGCTATATATCGTTCTTGGCCCTACTCTCAATGGTGAAGAATCACTAATAATTTTAGTTGTCGGATCCGGATCCTGATCTTGATTTACCAAAACTAATCAGTTTGCCCTTGTCACACACCGAACCTGTCACAATATTTCATCCTGATCCGTCCACACTTTTTGGAATATCCTGTACACAAACAAACAGACAGAAAGGGGTGAAAACATAACTCTTCATCTTTGGTGGTGGAGGTAAAAATCTGCAAATGATTTTTTTTTAAAAAAATCTGTTCATAAAAGGTCAATGATTTTGTCCAAGGGGGGGCAAATATGTTTAAATAACTGCAAAGTGTGATGGCATCTCACAAACCCAGCCAGACATTACTTCGAGAAAGGTAATCCTTCAGATGATCGATTTTCACTATACTATTTTTTATTCAAGCAGTCAGAAGGCTCATCCACAAGCCTCAACACTATAACAACTAGAGAGTACATCGAACACCTTATATAATTCAATCGAAATAAAATAAGGATTTTAAAGATCGTATAAAAAAAAATTTCCGAAAGTTTAGCACATTTGATGCAGTCTTATACAACACCTTATTTAACATGTCCAAGTACTGCAAAAACTGGAGGTTTTTGGAAGCGATATGAAGGCGATTTGCGTTCTCGAGTGTTCAATATATATATAATTGAAATAAATAAAGATCGTGAAGGTCGTATTAAAAATTAAAATTGGTGCCGTAAGTTACGGCCGTTGACGCAGTGGCTATGACACCATCTTATTTAACACCACATAGTTCTTCACACCTGTTGTTTGTGTCCTTTATAACGTCTTAAAAACAGTAAGTTTCCTGTTTGAAATGATTTTCAATTTTGACTGCTAGGTAGGCAAACAGAATAGATAAATTACCTCTCATACTGTGGCATGTGTGATCGGGACGAATTAAGAGCCAAAGTATTACTATACTACAGGTTTGTTTTTCGATTCATGCTCGATTTTTATCAATATAACATTCATTGAACAAGATACTCCTTGATCATAAACTGACGTTGGTGGATGGATGGATGGATGGACAGATAGAAGTGAACCAAGGCTTCATCCCGCTTTTCAGTTTAAGTGTGCGAAGTAAAAGAAGTGAAAAGGCTGTCCATGAACTGGAGTAATCGCAGGACTGTAGTAAACTGACCCACATAAGGATCAGGGGGGGGTAATAAAGATCATGGGTCAGCATTGGGGATGACAAGAGTGGGCAGTGCACTACTTGCTTGAAGCCCTGGAAGAAGAGTGGGATAGAATAGCCTCTGGAAGGTGATTCCATTCATTTGGAAAAGCAAGAATAAAAGAGTTGAAGTGTGCAATCAACTTGGTGTCAGAATATTCACCAGGAGAGGGTTACTGGAAGAACATGTAAATCCTGGAGTTGCTGGTGAGGTTGGAGAATCAATCAGAGATCAAAGCGAGTAAGGTTGGAGACTAGACGGTGGAAAACAGACACTACAGACCGCTGCTCGTGAAAGCAACAACAGACCTTACTTTTGCTTCAGCCTCAACATCAGAGATCCAATAATTTTGAGAGATTTAAATTCCAGTCCAGGAGACACACGTGATGCTGGATGCCAGCCCATAGTGGAGAGTAGTATTCCATTGAGCTACGGACAAAGCTCTTGTAGACTGATAATTATCTTCTTTAAAAAAAGTTAGATCGACAGAGGATGCTAGTCTCTGGCTGGCTTTGGAGGCCAGCTATGCTATAAATCAGAGACCAGTAATTGACTGCAGTGAGGACTGTTGAGAATCTAAATTATGATTATTAATGTTGATTTAAGCCTCATGATTTTGCAGTTGAGAACGATTGTTATGGAATTGTTGATAAACAAGAACATGGGATTTGGATGACATTCTTGTTGCGAATGTGCACGATGTTTAAAACATACTTTTAGTGACTAAATAAAATAAACAAAGCAACTGGTTCATAAGGTTATTTCTCATACGCTTTCAAAACTGTGCAGCCAACAACTTGCATGAGTATTTCCGAGGGTGTGTTGAAAAGTAATGTCTCCTATTCTTTCTCTCAAAATAGAGAAAGCTATTTGATGAAACAAAGGCAGATTCTAACATCAATCTTTATCTACCATGGTGCATATTTATTTCTCAACATAATCACCACTGGGGTCCATATATTTCTGCTAATGCTCAAGGAGTTTGGTGACATCACGATAGGACTTGTGCGTCTGCCGACTTAACCAGCACTTCAGTGACCTTGACCACACAGTTTAAAGAAAAATATCTCCACAAGAGTCCTTAAGTTCGGGGAAGAGATGAAAATCTGATGGAGCGAAGTCGGGACTGGTGATTTTTGTGGTGGTTTGTCTCATTGACCGTCTCTACTCTCAGGACATAATGGACACACTATCATCTCCAGTCACCTCATCCCAACTCTCATCTCCAGCATTCTTACATCACTGATGTCGTGCTGCCTGCTGCGGCTTGCCTGCCTAACATAGCACTGAGATGACTCGTGTCAAAATTACGAAACGCATCCAGTGGTGGGAAGAACTACTGTACAAAATACACTTTTTTTCATTCGAATATCTTTACCTGTTTTGGAGAAAAGGAATAGGAGATATTACTTTTCAACAGCCCTCATACATGCATTTATCAAAATATTGGACAGTTTGTGTTAGACGCCAACTTTGGAAATCCTCAATTTCATTTCCGTGCCAAAGGTAACAAACCCAGTGAATTGAATGATTACCACCTTCCAGCCCTGACATCCAATACAGTCGAATGAAGTGTCTCAAAAGACAGTTGAAATTATAAGTGGTTAAGTATTTCTTGTTGACCTATGTAAATTAGCATAATCAGAGTAATAGGGTGCCGAAGATGCTGTGCTTGTTTACCTTTAAAGGCTACATCATTTGGATATTCCCAAGTCATTTTAAGATCAGTTTTTATTGACTTTTCTAATGCTTCCAATACCATTGTACACATATGTTATATGGACAAATAACTGAAATTGGAATGTCACACAAGCTTGCAATATTAATTTAGTTTTCTTATAGATATGTCACAAAGGTGAAATGCAATAATATTGTATCTAACGTAAGGCTCATGAGTCTTGGTGCACCGCAAGGTTTGTTCTTCCTTTTCTGTATTCTTCATACACAAGTAACTGTTACAGTTCAGGTCTTAACAGTAACTGTGGTGTTATCATTTGTGCAGATGACAGTAATCAGTTTAATTTATATTGAACGATACATGGGAATATGTGAATGAAGTTCATAGATTGTGGTAATTGACATAATTTAGTTTCTTGCTGCCAATAAGACAAACATAAATATATTTTTTATTTTTGGGGGAGAGATGAAAAATCTTAACCTGGCGTTGGCTAGCGGTTAGGGTGGTGGCTTGGGATCCTAGGGTCCTGAGTGCAAGCTTCGTAGGTCGCTGAATTAACACCAGGGGGTTGACTCAGCCTGTCATCCTTCCGAGGTCGGCAAAATGAGTCCCAGTGTCGGAGCCAAAAGGCACACATGAAGGGAGAGGTATTGACGTATTTTAATAAATCTGGTATTGGTGTGATGCAGGCATGATGCCGAATGGTCTCTTCCTGTGCAAAATTTCCTTGTCATCCTATTTTTACCACAAAGCAATAAGCAAAGAACCTTTGATCATTTAATCAACACTTTCTGAGTATATGTATCTGGCTATAGTAATCGATGGGAAATTGCAAGGGAATAGAGAATCTCATGTGTTGGCTGCTAAAGCAAACCAAAGAATGTACTTTTTAAGGAAATTGAAAGAGTTTCTTGGTGATAACAGTATTTTAGTTATTTTTCTATCAGTCTCTGATCCAAAGTATTCTCACTTTTAGTTTGATATGCACATTTGTTAACTTGTCAAAAGAAACAGGAAATAAACGAGAGACGGAGAAGATCACCGGCGGAAAAATTCAAAGAAATCTATCCTCAATTTGTTATTGTATGAGAAACAAGTTGCATGAAAGTTCATGGAATTAATCAGACCAACTCCATAATTGTTTCAATTTTAACCGTTCAGGCATCCGCCTCAGTGTTCCACAAAATTGTACTTGAGAACTGTCATTTTAGACAATCATTTGTGCCAAATGCAATTCATTAAATGCCAATATTAATGCAAGAACGGTGTTGAAGTGTTTACGTGTTACATAATACGACATCACTTTGCGTTTATTGATATTATGAGATATATGTGGTGAATAAGTAAATTATTGGATGTTTGATTACAAGAAATGTATTTAAAAGAACTTTTATAACTAGTTATTTTTCTTCGGATTTATAGATAAGTAAACATGCTTCTTTTTCTTTCTTTTCTTTCTAAAATATCTTTGCTTAATTTTATCCTTGTCTTTTTCTCTTTTTGTCTACCTTGGTTGTCATTGTCATGTACAAGTTAAGGTTATGTTTATAAATCGGTACTTTGATGCTCCTGATATTTAATTTCAATTATTGGATTTTTGTTTATTGAATTGCCAGTACATGCCAAATGTGTCTTTATTTTTTTAAATAAGGGTGGACAATAAATAATCTGGACTTAATTTGTTAACCTTGAATTGGAAATTGTTTTTCTGCCTTTGTTCAAACAGTGAAGGCATAATTTAAAGCGAATCAAAAAATAAACAAATAAACAAATAAATGACAAAAAAGAGACCTTCATCAATTCCAATACATTGCCATCAGGTTTCCCATGTTTAAAATACAAATTAAACAGCATGGACTGTGACACACGTGCTACGTGCCCTCTGCTGGACACTTGGGAAAACACCATTATTGTCTGACAATCGTGCAGAGAGAACACACACCTTTGAGCTGTCAAATTGGTATTTTCACAGGTAGGGCTTCGCATCACAAAATGTGCAGTTCCTCTAATGGATATTGAACCAAGAACCTTTGTGTCTGATATCATTCGTTGGTGGATGTTCAAGATATGTCAGCGTCTTTCATGAAGAGTCAGCAAGTAACCAGTAACCTGAACAAATTACAAATCTCCTGCGCGATCCAGGCTCCAGCCGAACATCAGACCTGGCCAGCCGGTTCAAGAGACATTGGCCAATCCACCTCATGTGGCCGACCCCACAAGAATGTGACTTTTTTGTGAATGTGACATGGTTTTAAGACTTGTGACTGGTTCTTGAATCACTCTCCAGAAACCAAAATAGCATCCACAGCAACCGAGACACATGCCTATTTCGATGGGGGCTCGGGAGGGGTTATGCTGGTTAAAAAAAAATTCGAACCTGAAGGTCCCCCATTGTTCCTCCTTCAACTCCAGGTGTTCTTGCTTGGAAGCCTGTAGTTGCTCGTGATGCCAGTTGTTGTTCGAATATTGCTCATGGAGAAATTAAATTCAGACGCAGGTGTTGAGCTGAAATATGTACAAATTATAAATAAAAAAATTTGTGGTTTGTCTCAAGAACGCCATAGGTTGACTGACATCCATGGGGAGGAGGAAATTCTCCTTGATTGCCCCCTAGAGAGCAAAGAGAAAAGTGGTCATAAAGAGAGTCACGCATAACCCAGAGTGGGCTCCGGGAAGGATGTGACCACTCAATCTCATCAGCTGTGTTTGTGTGAAAGCAAAGTCTGGGTCATCTCATGTATCGTCTCTGCAAGTGCATATTACCTCCACCACCGAAGTGAAGGAGGTTATGTTTCCACCCATCTGTCTGTTTTCTGTCTGTGTACAGGATATCTCAAAAAGTTGCGGACGGATCCGAATAAAATTTGTGGACAGCTCCAGTGTGTGACAGGACAAAACTGAATAGATTTTGTGAAGATCCGGCCGGCTACTAGAATTGTTAAGTGATTCTTCACCATTGAGAGATCGTGCGAAAACGATATATAGCACGATACTCAAAATTTGGACGGATTCGGATGAAACTTGTGGACATGTTGGTGTGTGTACAAGGAAGAATTAATTCAATTTTGGTGAAGATCCGAATCCGGATCTGATAATTTAAAAAATGATTCTTCACCATTGAGAGGCAGGCTAAACACCATATACAACACGATATCTCAAAAAGTTGTGGACAGATTCGGATGAAACTTGGTGGACACGTGTGTGTGTGGTTGTGTGTGGTGTTGTGTGGTGGCAAGGACGAATTGATTCGATTTTGGTGAAGATCTGAATCAGAATCTGGATACGATAATTATTTAATTTCTAAAGTGATTCTTCACCATTGAGACTCAGGGCCAAAAACGATATATAGCATGAATATTCAAAATGCAATGGGCCCGATAGTTCTCATGGATCAGGCATTGCGTGGCGAAGGTATGCGCTCTAACGAGTGCCCTTCTTGTTTGTGTTGCAGCTATCCACAAGCCTTAGAACCTGTAAAAATAAAAATTTAAAGCTTTTTTTTCTTTTTTAAACCACTATGCCTCATGGCACCACCAACCAAAATCTTTAAAGTGTGGCACAAACAAAAGGTCAGCACCTTCTCCAAGAAGAGTAGATTTTAAGAAAAGGAAGACAAACGGCAATGAGCTTCAAACAAGAAGTTATAAAAGTTTCCTTGTTTGGTAAAAGCTCACCAAGCAGCAAGTGCCTGCCCGGCCACCAGGACCACGGCTGTGACTCCCAGATCCCTCAATTTCACAGTAACATTGGAGAAAGTTGCGCGGACCATCTCCTTCTCATTCCCAAGTCCTGCTTCCACTTTGACTTTACAGATTCCAGACGCACACATAGCCACCTTTGGAGAAGGTGAATCTGAATACAAATGCAAATAATAGGTGAAAATTAAACGCAGAATAATCGTACTCAAAAAATAAAACAAGATGTGCATAACACGATAGTTGCAAAATAGATTAAACAAATTTGACCTTTAAATTAATTGGTGGTTGAATTCAATGACCAAATACGCAAATTCTCTTCAAATTTCAAGTCAATCGGATAAAAATTGACAATTTTAGAAATTTGGCGTTATGTTGACCTTTTGACCTATTTTGACCTCAGAAATAATTTAGTGACCTGATATGCAAATCCTCCTTCAAATTCAAGTCAATCGGATGAAATTGAGGATTTTAGAAATGCCATGTTAGTTTGTTGACCTTGGACCCATGTTGACATTTGGTCGATGTTGACGTCAAAAAACAATTGGCTGGTTGATTCAGTGACCTGAAACATAAATCCTCTTCAAATTTCAAGTCAATTAGATGAAAATAAGGATTTAAGAAATCTGACAAATTTGTTGACCTTTGGCCTATGTTGACATTTTGACCTCAAAACAATATGATTCTTGCTTATGACGAACTCGACCAGGTGGTGAAGTTCAGTGAAGATGGGTTTAAAATGTGTGACCTGCATGCGATTGACGTACAAACAAACAAACAGACAGACAGATAGACAACACACAAGACCAACCAATGGACTTTAAAAATCTTCAATTTTCACATGTAAAAAAAATATATTTGAGTGTTGTCATTATTTGTTCAAAATTATGCAGTCAGTGTTGGAGGGGGGGGGGGAGACTACTGACACCACAAGGATACCTGTTTGGGTACCTGTACTTGATCTCCTCACAGGAGGCTGGTGGTGGCTTTGATGAGCAGCCACTGTTATGGGGAAATTCAACATGAGAAGACTCAAAACACATAAGGTGTAAGGAACCAAAATATTGAGCATTACACAAGGACAGAAAACGTGTGGAGCTGAAGCAGCAAAATGTGGACATACCCGGTGAGAGAATGCTACAGATGATTGGAGACCTGTGGCTTGTAAAGTGCATGGAGGGATGAAAGCCATGGGAGCAATTGTGCCATTGTTTGTAATTCTCAAACTTTCAGCATGTTGTCAAACTGGGAGAGTTAACAAAATAAAATTAAACCCATTAATACAGTCGAGTATAGATCCAGACAATGAAAAGAGGAGTACGTAAAAAAGCAGACAGTGGTCTAATGGTGGGTAATGGGGATGGCCAAGTATGTTCTGATACCGAAAAGGAAAAAAAAAACACATGCAGTGCATATAGAAAATCTCTACCCCTTCAAAATCCTCACCTTTGTCCTTATCTCCTGCAATTAATTGCATCAAATCAGACTGTTTCCACCATTATTTACACATCGTAACCCACAACTTCCAAGTGAAAAACAAATTCTAACAATTAAGAAAATTGATTAAAAAACAAAAAAAAAAAAACCCCAAAATCTTGAATATCTTTGGTTGATAAGTGCCAACCCCTGAGTTAATACTGCTGGTGGAACACCTTACACAGCAATTACAGCTGTGAGCTCGTTGGGATAAGTATCTACCAACTTGCACACCTTGATTGGCAATATTGACCGATTATTTTGCACAAAACTGTTCAAGCTCAATCAAGTGCTTGTTCAATAGAGCATTGATGCTCTCAAGAGCAATCAAGAGCAATCAAGCTCAATCAAGAGCGTTGATGGACACCAACTCAAGTCAGCCACAGATTTTTGATTGGATTAAGGTCAGGGCTCTGACTGGGCACTCAAGGACATTTATGTTTTGTCCTTAACCACCCCAGTGTAGCTTGGCTGTGTGCTTCGGGTCGTTGTCTTGCCGAAAGGTGAACTTCCGTCGCAATTTCAGCTTTCTTGCAGAGGGCAGCAATTTCCCTCTCGGATTTTCTGATATTGCTCCATGCTATTTCCCTTCTATCCTTACAATGCCCCCGCCAGTCCCTGCTGATGAGAAACATCCTCATAACATGATGCTGCCACCACCATGCTCAACAGGAGGGATGTGTTCTCTTGGGTGATGTGCTGTGTTGGGTTGTGTCAAACTAACACTTTGTGCATTTCGGCCAAAAATTTCCATCTTGGTTTGTCAGACCACAAAACTTTTTTCCACATGGTTTCAGAATCTTGGGAATGGTTTTTTGCATACCTCAACCGGGACTCAAGTGGCCTTGTTTGAGTAATGGCTTCCTTTTGCCACCCTACCGCATAGACAGATTTTGGAGTGCTTGGGATATTGTTGTCAGATCAAAAAGTGACCAGTCTTTGCCATAAAGGCCTGATAGCTCTTTCAAAGTTTCCATTGGCCTCTTGGTGGCCTCTCTGATCAATCTCCTCCTGCTAATCAT
>CM068958.1:115691908-115702877 GCA_035128595.1 Eptatretus atami | reverse complement strand
TTTCGGAAAGCACGGCATTTTGCGGGAATGCATCCCCCGCATTATACGAGGGTCACCTGTACAAGCAAATGACTACAATAGATTGAGTGAGCATTTGTAAGACTGAAGTCTTCTTCTTGCGAATGGCAGCTTGGCTGCCGGGTAGCTAATATATTTGTTTGGGCGTGACTGCTGGTGCCACTGATGCTGTGCCCCCAAAACAGTACACTGGTACCATTTTGCCGACCTTCAGAAGGATGACAGGCTGAGTCAACCCCACCTGGTGTTAATTCAGCAGCCAACGGGGCTCAAGCTCAGGACCCTAAAATCCCAAGCCACGCCACCCACATATTATATGGTTTTAAAATACTGGCAAGTGACCTCCTCATATATTCCTGTTGTTGGCTTAATGGTTCGGGTGGTAGGCTTGGGATCCTAGGATCCTGAGCTTGAGCCCCGTTGGCTGCTGAATTAACACCAGGTAGGGTTGATTCTGCCTGTCATCCTTCGAGATCGGCAAAATGCGTGCCAGCATGCTGGTATCCTGTGTTGGAGTGGCGACCCACCAGGAGTGCCCAATAGCCCAGGAGACTGCTTAGGCAGCACCAACGCCTGAACAGAGTCTGTCCAATGGATGGATGGATGGATGGACCTCTTCTTGCATCCGAGACAATGCTCTTCCCATGAAGAAATTAATTTGTTGTTCATTTATAATACCAATTATTTTTCCATGCATTTCATTGATCGTGGTTTATTTACACTATGCATGGGTGAAAATGTGTCATATTATATATATATATATGTATATGTATATGTATATGAATATATATAATATATATATATATATATATAAATCATGATCACGCAAAATATCCCATGGTATTGTGGGGGAAAAATTTATATTAATGTATTCTAAATTGTAACAAATGGAGTTTTAGAAATGTAAGTTTAATGCATTAATAGTTGAATTGGCTGTCCTTTCTGGCCAAGAGACTTTTCCCTAAATGTTGATAAATGTTCTGGGTCTGGAGCGGTGTGACCTGAGCTGATAACAGTGAACTTTTGCCTCGAAATGTACGTAGTGGCTTCTCGCCTAAAAGGACACGTCTGCAGTCTGGGTTAATAGCCCCCACCACTCTCCATGAAAGTAAAAATGCTTTGATTGTAAAATTGTTTTCAGTGCAAGTACCTGAGGAAGTAATAGAATCTCAGTGGCTTTGCTCCTTGGAACTGACCAAGTACCAAGTTAGAATAAAACTCTCTGGTGTAATGTGAAGTGAATTGAATCGGGTTGGTCTAACTGTTAATAAAAGTAAGAATAAATGAAATAGAAACCAAATAATATGCGCAATCAATGGGGATTCTTAAGTTTCATTGTACGAGGGTGAGAAGTGTATGTGGATAATTAGAAAATAAATTGTTTCACAATGAAGGACTTTGTGGACATCGGTTATCAGTGTCAATGGGTATTATGCAGGATTTAATAACCAAATCGGACAAACGTTAAACTCTGCCTGAAGTTAAATAGATCCACAATCAACCAGGAAAAAATCCTTCAATGATCACAACGGGGTGGGTGAAAAATCCACATCAGTATCTTTCATAAGAATGGATTTGATCTGATACCATGGCAACACAAAAAACTAGACAGGCATCGGTGGAGCGCATACCTCTGCTCCGTAATGCCTGATCCACGAGAAACAATCGGCCAAATACATTTTTGAAATATCATGCGATATAGCGTTTCTGAGCCCCATCTCTCAATGGTGAAGAATCACTTAAAAAAATTATCAGATCCGGATTCGATCTTCATCAAAATTCAAATCAATCGAAGATCGAATCAATTCGTCGCGGTCACAACACCAACACTGTCCACTAAGTTTCATCCGAATCCGTCCACAACTTTTTTAGACATTGTGCTATATATCGTTCTTGGCCCTACTCTCAATGGTGAAGAATCACTAATAATTTTAGTTGTCGGATCCGGATCCTGATCTTGATTTACCAAAACTAATCAGTTTGCCCTTGTCACACACCGAACCTGTCACAATATTTCATCCTGATCCGTCCACACTTTTTGGAATATCCTGTACACAAACAAACAGACAGAAAGGGGTGAAAACATAACTCTTCATCTTTGGTGGTGGAGGTAAAAATCTGCAAATGATTTTTTTTTAAAAAAATCTGTTCATAAAAGGTCAATGATTTTGTCCAAGGGGGGGCAAATATGTTTAAATAACTGCAAAGTGTGATGGCATCTCACAAACCCAGCCAGACATTACTTCGAGAAAGGTAATCCTTCAGATGATCGATTTTCACTATACTATTTTTTATTCAAGCAGTCAGAAGGCTCATCCACAAGCCTCAACACTATAACAACTAGAGAGTACATCGAACACCTTATATAATTCAATCGAAATAAAATAAGGATTTTAAAGATCGTATAAAAAAAAATTTCCGAAAGTTTAGCACATTTGATGCAGTCTTATACAACACCTTATTTAACATGTCCAAGTACTGCAAAAACTGGAGGTTTTTGGAAGCGATATGAAGGCGATTTGCGTTCTCGAGTGTTCAATATATATATAATTGAAATAAATAAAGATCGTGAAGGTCGTATTAAAAATTAAAATGGTGCCGTAAGTTACGGCCGTTGACGCAGTGGCTATGACACCATCTTATTTAACACCACATAGTTCTTCACACCTGTTGTTTGTGTCCTTTATAACGTCTTAAAAACAGTAAGTTTCCTGTTTGAAATGATTTTCAATTTTGACTGCTAGGTAGGCAAACAGAATAGATAAATTACCTCTCATACTGTGGCATGTGTGATCGGGACGAATTAAGAGCCAAAGTATTACTATACTACAGGTTTGTTTTTCGATTCATGCTCGATTTTATATCAATATAACATTCATTGAACAAGATACTCCTTGATCATAAACTGACGTTGGTGGATGGATGGATGGATGGACAGATAGAAGTGAACCAAGGCTTCATCCCGCTTTTCAGTTTAAGTGTGCGAAGTAAAAGAAGTGAAAAGGCTGTCCATGAACTGGAGTAATCGCAGGACTGTAGTAAACTGACCCACATAAGGATCAGGGGGGGGTAATAAAGATCATGGGTCAGCATTGGGGATGACAAGAGTGGGCAGTGCACTACTTGCTTGAAGCCC
This sequence comes from Eptatretus atami, assembly GCA_035128595.1. NCBI lineage: Eukaryota > Metazoa > Chordata > Myxini > Myxiniformes > Myxinidae > Eptatretus > Eptatretus atami. Next base: position 115,699,723 of record CM068958.1, on the reverse strand, counting down.
TGGAAGAAGAGTGGGATAGAATAGCCTCTGGAAGGTGATTCCATTCATTTGGAAAAGCAAGAATAAAAGAGTTGAAGTGTGCAATCAACTTGGTGTCAGAATATTCACCAGGAGAGGGTTACTGGAAGAACATGTAAATCCTGGAGTTGCTGGTGAGGTTGGAGAATCAATCAGAGATCAAAGCGAGTAAGGTTGGAGACTAGACGGTGGAAAACAGACACTACAGACCGCTGCTCGTGAAAGCAACAACAGACCTTACTTTTGCTTCAGCCTCAACATCAGAGATCCAATAATTTTGAGAGATTTAAATTCCAGTCCAGGAGACACACGTGATGCTGGATGCCAGCCCATAGTGGAGAGTAGTATTCCATTGAGCTACGGACAAAGCTCTTGTAGACTGATAATTATCTTCTTTAAAAAAAGTTAGATCGACAGAGGATGCTAGTCTCTGGCTGGCTTTGGAGGCCAGCTATGCTATAAATCAGAGACCAGTAATTGACTGCAGTGAGGACTGTTGAGAATCTAAATTATGATTATTAATGTTGATTTAAGCCTCATGATTTTGCAGTTGAGAACGATTGTTATGGAATTGTTGATAAACAAGAACATGGGATTTGGATGACATTCTTGTTGCGAATGTGCACGATGTTTAAAACATACTTTTAGTGACTAAATAAAATAAACAAAGCAACTGGTTCATAAGGTTATTTCTCATACGCTTTCAAAACTGTGCAGCCAACAACTTGCATGAGTATTTCCGAGGGTGTGTTGAAAAGTAATGTCTCCTATTCTTTCTCTCAAAATAGAGAAAGCTATTTGATGAAACAAAGGCAGATTCTAACATCAATCTTTATCTACCATGGTGCATATTTATTTCTCAACATAATCACCACTGGGGTCCATATATTTCTGCTAATGCTCAAGGAGTTTGGTGACATCACGATAGGACTTGTGCGTCTGCCGACTTAACCAGCACTTCAGTGACCTTGACCACACAGTTTAAAGAAAAATATCTCCACAAAGAGTCCTTAAGTTCGGGGAAGAGATGAAAATCTGATGGAGCGAAGTCGGGACTGGTGATTTTTGTGGTGGTTTGTCTCATTGACCGTCTCTACTCTCAGGACATAATGGACACACTATCATCTCCAGTCACCTCATCCCAACTCTCATCTCCAGCATTCTTACATCACTGATGTCGTGCTGCCTGCTGCGGCTTGCCTGCCTAACATAGCACTGAGATGACTCGTGTCAAAATTACGAAACGCATCCAGTGGTGGGAAGAACTACTGTACAAAATACACTTTTTTTCATTCGAATATCTTTACCTGTTTTGGAGAAAAGGAATAGGAGATATTACTTTTCAACAGCCCTCATACATGCATTTATCAAAATATTGGACAGTTTGTGTTAGACGCCAACTTTGGAAATCCTCAATTTCATTTCCGTGCCAAAGGTAACAAACCCAGTGAGTTGAATGATTACCACCTTCCAGCCCTGACATCCAATACAGTCGAATGAAGTGTCTCAAAAGACAGTTGAAATTATAAGTGGTTAAGTATTTCTTGTTGACCTATGTAAATTAGCATAATCAGAGTAATAGGGTGCCGAAGATGCTGTGCTTGTTTACCTTTAAAGGCTACATCATTTGGATATTCCCAAGTCATTTTAAGATCAGTTTTTATTGACTTTTCTAATGCTTCCAATACCATTGTACACATATGTTATATGGACAAATAACTGAAATTGGAATGTCACACAAGCTTGCAATATTAATTTAGTTTTCTTATAGATATGTCACAAAGGTGAAATGCAATAATATTGTATCTAACGTAAGGCTCATGAGTCTTGGTGCACCGCAAGGTTTGTTCTTCCTTTTCTGTATTCTTCATACACAAGTAACTGTTACAGTTCAGGTCTTAACAGTAATGTGGTGTTATCATTTGTGCAGATGACAGTAATCAGTTTAATTTATATTGAACGATACATGGGAATATGTGAATGAAGTTCATAGATTGTGGTAATTGACATAATTTAGTTTCTTGCTGCCAATAAGACAAACATAAATATATTTTTTATTTTTGGGGGAGAGATGAAAAATCTTAACCTGGCGTTGGCTAGCGGTTAGGGTGGTGGCTTGGGATCCTAGGGTCCTGAGTGCAAGCTTCGTAGGTCGCTGAATTAACACCAGGGGGTTGACTCAGCCTGTCATCCTTCCGAGGTCGGCAAAATGAGTCCCAGTGTCGGAGCCAAAAGGCACACATGAAGGGAGAGTATTGACGTATTTTAATAAATCTGGTATTGGTGTGATGCAGGCATGATGCCGAATGGTCTCTTCCTGTGCAAAATTTCCTTGTCATCCTATTTTTACCACAAAGCAATAAGCAAAGAACCTTTGATCATTTAATCAACACTTTCTGAGTATATGTATCTGGCTATAGTAATCGATGGGAAATTGCAAGGGAATAGAGAATCTCATGTGTTGGCTGCTAAAGCAAACCAAAGAATGTACTTTTTAAGGAAATTGAAAGAGTTTCTTGGTGATAACAGTATTTTAGTTATTTTTCTATCAGTCTCTGATCCAAAGTATTCTCACTTTTAGTTTGATATGCACATTTGTTAACTTGTCAAAAGAAACAGGAAATAAACGAGAGACGGAGAAGATCACGGCGGAAAAATTCAAAGAAATCTATCCTCAATTTGTTATTGTATGAGAAACAAGTTGCATGAAAGTTCATGGAATTAATCAGACCAACTCCATAATTGTTTCAATTTTAACCGTTCAGGCATCCGCCTCAGTGTTCCACAAAATTGTACTTGAGAACTGTCATTTTAGACAATCATTTGTGCCAAATGCAATTCATTAAATGCCAATATTAATGCAAGAACGGTGTTGAAGTGTTTACGTGTTACATAATACGACATCACTTTGCGTTTATTGATATTATGAGATATATGTGGTGAATAAGTAAATTATTGGATGTTTGATTACAAGAAATGTATTTAAAAGAACTTTTATAACTAGTTATTTTTCTTCGGATTTATAGATAAGTAAACATGCTTCTTTTTCTTTCTTTTCTTTCTAAAATATCTTTGCTTAATTTTATCCTTGTCTTTTTCTCTTTTTGTCTACCTTGGTTGTCATTGTCATGTACAAGTTAAGGTTATGTTTATAAATCGGTACTTTGATGCTCCTGATATTTAATTTCAATTATTGGATTTTTGTTTATTGAATTGCCAGTACATGCCAAATGTGTCTTTATTTTTTTAAATAAGGGTGGACAATAAATAATCTGGACTTAATTTGTTAACCTTGAATTGGAAATTGTTTTTCTGCCTTTGTTCAAACAGTGAAGGCATAATTTAAAGCGAATCAAAAAATAAACAAATAAACAAATAAATGACAAAAAAGAGACCTTCATCAATTCCAATACATTGCCATCAGGTTTCCCATGTTTAAAATACAAATTAAACAGCATGGACTGTGACACACGTGCTACGTGCCCTCTGCTGGACACTTGGGAAAACACCATTATTGTCTGACAATCGTGCAGAGAGAACACACACCTTTGAGCTGTCAAATTGGTATTTTCACAGGTAGGGCTTCGCATCACAAAATGTGCAGTTCCTCTAATGGATATTGAACCAAGAACCTTTGTGTCTGATATCATTCGTTGGTGGATGTTCAAGATATGTCAGCGTCTTTCATGAAGAGTCAGCAAGTAACCAGTAACCTGAACAAATTACAAATCTCCTGCGCGATCCAGGCTCCAGCCGAACATCAGACCTGGCCAGCCGGTTCAAGAGACATTGGCCAATCCACCTCATGTGGCCGACCCCACAAGAATGTGACTTTTTTGTGAATGTGACATGGTTTTAAGACTTGTGACTGGTTCTTGAATCACTCTCCAGAAACCAAAATAGCATCCACAGCAACCGAGACACATGCCTATTTCGATGGGGGCTCGGGAGGGGTTATGCTGGTTAAAAAAAAATTCGAACCTGAAGGTCCCCCATTGTTCCTCCTTCAACTCCAGGTGTTCTTGCTTGGAAGCCTGTAGTTGCTCGTGATGCCAGTTGTTGTTCGAATATTGCTCATGGAGAAATTAAATTCAGACGCAGGTGTTGAGCTGAAATATGTACAAATTATAAATAAAAAAATTTGTGGTTTGTCTTCAAGAACGCCATAGGTTGACTGACATCCATGGGGAGGAGGAAATTCTCCTTGATTGCCCCCTAGAGAGCAAAGAGAAAAGTGGTCATAAAGAGAGTCACTCATAACCCAGAGTGGGCTCCGGGAAGGATGTGACCACTAATCTCATCAGCTGTGTTTGTGTGAAAGCAAATCTGGGTCATCTCATGTATCGTCTCTGCAAGTGCATATTACCTCCACCACCGAAGTGAAGGAGGTTATGTTTCCACCCATCTGTCTGTTTTCTGTCTGTGTACAGGATATCTCAAAAAGTTGCGGACGGATCCGAATAAAATTTTGTGGACAGCTCCAGTGTGTGACAGGACAAAACTGAATAGATTTTGTGAAGATCCGGCCGGCTACTAGAATTGTTAAGTGATTCTTCACCATTGAGAGATCGTGCGAAAACGATATATAGCACGATACTCAAAATTTGGACGGATTCGGATGAAACTTGTGGACATGTTGGTGTGTGTACAAGGAAGAATTAATTCAATTTTGGTGAAGATCCGAATCCGGATCTGATAATTTAAAAAATGATTCTTCACCATTGAGAGGCAGGCTAAACACCATATACAACACGATATCTCAAAAAGTTGTGGACAGATTCGGATGAAACTTGGTGGACACGTGTGTGTGTGGTTGTGTGTGGTGTTGTGTGGTGGCAAGGACGAATTGATTCGATTTTGGTGAAGATCTGAATCAGAATCTGGATACGATAATTATTTAATTTCTAAAGTGATTCTTCACCATTGAGACGCAGGGCCAAAAACGATATATAGCATGAATATTCAAAATGCAATGGGCCCGATAGTTCTCATGGATCAGGCATTGCGTGGCGAAGGTATGCGCTCTAACGAGTGCCCTTCTTGTTTGTGTTGCAGCTATCCACAAGCCTTAGAACCTGTAAAAATAAAAATTTAAAGCTTTTTTTTCTTTTTTAAACCACTATGCCTCATGGCACCACCAACCAAAATCTTTAAAGTGTGGCACAAACAAAAGGTCAGCACCTTCTCCAAGAAGAGTAGATTTTAAGAAAAGGAAGACAAACGGCAATGAGCTTCAAACAAGAAGTTATAAAAGTTTCCTTGTTTGGTAAAAGCTCACCAAGCAGCAAGTGCCTGCCCGGCCACCAGGACCACGGCTGTGACTCCCAGATCCCTCAATTTCACAGTAACATTGGAGAAAGTTGCGCGGACCATCTCCTTCTCATTCCCAAGTCCTGCTTCCACTTTGACTTTACAGATTCCAGACGCACACATAGCCACCTTTGGAGAAGGTGAATCTGAATACAAATGCAAATAATAGGTGAAAATTAAACGCAGAATAATCGTACTCAAAAAATAAAACAAGATGTGCATAACACGATAGTTGCAAAATAGATTAAACAAATTTGACCTTTAAATTAATTGGTGGTTGAATTCAATGACCAAATACGCAAATTCTCTTCAAATTTCAAGTCAATCGGATAAAAATTGACAATTTTAGAAATTTGGCGTTATGTTGACCTTTTGACCTATTTTGACCTCAGAAATAATTTAGTGACCTGATATGCAAATCCTCCTTCAAATTCAAGTCAATCGGATGAAATTGAGGATTTTAGAAATGCCATGTTAGTTTGTTGACCTTGGACCCATGTTGACATTTGGTCGATGTTGACGTCAAAAAACAATTGGCTGGTTGATTCAGTGACCTGAAACATAAATCCTCTTCAAATTTCAAGTCAATTAGATGAAAATAAGGATTTAAGAAATCTGACAATTTGTTGACCTTTGGCCTATGTTGACATTTTGACCTCAAAACAATATGATTCTTCTTATGACGAACTCGACCAGGTGGTGAAGTTCAGTGAAGATGGGTTTAAAATGTGTGACCTGCATGCGATTGACGTACAAACAAACAAACAGACAGACAGATAGACAACACACAAGACCAACCAATGGACTTTAAAAATCTTCAATTTTCACATGTAAAAAAAATATATTTGAGTGTTGTCATTATTTGTTCAAAATTATGCAGTCAGTGTTGGAGGGGGGGGGGGAGACTACTGACACCACAAGGATACCTGTTTGGGTACCTGTACTTGATCTCCTCACAGGAGGCTGGTGGTGGCTTTGATGAGCAGCCACTGTTATGGGGAAATTCAACATGAGAAGACTCAAAACACATAAGGTGTAAGGAACCAAAATATTGAGCATTACACAAGGACAGAAAACGTGTGGAGCTGAAGCAGCAAAATGTGGACATACCCGGTGAGAGAATGCTACAGATGATTGGAGACCTGTGGCTTGTAAAGTGCATGGAGGGGATGAAAGCCATGGGAGCAATTGTGCCATTGTTTGTAATTCTCAAACTTCAGCATGTTGTCAAACTGGGAGAGTTAACAAAAAAAATTAACTCCATTAATACAGTCCGAGTATGATCCAGAAAGTGAAAAGAGGAGTACGTAAAAAAGCAGACAGTGGTCTAATGGTGGGTAATGGGGATGGCCAAGTATGTTCTGATACCGAAAAGGAAAAAAAAAAACACATGCAGTGCATATAGAAAATCTCTACCCCCTTCAAAATCCTCACCTTTTGTCTGCTTATCTCCTGCAATTAATTGCATCAAATCAGACTGTTTCCACCATTATTTACACATCGTAACCCACAACTTCCAAGTGAAAAAACAAATTCTAATCAATTAAGAAATTGATTAAAAAACAAAAAAAAAAAACCCCAAAATCTTGAATATCTTTGGTTGATAAGTGCCAACCCCCTGAGTTAATACTTGGTGGAAGCACCTTACACAGCAATTACAGCTGTGAGTCTGTTGGGATAAGTATCTACCAACTTGCACACCTTGATTGGCATATTGACCGATTATTTGCACAAAACTGTTCAAGCTCAATCAAGTTTGCTTGTTCAATAAGAGCATTGATGCTCTCAAGAGCAATCAAGAGCAATCAAGCTCAATCAAGAGCGTTGATGGACAGCAATCTCAAGTCAGCCACAGATTTTTGATTGGATTAAGGTCAGGGCTCGACTGGGCCACTCAAGGACATTTATGTTTTGTTCCTTAACCACCCCAGTGTAGCTTTGGCTGTGTGCTTCGGGTCGTTGTCTTGCGAAAGGTGAACTTCCGTCGCAATTTCAGCTTTCTTGCAGAGGGCAGCAATTTCCCCTCTCGGATTTTCTGTATTTGCTCCATGCTTTCCCTTCTATCCTTACAATGCCCCCGCCCAGTCCCTGCTGATGAGAAACATCCTCATACATGATCTGCCACCACCATGCTCACAGGAGGGATGTGTTCTCTTGGGGTGATGTGCTGTGTTGGGTTGTGTGCAAACTAACACTTTGCATTTCGGCCAAAAATTTCCATCTTGGTTTGTCAGACCACAAAACTTTTTTCCACATGGTTTCAGAATCTTGGGAATGGTTTTTTGCATACCTCAACCGGGACTCAAGTGGCCTTGTTTGAGTAATGGCTTCCTTTTGCCACCCTACCGCATAGACAGATTTTGGAGTGCTTGGGATATTGTTGTCAGATCAAAAAGTGACCAGTCTTTGCCATAAAGGCCTGAGCTCTTTCAAAGTTTCCATTGGCCTCTTGGTGGCCTCTCTGATCAATCTCCTCCTGCTAATCAT
>CM068958.1:115673549-115690883 GCA_035128595.1 Eptatretus atami | reverse complement strand
GGATCGTTGAAGGATTTTTCCTGGTTGATTGTTGAATCCTATTTAACTTCAGGCAGAGTTTAACGTTTGTCCGATTCGGTTATAAAATCATGCATAATACCCATTGACACTGATAACCGATGTCCACACAAGTCCTTCTATTCCTTGTGAAACAATTTATTTTCTAATTATCCACCATACACTTCTCACCCTCGTACAATGAACTTAAGAATCCCCATTGATTGCAATATTATTTGGTTCTATTTCATTTATTCTTACTTTTAGTTAACAGTTAGACCAACCCGATTCAATTCACTTCCACATTACATCAGAGAGTTTTATTCTAACTTGGTACTTGGTCAGATCCAAGGAGTACAAGCCACTGAGATTCTATACTTCCTCAGGTACTTGCACTGAAACAATTTTACATTTCAAAGCATTTTATACTTTCATGGGAGAGTGGTGGGGGCTATCAACCCAGACTGCAGACGTGTCCTTTTAATCACAACGGGGTGGGTGAAAAATCCACATCAGTATCTTTCATAAGAATGGATTTTGATCTGATACCATGGCAACACAAAAAAACTAGACAGGCACTCGGTGGAGCGCATACCTCTGCTCCGTAATGCCTGATCCACGAGAACATATCGGGCCAAATACATTTTTGAAATATCATGCGATATAGCGTTTCTGAGCCCCATCTCTCAATGGTGAAGAATCACTTAAAAAAATTATCAGATCCGGATTCGGATCTTCATCAAAAAAAATTCAAATCAATCGAACATCGAATCAATTCGTCGCGGTCACACACCCAACCTGTCCACTAAGTTTCATCCGAATCCGTCCACAACTTTTTGAGACATTGTGCTATATATCGTTCTTGGCCCTATCTCTCAATGGTGAAGAATCACTAATAATTTTAGTTGTCGGATCCGGATCCTGATCTTGATCTTACCAAAATCTAATCAGTTTGCCCTTGTCACACACCGAACCTGTCCACAATATTTCATCCGGATCCGTCCGCAACTTTTTGAGATATCCTGTACACAAACAAACAGACAGAAAGGGGTGAAAACATAACCTCCTTCATCTTTGGTGGTGGAGGTAAAAATCTGCAAATTGATTTTTTTTAAAAAAAATCTGTTCATAAAAAGGTCAATGATTTTGTCCAAAGGGGGCAAAAATATGTTTAAATAACTGCAAAGTGTGATGGCATCTCACAAAACCCAGCCAGACATTACTTCGAGAAAGGTAATCCTTCAGATGATCTGATTTTCACTATAACTTTTTATTCAAGCAGTCAGAAGGCTCATCCACAAGCCTCAACACTATACAACTAGAGAGTACATCGAACACCTTATATAATTCAATCGAAATAAAATAATAATGATTTTAAATATCGTATAAAAAAAAATTATTCCGAAAGTTTAGCACATTTGATGCAGTCTTATACAACACCTTATTTAACATGTCCAAGTACTGCAAAACTGGAGGTTTTTGGAAGCCATAAGAAGGCGATTTGCGTTCTCGAGTGTTCAAATATATAATTAAATTGAAATAAAATAAAGATCGTGAAGGTCGTATTAAAAATTAAAATTGTGCCGTAAGTTTACGGCCGTTGACGCAGTGGCTATGACACCATCTTATTTAACACCACATTAGTTCTTCACACCTGTTGTTTGTGTCCTTTATAACGTCCTTAAAAACAGTAAGTTTCCTGTTTGAAATGATTTTCAATTTTGACTGCTAGGTAGGCAAACAGAATAGATAAATTACCTCTCATATCTGGGCATGTGTGATCGGGACGAATTAAGAGCCAAAGTATTACTATACTACAGGTTTGTTTTTCGATTCATGTTCCGATTTGTATTCAAAATATAACATTCAATTGAAATCAAGATACTCCTTGATCATAAACTGACGTTTGTGGATGGATGGATGGATGGACAGATAGAAGTGAACCAATTGCTTCATCCCGCTTTTCAGTTTAAGTGTGCGAAGTAAAAAGAAGTGAAAAAGGCTGTCCATGAACTGGAGTAATCGCAGGACTGTAGTAAACTGACCCCACAATAATGATCATGGGGGGGGGTAATAAAGATCATGGGTCAGCATTGGGGATGACAAGAGTGGGCAGTGCACTACTTGCTTGAAGCCCTGGAAGGAAGAGTGGGATAGAATAGCCTCTGGAAGGTGATTCCATCATTTGGAAAAGCAAGGAATAAAAGAGTTGAAGTGTGCAATCAACTTGGATGTCAGAATATTCACCAGGAGAGGGTTACTGGAAGAACATGTATATCCTGGAATTGCTGGTGAGGGTTGGAGAATCAATCAGAGATCAAAGCGAGTAAGGTTGGAGACTAGACGGTGGAAAACAGACACTACAGACCTGCCTGTGAAAGCAACAACAGACCTTACTTTTGCTTCAGCCTCAACATCAGAGATTCCAAGAATTTTGAGAGATTTAAATTCCAGAGTCCAGGAGACACACGTGATGCTAGGATGCCAGCCCATAGTGGAGAGTAGTATTCCATTGAGCTATGGACAAAGCTCTTGTAGACTGATAATTATCTTCTTTTTTTTAAAGTTAGATCGACAGAGGATGCCCAGTCTCTGGCTGGCTTTGGAGGCCAGCTATGCTATAAATGAGAGACCAGTAATTGACTGCAGTGAGGACTGTTGAGAATCTAAATTATGATTATTAATGTTGATTTAAACCTCATGATTTTGCAGTTGAGAACGATTGTTATGGAATTGTTGATAAACAAGACGTGGGATTTGGATGACATTCTTGTTGCAAATGTGCACGATGTTTAAAACATACTTTTAGTGACTAAATAAAATAAACAAAGCAACTGGTTCAAATGTTATTTCTCATACGCTTTCAAAACTGTGCAGCCAACAACTTGCATGAGTATTTACGAGGGAGTGTTGAAAAGTAATGTCTCCTATTCCTTTTCTCCAAAATAGAGAAAGCTATTTGAATGAAACAAAGGCAGATTCTAACATCAATCTTTATTCTACCATGGTGCATATTTATTTCTCAACATAATCACCACTGGGGTCCATATATTTCTGCTAATGCTCAAGGAGTTTTGTGACATCACGATAGGACTTGTGCGTCCTGCCGACTTAACCAGCACTTCAGTGACCTTGACCACACAGTTATAAGAAAAATATTCTCCACAAAGAGGTCCCTTAAGTTCGGGGAAGAGATGAAAATCTGATGGAGCGAAGTCGGGACTGGTGATCTTTTGTGGTGGTTTTGTCTCCATTGACCGTCTCTTACTCTCAGGATCGTAATGGTACACCAACTATCATCTCCAGTCATCTCATCCCAACTCTCATCTCCAGCACTTCACATCACTGATGTCGTCCTGCCTGCTGCCGGCTTGCCTGACTAACATAGCACTGAGATGACTCGTGTCAAAATTACGAAACCGCATCCAGTGGTGGGAAGAACTACTGTACAAAATACACTTTTTTCATTCGAATATCTTTATCTGTTTTGGAGAAAAGGAATAGGAGATATTACTTTTCAACAAGCCCTCATACATGCATTTATCAATTAATATTGGACAGTGGTGTAATGACCCAACTTTGGAAATCCTCAATTTTCATTTCCGTGCCAAAGGTAAACAAACCCAGTGAGTTGAATGATTACCACCTTCCAGCCCTGACATCCAATACAGTCGAATGAAGTGTCTCAAAAAGACAGTTGAAATTTAAAAGTGGTTAAGTATGTCTTGTTGACCTATGTAAATTAGCATAATCAGAGTAATAGGGTGCCGAAGATGCTGTGCTTGTTTACCTTTAAAGGCTAACATCATTTGGATATTCCCAAGTCATTTGTAAGATCAGTTTTTATTGACTTTTCTAATGCTTCCAATACCATTGTACCACATATGTTAATTGACAAATTACTGAAATTGGATGTCACACAAGCTTGCAATATTAATTTAGTTTTCTTATAGATATGTCACAAAGGGTGAAATGCAATAATATTGTATCTAACGTAAGGCTCATGAGTCTTGGTGCACCGCAAGGTTTGTTCTTTTTCCTTTTCTGTATTCTTCATACACAAGTAACTGTTACAGTTCAGGTCTTAACCAGTAACTGTGGTGTTATCATTTGTGCAGATGACAGTAATCAGTTAATTTATATTGAACGATACATGGGAATATGTGAATGAAGTTCATAGATTGGTGTAATTGACATAATTTAGTTCTTTTGCTGCCAATAAGACAAACATAAATATATTTTTTTTATTTTGGGGGAAGAGATGAAAATCTTAACCTGGCGTTGGCTTAGCGGTTAGGGTGGTGGCTTGGGATCCTAGGGTCCTGAGTGCAAGCTTCGTAGGTCGCTGAATTAACACCAGGGGGTTGACTCAGCCTGTCATCCTTCCGAGGTCGGCAAAATGAGTCCCAGTGTCGGAGCCAAAAGGCTACACATGAAGGGAAGAGGTATTGACGTATTTAATAAATCTGGTATTGGTGTGATGCAGGCATGATGGGCCGAATGGTCTCTTCCTGTGCAAAATTTCCTTGTCATTCCTTATTTTCACCACAAAGCAATAAGCAAAGAACCTTTGATCATTTTAATCAAACATGTTTCTGAGTATATGTATCTGGCTATAGTAATCGATGGGAAATTGCAAGGGAATAGGAATTCTCATGTGTTGGCTGCTAAAGCAAACCAAAGAATGTACTTTTTAAGGAAATTGAAAGAGTTTCTTGGTGATAACAGTATTTTAGTTATTTTTCTATCAGTCTCTGATCCAAAGTATTCTCACTTTTAGTTTGATATGCACATTTGTTAACTTGTCAAAAGAAACGGAAATAAACGAGAGACGGGGGAAGATCACTGGCGGAGAATTCAAAGAAATCTATCCTCAATTTGTACTTTGTATGAGAAACAAGTTGCATTGAAAGTTCATGGGATTAATCAGACCAACTCCATAATTGTTTCAATTTTAACCGTTCAGGCATCCGCCTCAGTGTTCCACATAATTGTACTTGAGAACTGTCATTTTAGACAATCATTTGTGCCAAATGCAATTCATTAAATGCCAATATTAATGCAAGAACGGTTTGATGAAGTGTTACATAATACGACATCACTTTGCGTTTATTGATATTATGAGATAATTGTGGTGAATAAGTAAATTATTGGATGTTTGATTACAAGAATGTATTTATAAGAACTTTTATAACTAGTTATTTTTCTTCGGATTTATAGATAAGTAAACATGCTTCTTTTTCTTTCTTTTCTTTCTAAAATATCTTTTCTTAATTTTATCCTTTTGTCTTTTTCTCTTTTTTTGTCTACCTTTGGTTTGTCATTGTCATGTACAAGTTAGGTTTATGTTTATAATTCGGTACTTTGATGCTCCTGATATTTAATTTCAATTATTGGATGTTTTGTTTTATTGAATTGCCAGTACATGCCAAATGTGTGTCTTTATTTTTTTTAATAAGGTGGACAATAAATAATCTGGACCTTAAATTATGTTAACCTTGAATTGGAAATTGTTTTTCTGCCATTTGTTCAAACAGTGAAGGCATAATTTAAAGCGAATCATAAAAATAAACAAATAAACAAATAAATGACAAAAAAAGAGACCTTTATCAATTCCAATACATTGCCATCAGGTTTTCCATGTTTAAATACAAAGTAAACAGCATGGACTGTGACACACGTGCTTCACGTGCCCTCTGCTGGACACTTGGGAAAACACCATTATTGTCTGACAATCGTGCAGAGAGAACACACTTACCTTTGAGCTGTCAAATTGGTATTTTCACAGGTAGGGCTTCGCATCACAAAATGTGCAGTTCCTCTAATGGACATTGAACCAAGAACCTTTGTGTCTGATATCATTCGTTGGTGGATGTTCAAGATATGACGGCGTCTTTCATGAAGAGTCAGCAAGTTACCACCAGTAACCTGAACAAATTACAAATTCCTGCGCGATCCAGGCCCCAGCCGAACATCAGACCTGGCCAGCCGGTTCAAGAGACATTGGCCAATCCACCTCATGTGGCCGACCCCACAAGAATGTGACTTTTTTGTGAATGTGACATGGTTTTAAGACTTGTGACTGGTTCTTGAATCACTCTCCAGAAACCAAAATAGCATCCACAGCAACCGAGACACATGCCTATTTCGATGGGGGGCTCGGGGAGGGGGTTATGCTGGTTAAAAAAAAATTCTGAACCTGAAGGTCTCCCATTGTTCCTCCTTTCAACTCCAGGTGTTCTTGCTTGGAAGCCTTGGTAGTTGCTCGTGATGCCAGTTGTTGTTCGAATATTTGCTCATTGGAAATTAAATTCAGACGCAGGTGTTGTTAGACTTAAAATATGTTACAAATTTAATGAATAAAAAAAATTTGTGGTTTGTCATCAAAGAACACCATAGGTTGACATCCATGGGGAGGAGGAAATTCTCCTTGATTGCCCCGCTAAGAGCAAAGAGAAAAGTGGTCATAAAGATGATGTCACTCATAACCCAGAGTGGGCTCCGGGAAGTGATGTGACTTCCCTCAATCTCATCAGCTGTGTTTGTGTGAAAGCAAAGTCTGGTGTCATCTCATGTATCTGTCTCTGCAAGTTGCCGCATAATTACCTCCACCACCGAAGGTGAAGGAGTTATGTTTTCACCCATTTCTGTCTGTTTGTCTGTCTGTGTACAGGATATCTCAAAAAGTTGCGGACGGATCCGGATAAAATTTTGTGGACAGGTCCAGTGTGTGACGAGGACAAACTGAATAGATTTTTGTGAAGATCCGATCCGGATCCGGATCCGACTACTAGAATTGTTTAAGTGATTCTTCACCATTGAGAGATCGTGCAAAAACGATATATAGCACGATATCTCAAAAAGTTGTGGACGGATTCGGATGAAACTTGGTGGACATGTTGTGTGACAAGGAAGAATTGATTCAATTTTGGTGAAGATCCGAATCCAGATCTGATAATTTTAAAAATGATTCTTCACCATTGAGAGGCAGGGCTAAAACCATATTAGGCAGGAGACCAACCAAAGAGGCAGAGGCAGGGCTTCACCATTGAGAGGCAGGACATTGGTGTGTGACAAGGAAGAATTGATTCAATTTTGGTGAAGATCTGAATCCAGATCTGATAATTTTAAAAATGATTCTTCACCATTGAGAGGCAGGGCTAAAACCAATATACAACACGATATCTCAAAAAGTTGTGGACGGATTCGGATGAACTTGGTGGACACCGTGTGTGTGGCAAGGACGAATTGATTCGATTTTGGTGAAGATCTGAATCAGAATCTGGATACGATAATTATTTAATTTCTAAAGTGATTCTTCACCATTGAGAGCTAGGGCCAAAAACGATATATAGTATGATATTTCAAAAATGCAATGGACCCGATATGTTCTCATGGATCAGGCATTGCGTGGTGAAGGTATGCGCTCTAACGAGTGCCCTTCTCGTTTGTGTTGCAGCGATCCACAAGCCTTAGAACCTGTAAAAATAAAAATTTAAAGCTTTTTTTTCTTTTTTAAACCACTATGCCTCATGGCACCACCAACCAAAATCTTTAAAGTGTGGCACAAACAAAAATGTCAGCACCTTCTCCAAGAAGAGTAGATTTTAAGAAAAGGAAGACAAACGGTCAATGAGCTTCAACAAGAAGTTATAAAAGTTTCCTTGTTTGGTAAGAGCTCACCAAGCAGCAAGTGCCCCGGCCACCAGGACCACGGCTGTGACTCCCAGATCCCTCCAATTTCACAGTAACATTGGAGAAGTTGCACGGGGCACCATCTCCTTCTCCATTCCCAAGTCCTGCTTCCACTTTGACTTTTACAGATTCCAGACGCACCATAGCCACCTTTGGAGAAGGTGAACTGAATACAAATGCAAATAATAGGTGAAAATTAAACGCAGATAATCGTACTCAAAAAATAAAACAAGATGTGCATAACACGATAGTTGCAAAATAGATTAAACAAATTTGACCTTTAAATTAATTGGTGGTTGAATTCAATGACCAAATACGCAAATTCTCTTCAAATTTCAAGTCAATCGGATAAAAATTGACAATTTTAGAAATTTGGCGTATGTTGACCTTTTGACCTATTTTGACCTCAGAAATAATTTAGTGACCTGATATGCAAATCCTCCTTCAAATTTCAAGTCAATCGGATGAAAATTGAGGATTTTAGAAATGCCATGTTAGTTGTTGACCTTGGACCCATGTTGACATTTTGGTCGATGTTGACGTCAAAAACAATTGGCTGGTTGAATTCAGTGACCTGAAACATAAATCCTCTTCAAATTTCAAGTCAATTAGATGAAAATTAAGGATTTTAGAAATCTGACAAATTTGTTGACCTTTGGCCTATGTTGACATTTTGACCTCAAAAACAATATGATTCTTGCTTATGACGAACTCGACCAGGTGGTGAAGTTCAGTGAAGATGGGTTTAAAATTGTGACCTGCATGCGATTGACGTACAAACAAACAAACAGACAGACAGATAGACAAACACACAAGACCAACCAATGGACTTTGAAAAATCTTCAATTTTCACATGTAAAAAAATATATTTGAGTGTTCAGTCATTATTTGTTCAAATTATGCATGCAGTGTTGGAGGGGGGGGAGACTACTGACAACCACAAGGATACCTGTTTGGGGTACCTGTACTTGATCTCCTCACAGGAGGCTGGTGGTGGCTTGATGGAGCAGCCACTGTTATGGGGAAATTCAGACATGAGAAGACTCAAAACACATAAGGTGTAAGGAACCAAAATTGAGCATTACACAAGGACAGAAAACTGTGGAGCTGAAGCAGCAAATGTGGACATACCCGGTGAAGAGAATGCTACAGATGGATTGGAGACCTGTGGCATTGTAAAGTGCATGGAAGGGGATGAAAGGCCATGGCGAGCAATTGTGCCATTGTTGTAATTCTCAACTTTCAGCATGTTGTCAAACTGGGAGAGTTAACAAAAAAAATTAAACTCCATTAATACAGTCGAGTATAGATCCAGAAAGTGAAAAGAGGAGTACTGTAAAAAGCAGACAGTGGTCTAATGGTGGGTAATGGGGATGGCCAAGTATGTTCTGATACCGAAAAGGAAAAAAAAAACACATGCAGTGCATATAGAAAATCTCTACCCCCTTTCAAAATCTTCACCTTTTGTTGCCTTATCTCCTGCAATTAAATTGCATCAAATCAGACTGTTTCCACCATTATTTACACATCGTAACCCACAACTTCCAAGTGAAAAACAAATTCTACAAATTTAAGAAAATTGATTAAAAAACAAAAAAAAAAAAACCCCAAAATCTTGAATATCTTGGTTGGATAAGTGTCCAACCCCCTGAGTTAATACTTGGTGGAAGCACCTTACACAGCAATTACAGCTGTGAGTCTGTTGGGATAAGTATCTACCAACTTTGCACACCTTGATTGGGCAATATTTGACGATTATTTTGCACAAAACTGTTCAAGCTCAATCAAGTTGCTTGTTCAATCAAGAGCATTGATGCTCTTCAAGAGCAATCAAGAGCAATCAAGCTCAATCAAGAGCATTGATGGACAGCAATCTTCAAGTCATGCCACAGATTTTCGATTGGATTAAGGTCAGGGCTCTGACTGGGCCACTCAAGGACATTTATGTTTTTGTTCCTTAACCACTCCAGTGTAGCTTTGGCTGTGTGCTTCGGGTCGTTGTCTTGCTGAAAGGTGAACTTCCGTCGCAATTTCAGCTTTCTTGCAGAGGGCAGCAAGTTTTCCTCTCGGATTTTTCTGTATTTTGCTCCATGCATTTTCCCTTCTATCCTTACAAGTGCCCCAGTCCCTGCTGATGAGAAACATCCTCATACATGATGCTGCCACCACCATGCTTCACAGGAGGAATTGTGTTCTTTGGGTGGTGTGCTGTGTTGGGTTTGCGCCAAACTAACGCTTTGCATTTCGGCCAAAAATTTCCATCTTGGTTTTGTCAGACCACAAAACTTTTTTCCACATGGTTTCAGAATCTTGGGAATGGTTTTTTGCATACCTCAAACGGGACTCAAGGTGGGCTTGTTTGAGTAATGGCTTCCTTTTGCCACCCTACCGCATAGACCAGATTTGTGGAGTGCTTGGGATATTGTTGTCAGATGCAAAAAGTGACCAGTCTTTGCCATAAAGGCCTGTAGCTCTTTCAAAGTTTCCATTGGCCTCTTGGTGGCCTCTCTGATCAATCTCCTCCTTGCTTAGTCATCCAGTTTGGATGTACGGCCTGATATAGGCAGGGTCTTGGGGGTACTATGTGCCTTCCACTTCTGAATGATCGTCTTGATTGTGCTCCAAGGGATATTCAAGGCCATTGTAATGTTTTTATACCCATCCGCTGATCTGTGCCTTTCCACAACTTTATCCTGGAGGTCTTTTGAAAGCTTGGTGCTCATGGTTGGGTCTTTGCTGTGAAATGCACTACCCAGCAGTGGAAGCCTCCAGGAACAGCTGATTTTATTCTGAAATAATCAGAATCATAAGTTAACGCAGGTGGAGGCCAACTTACTTGGTGTGAGATTTTGAAGGTGGTTGGTTGCACCTGAGCTAATTTACAATTGCTATTATAAAGAAGGTGACATTTATCCAACCAAGATATTCCAGTTTTTGCTATTTTTAATTAATTTTCTGAAATTTGTAGAATTTGTTTTTCACTTGGAAGTTATGGGTTACAATGTGTAAATAAAGGTGGGAAAAGTCTGGTATAATGCAATTTAATTCCATGCTATAAAGCAAAAAAGGTGAAAATTCTGAAAGGGGGTGTAGACTTTGTACAAGCTGCGCAGATATTATAATTAATAATATATATATATATATATATATATATGTGCATGGCTCACAAAGTGGGTACACATACTTTACAGAAAGGGCCAAAAAAAAAAGTTTAGGGAAACATGAAATGCAACCCATTATGTTAATCTGCATGTATTCAAATAGCTAAATCTAAATTTTTAGACCTGCAGCACGTCCGGTTTTAAAGTTACCACTGAATATATACAACACTGTAAATACACGTTCGAATTTCGAGCTTGGCGTCAGCGTTATGTACGGAATCGATGAAAAAAACAATGTAAATATTATATTTTGGGATAAGAAACAGATAATTTTACTCTGCCTTTTTAACAGGCCTCAATATGTGACAGGAAAAAGAAAAAAACAACACATTTTGAGAGAGTCCAATGTTATAAATTATGAAGAAAACACAGACGACTTCAGTAGCAAAGAAAGCCATACTTGTAAGCGAAAAATAACGTTAAAATCGAATCTATTTCTTTCGACAACTTTTGAAAATAATCACTTTAAACATGAAAAGAAACATAATTCTTACCTCTCGGACTCCTCACGAAGCACCAAAAAATTCTAGTGTTGGTCTAAATAAGAAATTCACACAGAAACAACTGACGGACACAACAAAAAACAAGATCAGCATCGCACTCAAAAGCATCTTTATAAGTCGCACGTCGTCTACCAAAAACACAATTCAGACGGACAGAATTTCGGTCAATAACAGCGCTACTTAAGCAAAAGAACCACATGACACGAAAGACACACAGATGGACCATCAGACACCCAATCGGGAATGAAGCAAGCAATCGACAACATGCAAAACTCCTATTACATGACATACAACTAAATACGACAGGAGCTGTGCACAGACAGGCCAATTTTACTAATGCTAGTCTCAATGCACGTCCGACAAGAAAGAGCATGAGACGAACACAAACTGAACGGACAATGAAGAAAATCAGAGGATGATATTAACTCTCCACTCTTGCCTGTGTCGAATTCTCATTTTTATAGATCACAATTATTACTGATCTATATTTTGCAGACGGGAGACAATCTCTGTCAATATGTCAGACTACCGCGAAAGATCTCGGCCATAAAAAATCATAGGAAATATACATCAACGTCCTTATTTATCTCCAACTGATAGCAAAAGTGGACAAAGAAGGATATATGATGATGCAATACCATTAATGCTTACATCAGGCAATAGGAGGAAACATGCAGAAAAACCGAAGAGGGAACAGACATCTAAAAATAAGAGACAAACAAAGTATAAAATGTCTGAAGCTCACGAAACAAAATTAAACTCGTCGAATAAGAAAACCTTAGAAGTAAAAAGACAAAATTATACAATCAACAAATACTAAGCAAGGTTAAAACAATCACCACATAAATCACATAGATTTACATCACAATTAAAAAGACGAATACGAGAGACTACAAACGAAAATTGGTTTACCAAAGTTCCCGCAAAGAAGTCAAATATGCACATTCTAAACAAACGAGTCTATGTTCTCAATAATACACTTGAACTGTCATAATCAGATATGTGAAATTTCCACAACAAAAACATACAAAGCATACCACTTTCGTGAGCAATACCATAGCATAGATATAATAAGATCATAATAGTATACTCATACCTACATATATAATCATCAAATAAATTACATCATATAAATAAATTATAGTTAGAACAGTCAGCCCCGTTTATGGGGGGTTAAGTTCAAACCCCCCGCGAGAAGCTGAAAATCGCGACGATGAATGAATGCCCACACAAAAAATACAGAATCGTTGTCGCGTCAGGCAAACATTCACGGCAAGTGGATCGGAATCTTAGAGGTAGCCGGAAAAACACCCTCGCTTGTCTGAGCTGACTTGGCATGAAATAACGAGTATCACAGAGGTGACAGAAAAGATTCGAACTCGATGGTCTATGTCGATATGAAGTGCATCGTAATCAACAATCAGCGGCAACACTTTCCATTCCGAAGCATATCAGAGCATTAACCCTTCAATGGAGCGTCAGGACTTCCCTTGGCACTACTCGGTCAATTGCCAGAAAGCCTTAGAAGGTGACAGGCGAGTTGGGGCAGGATCTCGGCTTAGGGAGAAAAAACGTAGAGAAAGATCACGACAGTTTCACAAGCGAACAATGTAATTGTCTTAAAAACATGCAAAATTGTAATGTGGCAACCGCAAAAGGTATGAAAATTATAAATACAGCAATAAAAAAAAAATTTAAAATCATTTAAATAAAAATTTATTGACCCAGACCCACAAACCGCAAAAACACAAAAACAAGACCAAACAAAAAAAGCGATATACGGGGGATCCGACAGAAAATAGTTAGTAGGAAACCAGCGACGAACGGGGGCGCGATAGGTGAACCGCGATATAGCGGGGGATTACTGTATATGTATTTTGTTACTGTCATGGTTACCGAGTGCATTATGAGGGGATTAATCCCCGTTTTTCCTTTGAAGAACCGGACCTGGGTCCACTGCTCACAATGAACTTCGTGGTACGGTGGGTTGCTTTGCAACCACGAACACCACTCAGTTAACCACAAGTTCCAGTGTCCACTGTCTAATTTTTCCGTTTAACTTGAGGTCACGTGGCTTCCTGAACGGGGAGCGTGCCCTCGGCAAAGCACCAATCTTATCTTTAATCTTAATTAGGGCGGCCGAGCATTTAACCGCTGGTGCGTGCCGACTATTACAGGTCAATTAGTTTGTAATTACCTCCCAGTCTATCTAGGTTCGGACAATGCTGGATCAAGGGAAGGAAAGGACAAGCACGGACAGGTTGAAACGTCAACAAGGAATTTCTTAATAAGGAAAAAATAAATAAATAGAAGAACATTTTATTTCCTTTTGCTGAAAATAAGGAAATTCAAATCAATCAAAATAATCTCAAGCAAATAAAGAATTAAACAGGCATTGATAGAAAAACAGACAAAGAGCAGATGCTTATCACTATGCCTTACTTCACAATTCAACATGAGACAAGGGTACCCAGCAGATCATTCAGGGGGGAAGAGAGATCCATTCTCGCTCACCAAGTAGAAGTCGTCATGCGTCAAATAAAAGGTCCTGAAATATGTGAGCGTGTCTTGGTCCGCTGCCAGCGCCCTGCCTTGCTGTGCACCCACCCGCAAACAGGCTTGAACACCAATCGACATCATGTCGTCACCCCCAGGAACCAGGGACACCAAGAATCAGGTACGCCAAGAGCAGGTCTCGAGCAGAACCAGCATTAACGGTCCAAGCGTCACCCACCGTCAGGAGCCACCAGGAGTCACAACCAACGGATAGCTGCAAGGAGCTGTAAGGTGCTCCGAGGAACTATGAGGCACTGTGAGGAAATGAGGGGCTGTGAGGCACTGTGAGGCGCTGTGGCGCTGTGAGAAGCTGTCACCAGAGATCAGAGCTGCAAGGCTGCAAGGCCATCACCAACTGTCACAAACTCAACTGTCGCAAGCTCACCAACCGTCTGACTGTAATTGACTGGAGCTGAAAATAGCCGTCACCCAGCTGTCACAAACTATCGCAAAACTCTCAGAGCTGTAAGAGCTGCAACCAGCTGTCGCCAACTGTCACAAAAAACACGGTCCTCTTGTCCTTTTTTATAGGCGGCCAGTCTGGGCGGAGCCTCAAGCAGACTTCAGCCAAATCCACCTTGCCTATTGGCGCATCGTTGCACGTGACAAAACCGCCAATCTCACGATCATTGTAATGGCACTAACGGCAACTGGACGAACGGCAGAAAGCAGCCATTTACCAGAATTACAGAGCGAAAACGTGAAGCGCTCATAAAACGTCAACAACAACCATCCACAGAGCTGCCACCGGGGTGTCAAACATCAATGGAGAAAGGTGGATGCCAACGTCGATGAAAGAGGTAGATGCCAACGTCAGTGAAAGAGGAGGGTGATGTAAAAGAACCACAGCCGTATTGGACCATCAGAATAACTGGTCAGGAAAAGCCCATGGTGTGCTTGATCAAATGTCCTGTAAATCCAAGGTGTAAATAAATCGTCCACCTCCAAGCCAATGTCTCCTGACGGAAAGGGGGTAGACGAGCCTCCGTTGGGCTAACTGCTATCTCGCGTGCATGAATGTGTCGTAAAGAGAAAAGGGCCATCCCATAAGAAAGGGAATCTATTCTTTACTCTTCTCCAATGCGTCAAAGTTAGAATCCCAGCAGACATGGGGATGGGTCTATCCTGGACACGCATTTAGGGAAATAACTGTCTGAGGACCTGAAGGTTTAAATGCATTAGTCGGATCCGATTCTGAAATCCATAACAGTATATTATATATCCATCCATTGGGACCATACTCTGAGCAGAGCATTGGTGCTGCCTCAGCAGTCTCTTTGACAATTGGGCAAAATCCTGGACGGGTCGCCACTCCAACACAGGATACCAGCAAGCTGGTACTCATTTTGCTGACCTCAGAAGGATGACAGGCAGAGTCAACCCCACCTGGTATTGATTCAACAGCCGAGTGGGATTTGAACTCAGGATCCTCGGATCCCAAGCCCACCACCCTAACCATTAAGCAAACACAAGGCATAATGTGTGTGGATGTGTGTGTGTGTGTGTGTGTGTGTGTGTGTGTGTGTGTGTGTGTGTGTGTGTGTGTGTGTGTGTGTGTGTGCGTGCGCACTTGTGGGGTGTGCTTACACTTTGTGTAAGCATATGAACTATGCTTCCTCATTGTCTCAGGTCGCTCACCTACATTTGATCTTTCATTTATATTTTCATTTATGGATGCTTTCTGACGGTTCTGCGATTTTTCCTCGTATATTGGCTTCACTGTATGTAGGCACACTAAATTACCTCGCTTTCCTATTGTCTCGGGTCACACACCTGCATTTTTTTTCATTTGTATAATTTTTTCATTTATGGATGTTGTTCGACGATTTTGTGATTATATTCCGGTGTACTGGCTTTGATTTCCATTGGCACACAAAATTTCAGCTTTCTACATCATCCAAAAGGTACCGATCCTTAATATATCAGTCAGTGAGTCAGTCAGTCAGTGGTTAAAAAGAGCTATATATTGTTACAGATTTGGAAGCCTCTTGCACACAGACAGTCAGCAGTCCCAAAGTATAGTTATTTCGTTAAGTGTATGTGTTTATAGTTAGAACCCTCCCTATGTGTAAAGGGAATTACATGTGTGCGCTGCAAAGTTTCTTTCTAGTTGTATTTTTGCAATACCAAACGCCAACAAATCAATCGTTCATTCTTCGCACCATTGACGCCATTGCCCACGTGCAACGTGTCACGTACAGGGGTGAAGTTCCCTCCGCACACCGTGAGCTCGTCCAATCGACAGCGGGCGGCCCGACAGCCGACACGAGGTCCCCCCCCCTCCCTGCTACAAGGGTGGATGGAGAATAGGGTGCTCCCTGTTTTCCGTCGGGTTCTACAGACAACGCACGGGGAGGGATGGTCGTTGCCCCCTCCCACCAGATCCCGTCCAATAAGGGGAGGCCACTGATCGCCCGACAACCCCTCGTCCAATCCGGGGGGGAGGGGGGAGGATAAGAAAGGTGGCGAGCTGTTGTCTGGAGTGGTTGAGAGAGTAGTCGTCGTCGTCGTCTGGCCTTTTTGCTCTTGGCCCTTTGGTCTGCAGTCGTCGTCTGCGGTCGTCGTCTGCGGTCGTGATCTGCGGTCTTTTCCGGGGTTCCTCGTGGTGGTGGTGGTCGAGCAGCCAGGACCGTGGTGCTCGATCGTCGTTCGTGCAGCCAGGATCGTGGGCTCGTTGGATTCGGGTCGTGGGTTCGAGTCCACCGTGGTGGGTTGGAGTCGGTGTAACCGCACGAGGTGGACAGGTACCCGGCCAGACTCTGTCCCCCCCAGCTGAACTATCCTCCTCGGCTGGAGGACCGAAAAAGACCCGGTGGGTCCATTTCTTTTGGGTGTGTGTGTGTCTGTGATGGCGCCGTCCTATAAGTAAATTGTTAAGTGCTTTTGCTCACTGTACATTGCTGCATATTCGTGATTAAGTCTGCTCTGGTCTCCCTTCCCGATTACTGTAAAATAAACCCCTGTTAAATGTACCAGCTCATTGCCTGTCGTTTTCTATCATTGCCCAGCACGGTGCGGGCTTGAGAAATAGTGAGGCCGCTTGTGCCGTAAAATGTCATTTGGACCGGCGTGGCTTTGGTAATTTCGCCTGATTACACCGGACCGAGTCGGTAACAGCGACTCGGTTCGACAAAGTCGCGGGATTGCTTCCCGTATAATGCTGATTACTTCGGTAAATTGGAATAGACAAGTGGACCCTACCTCACGCAGTCGAAATATTGGCAACCACGGTCCTTTAAGTGACCAGTCGACTCCGGAGTTATCCGGGGTGACGACCTTTCAATTCCGGTGTTCGGTGGGAGATGGCTCGACTGCCCCATCTAGCGGTTGTCCTCACCACCGAACCACAACAATATATTGTTACGGCTGTGGAAATTTGCAATACACCAGAAAGGTCCTCAGATTAGATATATCGATAAGTT
>CM068958.1:115655264-115670809 GCA_035128595.1 Eptatretus atami | reverse complement strand
ATATATATATATATATATATATATATATATATATATATATATATATATATATATATATATACACATATCGAAACATGTGGAGTGCAACGGAGCATTCCGCCGATCCCCATTGGACACAGTCCACACCAAAGCGTCGCCTCCAATGCAGAGGCCTTGGCCCGTTGACTGTCAAACAGACAAAAGATTATATGGTCATCATCAGTTAAACATCAAACTAAGCCACCGATCCGGATTTCAGGCTTATTTGCCCACCTCAGAATGGCATACAAATAAATATCTAACCATTGATGACCACATTCATCATTGGACACAGTCCACACCATGGGGATCGGCGAAGTGCTCATCACACTCCACATGTTTCGATTTTCCCGCTGATCATATCATGTGCCTTCTGCTTGAATGGTTTGCATTAGCAGGAACAATCGTCTGGGTGGCAGACGGATGGTTGTTCTGTGCAGATTATGCGGTTTTACTGTGCGAGACATAATCTGCGGTGATGCTCACCATAACAGTCAGGAGGGGCGTCTGATGCGTGTGCGCACGCACGCACACAGAAAATTGCACCCAAAATCCCATATCACATACCTCTCAGTCACTAAAATACAATCTTTTCATACAATAACAGTTTGAGAAACCGAGGTGCCAATGTCTTGTGATTGCATACATTCACCCCATTTAAGACTGATGGCCAAAAATAATACAAAAGTTAATACTCATGAATAAACATGTTCTGGTAACTTGGTACAATTTGCTACATGATTACTTTATCTGCCGTGTACAGTTATGCTATCATTGGACCAATCCCCTGAAAAAGGGGAAAATTGCCATAAAACATTTGTGGTTGTTTTTGAGAAGAGTGTGCATGTGCATGTTGAGGTGGGATAGGGAGAGTTTACAAAAGTTGAGAGTCAGAGGTTCAGCTTCTGACGTTAACTTCAACAATGCATGCAGATTGATCCAAAGCATATATTATAGTGATATCCTTTTTCATAAACACTTGCCAGACTGGTGATTGCTAACAGAGAAAGTTACAGTTGGTTAGAGGGGAAGGATCAGAAAGAATATACCATGGGGTTCATATGAAGGAAAACAACATGGGATGACAATTGCTTGCCACCCTACCTAAACACCAATTTTCTCTTCACTGTGGAACCAACCACCTCAATCTGTTCG
This sequence comes from Eptatretus atami, assembly GCA_035128595.1. Lineage (NCBI taxonomy): Eukaryota > Metazoa > Chordata > Myxini > Myxiniformes > Myxinidae > Eptatretus > Eptatretus atami. The sequence goes on along the minus strand of CM068958.1, from coordinate 115,669,636 downwards.
TCTCTTCCCACCCATCCACCCCCTCACCCCTCCAAGGCTTCATAGATGGCTATTCACTTCCTCTTTTGGTCATTCCACATTCACACCTCAGATTATCTTTTCTGCCCTCAATAACCCTCTGCTTTTCCAAGTTAGCGTTTTCTCGCCTGTTTCTTCACCCACCTGTTTTTTGTTCCATTGCTGTTTCACCCCACTTTTTCCTTCTTCCCTTATTTTGTGAGAGCTTGAATCCACCTGGTTCATCCTGTGTCCTCCTCCCCACCCCCTCCCTCCCCTTGCTGTCATTTTCCCCTCACCTATTCTTGGTGAAAGCTCTTGCTATTCTTTTTCTAAGTCTCCCTCTGCTCTGTCACTCTAACCAATTTGGGTTTCTCTGCTTTATACTGTGTTCTAGCTCTTCCATGGGTCTCTACCTTATTTTTTTTTAAATTGCTTTTGATATATATATATACACAGTGTTTATAAATGAGAGTTGCTTCTATGTGAAGCCTTTTCTTGAACTTGTATACAAATCCACAAGGCTGGGCCAATTGCCCCAAAATTTGCTGTATCACATTATTTTCACACACGGAAGGAATGTCACAATAACAACTTTCAATTCTTAATCAAACTGAATGTAAAACATGAAATAACAGCTTTTTTTGGCCAATTGACCATTGTATGTCGGGTATCCCCTTCGGCAGGGAAAGGAGAGGAGCTTGCACAGTTTCTGCAGGCCAACACTGAGTGTAAGGAATGGTGTTTGCAGGCTCCTGTAAAACTTTAATAAAAGAAAAAGAGGAGGCCATTTGGCCCCACATTTCTGCATTGCACTACCGAGTTTATTTTCCGACAGTATTAAACGATGATATTCTTGACATTTTACTCTAAAGTCTACAAGATCAGATGACCCAACTTCTACATACTTAAACTCCATTGTTAAATTTCGGGAAAATACGTTCCTGAAAAATGCCACGAATGTGGGGGTCCACGAATGTCGGGCATTGTTTTTCTTTTCCTTTTTTTAACATGGTCTAGGCTCGTGGAAGAGCGATTACACCGAACAAATCAGGAAACAACAAAACAAAGGGAACAGCAGGAGAAAGGGGAAACACCAACGGCAGTGTGGAGGGAGAAAGTAGACGGACGGACAAACAAGGGATGCAGCCTGCAGGTAACGATGAGGGATAAGGGAGAACACAAAGGGTGGAAAATATGGATACATAAGCAAAATTGTGTTTGACCAGTTTGTGATTTTGTCAAGGTCTGAGCAGAGGGGAGAGACTGCTGCCTGTCTGTCAGAAAGATGAGAGATATCAGCAGAGATAGAGGATTTTCCAGAGAGTCAGTGAGATCATTGATGAAGATTGGGACTAATATGGGGCAGAGAACACTGCCTTGGGGTAAACCAACCTTGACAGGGAGAGGAGATGAAAGGGGATTTTTTTGTTTGTGGACAATATCGAGGCTCACATGAGAGCTAACACACAGAACGTACAAGAAGGGGAGCAGGAGACAAAGAGGACAGTCGGGGAAAGGAAGGACAAAACAGTGAGTTAGAGACATTAGAGAATCTGTGGAAGGGAGAGGGATATGGGGTTGGTACACAGGGTAAACAAGATGGACACGACGGGACTTTCAGGAAGGAAAGCAGGGAATTTGAAGGAGGTGGGTTTGAGGTATGAACGAGGGTCGAAGATCATGGTTTTGATGGGGGAGATAAAGAGATGGTAGTGAACAGTTGTTTTTGAAGGTCTGGAGGGAAGAATGATTGAATAGTGTGCGGAAGTTTGTTCCAAGGGTGGGAAAAAAGAGGAATGAAAGAGTGAAGGTGGGCATGTTTCTTGATTTTGGTAGTTTTACCAGAAGGGGTTGCTGGTGGACCTTGAGCGCCATGCGGAAAATATGGGGGGGGACATATCTCAGATAGAGCGGGGGGGGGGGAGAGCCAGATAGGAGACAGTAGAAGAGAAAAAGACCACCGACCTGCCTGTTGGTGAGAGAGTGAACGCAAGTCTCAGCCTCACCGTGGGAGATACCAATGATCCTAAATGCCTTGGATTTAACAGTATGAAGCCGAGAAGGTGAGAGCACGAGCCCAGAAGGAGAGCGCAAGTACTCCATCAAGCTGCGGACGATAGTATTGTATGTGGTCGAGAGCTCAGGTATGCCAAGGAAGGACTTTGCTGGCGGAGGATACCCAGTTGGCAACTCGCTTTGGAGGCCAGCTTGAAAATGTGGCTTTCCCAGGAAGATCATGGTAGATAGTGAGACCCAGAAACTTGAATGAAAGGACTTCAACAGGATTGTTGAGAAAGAGATGGGAGGGGGGGGTCCATACGGTCCTTTCGAGAGACATAGTAAGCATGTGAGTTTGTCAGGATTGAGACATGTTCCAGGTGTGGACCAGCTTGTGATTTTATCCAGATCTGCAGAGAGTGAAGAGGCTGCTGCTGCCGATCTGAGGGATGACAGATGGTACAGCAAAGGGTGGAGTCATCAGCAAAGAGATAAAGAGGATTTACCAGAGAGAGTTCTGTTGAGAGCCACAAGTTGTCCATGAGAGTGGAGGAAGTCAGTAATCCAAGAGTAGAGTTGGCCATGGATTCCATAGGCAGACTGTTTGGAGAGCAAGGCAGGCCAGACTGTATCAAAAGTTTGAGATATGTTCAGAGACGGCCCTGATCTCATGTCTGATATTGAGGGCCTCCACCATTGTTGGAAGAGTCAAGCAGCATGTCCAAGTTAGAGTGACAAAGTCTGAATCCAAATTGATGATCTGGGATGAGGCTTTTGGAGAAACGGAATGATTTTATGTCAACTGTGATGATGGATTTGATGACCTTGCTGATGATTGGAAGTGCAATAAGGTAATTGGGCTGTAGTTAAGTTGATCCATTTTTGCACCTTTTATATGTAATGCTGTGATGTTGGCCAATTTCCCAGGTGGATATCGGACACCAGTTCTGAAGTGCATTAAAAAAAAAAAATTTTAACATGAGGGTAGAAACAGGTCACACTTTAAAGCTCCTTCTAACCACCCAACTCATTGACTCACTCACCCACTCAACTCATATAAATGCTTAGTACCTTCTAAAAGTGGGGTAGAAAGCTGAAATTTTGCATACTGATGCAACTCAAAGCCAATATCGCAGGAAAAACAGTCAGAAAAACTTCGTAAACTAAAATATCCATGAATAAGTTGGCCGGTGCAGAGTCTGTTTGTTCACTGCAGGTCACGTGACCCGAGACAACGGAGCTTATACTGAATCTGGTTGACAAGCAATGCAAAGCACCTCTTATTTTATAACTATTTTATAAGTTCAGCAATTTGTCAATTATTTATTGAATATACTTTACAATTTGGGAATTATTTAATTTCCCACACGATTTAAATTTTATTTTATTTTTTTGCTTACTTTTTATAATTTTTTTTTGTTTCTTTAATTATTAGTTCATTTATTAAGTTTTTTAAAAAAATAAATCATTTTATACATTTACTTCATTTTTTAAAAATTAATTATTAATTTTCATTGTTTTTCCTTAGAACACTCATTTTACAACAACTTCCACCTCTTATTTTATAACATTTGCCATATTTACATTAAAAGTTACTATGTAGCTGTAATCTTTTCAATAAAGAGTTCATTCATATCACCAATTTTTGATTTACTGAAGTGATTTAACTGTTTTCAGAATGCAAACACAATAGGCTTTCTCTCTATCGAGTGCAGCCTGTGGCTGCTGGTTGCATCATTGGTTGGGACGCGGCTATGCCGCTGATGCAGTGTCCCCCTTACCAGTACACCGGTGCTCATTTTGACGACCTCGGAAGGATGGCAGGCTGAGTAAACCTCCTGGTGTATTAATTCACTGGCCCAACGGGGCTTGAACTCAGGACCCTAGGATCCCAAGCCGCCACCCTAACCACTAAGCCAACACCAGGCTTTGGACAATAGGCTTTAAAAACATTCAAAGGAAACCTTACTTTATACATTAGAAAGCAATTACAAGCAATTCCTACACTTATGTCTCCAATGGGCAGAAGTACTGTATGGATATGTTTTAAATATTGGTAATTACTCAGTAATTGTTGAGGGGAAGGAGCAAATTAAGTCACTACGATCTGTCACATGACCCTTATTCCTCTGTCAAGTTTGGTTGAGATTGGATAAGAAAAGACCGAATGTATCGTGGTCAGACAGACAGACAGGCAGACAGACACCAAGTTGCGTATTTTAGTTCCATTGCATTTTGCATCACAAGACTTGCCATCTTTTTGGTCATTGTTTGATTAATCATGAAAATTCAACATTTTTAGTTTATCTTTTGGCTTGCACACAAATGAAACCTCGTGCTCTTGAATATAAAACTCTCTCACAATCCATATCATCAACTCGAACGGCACTTGGTAGAGCGCATACCTCCACCCGGCTGAACAGTTTACATTTTGAAGCCCACGGATAGTCCAGATCTGCATCCACTCCTGAACCAAATCAAATCGGCTTGTTCCCGCCGTCACCTACCGAACCCAGTCAACCAAGTTTTGTCCGAATCCTTTAACAGTTTACAACAATGCATGCTGTTCGTTTGGAAAAAAAAACAAATAAATTAATAGACATCAAAAAGGGACACTTTCACCCGCTCCAAAGAGGAAATGGAACAATGACTATGTCACAACAATGACAGGTTAGAAAAGCATTAAAGAGTTGCAATGATATCAAATAGAACAGAAAATTTTGTGTTGGAAATCAATGAAATCTAAGACGAGAGCGAAGTCGATTGAGTGACAACGCATATCCCCACACTTCCCACCTCAAAGCAAAGTTGAAAGATGGCAAAACGTTCCATGAGGAATGACCCAATATCAAATTTTGGGTTGATTCCCCCCGCCCCCCCATTTTGACTTCTGCGACTAAGTCCCACCTGTTGGGGCATGAACCGGGGGTCAAATCCCCAAAAATTGTGAATATTCATGCGTCCACCAATGTTGATTGCATTTTCAGTGTTTCATTTAAAAATATATTTAAATATGGCAGTAATTGCATTTGACCTCTTTCCCTGCCTAGGGGAGCAGAACCAAAAATGATCCTGATCTTGCAACTTCTTGCCATGTGGTGATCACAACTACAAATGTTAGTTGCACATAAGCATTAGTTGCACATTTCTGAGCCAATCAAAAGGAGTAAGTGGACATAGTAATGTATGTTATATTTTTTAAATTTTAATGTAGTCGTATGAATGTTAATGCGCAAATTGCAAAAGATACAACCTGAATCTGAGGGATGTCAGGAAGGCATGGTAGGCCTTCAGGGCATGAAACTGATGGTATAGGGTGTGCAGGCCTGGCACGAGGGACTGGAGGTTGCACTCCTGGCATAGGAGGCCCCACTCCAGCATGTAAGTTACCCATGGCAAAAGGTCCTCCATGGGATGCTGGGTTTGAATTCTATAGCATAGAAACGACAAAACAGTCTGCTTAAGGAACATTTAAATAAAAAGAAAACCCGACAGCGGATTGCAAAACAATGGCATCAAGTATTCTGTGGAAATATTCTGACAAGATAGCTTGTGCTTTGATATTGCATACCTGACGAAGGACCTGCACATGTATTACATTGTGGCCAGGGGGTCGCTGCAAACCAATCATTTTTGCTGCATTATGGGTTGACTGGCGTGATGGCTGTGCCGAGAGAGACAGTGTGACTGGTGGCACACCGGCAGGAATGCTGGAAGTGGGGATGAGGGGTGAGGTTTGGGGTGGGCCATGGCCCCGCCCAGTGAGAAAGCCCGGCAAGCTAATGAGGCCAGGGGGCTGAATATAATTGAGGGGAAAAGGGAGAGGGGGAATGTGGGACAAAGTTTGAGGTTGTGAGGTGTTCAATTCAATTATATACATTTTGTTATCTCAAAGCAAAACTTTACAACAACATCATTACAAACGTACGGTAAGTTTGAGCTTCTGCAAGTCAGTCATTCAATGAACAGCATACGCTCAAAATAATGCAAACAAAATGGAAAGAAATAAAATAATTTTAACATGATGAATTTTAATCAATTAATCAATTCTAAATCCTATTGCCTAATCCCAAGCATTGAAAATTATGCATTTAATTTTTGAGACGATTTCTCAACAGTATTCCTCACACCAATGGTAAAACCAGTTTAATATTTTAAGCAAGTATATCTGGTAGTTAGCCATTACTACAAGCAGAATACAGCACCTAAATTTTTTTTTTTTAAAGGATTGCAGTTTTTCAATACAGAATGAGGCCAAAAGCAGAACATGATAAATTATAAATGAGAATGCACGCTCGGGAGGTGATGACTCATGCCGTTATGTTTGTCTTTTCGTTATGGTTGTTTTGAGATTTTAGATGTATGGCACCTACAACCAACATTTTATAAGCAACTTCAATGCATGCAAGTTCCCCATCTGTAAAGGAAGCAATTTTCTTCCATTCTGTTCATTCTCTTAGTACAACTTGCAGTTTTAGTTACTAAAGCAGAATTCAAACTTGCTGTTTTGGGTATTTATGTTTTATTTTAATACGAATGGTCTCAGACTTCAAGATCGAAAACTGCCTGGCCAATCTCCCTCAAATTTTGCACAGAACTTGGGATACCCACGGGAACAGTTACTCTGTCAACAAAGAGAGAAGAAAAAAAACAAAACATACAGATGGGATAATCACAATAATTGTCCCACCTGAGTAATAATGAAGCAAAAAAGCAACAGGGAATAGGAAGAAAAAAAATTATACAATTCAAATCCTTTCTGACCTCTAAACAGTAAAATACACTGTATCCATATTTCCTGGGTTTTACTTAAAGTACTCATACTGAAGGACGGTTTGCTGGCCAATATTCCAAACCATATGTATACAAAACTCCAGTATTGAGCTGCTTGACTTCCAATATTCATCTCTTATCTCCAAATGTCAGTTATCTGTTCTAAAAGTTATCCGCCATTTTGACCGGAATGAGCTTTGCAATTCCCGTTACCAGTCAGAAGCGGAACGTTGCTGCCAAAATTTCAGCCGGATCCGCCCAGCGGTTTGGCCGGAGAAGTCGAAATAGAAGACGGATGGATGGGCAGACGGACGACAACACCTTATCTGGCATTGCAATTCCAGATAAGCCAAAAATACGCAAACTTCACTTCTCAAAATAATCTCCTGGGAGTGCGATCTACTTTTGGCAGCTGTTCGTCCATGATGTGAAGGCTGCAGTAAAGCTTTCTTCATGGTTGTAATAAGGCCACAGTTATAATAGTTGATGACATCCCTGACCTGGTACAACCATGAAGGTGGTTTTTCATTTTTGGAAAGAGGAAAAAAAAAAAACACTGGGTGCATTGTCCAGTGAAAATGGTGTATGTGGGATCAGGAGCTTCTCTTTGAACAACTCTTCCATCTGAATGGCCTGATGGGGTAGGGAATTATCGTGGTGGAAACAAAACCCTGATTGTGTGAATTATCATGGTGGAGGTGAATCCCCGAATGAATAAATTAGATGTTTCTTTTGCATGACCGACAGGGACTGTTTTTCTCAACACCACACACAAATTGCTTCCAATAATGGTTGGCCTTTTTGAAACACAATGGGCGAGTATATTGCCACAAGCATCTCAAAAGATGACCACAATCATATTCTTGGATGATACTTGCATGGAAATCTATTTGGTGGAAATAAATCTGAATGCTTTCACTGTGCTGACTGCCTTTTGGTTACTGGATTGAAGAAAGACATCCAGGTATCGACCATAGTCACAATGGTGTTCAAAAACTGTCCACAATTCACAGCATTCCTGGTCACCTTGTTCTGAGAAATGGAGAATCATGTGGCCTTTTAGTCATCTGAGAGCATTCGTGGAACCCAGCATCCAAAAACTTTTGACATTTATTTATTTATCTTACACAAAGGTCTAGGTTTGTGAAAGACTTAAACGAAAAAAGAGCAGTACATTTACAAACAACCAAAATGTATGGGATGATGGATGTACACAAGGATAAAAAGAGGAATGACACAAAATGAATAACAATAGCCTGGATGGGAAAATACTGGGAATCATGTGTTGAAGAGATCATGGATGCAGCACTTAAAAGCAAGGATGACAAGAAAATGGACACAGGAAGGCTTTCCCAAATTGGAATAAGGTGATTAATGAAAGCAGGGAGGCAACAAGCCTGGACTTTGGGAGGGTGAGGTGAGGGTTTTTTGAGGAACAGATGTGACCTGGGTTAACTAAGGGAGGGTAGAGGTAAGAGAAGGCAGATTGAGCAAGGTCACATGTAAGCTTGTATAAAATAGAAAGCTCACCAACTTGCCACCAATGTGAGAATGACAGTCCTTGGGCATCTGCCTCTTGTCTTTATATTTCAACAGTGTGAACGGCCCCATTTTTGATGGCCTCAAGAGTAGCATAGTGAAAGGCAGGAGCACCAGGCAGAGTGGCAAGCCATACTCTAAGGAACTACATATGAAAACCTTTAACACCGTGATGAGCTAGGTGCAGCTCAAACGTCTCAACTCCATGAAGAATGCTTAGATGGTGACAAGCCTTTAATACTAGATTGGTGATATGATCCTCCCACAAAAGGTTACGGCACATAGTTAAGTCATGGAGTTAGAGGGACTGCACCTCGTCCAGTGGCTGTTGATACAAATGGATTGGAAAGTTTTATTAATGATCCATTCAGAAACTGTATGAGGACGTGCGATTCGTCTGTGTTGAATGACACATTCCAAGTAACTTACCAGCAGCTCAAATTGTACAGGTCTGCTGAAAGGGATATAATACTGCAGCATAGCAAACCAATTGTTCGACTTTTCATAAAAGCACCAAAATTGGTACATATATTGACTAATGTATTCTGAACAATTCTGGATATGGAGCCACTCGAGATTTTGCCTTGGTCAGCTTTGACCAGCTGACCTTGCAGAAGATGACCAGCCTCCTGAGGACTTCGAAGACTGGTGCCATGAGAAAGAGAACAGCTCTCCCCAGTTTTTGTACTGGGCAACAGTCATGGATCTGGAGCTCTCCATCCTAATCTGCGTGCGATCTCTGAGAGAGGGAGATTTCATCATGTACCTGGATGCTCTCACTGAGATAGTCCGCATGGTTCTTCGCGCTGGACCATATAAACTATGCCCGGTGGATACCGGTCCATCTGCGTGACATGGCAGAACTTCCACAACAGCACCCAGAGATCTACAATGAGTTCAAGGCAGGCTACTTCACAGTGCAAAAGACCAAGAGGGCATTCTCAGCAATTCCTCTTGACCAAGCGCATGAAAACAAACAATGCCCGTGTCAAGGGTGACGGAGGTGCGTTGGCCTGACGGACAATCCCAGTGCTCTGAGGCGCTGGATGGTCGCCGGACCCGAGGTGGCCAGAGTGATCATGGAGTTTGAGGAGGCAAACATGCATCCAAATGCCAATGAGGAGACATGTCACCATGAAGAAAATACTGGCTCATAATATTTGAATATGCCTTTTCATGGTCAATTTACTGAATTTTACACTTTCCTTATATCTACCACCAATACAATAAGAAAATAAGAGCATATAGCCAATTTCGCTAAAGTAGAATGGCAGCCATTTTGGAAAATGGTCGCCGAAGCTGACCAAGGCACAATTAGTCCATGGGCCAGGCATATATCGGTACCATCTGAGGAAACCAAACTTTAGGGCTACTAAGTTATTGGTAGGGACTATATGATTATTTCAATATGTGATAACCGTTCCAGAAGAGCAGCTTAGTGTATGTATTTTGCATTTTTACCATTTTACCATTCTGAGATATTGACGTTTTGGGGGAAAATCAAAAAAAACAAAAAAAAACAAGGACCACTGGGAGGAAGTGGCAGAGCTGAAGTCCACGCAGGAGGAAGCAGACACCCGAATGCTTCTGCATGCAGCAGAGGCTGGGTACAAGGCTGTGGTGATCACTGCCGAAGATACAGATGTCCTCGTGCTGTGTCTTGCCTTCAATAAAGACATCCCATGCCCCGTGTATCAGAAGTGTGGTAACAAACCCGCACACGGTTCCTAGACATTGACAAGCTTGCTAGATCGATGGGAGACAGTGTCTGTGATGCCCTGGTTGACTGCACGTGTTCTCCGGTTGTGATACAGTCAGATGCCTTTGCAGGCCGGGGAAAGATGGGCGCCTTGAAGCAAATGAAGTCGGATAAGACCTACCAAGAGGCCTTCAGTCAGCTCGGTCATTCATGGAAGTATCCACCGAGCTCTTTCAGAAGCTGCAAGAGGTCACCTGCCACATGTACGTGCCGTCTACCAACACCACGAAAGTCAATGAATCCGACATCAACTCTTCTGTGCCAGACGGGGAGAGATAGAGTCCAGTCAGCTTCCACCATGTGAAGACTGCCTCTTCATGCACGTCCTCCATGCAAACTACCAGGCTGCTATTTGGAGGCGCTGTCTCAATGCCAACCCTATGTTCCAAGTCCCAAGGGTTGTGGATGGACCACTGATGATGACGGGAAGCTGGCCATCGAGTGGATGCAGGGTTCTCCAGCACCGGATGCAGTGTTGCAACTGCTTTCCTGCAAGTGTGGACAGTCGTGCAAACTCCAGACTGCACGTGCCTTGCCAATAGCCTGAAGTGCACTGACATGTGCAAGTTGCGAACCTGCAGCAACCAGCCCGCTGATGTCGAGGAAGAGGTTGTAGACCTCGAGGACTCTGATGCTGAAACAGTGATGAAGACTAGACTACTGATCCATGGTGTGAATGTTTTGGCACAATCACAAGGACTTCATGGCTACAAATATGCATGAGTAAAACATAGTACATAAACATGCCACAGTAGCGTGGTGAAATTTGGGTTATCCGTAAATTTCACATTTTGGACGCTTGTTGGAACTGGGGTAGGGGAAGGGCAATTCCTTTCTGTGGTAAAAACTTGTAAAATGTTCATAAATGTTTTCCTCATACAACATGTGCATGTTGTAGGTACTGCGGTTCAGTAGCACTACCCAGGGAACTTGTATGACAATATTATAAATTAAAATGTACTGAAATCACTAATCACAACATTTTGATAGGCCCTATTGTTCGCCCCTTTCTGCACATAACAAATTCTGCCTTCAGGAATGACAGAAAGGATTATTCGGATGGTATAAAAAAAGCATTTCAGACATGTATTTGTGGTTTGCAGTTCATTCTAGCCCCATGTGGAAACAGCAATTGCATCATTAGTGAATGTTTCTGAGTTTGCCTTTTCACTTTCATTATGCGGAGGTGGGTACATTCCAGAGATGATAACTACCAATAAGCTGCCAGTCTGCAATGGTTATCACATCAAAATATGATCTATAATATATATATATTATATATATATATATATATATTATATATATCACCAATTCAAAAATCATAACTCGGATTGGTTTCCTAGATGGTACCGACAAGTGGAATTTCTGGCCTGGGCCCATGGACTAAATCTCAGGTGGCTCCATATCTAGAATTGTTCGGAATACATTATCTCAATGTGTACCAATTTTGGTGCTTTTATGCAAATTTGAACAATTGATCTGAAATATCAGATTACGCTGCAGGACTAATACAGCAGTAGCCGATCTTATGCAAAGAGAGATGAATCGGTCTGCACAGGGTGGAATCAATGACAAAATATTAACATTGGGTTTCAAGAGACTCAGATAGATTGATCGTTGACAAAGATCAAGAAATCATTTAGCTCGAAAGACACAGCCTTGTGGGAAGCCTGCCTGAAGGGAAAGACCATGGGAAAGGAGGCCATAAAAGACAAACCATTGCTCCTGCTCAGAAGAAATTAGAGAACAACATGAGCAGGGAGATCCTGCATACCAAAGGTAGACAACTTCAGAATCAAAGCTGGATGACAGGCTGTGTCAAAGGCTCAAAGGATATCCAGTGAAATGACCATGGCCTCTTGGTTGTGATTCTGAGGATCCATCCACTGCTGTGTCAGAATGAGCAACATATCCAAGGTGAAATGGCCAGGTTGGAGGTCAAAATGGTTGTCAGAGATTAGAGGGTTAGAGAAGAGATGGCACCTCAAATTAGATGGAACTACAACGGGACTCAGTAGAGCGCATACCTTCACCAGGCTGAACAGTTTACATTGCGTATTCCACCGAAAGGCCGGATCTGGATTCGGACCCGAACCAAAATAGAATCGGCTTGTTCTCGTCACCTAACCAATTCATCCACTTCATTTTGTCACAACTCATCCAAAACTTTTTGAAATATAATGCTATACTGTATTTCATTTTTGGTCTCATCTCATAATGGTGAATAATCACTTGGAATTTTTTTTTTTTTAATTCTCACATCTGGGTCCAAATCTTCACCAAAATTGAATAAATTCTTCCTTGTCACACACCCAACCTATCGACCAGGTTTTATCTGAATCTGTCCACAATTTTTTTGACATGTCATGTTGACAGACAAATATGGGTGAAAACATAACCTCCGCCAACCTTTGGTGGCAGAGGTAATGATTTACTCCAATACTTTGCTAATGATGGAGAGAAAACATGATAGGTCTGTTGTTGAGGAGATCGGTTTTGGAACCTTTCTTCGAGATCAGAGTGATGTTTGTGACTTTCCAGGATGGAGGAGGTTGCTCATTCAAGAAGGCTCTGCAAAAGAGGGGAGAGAGGGAGTGATAGGATTGAAGCACAGTTTCTGAAAGTTAGAGCACTTGCGCCACAAGGACCGTTGCAGAAGAGGAGTTGAACTGGTAAGAAGCTTCTTCACCGTGGCAAGGCAAGAAGTCCACAAGCTGTAGGGAACATTCTACATTGGTGGAAAGGGTGGTTAGAGGAAGAGATGGATTTGGGACCTAGGCCTTTTGAGTTAGGACAAAGTTCAATAACCCTGCTTATTCTTGAGCACTGTGTAGCATGGCTCCATTCTCCTAGGAAGGAAAGAATGGAAAGCGAATCTGCACCAGCCACATCCCTGACCAGCTCCCACCAGTCTTTGGAGAATTTGGATCGCAGTTGAGCTCGATGTTGGGCTCTAGTTCTTCGTAGGACAGATACACAATGGTTCCAAGATGTGCTGAGAGACTGCAGGTTGCCATAAATAGGGTTTGCTTTCCAGGAAGCAAATGACAGTTGTTTTCTAGTGATTGCCTTTCCGCAAGCATGTGTAACAAGGTCAAGATTATGGACAGAAAGGTGGAATGTGTAATGGGATGATTTTTGTGAAGACAACAAATTAGTCAGTTCTAGAAGAAATTCCAGGAACAGAAAATGCTCAGAGCTGATGCGATTCTGAAACAGCCTAGATGTTTTTTGTTTTTCTTGGCAGACAATCAGCAATACAAAATTTCCATACAGGTCTTCTCTAATAACTGCCAGAGGAACCCATTTTTACCAACAAATGGTCAGAAGAGTTGAGAGAAGTTGAGGATGAGTTGGACAAATTTGAGGAAAAGTTTGACATGACAATGTCCAGTAATAAATGGTTGCCATTTTGGGAGATATGTGTCAGAAAAGAGAGAGAGTAAGAAAAGTCATTTCACAGATTAACTAAGCTGCTTGGCCAGACCAAACTAGCTAGCAGGGTGGCACTTGGTCTCCACAGATTAGGAAGAACAAACAGGGGTGAGCAGAGATGAGTATATCAAAGGAGAGAGAGAGGAGAGAGGAGAGAGGAGAGAGGGAGAGAGACGGAGAGGAGGAGCAAACGAAGTATACAAGAGAGAGGAGGAAGAGGAGAGGAGAGAGAGAGAGGAGAGGAGGAGAGGAAGAGGAGAGGAGGAGAGAGGAGAGAGGAGGAGAGGAGAGAGGAGAGGAGGAGGGAGAGAGGAGAGGAGAGAGGAGAGGAGGAGAGGAGAGAGGAGGAGAGGAGGAGAGAGAGGAGGAGAGGAGAGAGAGGAGGAGGAGGAGAGAGGAGAGGGAGGAGGAGGAGGAGAGGAGAGGAGGAGAGAGAGGAGAGAGAGAGAGGAGAGAGAGAGAAGAAGAGAGAGAAGAAAGAGAGAAGAGAAGAAAGAGAGAAGAAAGAGAAGAGAGAGAAGAGAGAGAAGAGAGAGAGAGAGAAGAGAGAGAAAGGAAGAGAGAGAAGAGAGAGAGAAAGAAGAGAGAGAAAGAAGAAGAGAAGAGAGAGAAGAGAGAGAAGAGAAGAAGAGAAGACGGGAGACGGAGACGGAGACGGAGACGGAGACGGAGACGGAGACGGAGACGGAGACGGAGAGAGACTCATATATTATGTTGTCATCAGAGTTGGGTGGATGATAGTCCAGACAAAAGAAAAACAATGAGTTGTTGTGAAGAGGCACGTGAAACCAAACACACTCCAAAGGGGTTGATAGGGAAGTAGTCAGCAGGCCAAGCCCAGGAAATATGCCTAAAAAAACTTTTGATA
>CM068958.1:115600454-115626668 GCA_035128595.1 Eptatretus atami | reverse complement strand
CCCCACCCCATATTTCTACAGGGTGCTCAAGGCCCGTCATCAACCCCCTTCTGGTAAAACTTCCTTATTCCAGGATCACTGCTCACTTCCACTCATTAGTTCCTCTTTTTTTCTGCCTTTGGAACAAACTGCCACACTCTCTTCAATCCCACTCTTCCCTCCAGGTCTTCAAAACAGCTGTTCCTCACCATCTCTCACCTTCCCCCATCCAAAACCATGATCTTTTCTTCCCCTGTTAATCCACCCCAAACCCACCTCCATCAAATTCCCTGCTTTCCTTCCTGAAAGTCCCTGTAGTGTAAGGACCTGAAAGTCCCTGTGGGGTCCATTTATTTACCCTGTGCACCCCACCCAATCCCCTCCCTTCCACAGATCTCCTAATGTCTCTGTTCCCCAATGTTTTGTGCTTCCCTCTCCCACCCTTCTTATCTCCTGCTCCCCCTGTTGTATGTTCTGTGTTAGCTATTATACGAGCCTCATCATTATATATCTATTAAAAAAGATAAGTGCAAGGCAAAGCAGGTGAGCAACTGCAAATGAATAGACTGTAAATTTTAAGCTGGGGTGCAAGCAGCCAGTTAAATCAAAAACAGTCCTCCGAGAATTCCACAGAGAGGGATACTATGGTAGGGTTGCAGTGCACAAACCGCTAATCACACCTGGCAATGCCGGTTTGCGAGTCCAATGGTGGAAAGAGAACAGGCAATGAACTACCGAGCAGTGGAGAAATGTGATAGTCAGATGAATCATCATTCACCATGTTATTGACAAGCAGATGAGTGCATGTGTGGTGCCTACATCAAGAACTCCATAACCCTGAGTGCTTCGTTTCAACAGTGAAGGGTTCTGGTGGTTCTTTAATGTCATGGGAAGCATTTTCCTGGCATCGTTTTGGTGCAGTCATTCCCTTAGAAGGCAAGATCAATGCCAATTACTACTTAATGGTACTGAGTGATCACCTTCACCCCATGTTGCAGCATTTCTTTCCTGTCGGGAGGGCTGTCTTCCAGGATGACAATGCCCCCATCCACAGAGCACAGGTGGTCGCCAGTGGTTTGATGAGCACGACCAGATCTGAACCCAATCGAGCATTTATGGGATATTCCGGAATGACGCTTGAAACAGTGTTTTCCACCTCCAAACAGGTGTGAGTTGATTGACTTTCTCATGGAAGAATAGTGCCGCATCCTTCTTGCAGAATTCCAGATGCTATTGGACTCTGCCACGGTGCATACAGGCTGTATTAGCCACATGTGGTGGCCCAATGCCCTATTTCGTGACTCCATCAGTTTTTCTATTTTTTGCCACGACCTGTATGTATGTATTTTTTGTTGTTGTTATTGTTGTTGTTGTTTATCTCCATATGCAGGCCTCAGAATGTGCAATGAAGCCATTCCACGTCTCAAAGTATCCACCAACATGTGTGCATGCATGAGTAGGCAGGTTCAGAAACGAGACTTTACCACCATCGTCCTGACACACACCATCGTGTAAAGTGTGATGAAATAGAATATGTAAAAAGTTTGTGAACATTGGTAAACATGTACTGCATTACAATCAATGTGCGAGTCTCTGTCCTGTTTTTCGGGGGGGGGGGGTTGTATACAGTCAAGGCTTGTGGAAAAGCAAGATCACTGAACAGATCAGCATGCAACAGAACAAAAGGAACAGCATTGAGAGGGGTGGAAACACCAACAGAAGGGTTAAAGGACAAAACAAGTACTGGTACAACGTACACCACCCCCATGCCAAATAAATAAAAACCAATCATCCAGCACGCGACATTGCCAGAGCGCCTGGCGATGCCGCCTTGCAGCACATGGAGTCGGAATTTGAAAGGAGCGGTGTATAATAATTGATCAATTGATTAATTGAATAATTAAAATAAATAAATAATAATCGTAAAATAATTCATTTCTTAATCAATTGGCTGATAGCACACCTAAACCACCACCGTTTCCTCCAAATCTGTAGCTTTTTGAAAATCAAGGAATCAGAAAAATAAATAATTAATTGATTCATCAATAAATCAAAAATACCTTTCATAGCCAAATCACTTGTTCACTGTCATGTCCAAATATCAGCTTTCGAGCTCAAAAGGTGCCTGAGATATTGCCAGGATGAGAAATAAAATAAATAAGTAATTAATAAATCGATAATAATTATAATTATATAATTAATCAACTAATTGATTAATCAAAAAATAAAAATATATATTTTTTCGCCAAAGCACATCTTCACTTTTGTCACCAGCTTCCGAGCTCGAAGGATGGCTGAGATATCGCCCAGAAAGCAAGAAAGAAAAGAATTAATCGATTAATTGATTCATCAATCAATAAAAATAAAAATTCTCTTTATTGCCAAATCACTTGGTCATAGTCATATCCAAATATCAGCTTCCCAGCTCAAAAAGTGCCCGAGATATTGACAAGATGAGAAATAAAATAAATAAGTAATTAATAAATCGATAATAATGAGGTAATTAATCAATTAATTGATTAATCAAAAAATAAAAATAAAATGTTTTTGCCAATGCACATCTTCACTTTTGTCCCCAAATTTCAGCTTCCCAGATCAAAGGATGGCTGAGATATCGCCCGGACAAGCAAGCAAACAAGAAACAAACAAATGGAGTGAAAACTGAGTACTCCCTTCCTTCGCGCCATGCCATGCATCGCCTGGATATGGAATTGGGAAGGAGCGGTAATACAATAGAGGCAGACTTGAACAAACAATGGATTTGGGGAGGAATGAGGGGTTGTGGAGGACATGGGGTGGACAAGATGGATGCAGAAGCAAACTCAGGAAGGAAAAACTGGAAATTTGGAAGGATGTGGGCTTGGGTGGAGGTTGGAGGGGGGGAGAGGTTAACGGGGGTAGAAAAGATCATGGTTTTGAATTGGGGATGATCTGAGATGGTGGTGAACAGTTATCTTACAGACCTGGATGGAAGATTGACATTGAAGAGAACATGGAAGTTGGTTCCCATATGGGGAAAAAAAAACCCCAAAGAACGCATGAGTGTATACGAACAGTGATCCTGGATTTTTGAAATAGGGGTTACATGCATTGCAGCACTCAAGATATTGCATTTTTGACCACTGGAAAAAGTGCCTTTTCTTGTTATTTGTTTTGGTCTAGACCAGGGTTTCCGACCAGGTTTTGGTCTAGACCAGGGTTTCCGATCCCTGGTCTAAACCCTCTCAGTGCCTTTCATCCTCCTCCGTTAGTCATGACTTTGTGCAGAAAACTGCTGTTCAAATTCTGACAAGTATGAAAGTGTGTGAAGTAGTGTCTCAAATTAAGATAGTGCTTTGCTTGGCAATCAGTTGTTGAAACAAAATTATGCGTGTCAAAGCAAAATTTAACACATCACAGCACATGTCTATAAACAGTCCAAACTCTCAAATCTTTTAGTTTGCTGTAGGAAGTGAGACCAACAAGAATGACCGAAAGCTTTGAAATCAAAAGGTGAATATTGTACTGCCATAACAAGCCACAGACTTCACTTTCATAAATGCACATGCACCAATTGGTCTGCACTAGCTTGTTTATCTCATGGCTCATACCCAAGTTGATGACGTTCTTAGCCCAGTACGAAGGATCACAGTGAAAGCGAATGCCACTGCTGGTAACGGGGGCTGGGTCACATCGCACACGCAACACATTACGCAATTGATATGTGATCTGCACACCCCCAAGGAACATAGGAAAAGAGCACAGCAGCAGCAAGTATAAAAATCAACAAAAATGAAAAGATCACTGGAAGTTTCTTTATATTAATTCACTGTAAAAGGAAATAAGTAAAAATTAAGAGATATGGCACGCACATTTTAAGACAATTGAAAGAGAGGACAAAAGGAAGAGGGTTTGGGGTTGTATGGATCTGGAGGAAGGCAAAAGAAAGGAGAGAAGAAAGGAATGCGAGATGGGGGGGGGAAGAAAAATTGGAGATGAGTAAAATGAAGGAATGGGAGATGGGGGCAATTACAAACATCTGAAACATTGGCAACCAACATCAAAATAACCATCAGAAAGTATTTTGGTTTCTTTATGGAATGCCTCACTTGGTTCATACATGTGATTCATCTGTGTACTGCTGAGATCTATATGAAGGAATGTACAATCTTTGAAATAATTCACAACAAAAGCAACCATTAGAATAGAATACATATTGTTTTGGTACCGGTACACGTATTTTCACAGATAACATTTGAGGTCTACTCTTCCTCTTTTTCACTGCTGTAATCATCATAAACACTGAAGATCACATCTGTCAAGCTGGCGGACAAGCCATCCAGGTCAACATCTTCATCGGCATCCACCAAAGTCTGTCTTTCAGAAGAATGGCCAACAGCTCCTGTGTAAATTGAGAACAAAATTATATTGATAATAATGGACCTTTAACCAAGTTTCTAATAGATCAAAACTCATTTCTTATGAACAGCACAAACAGAGAGAATATAATCAAGCTTCTTCGTAAGTGGATAAAAGAAGATTATGTAAAAAGATTGCTGGACCGCCAACTCTTCTTTGTTTGTGGGGAAATATGTGTGTGTGACAAGTACTGATAGTCACACTATACAAAGCAATCAGGTACGGGAGCTCACCTCTTCACAAGAAGAAACATATACGGGGATCTTGCTACACTATTTACATGCAGCACAATCAATGTCCACAGACATCATAGTGAGATCACCTGACAATGATGTATTTGTACTACTGTTGAACTATTGTGATCAAATAGCACCAAATATTTACTTTGACACCAGTATTGTGAACAAACAGCACCTACATGACATCAAAACTCTCCATGAAATTCACGGTCCTGGTATGCATCAGGCACTATTTGGCATGCATGCATTCACATGTTGCGATACAACCAGCGCCTTTGCCAGAAAAGGAAAAATAAGACCATACAGTACAGCCTTTTGAAGGAAAACAGCAAATTGAGTGCTTTTCAAGAACTAGGAAATACCGCTGGAGTATCTGGTGCCATTCATAATGACCTTGAGAAATTTATTTGCTGTCTTCTGCATGGTAAGACTTGGAAATGCGTCACCAACATCAACCACCTGTGGTACGATACAGTGCAGCAGAAATCCCAGACAGGCCGCAGCAGCCAGATTTTGTCTCGATCAGATAGGATCAACTTCAGCCTATTACCTCCGTGTAAGTCTTCATGAACGACACACGTGTACTGCGAGTGAACGACCAGGCTCTTATGTGAAAAAAAATCCCGGGTCCAGCATCCTAAGTTACTTAGTCCCGATTCACATGTTCACATGGTTGGCGACTTGATGGGATCTTAGAATATGACTAATTGTGATGGTAATTATGATACCACAGGTAATAATCACATACATATATATATATATGTATTTTTTTTTATTTAAAAAAAAAATTATGTAAAAACAGAGGGATGAAATCTCAAAAAGAACAACCAAACAAGGTAGGAACGACACATTTTGATGCAACAATATAACATCACAATCCTCTTATGGATTACCATGACATCTTTTGACATTTTACTTTTGTTGTGAGATTGTGATGGATGAAGAAGAAAATTAAGCAGAAGAATGACACCACATTATGAATCCACAATGCGACACTGCAATCCTCTTATGGAGTAGCATCACGATATCTTTTGACATTTTACTTTTTTTGTGTAATTGTGATGCCAATGCACAAGAACATTGTGGTGTCGTATTGTGGAATCGTACCATGGTGTAATTCTTCATTGTTATTCTTCTTCATTATTCTTATTCTTCATCCATCACAATCCCACAACAAAAGTAAAACGTCAAAAGATGTAATGATAGTAATACACACACACACACACACACACACACGGTAATGCAACCGGCATTACTGGGTTCTTTTTGAATGAATTTAATCTTCTGTGCATAGGTCTGACGCGAGCCCAGTATCAGTTCCCTGTTGGGCCACGGCAGTCATAGCCTAAGGGGGTTGGTGAGGGGGAAACACCCCCCCAACCCCCGGCCGAGGGGCCTCGCCACCTAGCCTATAACCTTCCCAGGGCCCGTCCCGACATTTTTTGTTTCAGAGGTTTCCACCGATCTTTCACCGTTCAGGAGATTAGTGCGTGCAGGGCCTAAGAGGGTTGGTGAAGGGGAAACTCCCCCCACACCCCTCCCCCGGCCAAGGGGCATCGCTACCTAGCCTATAACCTTCCCGGGGCCCGTCCCAACATTTTTGTTTCAGATGTTTCCTCCTATCTTTCACCGTTCAGGAGATTAGCGCGCGCAGACAAAAAAAAATGACCGTTTTTACAGCCTTTTTCCCTGCTGTGCAGGGTTGGGCTTTTTCTTGAAGCAATGTTTTATGGCCGGATGCCCTTCCTGACGCCAACCCTGGTCGCCTCTTACGACACAGGGATATGGTACACTATTCAACCGGGGCTAACACCGGGCCCAGTACACTGGTACTCACTTCGCTGACCTCGGAAGGATGACAGGCTGAGTCAACCTCCTGGTGTGTATTAATTCAAGCGGCAACGGGGCTTGAACTCAGGACCTTTTGGATCCCAAGCCGCTCCCCTAACCACTACGCCAACACCAGGATATCAGACATATACATACATATATACATACATATATACATATATATTATATACATACATATACAAACACACACACAACTCCAAAATTACAATGGACAATTATCAATATCATTATGTTCTCTTTTTCCACAGGAGCTGGTGGATATTCCTTCTGAAAGGCAAACTTTGGTGGATGCCGTTGAAGATGATCTGGCTGTCTTGTCCGCCGCCACCTTGCATATGTGATCTTCCGCATTGATGATGATGATGACAGCAGTGAAGAAGATGAGTAGACTTCAGAATTTTATCTGTCGAAATATGTGTACTGGTACCAAAACAATATGTATTATATTCTGATGGTTATTTTTGTTGTGAATTCTTTCAAAGATTGTGCATTCCTTTATATAGAAATCAGCAGTACACAATTTCATAACATGTATGAACCTTGCGAGGCATTCCATTGAGAAACCAAAATACTTTACAAGTGGTTATTTTGATATTGGTTGCCAATGTATAAGATGTTGTATCTAATTGATCTGAGTGCACTATCAATGACTGTGTTACATGTCAAGAGGATCAAAGCTAAATTTAACATATTTTGAGTGAATTTGTCTATAATGAAATCCAAATATAACAAATATTCAACAATATGTTTTTATGATGGGATATATAAAAAATGTTGATGCCTTCCACTGTACATAGATAGATGTTAGCAGTGACATGAGTGCGTTTTTAGAAACCGTCCATTTTGCACTTGGGCTGTTTTGGATACGAGTACAAATTGGTCTGTAACACAAAGTAGCACACTCTGGTAAATGGCAAACAAACATATTTCAAAGTCTTCGGACCAATCTATAATGTAAAAGGAGCTCGATCTTGGCATGACCGCATCTGTTCGTCCGTGCCCGAATCCGTCCGTCCGTGTGTCAGCAATTGCCCTATAGGGGATACTACTAATCAATTCCAATCTGCAAACAGTGCTATATAGTTGAGTAACGTGAGGATAAATGGGCCGGTTTCAATCTAGAATATAAAAGTAATTCGTTCTTGACGTGCCAACGTCAGTCCCTGCATCTGTCCATTCCTGCCTGCGTCCGTCCGGCCAGTGACAATTGTCCTATAGCAGATACAACTAATCAAGCCCAATCTGCAAACAGTATGATATCATTGAGTAAAGTGAGGACAGATGGGCTGGTTTAAATTTACATTCAAACAAAAACTCCTTCTTCATCTTCTTCACTTATAATAATGGTGAGTCTAATTCAATCCCATTTCTCATATCGATTAAACACGAGCTATATTCAATAATTTTTTTTTTAACATTTCCATTTTATTCATAATCACCCTCTCAAACAGTATTTCCGATTATACACTGCCTTTTGAAGCATCACAAAGCTGGACGCTCAACTTGCAATGCAAGTGAGAAAAGGATCCGAACAAAAAAAGCAACTGATATTCAAAATTTTATTTGCAGGATTTTTAAAGGGTGAAAGTTAATTTTATTTATTTTCTCTGGAAGCAACAGGTCTTGGCATTGTAGTATTTATGAAAAATCAGATTGCAAAATTCCCAACGGGGGGGGGGGGGGGGGGGGAGATTTCAGTATCTGGTCCATGGAGTCATCATTTTAATGAATGGAGAATGATATTTAGTGAATATTGGATTTTTCTGGATTTCTCTAGTTACGTAATTAAAGCAAATTCAAGAATTAGAAAAAAGAATTTGATGCAAATGCATCAATGGTTCTGTCTCCACCCACATTGGATATCAATTCACTGTTACGTTTGATCTCAGTTAAAGGGAGGAAGAGGAAGCAGAAGAGGAAGAGGAAGAGGAAGCAGAAGAGGCAGAGGAAGAGGAAGAGGAAGAGGAAGGAGAGGGAGGAGAAAGGAGAAAGAGAAAGAGAAAAAGAGAGATAAGTGGAAGAGAGAAAACATCAGATAGTGTAGTAGATAGAAGAAAAATCATGCAAATTATGATAAAAGCATCAAATTTGGCATTTCTGTTCTGCAAGACTTTCTGATCAAATCTGCCTGATTGGCCATTTGAAAATCCAAATTTTGAAAAATAAAAAAAAAATTCAAAAAAATTTGAAGTCACAGCTGGCTGAAATTCTTGAACGCAGTGAACATCCCAGACAGAGAACCAAGGGAGATGCAGTCATCATGATGGCTCAGCACTTATCAATGCCCTACCTCCACGCACTTCAAAGATATTTGATGACTATGCTAAAGAAGACATCATCCCAAAGGTGGAATCCAATGGTGCCAGGTACGAGAGGGTGGACGTAGTGTTTGACGTGTACAAGAAGTCAAGTCTGAAGTCCGAGGCAAGGTCGAAAAGGGGGCAAGGAATCAGAAGAAGAGTGACAGGAACCAGTAAGACCCCAAGTAACTGGAGAAGCTTTCTTCGAGATGACAGCAACAAGACTGAGCTGTTCACTTCCTTGCGGAAAAGATGTGTGAAGCACAGACGACAAGCACAGTCATTGTCACAACGGAGAAGATGCCATTAGCAACACAAGGATCACTGAGGCTGTGTCTCCATGTTGTTATGAAGAAGCTGACACTCGAATATTTGTACACGCCAGGGATGCAACGACGGATGGTAGCAAGTCCATTATCATTAAGGCTAATGACACGGACGTACTAGTCATAGCATATATCTGTACTGCCATCCTTACAGGAACTAGGTCTTGAGAACATGTGGATTGCCTTTGGCCAAGGAGCCAAGGCGCGATAGATTCCAGTCCATGAGGTAGTTTCTGCAATAGGGCCTGAGAAAGCTAGAGGGATCCCATACTTCCATGCGTTCACTGGATGTGACGTCGTGTCTGCCTTCCACGGTAAAGGGAAGAAAACTGCATGGCAGACTTGGAACGTCTTTGATGATGTTTCTGAAACATTCACCAATCTCAGCCAGCATCCAACATTATTCGTGATCTTGACTTTTTGGAAAAAAAAATTTCCTTCAAATTTTTCAAAATTTGGATTTTCAAATGGCCAATCAGGCAGATTTGATTAGAATCCCCTGGAGAATAAATGTGCCAAATTTGATGCTTGTATCATCATTTGCACGATTCCTCTCAAAAATTGCTGTTATCTGCCCCACTAAGATGCTTTAACTCAAGTTGTGATCTGTAAAATTATTTTCAAATGGCATATGACCTTTGAACTGTTGAACACAAATCAAATGAGTTCATCTTTGTATTGCAGCTCATACTTGTGCCAAGTTTGGTCAAAATCCTTCTGTGGTTCACAGGTTATTGTGGTAACAAAGATTTTCAATTAAAGGTCACACAACCATAGACAAATGACCTTTTGAAACCAAAATCTCAAAAGGGTTTGAACAAAAACCTTTCAAACGAATTCTGCATGCACGGACAACCCGAAAACAATACCGCCGGTAACTTCAGCTACGGAGGCGAAATGTTTTAAAACTTAAATTTTACACACATGATTACAATGAGGATTTTAAAAATAACAACTGGTTCTCAACTTGCTATGAAGTTGCATGACGTGAGAAATTAAAGACCAAGAACTGTGCAGATCAGATGCAATAATTCTCCGTTCTTGAACTTTAACTTTTATTTCACTTTGAGGATTTCATTGACCATACATGTGTTTTGGTGTGTCGTCACACATTTGTTTGGTGCTCCTCCACTCTCCTTCCTCTCTGAAAAGGCATCTTACCAGTCGCTTGCTGTACAGCAGGGCAGTACTGTTGCCCCCAGAAACTGCCCACCGTGCAAAACTCAGAATGTGCTCAGTATGTCGAGCCAATGCCACAACTTCCTTCTGCTGCCGCTGAAGTTTAGACTGCCGCTCCTTGGTCACAGCCTGAAACGGCACAGAAAATAAAAGCTCGATTTGAATGCCATTATTCGATTTAAAACAATAAATCTGAAAAAGCAATTGACATCACATGAAACTAAATTGTACACTTTCATAAATATTATTCTTCCCAAAGCTTTGAGGCATCTACTTTTTAAACGAAGATTGGCCACACATATCCATGAATGTCATCAACAGACACAGTACAATTAATTAGGGAACAGTCTTCTTGCTCCATTTCAAGGCAGCATTTCTCTGAAGGACTTCACAATGAGGAATGATAATAGACTGTCGACCCGATCGATTAGCATTCGACGTCGAGTAGGCATCTCCATAAGGACAATTTTAGCCACCCGAGACATCAACAATGGGAAATATGATCATGAAGTGAAAGATGATGAGTAACACGAACACTAACTATCCATCTGGCAGAGTCATGAAAAATCACCTGAAGAGGGTCCAAGAGAACCCTGTGACAGATCAACAGAATAGACACATGGGGCAGAATTTTTGTCAAATTTGTATATACAGTATGACAAAAACATTTCTCATCATTTGAATGGCAGGGAAGAAACAGTAGTTTGTTGAGCAATGTATTTCATGGATGCAAAATAAAAGCAGCATTGCAGAGAGATGATAAATAGACACAACTAGCAGATTTACCCGGCATTGCGCCGAAAGAAAAATGTGAATAAGTTACACTTTGTAGCCAAAGGAAATTTGAAAATTGTATGAACCTCTGCCACCACCACTAGGTGGCGCTACACAGTACACATTTACATGGAGAATTTCCACCCCCTCCCCACCCCCCACAATCCCGCGTGAGGCCGTGGCCGATGTTACCCCCCACACAAAGTTGTATTTGTACCCCGAGTTTGGAGTTTGTAACTGAAAATATGTGGCCGTGCATAGAACACACACAAACAGAAAAAGAGAGGGAGATTTTTGCCTTTTATAGGTGTAGATGAAAGGTCAAGGAGGGGAGGAAAAGCAACTCAATTAGAACTTCATTGTCAAGGAGATAGAAAGATCTGATCAATGCCAATGGTGTTCGGAATGGATACAGATGATGAGCAGGATGGCAAACTAATTGCCGTTATTGAATCGTTTTGAAATGTGTTTACATTTCACTGGATGTGACGTCCACCAGCGTGACAATGGTGGCACAATACTGGTGCATCTGTTTGGCTTGGATAGTTTTCAATATGCTTCGATGATGAAGACAGGAGCAACAACATTGTACTTTTTCAACCAATGAGAAGCTGAAGGATCGCGAGTCTTGCTGGCGTGATGGCAAGTGGGTTTGGTAGGTCTGGTGCAAGTGCATCAAATGACGATTATGACATAATTCAGGAAGGCTTGTGATTTCTCCGAGAGGATTTCCAAATAATCAAGTGCTGTTGGTGAAACGAAATGAAAAATAACACCAAGCGCACGGTGCCTGCACAGTCCAGATCACAAAATCGGTCACATTCAACGCTTTAGATCAAAATAATAAAACAACATAATATAAATAAATAAAAATTATATTTATTTTTTATTAAATCACAAAAGGGGTTTAGTTACTGTTGATAAAAGTCCTAGTGATGTCGCAGCCATTCTCACAGCCAAAGCTTTCAATATACTGTATGTATAGTATTTCCAGGAGTGGGCAGTGACCTATACTTTGTACAAGCTTACCTTGCATCAAGTTTGAGGAGCGTGTTGGCCAATTCAGCTGTCTATCAAATAACTCAAAGCAATTCACTCTCAGGATCCTACTGCTAACAATTTCAATGCATAAAGTGGTCATCCTGCTATGAAGTTGATACACACCACAAGTTTGGGAAAAAAGAGTGAAGAAGTCAATAAAATAGAAAACAATTCAGATGTCATGCTCAATGAATGACCTTTCATGAAATTCTGCAAGTAGAAACCTGTTGGTAACAAAAAAAATAAAAAATAAAAAATAAAGTAAACAATTTAAAGGAAAGTGGTGTGGCACCCTGTGACAAGAAAAATACATAATTCTGTAACAGATGAAAGAAATGTGAATAATGCATGTGTAACCACCAAGGAAGTCAGCATATTAATTACCTCCACCACGGAAGGTGGAAAGGGGTTATGTTTTCACCTCTGTCTGTCTGTCTGTCTGTCTGTGAACAAAATATCTCATAAAGTTGTGGACGTATTCGGACGAAATTTGGTGTAGAGTTTGCATGTGTGACAAGGACGAAATTATTAGATTTTGGTGAAGATCCGAATCCGAGAATTTTTAAAGTGATTTTTCACCATTGAGTGATTGGGCTAAAACAATATACAGCCGGTCCCCGACTTACGATGGGGGTACGTCCCGATAAACCCATCGTATGTCGAAAATGCATTTAATACATCTAACCTACCGAACATCATAGCTGAGCCTAGCCTACCTTAAACGTGCTCAGAACACTTACATTAGCCTACAGTTGGGCAAAACCATCTAACACAAAGCCTATTTTACAATAAAGTGTTGAATATCTCTTGTAATTTATTGAATACTGTACTCAAAGTGAAAAACAGAATGGTTGTATGGGTACTCACCATTAACGTACACAGCTGAAAGCACACTGGGCCTGAAGAATGTTTGAGGCATTGAACTAAAATTAATTGCTGGATGATGAGGATGATACAGCGACAGGGTCATCAATTTCTCTCTCTTCTGATGAGGCTCGAGAATAGCTGGTAGAAAGCACTGGGGGCATCGACACTTGTTGATGGTTTAGCAGGCATAGTGTTCTTCAGGAAGATATAAAGTTCTGACTGTACAGTTTGTTTCTTCTTTTCATTATATATTTCTCTATAGCAAGTAATAGCATCCTGAATCTGCCTGTCAGCTCTTGCGAATCTCTCGTAATTGACATCCATTTCTTCTAACATCTGTACGCCACTGCTGATAGTAGCAAACGCCTCCACCAGTTTCTTTGCTATGAACTTTCTTGGTGCCTCGGGTATAACTTCTTCTTCCTCTGCCTCAACTTCTTTCTTCCTCCAGTTCGATCAGCTCCTCATTGGAAAGCTCTTCAGCCTCAATGCCAACAAGCTCATGAATATCTTCTTCATCAATGTCCACTTCTAGCTGTTTCCCAAGCACTAATATCTTGTTACTTACTATTTCATCAACAGCAGAATCTTTGTTAAAGCCTTTGAATGTGTTCACATATGTGTTCAAAACTTTCTTCCAAATGCCGTTCATGCATTGCTGTGTGACTTCTTCCCATGCTGCAGCGATGTTCCGGATAGCATTTGGAATGTTAAAACCTTTCCAAAACTCTTGAAGCGTTTGGCCAGATTCAGTCGCTTCAACAGCCTGAGCAAACGTTTGGCGTAAATAGTATGCTTTGAACGCAGCTATTGCGCCTTGATCCATTGGTTGAATGAGTGTGGTTGTGTTCTGCGGCAAATACACAACCTTTACATCAGGATGCATATTGCCGATATGCTGTGGATGCCCTGGAGCATTGTCTAAGATCAGAAGAATCTTGAATGGGATGTTGTTTTGCCCACAATATTCTCTTGCCTACGGTATAAAACAGTTCAAAAACCAGTCTTCAACCAATGCTAATGTCATCCAGGCTTTCTTCTTATGGCGATAATAAATGGGAAGCTTATGCTTGCTCACATTCTTAAATGCTCTAGGGTTCTCCGAGTGGTAGATTAGGAAAGGTTTTAATTTGAACCCAGCAACATTTCACCCAAAAGCAGCGTTACACGGTCTTTGAATACCTTGAATCCTGGCATTGTCTTGGACTCTTGATGAATGTATGTACGCTCCGGCATACGCTTCCAGAACAAGCTCGTTTCATCGACATTAAATATTTGTTCTGGCAAATATTTCTCATCCTCAATTATCCTATGCAGCTCTTCCTTAAAAGCCTCGGCACCTTCAGTATCGGCACTTGCTGCCTCACCGTTGACCTTCACATTATGAAAATTATGACGCCTTTTGAAGCATTTGAACCACCTATGACATGCTGTAAACATTTGCGTATACGTAGGATTATCAGCACGCTCTTTTAGCGCATCGAAAAGACTTCTTGCCTTCGCCTGGATTGTCAGTAGGCTAAGCAGTATGCGCTTCTGTATCTGATCTTCCAACCACGTGACAAGTAATTTTTCCATATCATCAATCGGCACAGCTCTTTTCTTCGTGATGACAGTGGATTTAACCGATGCTGACGATTTCACCGCATCACCGATTCGCTTCTTATTCTTTAAGATGGTCGAGATCGTTGATTGCGAAAGTCCTAACTCATGTGCGATGGCCATTACTGGCTTGCCACCTTCATGCTGGGCAATTATCTTGAGTTTCATCTCGAGTAATTGCCTTCCTCTTCTTCTTCTCACCAGAGGCAGGAGACACAGATGGGC
This sequence comes from Eptatretus atami, assembly GCA_035128595.1. Lineage (NCBI taxonomy): Eukaryota > Metazoa > Chordata > Myxini > Myxiniformes > Myxinidae > Eptatretus > Eptatretus atami. The sequence goes on along the minus strand of CM068958.1, from coordinate 115,611,887 downwards.
GTTTTGTAGACATGATGGGATGCGAAAACACAAAACACAATATCCAAAAAACGCTGGCAACACAGTACACTGTAGAGTATCGGTTGTTCACCCTCGTGATCGTGTGGCTGACTGGGAGCTGCGGCTCGTTGCCGCTGCCCAGCATCGCGAGAGAGTATCGTACTGCGAGAGTTGTATCGTACCCGGGAAAAGATCAAAATTCAAAATTTGAAGTACAGTTGCGTATGCGTATCGCTTTCGCACCATCATAAAGTCGGAAAATCGTAAGTCAACCCATAGTAAGTCGGGGACCGCCTGTATAGCACGATATTTCAAAAAATTATGGACGGATTTCGATAAAACTTGGTGGATGATTTGGTGAGGTGACAAGAACAAGCCGATTAAATTTTAGTTCAGCTCTGAATCCAGATCTGGCCAATCAGTGGGATACAAAACGTAAACAAATCAGCCTGGTAGAAGTATGCACTCTAACGAGTGCCCTTCTGGCTTGTTTATCAATTTATCCTGGTGCTTGATAGACAACAGGAGAGCAAGAGAGGGAGAAATGCAAAAGGCACTATTATTACATTTCTGCACAAAATCATGCCAGTCATTGACATCTTTGGAAGCTATAATCAGTATTACTAAATGTCAATAACTTCCCTCCTACCAAATAAAGTGTTCCTTCACCTATATCTGTTGAGAGACAACAGTGGCGATTCATCCTGCGAAGAAGATGAAAATTGATTCACCCAATCACCCTCCCCTCCTTCCTGCCCAAGAAGTTCTAGGATGTTTGGTGCAGCATTATCATCGGCAAGCTGGTTAGTGCTCCCTTCTTGTGCTGCAAGCATCGAGCCAAAATGGCTCATTTGCAAGGGATAGAAGCAAGAGAACGATTTGTCTCGCTCATCGTGAAAATGGGTTCACAAGTGTCTGTTTCTACTAAAATCTTGATAATGAAAAGATAGAGCAGTTTTCAGTTTTCACAATTTGAGTGGATTTCCCTCAAAAACGCAGACACGCACATGCACAAACAAATCGCAACATGTGTGCCGTAAAGTAATGGTTGAGATACAAGCCATAATATCGATGCTTTTCATACTGGTAAGAGCAATTTGAGGAATTAAGGTTAAAAGTGCATGTAGAATTTTTGGTTTATTCAAGGCAGTCCAAAATTGTAAATAATAATAGTTCATTTTATAATTTAAAGGTCCCCTGACATGAAAAGAAAGTTATTAATTAATTAACTTGACCTTCCTAGTGAAGAAATCACCCATGTTTTTTTTTTTAATCAAAAATGGGAAATTAGAGCAATATTCTCTCATTTCTGGAGCCTTTCACAACTTGCTATCCCCCCCCCTAAAAAAATGGACCAGCGAATCGCAGCGTGACGTCACATACAGTAACTCGCACAGAATGGATTGACTCGAGAGTCGAGATGTCGCGCGCCTTATAAGTACGTACAAATGCATTTTGCACATGTTAGTGCAATCTCTGTGATCGTCTTAATTCCAGTGATTGTTTCGCGAATTTTTTAAATAGTTTTAGCCGTACTTTCGAAAATGCCTGCAAGATATCGTAGCAGGATGCAGCAATACAAGCAAAGACGGTGTAAGCCTTCATGTATTCCCGAAAGATGATAATCGTCGGAGAATATGACATCTAAAGTGAAGTTGACGAGGGAAACTGGAAAGCCCCAGCGACACGAGCGTCATTGCAGCGCCCACTTCGAAGACAGTGACTTTGAGCACGGCTCTATTCATCCCAACCCCTCATTCCTCACACACACACAGAAATTATGCTTCTGACCGTGTCTGCACAACAATCACGAGGCTTATTTTCTCCTTGTCGTAGTCGTATACAAATCCAATACATGCATGCACAATAAAGGCTATACCATGTCCACAAAATATAAAATTTGACTGTTAACCTTTCCATTAAAAAAAAAAAAATACAGGGACATACAAGTAAAATACTAACCATTAATATTGCATCATTTCAAGGCGCAAGGAGATAATTTTAAAATCAAACATTGAAAAACCTGCACCCACATTTTGCAGCTTATTGAATTGTTCGTTGAAACCACCTGCTGGGATAGGTACGATTCCACATACATGCAAGCCAGGTATGGCTGCACTCGACATACATGGGTTTATTCTAAAGTGAAGGTACTGCCTCCATTGGCTTGCTATTCATTAACATTTAGCCAAAATGCTGTAATAAAAGAAAAGGGAAAAAAATGTTTGCACAACTATGAAAGACAAATTTATCTTCCTATTACACGGCCTCATACCTCGGGACTCTTACGCATTGACTTATACATTGTATGCATACCAATACAATGTACTTGTCAACTCGAGTCTAGACTAGTCCGATAAATCCGTCGTCCGTCCGACTAGGCCGATAAACTGACGAATAATCTGACGTCCGGGTTGCTTTATTTTATTATTCTCTTTTTCATTGTTTTCTACTGGTGCTACATGACGACAGTAGGAATGAAATAAATAAAAATGCAACAGAACGTCAGATTTATCGAACTGACTACTGACAATGTATCGCAAGGTGTGTTCTGCACACAAGTTTTCATCGTATCCGGACAGCGAAATTGCTTTGTTTATGCGCGAGAGATACGGCCGATGACATGGCGCGCTTGTTTGTGATTAATTCGCCGCGAAGCAACATGTCCGCTGCGTGGCTGTTCACGTCACCTCACTAAAATATTCTGATATCGAGCAGTATGCAAGTCGAATTTACATTTTTGAATTACGAATAGGATTTAGTCTAACCAGTTGTTATTTCCGAGTCTTCCTTCGATGTCCTCCTATCGTCATGAACTCCGGGAATTTCATCGCCATTTTTCTCTGCTTGTCCTGCTTCGTGCTCGAACTGGTAAGCGCGTACTTCATCTAAAGCTGCCTGAACTTCAACTCCCGCGACTACTTATCCGACAATTCTCCATGTGATTCAGACCAAAATCCTTCATTTCTCTCACACTCACTGTCGCTACCAGACAAGTGAAAGTCCATGCCATCCATTATTCAAAACCAAATGTTCGATTTTTTTTAAAGCAGAAAACGAACGAAGCGATTGAGTCAACCAATCAAATGTGGAACACACAGCAAGCCAATAGAATCACGTAGACCATCAACCCGAGTAATCACACAGAAAGCCAATAGAATCACGTAGTCCACCAACCCAAGTAATTCACGTGCAGCCTTTGACATACTGTACGTGACGGCATGTGGGTTACACCCCTTTCAGGAGAATTTTTAGGGCGTTCCCGAAGACGTTTGTTTTTTTAATTTTACATTTTACAGAGCGAGCATTGTGAAAAACATTGTCAGATCTGAAATCACGATGAAAAACTCCTCATCAAGGACATAATATATATATATGAAATTTAAGTACTTTGCATGTCAGGGACCTTTAAGCTTGACAAGTTGCTTCGATGATATGCTTTCCCCAGCTATCCTCGTTTACAGTTTTACTTCCAAGATTAATGGACTGCAGCAACTTAGAATTGAAGGAAAAAATAAAAATAAAAACCCTACCGACACCATAAACACAAAAAAAACTGGAGTACATTTGTGGAGGTGAGTGAGTGAGTGAGCGAGGATAGGCTACTCCAAGATAGCCTTTCTTTGCAAAGCGCATACGTGTGTGTGTGTGTTGTGTGTGTGGTGTGTGTGTGTGTGTGTGTGTGTGTGTGTGTGGTGTGTGTGTTAAAGAAGTACAACATAGTAAAAGCATCACTAAACAGAGTGTGCAGTTTGATGCAGCATGAATCAAAACACAGCAGAGGTTAAGCACAGCTTCAAGGGTATCAATACAGATTTTATGGACCATACCAATGTGTTTGGTTTGTTCGTGTGGTATTGTTGTGGGCCGAGTTTCAGTGGCGAGCATGACCGCTAGGTGGAGCAGTAGAGTCGGCTCCACCAAACACCCGGAATCTAGATCGTGCTTCTCGGAACTCGAAAGGCACAAGTCCCTTACAGGACCTGAATCGCCAATAATTCGGCCACATGGAATAGGGTCAATTGCCAACTTCAATATACCTAAGTATCCACGCGGCAAAGCTACCGGGAAATTCACACCCTCGGCAGGCCTCGAGCGGAACGAGCCGTTATCGTGCTCGAACCGTGCGTAACCCAAGCGGATGGTTACCAAGACCCTCGGCCCAAATGCACAAATTACCGTTCCCAATTTTCCAACACACACCATGCCTAAGCCAATGAAAGAAGCACAGAAACGAGCTGGTACATTCAACAAGAGGGGATATATATTTTACAATGGGGGGAAGGGAACACACAAAGAGCTGAGTGATCCGAATAACAAATGTATCAAATGTACAAGCAAAAGCACTTAACAATTCTACTTAGGCAAGACAGGCCCACACACCCAAAAAGAAAATGGACCCTCCGGGTCTTTATTCGCCTCTCCAGCCGAGGAGGATAGTTCGGCTGGGAGTCAGGACGGCTGGCTACCTGGCTGCGAGTGCGCGGCTGATAATCCACACCTTTTCGGAGCTCCAGTCGCCAAAAGTACGGACCAGGGCAGCCGAACCCAGAGGAGGTGAGACGAGGTGATTTCCCTTGATAAAAAGTGGTCGACCGCTCGCTGTAACGCGCCAGCCGAAACACCTCTGAAGCGAGGGATGCAGTCCGCCGCAAACCCAGGCAGAGACGCGCACTCGAGCAGACTCAGGACGCAAACTCCTCATGTTCGTCCCGACAACCAAACTTTCTCTTCAGGAGGGAGGAGCCTCTTCTCCCGGCCACTCGCCTCCTGATTGGTCGGACCCATCGCGCGATTCCCTGGCCGTCTTCCATTGGAGGGGTCCACGGTAAGCGGGGCAATTCCCACCCTTCTGGGTGGAGTCCCGATCGGAGGCGTTTGTAGCTCCGCCTACCTTCTCACCTCCGGCCACGTGCGTAATGGCGATGGTGCTGAGTGGGAGATGGGGCGGGTGAAAGCCCGCTCCTTGCCGATTGGCCAAAGAGGGACGCCATGCTCAGGTTAAACTCCGCCCACGCACGCGCTCGCTGGCGAGCGTGCGAAGAATGCTGTGAGCAGTGTTGTTGTTGTTGTTGTTGTTGTTATAAGTGATGTAAAAGAAAACCCTGACTATCAAAATAACTCTACAGCGCACGAACATTTAATTCCCATTAAACATAGGACGGGGCACTACCTAGAAACACATACTTACCGATATAACTGATCTATAAGGACTCTGGCTGTTGTGTGCTCATGGCTTCCAGATTTGCAACAGTATGATTCCTTTTTCATGTCATTTTATTGTGGTGTGATCACTTTGTAATGTGTATTATCAAAACAAAAATGACCGAATTGTAAGCTCACTCAACCCACACATAAATCTGTCAACACCATCTCGCAAGCAAGCTGATGATGAAAATGCTGTTCTGTCTCACAATCTGCTCAATGCAGTAACATGATGCCCTCTCACCTATTGTAAGGATACTTAACACCAAGCGCACGGTGCCTGCACAGTCCTGGATAAAAACCAGTGGTTGAAAAGTTAGCCCGAAACCATGCCTACTGCACAGCTATAGCATTGGGTGGCGTCTCCAGTTTTTCTTGAAACAAGCAGTAATATGATACAGTTGTAAATAAAAAATGTCCATAATTTGGAAAATGTGTTTGTGGATGGAACTAATCATTCAAAAACTAAAAACTGAGCGAGCAGTGAGCAACATGTTATGCACACAAATGGAAAGGAGGAGGGGAGAAAGTTGGCAAAAGAAAATCAAGGAAAGAAAATAAGTAAAGACAGGATGTGGGGTGTGGGGTCAGGAAATTAGGAACAAAAAAAACTTACCAAGTAACAGATCTTGCAAAAACTTCGTTTTGGCAAGATAATAAGTGTGGGGGGGGAGGGAAAGGAGATTGGGAGAAGAAGACAATGAGAGGGGAGTGAAGAGGGATGTACACTCAGGCTTGAGAATAAAGAAGAAAGGTGAGAAATGGTTGAGGGGGTCAAATATACTACCTATTCTGCAAACACTACATGCAGTCGTTTCCTGACAAACTAAAAAGAGAGGTTGCGCAGCACCACGTCAGTGAGTTTTTGATAGTGTATGGCCTAGCAAGTAAACTAATGAATGCAATAAGTACCTCCAACTGCTGCAAGAGAGCTTTCCCCTTCTTGTTGATCTCATTCACCAGAGTGAAGATTGATACCTTTATATCATGCTCCACTTTCCCATGCACCTCTGCAACCTCATTCAGTCTGAACACAGATAAAAGGAAGACAAGATAGTTCAAAATCATTTCAGTGCTGAAACAGTACATTATATTTTTGAAAGAAGATTGGCAAAAACCCAAGTACCTGTTCTGAACTTGGGCAGAGGAATACTGCACATAATTCCTCTTTTCCTGGAGTTTGGCTAGAAGCGTTTCAATAACAACCACTTGGTGTTGGAAAGCCTCCTCTATAAATTGATACCTGGGGGCAAAGATGCAGAATACATAAAGCACAAAAAGAGAAAAGTACAAATCATGTGAAAAACATTAAGATATTTTAAAGTTGCTTTTGCAGACAGCAATTTAGGCTCATAGAAGAACTAAACAACAGAGGGCAGCAGGTCAACCAGAATGAAATTATTTATTTTTATTTATATATGTATATATATATATATATGGTGTGTGTGGTCAAAGGGTAACAGTGGGACCAAGACAAGTATCAGAATGGGTGAGTGGGAGAGGACAAGAGTTTAAGAACAGTGGTTCTTTATTTAATTATTTATTTTAACAAGGTCTATGATATGGAGGAGCTGAATGACAAAGGATAGCAGGTTCACAAACTACCATAGGGTGATGGGTGATGAAATATATGAAGAAAGGAGAACAAAAAAAAAAAGAAACGACAACGGCACTCGGTATAGTGCATTGGCTCGCCTCGTGCACTCATCCTGAACAATACCTTTGTTAAATGGCACGCCACTATGATGGCCCACTGCAAAGTGAGACTGCGCTCAACGAGTGCCGTTCTAGTTAGGATATTTAACGACCATTTTTGTGCACCGAGGCAAAATTGCGTCAATGAAGGTGAATATGAAAAAAGTTCAAATTACACTCCCCACGAGTGACGAGACACGACGAGACAACAGACAGGGCAGAGGAGCACCAACCCAGAGCTGCGAAAAAAATTCCATGGAATTCCATATAGAAGTCTTGAACACAATGATGAGCTCTGTGTGGCTTAGGAATGCTTTAGCTTTACAGCTACATTTACATACCCAGATGGTGACTGCCCTTTGACTCCAGCTTGGTATGATCCTATTATGAATGGTTCTGGCAGAAAGTAAAGCCAAGTAGTTACAGGGATTGCACCTCTTCCAGCAGCAGATAAGTGGATTAGACAGTTTGATTGCTGATCTTTGTGGAGAGACAGTGTGAGAGCATGTGTCTTGCCAGGATTGCATGTTAGGTTCACAGTAGCTGACCAGTGGCTTATCTTGTCCAGGTCTGGCAAAAGGGATTCAGCAGCTGTAATCCTTTCACAAGTGTGATGAATCGACCCTGTGCAGAATGATACATCGGCAAAACGCAAAAGCTGGTTTCCAAGAGTATTAGACAAAATCAAGTAAATCCTAGGGTGCTGCCTTGTGGAACCCCACCCTGAAGGGAGAGATCATGGGAAAGGACGACATCATCATCAAGGGCAACCTGGTGTTTCCCCTCATGGGGGAAATCAGAAAACCACTTAAGTAGGGGGACCTGCATACCAAATGAGGACAGCTTTGAAATCAAGACTGGATGCTAGACAGTATCAAAGCCTTGGGAGATGACCTTAACCTCTTATTTGTGGCACAAGAGATCCATCCACTGCTGTGTCGGGAGTAATATATCTCGGGTTTAGAATGGCCAAGTCTGAAGCCAAAATGGTTATCAGGGATTATCAAGTGGAAAAAGAAAAAGCAGAGAGATACTGTCTGAGGTCGGCTGCAATGACAGACTATATTACTTTTCTGCTGAAGGGGAGAAGGCAAAGAGGTCTGCAGTTGAGTGGATCAGTTTTGGAACGTTTCCTATCGGTATTGGTTACAACTTTTCAAGGAGGAAATTGTCCATCCAAGAAGGACGTGTAAAAGAGGAGAGAGGTTGGATTGAAGCACAGTTTCTTGGGGTTAGAGCACTTTTGCAATCAGGACCAATTACAGAAGAAGAGTTGAACTTAAAAGAAACTTCTTCACTATGGCAAAGAAGAAGTCTACATGCTGTGGGGAACATTCTCCAGGTGGGCCTGAAAGTCGCTTTACCCCTCCCCAATGAAACATTTGTTGACAAGGATTTACAAGGAAATCTAACAGGTGGAGGCCATTCCACCCATCCTGCCTGCGCGAACACCATACTAAATTATCGACACAATATCCAAGGAAGAAAATGCAAAAAAAGTATTTAATTCATGAAATAAATTTTTGTTTCTTTGTTTTTGGAGTTTTTTTTCTTCTTTTCTTCCCCTGAGGGGAGAGGGCATGGGCTGGTTAAAAACTCATATCATCAACCATATACCCCCCTTGACAAGATCCCACCAAGCACTCTGTACACATGTACACAATCCAGCGATGCTCAAACTCCCTAAATCTTATCAACATCCCTATACCCCTCTATCCATAACTTCAGGTACCTATTAATTCTAATTAAACTTATCTACTTTTTCTGCGGCCACCACCTTTCCAAGGAGGCCATTCCATGCATAACCATCTCTGAGTAAAAGTCCCCTGCTACACATCTCACCTCCCCTCTTTACTTCTCAGGCAATGGCCCCTCGTCCGATCATTGTCTACTCTGTTGAATAATTCATCTGCACATATTTTATCAATACCTCTCATTCTCTTAAACATCTCTATCATATCTCCTCGTAACCGCCTCCTTTCTAGTGAATAGAGCCCCATCTCCTTCAGCAGCTCTTATCGCTGAGTCTAGCTAGGCCTGGAATCAATCTAGTAGCCCTGTGCTAAACCCTCTCTGTGGCATCTATGTCCTTCCAGAACTGTGGTGACCAGAACTGCACACAATATTCTAGATATGGCCCCACTACATTCCTGTACAATGTTAACACCATCTCTTTTGATTTATAAATGATCCCCCTCCGAATACAACCTAAAATCCGATTTGCTTTACCTATTGCTGCCTGGCATTGTGCTGACTGCTTATCTCCCATATCTATCACCACCCCCAGATCCTTCTCCTGTGTGACACTCTAAAATTACCCCTTGTATCATGTAATCTCTATTTTCATTGTTCTTTCCCATCCCCAACACCTTACACTGCTCAGGTAGTTTCATCTGCAGTCTTTCACCATCTATGCAAGTATCAATACTTTCCTGAATCTGATCACCCCCCTCTGCTATCACCTTAGCCTCCAAGCTTTGTGTCATCTGCAAATTTGGAAAGCTTACTCTTTACCCCATTATCCAAATCATTGATGTAAATAATGAATAATAATGGTCCGAGTACCGATCCCTGAGGTACCCCGCTACTTGCATCCTCCCAGCAAAACATCCTGCTACTCACAGCCACTCTGATTCCTACCACAAAGCCAGTTTGCAATCCAATTAGCTACCTGACCAGCCACTCCACAAGCCCTCACTTTGGCTAACAACCTCCGATGTGGTCCCTTATCAAATGCCTTCATAAAGTCTAGATATACTATGTCCACTACCTTTACATCATCCACCCAATCAGACACTGCCTCATAGAACTCTAAAAGACTTGTTAGACAGGAACTACCTTTGGTAAACCCATGCTGACTACCTTTAATCAGTTTGTATTTGTTTAAATGGTTCCTCATCTGGTCCTTAATTAATGTCTCCAACACCTTCCCCACAACTGAAGTCAAACTAATAGGTCTCTAGTTTCCTAATTCTTCTCTGGATCCTTTCTTAAACAAGGACAAATGTGTCCAAAGAGCCGCATCCTAAAGGTTTTGTCTTCATCAGAAGAAGAACAAGAACAAGAAGAAGAAGAACAAGAAGAAGAAGAACAACGCGGAGCTCTCTTAGAGCCAGCGTTCGCAACGCGACGTGGCTAATAATGGTGTTACATTTGCGACTCTCCAAACCTCCGGTACCTGGCCTGACTCAGGGAACTATTGAAAATATCCGTTAACATCTCGCTTACCTGCTTAGCCACCTCCATCAATACTCTCGGGTGCATATTATCTGGACCCGGAGCCTCATCTTCTCTTAGATTACTTAGCTGTTCCTTTACTTCCTCCACTCCAACCTGGATCTTCTGTAAAAGCCCTTTCTCACCACCTTGATAGATACTCTCAACTACTGGCAATTCTCCTGTCTGTTCTTGTGTAAAAGTTGAATAAAAATACCTGTTTAATAAGCCTGACTTCTCACCTTCATCACGAACCACTATCTCGGTGCTATTTCTCAATGGGCCCACACTGGTTCTAACCTGTTCATTTCTCCTGATAAACTTAAAGAATGCCTTGCTATTATGTTTAATATTCTTAGCCATATCCTTCTCTTACTCTCTTTTGGCATGTTGAGTTATTTTCTTAAATAACTATGATTACTTCGATTGTGATATAAATCTAACTCCAGTCCTGTTATTTTAAACCTAATAAATGCCTTCTGCTTCTCCTTCATAGCGTTCCTTGTCTCACTACTCAACCACCCTGGCTGGCCTCCTTCTGCTTCTAGTTCACACCTCCTTGGAATGTACTTACTCTGCACTCCACACATTTGGTCCTCAAAGGTTTCCCATTTCTCTGATGCTGATTGTCCTGTTGTTAGAGTCTCCCAATCTACATCACCCAACTCTATACTTATCTCCTCAAGGTTTGCCTTCCTGAAATCTAATCGCCTTACCCTACTATCCTGAACTCCAACCCTTAACAGAATCTTTGCACACACAATGTTATGGTCACTTGCTCCTAAATGCTCCCCGACCTCCACCTCCTCCACCATATTGGGATCGTTACTTAAAAGGAGGTCTAACACTGCACTCCCCCTCATGGGCTTATCCACAAACTGGGTAAAAAAGCAATCCTGGACTAAAACTCAGAAATCCTCATCTGCTCTGCCCTTTCCCTGTTCCTGGACCCAATCTATCCCTGGCAGGTTAAAATCCCCCATAATCAATATTCTTCCCTTACCACATGCCCTTTTGAATTCTTCATGTACTCCTCCTTCCTCCTCTTCCTTCACATCCGGAGCCTTATAAAAGCATCCTACCAGTATTTCACTGTTTTTACAATCTCTAATCTCTACCCGTACAGAATCCTCAATATTTATTCCTTCCTTAATGTCACCCCTTTCTCTTGATGCAATGCTGTATGCTGTCCTTTACCCAGATTGCTACTCCTCCTACTATTCTCTCCTTTCAATCACACCAATACACCTTGTAGCCTTCTAATCCTGTCCTCCAGTTACTCTACTCCTTAAACCATGTCTCACTCACTGCAACTAT
>CM068958.1:115532277-115546371 GCA_035128595.1 Eptatretus atami | reverse complement strand
CGGGGTGAAGCAAATAACTGCCCTCAAGATCAGCGACTCCCCCAATCAATTATACCTTTCTTATTTAAAATTTAAAAAAAAACAATTCGGAGGGCAATATAAGCATTCTTTACCCACAAGCTCGAATCAATTAGAATGCACCCTACTGTGGAAGAACGATAAATGATTTGTAGAACTTTCATAACGACTTGATCATTCCCAAGAATGCAATGAGCACTGAATACATTAATTAATTAATTAATAACTCAAGCGGTGGGAGGGGGGAGGGAGGAATGATCAATTGTCAATGGCAAGTATTGTAATTGTGTGACGTCATAATCATCACGTGCACACAAAACAGTCACAGAATCAGAAAAATAAATACAATAAAACAAAACGTGAATTAAAAACTCAGTCTTGTAAATACTTTTCCGCTCCTGGTTTGATGAGCTGCACAATGGATCATCCTTTATGGTAACCAGGCACTGTTGTTCACATTGTTACATTGCTCTTTTTTTAATTTGTTTGTTTGTTTATTTATTTATTTTAAAGCTGTGCACAATATCCATGGAAACCTCAAGACACAGGAGGACATTGGGTCCTCCATTCAAATTTTATTTATCCTAATTTCCCACCGATATGCGTACCATCCGACCAAACATCAATTTATTTATCAACTTTCATATCGTATTAGATCGAAAATTGGGGAATTTAGCAAGGGTGCTGGCACGAGATGACCGACTCTTTTTGGAACGTACCACCGGCATGAGATTTCTCCATACCACAACTCAAAACGCAAACGGCGCAATGTCCTGAACCCGCTTCGACGTGCAGTGTCCCCTGCTGGTCATGTGAGCAGATGACGCGCATGCAAATATGAGATCATATAAAAAAATACAACTTTCGACCTTAAATAACTGACAGTGCACTGATGTGAGCACAGTGAATACAGGACTTTCACAATGACGTATGAACGCAAACGAGGCTTTTCGCGCATGCGTTGTGTGTGCGTTCTCAATGACGCCATTCTACGAGTTGGGGCACTTTGAATTTGCCGACGCTCGGACAAAATGTGCAAATTAAATAGGCTTTTAAAGATAATTTTCAGCATTTAAAAATGGAAGTGACAATTTCGAAATGGTTAACCAGAACATTGCTGTTTCCAGACGCAAATCGGACTCACAAACTACAGGAAATATCTGTGGACGAGAGGTGTCGAGTTCAGAAGATTTCTTGTTGGGGCAATTTGGCTCTCATAAATGTAGCCGGCGGAAGCTTTGTTTATTTTCAGGTAGTGAAGGTGTCCTTTGTCGAAAGGTTGGTAACCATTACTTTGGTGGTAATGACGCACAGCATTGTCTTTCCAATCGCAGACGTCCATTTTAAAATAAATCACCAAGACTGAATCTTGCGAGAGTGCCTCCTGTGAACATGGCAAAGTCCACTCACCAACAGCCGAGTCGGCTGTCGGCGAGGGTTTCAGTGGCACGTACCCATTCACAGTTCTTCGAGCCTTCAGGTTCATGTCAAGACTTTACAGGATGGACAGCTGCAAGGTCTCAATCCTGTTGGCGAGTTGAGAAGGTTCTCCAAATCATTCGTTGTGTAGACACACAACCCTTTCTCTCAGGTCCTTTTCCAAGTATTTACAGCTTCTTTTAGAAGCTTTGTGAGCCATTGTACCGAACAATCCTCATCTCGCACATACGATACATTTTAGCGTGTGTAGTTGGCAACTGTTGCTCGCAGGTTCTGAGCGTGCACACAGAGCATTCTTGGGCGGATTTCACCATTTCAAAAGTCCCGTGTTACGTGAGAAAGCTGCAAAAAAAATTTTTTTTTAATAAAGTAGCAAAATGTTTCACAAGTATGATGCAACACTCGCTGTAATTTGATCTTCTTCGTTAATGGCCACAATTACCACGTTATTGTGGAGTTGGCTTGGCCCAAGTGTTTCACGAACCGGCTGGCCAGACCGGACGTTCGATGAACGTTAGGGCAGGAATTTGGAATTTGGCCAGGGTGCCGACGATAGCTCGCCTACTCTTCGCGAATTGCACCGTGCAATCTTTAACGTCCACCAAGTGATGGCAGCAGATGGAAGGCACGTTCAAGATCCACCCCAAGAGATGGCACATGCAATAATGAATTACCCTACCTGTGATACACCAGGACGACAGTTTAAAGCTGGGCCCATATTCCAACCCAGGCTAGACAGCTTAGCAGCGAGTGTGCATGCACACCTCTATGCTATCCTGCCAGCCCCGTACAGTGTATAAGAATAAATTGTTAAAATCTATTTAAGAGGCAATTTCACAACACAATCTGAAAATGTATATATATCATGTGCTGCAGTTACAGCATTGTTTAGTTTAGAGCATTACATTGCAATTGCCTTGCTTTGGTCACCTGCAAAAAAAAAAAAAAAAAATGGCAATAGTGAAATGCTCAAGCCTGCCCGTTTATCTCATATAAACTCGCACTCACTGTTGATCAGCAGAAAAAAAAGAAAAAAAGTGAATGACATGGAGCAATCCCTGTGCATTCTATGTTAGAATACAAGTGTGCATACATCAACATACAAAAAGGGATCTCAAGACAGATTGGATCATCTCAACACCCCTCCAACATTAATGTTTCATTGTAGGCCACGTGCAAGTTCAGAACTTCAAAAATCAAACACACAAAACCAGAAACAGAAAGAGTCTTCCAAACAATTATTTTTTTCCTCTGAGCATGCATGCAGTGGAGACACCAGAGAACAGCAACCAATACAACCTGGGTTTTGGTCTGTAAAAGTGGTGTGCACGTGACACCAAATGAACAGTGAGATGTTAAGCGAGCCATTGAGGAGAAAGCCAGCAGCCCTGTGGGCCTTAACCTTCTTAGCACGACTCTCCAGAATGCCATTAGTGACCCCCATCAAGCAGCCAGGGCAAAAGGGCCCGGTGGAGGAAAGCCGCATGTCTGGCCGCAACGAGAAATCGCCCAACAACGGAAAACCTTCCTTAATGGCGTGTACACCTCTATAACTCCAGCTTATAGAATATTAAATAATGGGACACAAAGCACTCAGAAGCAATACAAGTTGGCAGTTCCAGACACCTCTCAATCAAGGATATTGCTCGTATTTCCACGAGTCCAATTTGCAGCTAAGAACACAACAATTATGGTTAACCATTGTAAGATTGCCACTTTCATTTAAATGCTGAAAATTATGTTTGAAAGACTTTGAATGAGATTTCATGCAAGCAGAATGGATTCACTGTATAAAAAAAACAAAAAAACACGCACGCACAGCGCGTGTGTAAAAGGCCTCATTTGGCATTCATAAGTCATAATTTGGAAAGTTACATATTGGCACGACAATAACAAAAACATTTTTAAAACGACAACTACAGTGAAGTCAATGTCACACCATCACAAATTCTCACTCTTTCCACCTAAAGCAAAGTTGAACATGGCAAAAAGTTCCACCAGTTAAAATATTTTTTCCAATTTTGACCAGTCACCTGAAATCCCACCCCCTGGGGCATGCAGGCCAACTCCAAAAAAAAAAAACAACCATGACATATTTCATGTGCCCCCCAATGTTGATTGCAAATACAAAGTTTCATTTAAAAAAAATGTTTAAAACGTGTACTGTAATTGCATTTTTGGGGTATATAACCTTTTGACCCTACCCCAGGAACCAAGAGGCAAGGCCAAAAATTATACTGCTGTGCACACCTTCTTGACATGTGGCAATCATAACTACCAACTTTGATGAAGTTCTGCACAACCGTTAAGCATGAAGGACAAACAGACAGACAGACAGAGACACAGAAAGACAGAACCGATTAAAATATCCCCAAAATCCCCGAAAATATTAATTGGGGGGGGAGGGGAACAAGCTATTTGGCTGGTACCCTCATTATTTTGTTAGTATTATTATTGTGTACTATACTTCCACCACCATTTGGACATTTATTTGCTTGTGAATTCATGTTCTCTGCAACCGCTTATCCGATCGACACAAATTTTTCAACAAAGAATCGACTACCCATGTGGAATTGATAACTATGGCGTTAGAGGACAGCGTGGTACGACAGCAATGTTGGAGAAAATAAATAATTAATTTGGGCATCTTCTTCTCTGAAACCACTCAACGAAAAAAATATTGAAACTTGGCACATGTCAAGTACTCCCCATTTGGGAATAAATAGATAATGTCGTCGGTGAAGTGGTATGCCAGCCATAATCGGATGAGTCAAAATCATTATCCGGTCAATACGAAAATTATTGAGGGTGATCTACTGATAAGTTGGTCGAGAGAAATAAAATGATGAAGTCATCAGTCACGTGGTTTGGCAGCCATATTGGATTTAAAATAAAAACCTCTAAAAATATTTATTAAAAAAATCTTCTCCACAAAAGCTTTACAAGATCGATGCGAAACTTCGTGCACATGATTGACTAGCCTTGGGGAATATAGGGTGTAAATTTAAAAGTCATGGGTCACATGGTCTGGCAGCCATAATTTTTTGAAGAATAAACCTCAAATTTTTATCTTCTCCAAAACAGCTTACTATATCGATGTGAAACTTCATGCACATCAAACAGCCATGGGGGAATATAGCTTAGTAATTTAAAGATCATAGATCGCATGGTCTGTCAGCCATATGGTTTTGATTTTTTTTTGAAACCTCGCAGCAGAATACCATTCTGAATTTGGTTTTATAAAGAGGATGTCATGGGTCGCATGCAGAGTCCAATCAAACAGGGGTTTTTTATCAAAGCGAGGTGGCTTGGGGCTGGGCCATATATGTCCAGCTGGTTATTATACAGAGTCGAAGACCGATTGAAGAGCTGCAAAACAAATCTCACACACACACACACACACACACACACACACACACACACACACACACACACCAGGAAACTGAAAAATTCCTGAATGTATTTATTTCAATGCTTTTACCGTTTTTTAAATAAATACAGGTGTTAATATATAATATATATATATATATCGTTTTTAACATGCTAACTGAAGCTTCCTGTGTTAGCACACATCTGACAAGCTGTTTTAATGTATTAGTTTGGTGCTGCTGGTGTTGCTGTCACGGTTCTGATTTTTTACCTCCGCCACCAAAGGTGGAGGTGGTTATGTTTTCACCCCTATCTGTGAGCAAGGTGTCTCAAAACGTTATGGATGGATTAGGATGAAACTTGGTGGACAGGTTGGGCATGTGATAAGGACGAATTGATTCGATCTTTGTGAAGATCCGGATACTATATATAGATAGATAGATAGATACATATACAGTATATATATTATTTTTAAAGCGATTCTTCACAATTGACAGAAAGGACCAAAAAACGATGTTTCAAAAAGTTTTCTTTGGGTTATGACACAACTTGGTGGATGAGTTGGTGAGGCCACAAGAACGAGGCGATTAGATTTTGGTTTGGGTCCCCGATGCAGATCCGGCCGATCAGGATGATGCAAAATGTAAATTGTTCAGTCTTATGGAGGTATGCACTCCATCGAGTGCCGCTCTCGTTTCACCTGCAAATCTGCAATAGAGGGTCATTTTTTTTTCGGAACATTGCTGTTCAAGAAATGCAATGTTCAATGTTCAATGGAAAAGTATCTCATTTATCAAACAACTGAGTATGAAATTCATCATTAATAGTATAAATTTGTAATTGCAATGAAAAGAGATAAGTGTGAGTTCGGTTTTCCCTTTTTAATTCGCGCTCTTTTGGATAAATGCCATCATGAGTCTGATCAAACATAGACCCGTTATGAATTGCCAGTAAATCTTCAATTAATCGAAAGATGTCTCCACACCTTCTCACACATACTAGTTTATTTATGTTCATGTTCTGGACCCCCATCAGACTTTTAACCTGATTTTCTTGGTGAAGATGCCTTTTAAACACATCTTTAAAGCCATATTTTTAAAGAAAGATGCCAGATCCAAACCCATGGGTATCCATACTCTCTGCGGCTGAATGTAAAGTATGCGTCGTTCAAGAGAAGTTGAATACTTTACAGAAGTTTCATTTTGAGAAAAGAACAAAGACTTGACTTTCCTTTACAGACCAGTATTTTAGTTTTTTTGATATAGAGTGTAATAGCTCTGTTTTAATACCTCTGCTAAATATGCTTAAGGAATCGCTTTGTCCAATGCTGGGCATGCGAGAGACAGTTTTGAACCGAAGTTCTGAGGAGAAGCATCGGTTGAGAGCTGGGAGCATCTCGGTTGAGGTCTGTTTGAAGTCTGATCTGAGGCCTGGGAGAGTAAGGAGCATGAGCTGCCCCCCCTCCCACCCCCAACCAGAAATCCTTGGAAGTCGCCAGGGTTCTTTTGATTTTCCCCGCTCCCCATCTCCTGGTACAAGAAGGAACCAGTCCTGGGAATCTTGGGATACCAGCACACGGCTTGCCCAAGCCGACGGGAAACTGACCTCGCAGCACATCATGTATTGAGGAATTGCAGCCTGCTTCTCCGATCCAATCCAAGCGATGACACCTCACTCGGCTGGACCAGGCCTGAACCAAGCCTCATTTCCATTTTTCCCCTTCTCACATCTTGTAAGCCTCCTTCACCCTCCAAGTGTCCAACACGTTTTCAAGAGATTGTTTTCCTCAATGAGGAATGGTCAAGTAGATTAGCCCAACAATATTTAAGGTTCTTCTTCTTCTTCCTCATGCAGCACGAGGCTGCGGGGTAGCATCATTGGTTAAGGGCACAGCTGTGCAGCTGATGCATGCCATCTGGTGGTTAGGGCAGGAATTTGGACATGGTGTTGGCGATAGCTTGCCTACTCTTCGCGAATGACATTGTGGCATCTTTAACGTCCACCAACAAATGCTGGCAGACGAGATACCCGTTTAACGTCCATCCGAGGGACGGCACAGACATCGATGAATCACTCTGCCTGTGAAACACAGGGATGACAGTTTGTAGCTCGATCGCGATTCAAACCTAAGCTAAACAGCTTAGAGGCTAGTGTGCGTACCTCTTGGCCTTCCTGTCATTCCATTTATGGTTTACAAGGATGATTCGTTTTCTGACTGCAATGTCCTCTTCTTCCTTGCAATCTTCCCTGAACACTTTTTGTTTGTCTGCTCCCTTCCCTGGTTTCGGTATTCACGTTTTCATTAAACCAAATTATTTATTATTCCTGTTGGTTCCTGGGCTCATTCACTTTCTCTGCGAGCGAATAAATTGCCAGTGGACGGACACACACATGAGCATGTTAGGTTCTCAGCGCGTGGAAGCAAAGTAAAAGTGAATATTACGTTTCACCAAGGTGCTTTGCAATTTAAATTAATGCCTCCGGTCGGCATTTTGGGAGTTTGTCTCCACTATGTACGTATGTACGCATGTACATATGGAGTATTCCAGTGCCTTCAGAAAGTATTCACAACCCTTGACTTTATCACATTTTGTTGTGCGACAGCCTGAATTTAAAATGGATTACATTAAAAAAAAAATTGTCACCGATCTACACAAAATACCCCACAATGACAAAGTGAAAATATGTTTCAGTTTTGGGAAATTTTTACAAATTTATTAAAAATGAAAAGCTGAAATGTCTTGCGTCAATAAGTATTCAACCCCTTTGCGATGACACTCCAAATTGAGCTCAGGTGCATCCAATTTCCTTTGATCACCCTTGAGATGTCTCTAGAAGATGATTGGAGTCCACCTGTAGCCAATTCAATTGATTGGACATGATTTGGAAAGAAACACACCTTTCCATACAAGGTTCCACAGTTGACAGTGCATGGAAGAGCAGAAACTCCACCATGAAATCCAAGGAACTATCCGTAGAACTCCGACATGGAATTGTGAGGAGGCATACATCTGGGGAAGGGTATAAAACAATTTCTTGAGTGGTGAAAGTTCCCAAGAGCACAGTGAGCTCCATCATTAGGAAATGGAAAGAATATGGAACTACCCAGACTTCCTAGAGCTGGCCGTCTGACCAAAACTGAGAAACCGGGCAAGAAGGACCTTAGTCAGGGAGGTGACCATGAACCCAATGACCACTCTGACAGAACAAAAGAGTTATTTGGCTGAGATGGAAGAACCTGCCAGAAAGACAACAATCTCTGCAGCACTTCACAAATCTCAGCTTAATGGGAGAGTAGCCAGACAGAAGCCACTCCTGAGAAAAAAGAACATGACAGGATGCCTGGAGTTCACAAAAAATGCACGTGAAAGGCTGAGAGCTTGAGGTACAAGATTCTGTGGTCTGATGAGATGAAAATTGAACTCTTTGGCCTGAATGCAAAGAGCTATGTCTGGCAGAAACCGAGCACAGCTCATCACCCATCAAACACCATCCCTACCATGAAGAATGCTGATGGCAGAATCATGCTCTGGGGATGCTTTTCAGCGGCAGTGACTGAGAGACTTGGAAGGACAGAGGGAACTGGAAGGGCACTCGGTAGAGCGCATACCTCCGCCCTGTAATGCCTCATTCAAGAGAACATATCTGGCCCAATACATTTTTGAAATATCATGCCATATATAGTTTTTGAGCCCCATCTCTCAATAGTGAAGAATCACTTCAAAAATTCTTGCAGTCGGATCCGGATCTGGATCTTCAGCAAAATCAAATCAATTCGTCATGGTGAAACCTCTCCACCAAGTTTCGTCCAAATCCGTCCACAACTTTTTGACACATCCTGCACACAAAGAGAGACAGACAGACAGAAAGGGGTGAAAACATAACCTCCTTCACCTTCAGTGATGGAGGTAAAAATAACCAAGCAGCTCATTCTCTCGGTCCCCCACGTTTTTCGTGATATGAGGAATAGATTTGTATAATATAAAAGCTAAATCATGAATGGTTTTTGAAATAATGGCATACACAAACCAAGTTACTGAGATGGTTGCCACGACAACAGAATTCATGCAATCACAGCCCTGATCTAATCTGGTTGAGATGTCCTGAGGAATAGATATATGCAAGATGAAATCAAAATGTTCAATGCTTTTTGAAACATCGCCTACACAAAAGTGCATCGACAGATGATCGGTCGGGCGGAGATCATTCCAATGTCAGTCTTGTAGGAGAGGCGAAGGACAAAAATAAACACATTCAAACAATAGTGCAAACTGCAGTGATTTTTTAAAAAAGTACCTTGTGGTACATAACCCTGAAAGCAAAGATGCTAAAATATGGAACACCTGGAGATGTTCCTCAGCTCAAGCTTGAAAACATCACACAATTTGGTTCTCATAATGTTAACCTAAAATAAAAAAAATAAAATAAAAAGTGCACCTTCAACCTTAGGAGGGTGTGTTCTGGTTTTGGGAAATTACAGGTAGTAAAGCGAGACACACTATAACTCTTCAGATATCATACAAAGCAACACTCAACAAGAATAGGGTTAAACGGACCAATAATTATATATAATTATTATCGATAATTATCGGTGACCTTCGAAAACGTAATATCATGACGAACATTCTAGCATTACACCGAGAGTTAAAGAAACAAGATCGGAGTGTCAACTTAATCAGGTGAGGACGGCGGAAATTAATATCCGAAGAAGCAGAAAGCACGCCTTAAACACGTATTGCATACTTGGTTTTTGTATGCAGGTTCATCATTGTAGAGGGTAACTACAGGGGGTTTGGGGGTTGCACTTTCCCGATCTACAAGTACCAACATTGAGTGGCATCAATGAAAAGAAGAATTACAGCTGCCAGGACAATGGAGAAGGGGAAAAGGTAATGGTTAAATGGGCAGAGCAGATAAAGCTAGTGACAATAAGAATGCAGATCGGGGCACCCAAGAGGGATAAAGAGGTGTAGACAAAATGGAAGTGAGGTACAAGTAAGGAATGGGGACCAGGGGGATGAGAAGGTAGGGCTTAATAAATTTCAAAGCTGTATATATAATATATTAATTATATTATTATATATATATAATATATATATATTATAATATAGCAATTCAGCAGTAACAATCACATAATAAGGAAAGAAAAAAAAAGTATTGGAATGAATCAAAGATTGAATTGAAGCTGAAAATAAAGAATGTGCTGGTTAAATGTGGACAAACTCTCGGTCATTCTGAGGCGGGTAGAGAAGGAACGCCACTACCGGATGATCGATGTGTTCACATCCAAGAGGACAAAAAAAACAAAAAACACAAAATGTAGTACTTCACAAGAGTGAGACGCAGCAATAGAATGGCCATTCGGTTCCATGTGATTGTGATCATATTGCATGTTAACGTGCCACACTCTCGACAGAATGTTGATGCTGCCGAAGCAGTCTCTTGGAGAGAGTTAGGCTAGGTGGTTTGCCATTGCCTAACCAGCAATCAGGGAAGGAGATTGGAATTTTGTTCGGGATGAGGCGATAACTCGTCTGCACTTCGCGAAAGACACGGTGAGAGCTTAACGTCGAACAATCACCAGTGCTGGCGGACAGTTCCTCCGGTTTAACGACTTTCCGATGGGTGGCGCACACCGATGGATCGCCCTGCCTGTGAAACACCAGGGTGAGAGTTTACAGCTGGATCGGGATTCGAATCCAGGCTCGACAGCTCAAAATGTAAGCAGCCTAAGGCTATTCCATATCACACAGCCAATATAATCAAAAAGGAAAACAATTTTCTAAACGTCTTAAAAATTCACCACAATCCGCAGAAACAACCTCATGTGCAAAATTCACAATAATACCCGCAAACGACATGGCTCAGGATGATATTAAAAATAACAAGCTCAAATGAGCTAAGATCCTCATCCTCTTAATGATGACGTCATAAAAACGAATATGACGTCATTGTGATGTACAGGTTTGCGATAAATTATCTGTGCTAATACCCGGCTTGATTCCCGCAAACAAAATTCAAACAGCGCCTAGTTTCGGAGATAATGGTATAGCGATTCCATTAGCGGCGATATTATGACGTCAACTTTTTTTCTAGAAGAATTTCCAAAATCGGAGATGGTTACTGCCTGCGCATGGCTTTCTGCATACATATGGCAAGTTTCACGAAGATCCGATGAAAACTCTGGGTTGTGAAACAAAAAATGTCAAAAAATAGGAATGACGTCATAAAAATTGATATGACATCATAGTGATGTATCATATGTGCGGTAATTCATCTCTGCTAATGCCCTGTTCGATTCCCGCAAACAGAATTCAAAAAGCTTGCCTAGTTTCGGAGATAATTTTTTAGGCGATTTCCATTTAGCGGAGATATTTTGACGTCATAACTTTTTTCTAGGAGGAATTTTCAAAATCGGAGATGGTTACTGTCTGCGCAGGGTATTTTTACATATATATGCCAAGTTTCAGGAAGTTTCGATGAAAACTGGAGGCTGTGAAACAAAAAGTCCACAAGAAGAAGATGAAGAACAACAACGTGAGTAAGACTTAGAGATCCTTCATGAGGATCTAAAAACAAAAACAAAGTTAAACATTCAGGGGAGAATATAAAATCGATCATGAGCGAAATGAAAATCAACATCACGACTAACAGTTTCATAAAAAACCACCACCACTTACTACTACTACTACTACTACTAAACTCAAAACCACATAAAACTGGTCATGAAACATTTATTTACAAGTGAACAAACAAAAATGAAAATGGATTTTGCCATCAAATTAAAACCACCTCTCAACAACCCATGTTGCACCCATCATGGAGTCAGCAGGGAAGGACAATAACATTCCTTGTACAACTTTACAATCAGACCATTATGAGGCAACAAAATAAAAAAAATAAAAACAAATATAAAAAACAATTCAAAACAGGAAATGTACAAATCTGAAGTTTACAATTATGATCCATTCAATCATCATCATCATCGCACCAAAAACACGGTGATAAATACATCACAATCATGACAACTGTCATTCCAACAACAGAATCATCGTCATCATCATTGGGACCATTTTAAAATGGACCACGTCTTAATCAACAACACGAGCATTACCACCACCACAGACATTACCACCACAATAATGGAAACATCGCAACAGTGGAATAATTTATACGATTGAGCCCAGTGTCATCACCACCATCACCAGACTACCGACAGACAAAAGATATCACCAACTGATAACTTGAGACATCACTACTGCAACCAACACACACCAACACTGCGACCTACACACAAGTTGATAAACATCACCACACCTAACCACAGACAAGAGACGTGACAACTACCACCGACAAACAGTAGATCTACACCACCACTGCTATGTACACCACGGCACCACCCCTGTCCCAACACCCACACCCCCACCTCTCCCTCCTCATGACACCCACACCCCATTCTCCTCTTCTCTCGACACTCAACACCCCCTCCTCTCCTCTCGAACCCACACCCCCCTCCCTCCTCTCCTCTGACACCACACCCCTCCTCTCCTCTCCTCTCTCTCGACACCACACCCCCCTCCTCTCCTCTCCTCTCGACACCCCACACCCCCCTTCCTCTCTCTCGACACCCGCCCCCCTCCTCTCCTCTCGAACACCACACCCCTCCTCTCCCCTCGACACCCACACCCCCTCCTCTCCCCTAGACACCCACACTCCTCCTCTCCTCTCGACACCCACACCCCCTCCTCTCGACACACACCCCCTCCTCTCCTCTCGACACCCACACCCCCTCCTCTCCTCTCGACACGCACACCCCTCCTCCTCTCTCGACACCACACCCCCCTCCACACCCCCCCTCCTCTCGACACCCACACCCCCCCCTCCTCTCCTCTCGACACCACACCGCCCCTCCTCTCCTCTCGACACCCCACACCGCCCCTCCTCTCAACATCCACACCCTCATCTCTCGACACCCACACCCCCTCCTCTCCTCTCGACACCCACACCCCCTCCTCTCCCTCGACACCCACACCTCCCTCTCCTCTCGACACCCACCCACCTCCTCTCCTCACGACACCCACACCCCCTCCTCTCCTCACGACACCACCCTCCCTCATGCCCCACCCCGCCCCCCCTCATGACACCCACACTGCTCCCCCTCATAACACCACACTCGCCCCTCCCCTCATGACACCCACACTCGCCCTCCCCATGCCACCCACATCGCCCCTCCCCTCCTAACACCCACCCCTCCTCTACTCACGACACCCCACCCCTCCCCTCATGACACCACACCTCCCTCCCAACACCCACCCCTCCTCTCCTCATACACCCACACCCTCCCTCTGACACACACCGCCCCTCCCCTCACTCAGACACCACCTCCCTCACGACACCCACACTGCCCCTCCCTCCACACACACCCGCCCCTCTCCTCACTCATCCTCACCCCACCGTGGAGCCAATCCTGCCCCCCCCCCCAGTGCCACCGACGTCCCCCCCACGCAATCTTCACACTTGTAATCATAATTACCATCATCGTCGCCATTGAACCCTAATAATCAATTGAAGCACATGTTAGTAATTTAAAGTATCACCATTACTCATCGGAAATCTCATATTACATTCCTCACCACTTACATCACACCTGGAATCGGTCCCATAATAAACGACGAGGTCCATCATGACCCACGTACCTTGGGTCGGTCCGCTTCCCGTGACATCTGCTCCGTTCACGGCGGCAGCGGCAGCAGCAGCAGCACCCAGACAGAGTTGCTGGCGTTGAGGCCTCGGTAGACAGGCCTGACAGAAGGAGTGCAGGCAGGGAAGCAGTTTGGGCTCGCGGGTTTGTAGGCCGAGGCGGCAAACGGCGCAAACTTCCAGCAGGTTGAGTGGAGCCGAGGCCTCGGCCTTGTCCTGCTCGCCGCGGCTCTGCTCGCTCTGCTCCCCCGCGGTAACTCCGGCCTCGGCTTCTCTCTCAGACCCAACTGCTCCTGCTCCTGCTACCCTACCCTCGTCGTTATCGCCTTCAACGCCGTTCTCCACCAGGATCAGTTCGTTGCTCACATTTGACGTCTGCTCTCCAAACTCCATTGGAAAGAGTCGACCTGTCTTGCCGCTGGGCTTCTCTCCGAGCTCGAGCGTCACTATTTACTACCTTCCCCCGTTCCAACCGGCCCAAGTGGCCTTACCAGATCGACTAAACCGAGGACCTACCTCGCTGCTCGAGCGCCCCCCCCCTTCCCGAGCCACCGCCACCTCCACCTC
>CM068958.1:115498325-115514016 GCA_035128595.1 Eptatretus atami | reverse complement strand
GTAAAGTTCTTAAAGAATTGGTGTTTATCAAACATTTCAAGTCCAAGAATTAAATTCCAGAGTGTGTGCGTCAATTATGTCTATATGTGTTATTTCAACTCAACAAAAAATAATATTTTTTATGAACATTTATTTTTAATCTAAATATATTGACTATTGGAAAGATGTTCTTATCTTGGTGTATCCCAGAACTGATATTGATTTATTCAAATAAATTTAACAAAAAACCAAAAAAAAGGGGCCCCCCAACCAGGGGGGGCTAACGACATTAAATATAATATAACAAAAATATTAATATGAAAAAAGCTTTATAAATAAAAAATTATCCAAGCAAACCGGACTGCGCGAATGACTTCGGTGAGATTAAACGATTTATCCACAATATATATTCCTTAAATAAAAATGGCCGTGTATTCCAAAAGATTGACAGAAGTGTTGATGTTATCTCCAGGTCATACAGAATTCACATTCGAATTAAAATAATTTTTATAAAGAGGGCGTATCGTTTGTATGAGAAATCATAGAACAATGGCGTATGATATGGAATGATTTAGGGTATAATTGGTCATTTAAAAATTGACCTAAAAGCCTGGAGCAATTAAATTGCAGTCTCGTAAGGAAGAATTATATCCACTTGCGTATAGAGGAATGATTATTGTGGAGCCACGATAGTAAACAAACAAATAAAAGAATTTAATAAGGGTAAAATAATAATGGTTTTTTGCCCTAGTTTATGTCATTGAAAACAGAAAAAGAGGATTATCATATAATAAGTAGGGAAATACCAAAATGATTTAACTATGGGAAGATGGGAGTGTTCGCTGTCATAAATATTATTCAAATATATTGCTCAATACATAAAATGGACGGCAAGCAACGGCTTCAAGAAAATTATCATTTCTGTGTCCAAGGCATACCTTCAGAAACCAGGGTATTCGTATTTAATAAAATATGTTCACAACACTAGAATGATGTATTTTCAATAAAAGATTGGCTTTACTGCTGATGTTGATAAAACCACAACTTTGGCGAAAATTTTAACTAAAATGTTAAGATAATGAAAAAATTATTAAAAGTTAAGAAAAAGTAGCGTCTTTTAGGAAATTCAAAAGAAATTTATTGGCCGTTTCCTGTTGTAAAAAAATTATTTTTGGATACAAAGGAAATAACAAGAAAATTCCTGATGAGTCTATGTATGAATTGTATGGGGTGTTAAACATATCAAGGATAGTAAGGGACAGAAGTTGAGTTGAAGAGAGAGAAGAGGATGGAAAAGGAGAAGAGAGAGAGGAGGAGAGGAGAAGAAAAGAAAGAGGAAAGGGAGAAGAAAAGAGACAGAGAGAAGAGAGAGAGAGAAGGAGGAGAGGGAGGAAATAGCGAGACTGAATAAATAGTCAAAATATGAAACCAGTGGATGATGAAAAAAAGATTGGAGGTTATTTACAGGAAAATAGCTAACCCCACCGAGAGAAAACGAAAGAATTGGACAAGTCTATTGCAATATTTTCGACAGACTATGACATCGTTTCAGGAGAGAATATGATGTTAATTAAAGTTTGTCAGTTTCAAATAAATGGAGGAGAGAGTGAAAGCATTTCTGAAGATTATTTATGTTTTAAAAATTAAGATTCAATGTGCATGTTGGAAAACTAAAAAGGTTTTTGCACTCTGTCGGAATTTCTCATAAATAAATGAGTATTGTCTTCAAAATGTAAAAAGAAAACTAATACCAAAAAATATCTCATATTTAAAGTAAAAATAACAGACGGTTATACCAAAAAGGTATGTTCGGTGTTGTGGTTCAAAAAAAAATCAATTTTTATCTACCAAACACAAACTATCGGAGGAGATATACAAAAGTTTTTGATCAGGACAGTACAATTTACAACGACTGGAATACCGGGGAATTAACATTCTACCAGGGTATTCTTTTCTGTGGTCCAGGCACAAACTATGGTAAAAAAGATTAAGAAGAGGCAGACAATCCTAAAACCATGAGTAAACTATCAATAAGGTTGATGAAGTGTGCCATGAGCATATATTGATTATGGGAATACCACAACTTTAGAAAAAAGCATGCAAGCAATTAGAGAATGTGTATTAGATTTGGGTCTCTGATACAAAATCCAACCTTGAGAGGAAAAAGTTGATCGGCTTCATCGTGAAGAAGCATGATCAGTGCTAAATTGAAACTTGGACTTGGAAATTGCATAAAAACTTATAGACTCGTTAATGTGCATTAAAGATTGAAGAATCCAATTAGCTGATGAATTACATAAACCAATATTCACAAAGTTCAGAGAAGGAAAGTTTATTCCAAGGAAGTTGATTAGAATCTGGTCCGCTGATTGATTGAACTCAATAATTGATAAGCGGGTACAAGTATTCTTTAACCGCTTATTGATTGAGGAGTTAGATACGCTATGTTGTCCTTTTTAAAAAACCAAAACAGTAATACTCTTATAGTTAGCCTTTCAACAGATATTTAATAAAAATAGAGAACCTAAAAAATCTGTGGACTGATTGCGGCGTCGAGAGTTTTATAACAAGACAGTTATGAATTTTCTAAAAAATAACAGTGATTACATTATTACAGTACCTTTAATGAAGGGAAGCCGTTGTGCTTGAAACTTTGATCGTACCTTAAAGAGGACTATATACAAAATTCACAGAACTCGGTCACAACAATGGTCATCTTTTATCAGGATAATTGTGGATAAGTAAATGACACGATTCACACGTCAACGAATATGAAACCATCAGAAACATTTACAAAAATTTAAAATATGAAAAAGAGATTAATATCAGAAAACCTAAGTTCAAAGTTGTGAAAGTCGTGCGAATATACTAGGTGGAAATCTCATTTTGAAAAATGTTATATTAAACGATGGACGAACGAACTTTTTAAAAGTGTTGATGTAATGTAGATACCGGTTCTGGGACTTATAAGATATATTGATTTGAAGGAAGAGATTTTAGGTTCATTTTATTCACAGGAATTTAACAAAAGGACAAAAACTAAGCAGATAATACCCAGTGGAGCAATGGGTCTGTTCCTCACTTTCCGCTCCCTACTATACACCTTCGTGGACACTCGAGGCCAACTCCAGGTGTACTAACAGTATATAATGGTGTGTCAAGGGGGACGTTCTTAGATCTGTGATACCCCAAACACAAATCCTCAACTGAATCGTCAAGGCTTAACATTTGTTTGTTGATGTCGTTGGTCGTGGTGTGTGTTTGTGTGGTGTGTGTTGCGCTGATGTGTTGCGTGTGCGTGTGGTCGTGTGTGTGTGTGTGGCGTGTTGTTGATGCGTGTGTGTAGCGTGTGCGATGTGCGCGTGTGTCGTGTGCGTGGTGCGTTTGTGTGCTGTGTGCGTGTGTGTGTGTGCGTGGTCTGTGCGTGTGTGTGTATGCCGTGTGTGTATGCCGTGTGGTTGTGTATGCCATGTTTGGGTGTGTGTGTGCTGTGTGTGGCCAATGGGAGCAACTTGGTTGGCGCTTCACTCCCTCCTGCTATACACCGTTGGGACACTCGAGGGCCAAGTCGAGGTGTTATAACGAGTATATAATGTGTGTGCAATGGAGCCAATGGGTTGGCGCTTCACTCCCTCCTGCGTATACACCGTTGTGGACACTCGAGGGGCCCAAGTCTGAGGTGAATAACAGTATTTAATGTGTGTGCAATGGAGCAATGGAGTGGCCTTCACTCCCTCCTGCCTATACACCGTTTGTGGACACTCAAGGCAAGTCCCGAGGTGCTTAACAGTTATTATAATGTGCTGTGCAACTGGAGCCAAGATTGGTGTAGCGCTGTCACTCCCTCCTGCATACACCGTTTGTGGACACTCGAGGGCAAGTTCAGGGTATAATCAGTATGATAATGTTGTGTGCAATGTGTGAGCAATGGATTTGGCGCTTCACTCCCTCCTGCTATACACCGTTGTGGAAGCACTCGAGGCCAAGTCCGAGTGTAAACAGTATATAATGTGTTGTCAAGGGGACTTCTTAGATCTGTGAACCCCAAACACAAAATCCTTCAAAACTTGAATAGTCGAAGGCTTACACTTTTGTTTGGTGATGGGGGTGTGTGCGGGAGGGTGTGTGTGTGTGTGCGTCTGTGTCGTGTGTGTGTCCCAACCCTCACCTTCAAAATCTCAACCCAAACTCAAATCCGCGCCCCAACACAATGTCTTTTCAAAATGAATTTCCACCTATATATATTTTTGACTTTTTTTTCTCGTTCTTCCAATTCTGTCGTTTTAAGGCTTTTTCAGTTTGCATGACGGTAAAAGGAGCTAAGCCTGCCACTTTCTTTCCCAGAACTTTCTTGAATCTTGCTCCCATCAAGCACCATTCGACCAAAGAACTACATCGAAAGGTTAGAGCCCAAAGAGTGATACGCATTTTCAAGTCTCCAAATAAACCCAGACTTTCCCAAGTGCTTCAAGTGTATAAACCACTCCGGTGAGTTTCGCAAAGAGTACGTATCACATTGTGAGTATCCAAGCCAGAACCCACATTTCAAGGTACTCCAAAATAAAAACCCAACTTCATAAAGTCTTTTAAGGGATAACTCATTTTCCTGATTTTTCAAAATTTGTGAGTCTCCAAGGTAGGTCCCATATTTAGAACCATCTTGGCAGAACCCCTTTCCTGAGGTCTCCAGGTAGTTATTTAAACCGATCAGGCAGAACTCATTTACTATTTCAAAATTTGTGAGGTCTCGAGGTATTTTCATATTTAAAACACCAAGGATAACTCATTTACGATTTTTTCAAAATTTGCGAAGTCTCCAAGGTAAAACTTGTATTCTGGCTCATCAAGCGTAAACTTGTCCCAAGGGTAGTGTCTTGATAACTCGCAATGAGTACTATTGGTGCTGTAAACTTCTGTTTTCAGGATTTGCTGGTCTCAAGGCATAACTCTTTGGTTGCCGTCATCAAGGACGAACTCGTCTGCTGCGGTCTGTGGGGATCGCCTCATAAGGTCTTCAACCAAGCCAACAATTTAGCCCCAAGTTGTGCAAAATCGGTATTTGATATTGTATTTCAATACAATTCCTGTGAGAGAAAATAATAATGTATTATTAAGTTATTTTAATCACTTAATCACTACCTCATTTAAAGGAACTGAAAATAGGAAAATAAAAATCTTACCTCAACAATAATAAGCGTTTGAATACAGTACATTCAAGGAAGTTTAGTCCATACCAAATATTTCGAACTGCCCAACAAGCTTCATCCCACTCAAGTGACAGGACAGTTGACCACCATTGCCAGCAAATAAAATGTTTAAAAATGGAGCTGCTTGAGACCTTGGACACATGAATGTTTCCTTTTTTTTTCCACATGCCATGACTGTGCAAAAAACAGGTCCTCATTTTTACGGCACGGCCGTGTCGAAAAACACTTCCTCACTTTTCACGGCACGGGACTGAAAACTTCGGAGTGGTTATCAATTGAAACAAATGGAAAAAACGAAGTTACTATAATCTCCAAAATGATATGCACTCAGGAGGTGGTCAGATGAGATCATTAGAGAAGTTATATGTTCATTTCGTAATGCTACAGAAAGGGGTATCTTAAAAAAATATAAAGAAGATTCAAATGTTTTGTTTTAAATATTTAGATGGGGGATTATTGTTAACAAAGAGAAAATTAAGCATTGAAGGAATTTGAGAATGCAACAGAATGGTTTATAGGTTCAGGATGAGTGAGCTAAACAATATGCAGTGGTTATTTTGCAAAAAGAGTGTCCCAGGCTTGCCATGTTTCCAGATATGTCTTCCAGAATCACTGAACAAACCACATTACTACTTGAACCAATCTTTATCTTGTTGCATTGGTATTTGACATAGAGTGCCCCTAGTTAAAAGGGGAGACAAACAAACTATACTCTTGGGATTAAAAAGGGGGTGTATTTTTAGGCGAAAAAAAAATATGAATCGCTGAAAATCCCCCATTCATTTACATGGGGAAAAGTGAGCCAGAATCAGTATATTCACCCTACTAACATGGAAATGTGGTTAGTACTGCAGTGGAACATGGAAATGTGGTTAGTACTGCAGTGGAACATGGAAATGTGGTTAGTACTGCAGTGGAACATAAAAATGTGGTTAGTACTGCAGTGGAACATAAAAATGTGGTTAGTACTGCAGTGGAACATAAAGATGTGGTTAGTACTGCAGTGGAATGTGAAAATGCGGTTAGCACTGCAGTCGAACATGAAAATGTGGTTAGCACTGCAGTCGAACATAAAAATGTTCGATTTTTATGTAAGATGTAAGACCAATCGTTCATTGGCAAAGTTGGAAATGAAACATTTCACCACGTGAAAATGTGGTGAGTACTGCAGTGGAACATGAAAATGTGGTTAGTACTGCAGTGGAACATGGGAATGTGGTTAGTACTGCAGTGGAACATGAAAATGTGGTGAGTACTGCAGTGGAACATAAAAATGTGGTTAGCACTGCAGTGGAACATAAAAATGTGGTTAGCACTGCAGTGGAACATGAAAATGTGGTTAGTACTGCAGTGGAACATGAAAATGTGGTTAGTACTGCAGTGGAAATGAAAAAATGTGTTAGTACTGCAGTGGAACATAATGTTAGCTGCATAACATGAATGGTTTAGTACTGCAGTGGATACATGAAAATTTGGTTAGTAGCAGTGGAACATGAAAATTCGTCGGTTAGTACTGCAGTAGAACGTGAAAATGTGTTAGTACTGCAGTCGAACATGAAAAATGTGGTTAGTACTGCAGTCGAAATGAAAATGTGGTTAGTACTGCAGTCGAACATGAAAATGTGGTTAGTACTGCAGTCGAACATGAAAATGTGGTTAGTACTGGCAGTCGAACATGAAATGTGGTGAGTACTGCAGTGGAACATGAAAATGTGGTGAGTACTGCAGTGGAACATGAAAATTCGGTTAGCACTGCATCGAACATGAATGTGGAGTACTCAGACATGAAAATGTGGTTAGTACTGCCAGTGGAACATGAAATGTGGTTAGTACTGCAGTGGAAACATGAAATGTGTTTAGTACTGCAGTCGAACATGAAAATGTGTTAGTACTGCAGTCGAACATGAAAAAGTGGTTAGTATGCAGTCGAACAGAAAATGTGGTTAGTACTTGCAGTCGAACATGAAAATGTGGTTAGTACTGCAGTCGAACATGAACAATGTGGTGAGTACTGCAGTGGAACATGAAAATTCGGTTAGCACTGCATTCGAAAATGAATGTGGTTAGTACTGCAATGGACATGAAAGTGTGGTTAGTACTGCAGTGGGACATGAAAATGTGGTTAGTACTGCAGTCAAACATAAAATGTGTGAGTACTGCAGTGGAACACTGAAAATTCGGTTACGCACTGCATGCGAACAATGAAATGTGGTTAGTTACTGCAATGGAACATGAAAGTGTGGTTAGTACTGCAGTGGAACAAGAAATGTAGTTAGTACTGCAATGGAACATGAAAGGTGTGGTTAGTACTGCAGTGGAACATGAAACTGTAGTTAGTACTGCACTGGAACATGAAAGTGTGGTTAGTACTGCAGTGGACCATGAAAATGTAGTTAGTACTGCAATGGAACATGAAAATGTAGTTAGACTGCAGTCGAACATGAAAATGTGGTTAGTTACTGCAGTCCGAACATGAAGTGTGGTTAGCACTGCATTCGCAACATTGAAATGTGGTTAGTACTGGCACATGGAAATGAAAGTGTGGTTAGTACTGGCATTCGAACATGAAAATGTGGTTAGTACTGCCATGGAACATGAAAGTGTGGTTTGTACTTGCAGTCGAACATGAAAATGTGGTTAGTACTGGCAGTCGAACATGAAATAATGTGGTAGTACTGCAGTGGAACGTGGAAAATGTGGTTGTACGCATGGGAACATGAAAAATGCGGTATGTGCTTGTGCTTCGTAATATTTTTTAGAATATTTTTTTGACAATTAATTATCATGTTCATTTAAATGGATTAATTTGTGGTGTGGTGGCCTATACAGAAACGCAGTTATCATTTGGAGACGATTTATCATTGATTCATAGATCGGTACATGACTTGAGTACCAGGCTATCTATACTCATAAACGTCAATAATCTGTTCTGTCTGTCTGTGTGTAACATCCAATTCACGCCGAACTACTGGTCCAATTGCACGAAACTTCGCTATGGACCAAGTTCCGACTTAGTGATGAACATGGGCCACTTGGTTTCAATCCGTCGTGTGGGAGTTCCGGGCGGGAAGGTGGATGAAAATGATCTATGTAAATGTTATCGTGCAGCACCACACCCATGGGGTGGGGAGAGAGGTATTACAATGTGAATGTGGAATGAAATCCAATTTTGCACTTCCCAGTCCCCAGAGAGTGGGGAAGCCACCCAAGCAACTCTCCACAATCAGGGGAGCAAGGGGAAGGGTGGAGAGTTCGAAGGAGAAGGGGGTGGAGAGGGAGGGGAATGGGGGGTAAAAATCCGGAGGCAAGGGGGAGGGGTGGGATGATGGAAAGATGAGGCAACGGTGAAGGGGCGGGAGGAGGGACCGGCGTTGCTGTGCTCGTGTCGTGGCACGCAACGGTAATCAGCTAGTCGAGGTTTGGGTGGGCGGATCGCTTGAGGATGGGAGTTCCTGCACTTACAGAGCAGTTTGATGATACGTTCACGCAAAACCCAGATTGTCAGGTAGGCCAGAATCAGATCTGTGACTTGTATTTTTCATTGGTGGAGTGGGGTATTGCACATGGTTTTTGCTGTGGCTCTCAAGATGGTTTCTTTCATCCTTAAGTTGCTTTTTGTTTCTTGTATTCTTTTCATCTTCTGCTATGGGACTTCCTTCCCCCTTCTGCATTGTATTCCCCCTTCCTGCTCTCACTCAGTCCTCGTGTGAAAAAAAACAAACTGTGGATTTTTTTGGGTGAGAAAAAGAATAACTAAAACAAGGATGGTGGCAAAGAATGAAAGTGTGAGCAGGTGCGACTGGCGTACTGTAGGCTGGTGAGAGGGCGAGAGAAAAAGGCTAAGGAATAACGCAGGACACACGGTCTGGCCTGTGTGATTGAGAGACCTGGCCTGGTAAGACCTCGTTGAGGATTGGAGTAGATCCTTCCGAGGACCGCCTGTTGGAGGCCACATCTGCGTTGAAGACACTGAGGCAGAGGAAAGCTCACCTGGACAACATTGATCGAGGGGGAGCAGAAGCGTTTCCTGCTCTGAGTGTCACCCTGAGCCGACCTGAGCAACGTGTGGCTGTTCAAGGTGTTGGCAGGAATGCTCCGGTTCGTTCCTTGGCCAAGTTGGAAAATCTTCCAGAGAGAGGGAAGGGTGGTGGGAAATGTCTTCCTTGTGGCCTGTGGCTGGGGTGAGGCGCTGGAACGTCAACTCAACAGGCCTGAATTCTTCTCCCCCTCCTTCTCCTTTACCAATTATTTTCCTCAAATCTTAGCAAATATTATGTCATTTGTTTCCCCCCCCCTTTCTGGATTATCTCGGGATATCGCTGTTGGGTCCTGGAATTGTTTTTGTCCATTTTTGTCTTGGCACCTGTCTGTCCCTTTTATTTCTTAATTATTACCACTGCATCATATATTTATTATATTTCCTTTTTTTGTGTAACATGGTTTAATTTTTGTTTCATGGTAAAACCTGTCTTTCTTTATCCTGAAGTAAAACATTTGCATTTGTTTCTCTTGTTTTGAATTTTTCGCAATTTTGCATTATTGGATTTGCATACGATGCCTGTGGTCTGAAGAGTGGGGTGTGGGGAATTGCATCGGCAATTAGGATGTTAACTTCGCTCAGTCCACTTTGACTGCTTTACACAGCACGACTGCACGCATGGGGTACGTATTTGGTCTCCAGAGCACGTTCGACTCGGACCTCCGGAACATAAACAGTACCCGAGCCCTCCACCTGAGGCTCGGTCGTAACACTTGCCCAAGGTATCACATGGTCAAACTTGTTTCACGGTCGAGTGTCAGTGACTAAACCGGCTCCCCGCAACAGGTCCTCCCCTGGTGAGCGAGGGTGTAATGGATATGGATACCCAGCAGGATTAAAACAAACCTGTCAAGGGCCAAGGAGCTCCTTTTGAGCAGGGCCATCATATCCTGCTGCCCAACTGTGTCTGCGGACATCCTCATGCAGTGGTGTAACCTTCCTAGGAGGTTTGGTGGCATGGATTTGCACTCCGGCAGCGCGGCCCGCCGCCGCCAGCGCCCACCGCCCGCCAGCCCCGCCCCGCCCGCCCCCCCGACGCGCCCCGGCCCCCGCCGCCACACAAAAACACTTCACTCCCCAAAACACAACAAGTGGTGTGTGTCGGGTCACAGGGTGGTGGCGAGGTGTCGTCCACCAAGACGGCGGTCTCTCAGGTTAACCTGAGCGGTAACCTTCGGGTGGACGTATCTGGAAGGTCCTATCCCGAGAGAGATGGAAGGTCCTATCCCTAGACGGGACAGGTATCCTGCTTGGGGGATGACCAGACGGAGGCCCGGACCGGAGTGCCTGACGGAAAGTGGACGCATGCGATGCACTGTGGCGCACGCTCCCCATGTATGTATTGATCGATGAATATCGCGAATGTTTTTTGATGGAGGTTTTGGGTAGTAATGGCTGATGCTTGCCAATATGAATGGTGTTTGGATCAAGAGCATCTTCGGTCGAAGTTTCCGTACCGTGACATTCCTGCCCAGCAGGTTTTCAAAAATGCCCCTGTTATCGGCGTTTTTATCAACTAAGGTCTGTTCGAACATAGTGAGAAAAAGTGACTGAAGAAGAAGCTGTGGTCCATCCTCCTCTGAAGTTTGAGGGTCTGAGTGAAAGTTCCTCGTTCTGCCTATCTACTTCATACGTACTTCATCCAAGCAAAGCCCGTTGGGACAAAAAATTACATTCACCATCGAGCCTTAATGCCAGCAGATGTTGTGTGTGCAGTGGAACAACTCACCAATGGGGTGGAACGCCCATGAGCGTGTCTCATAAAACAACAAAAATACACCTTTACGCGCACCGAGACATTGACAAACATCTTCCCAAGTGTGGAAACTAACAAACTTCCCCAACCTTCGATTAATTAGAAATTATTTTATGCCAACTTAAGATGACTTTCAGGAAACTAAACTCAAACGCTGCCACACTGAAACACCCTGAAAGCCTTTTGTGATGTACTGATCAGAGGACAAGAACCGTGTCGCCCTTTTTGAATGAGATATCACAAGCTTGGCTACAAGGAATATTACCAGAATTGGGGGGGCTGTTGAGTATAGAAACTAAGACACTTGCACCTGAGAGGTAAAAATGATCAGATTGAATGCAACAGTAAGATAATGTCGCAAGATTTAAAGCTGGCATGATCTCTGATGAATATTTACTAATTCCAGTTTCCAACGACACCTGCGGCCTACACATTTTCACAGTAACGTCCATGACTGGCAGGAACTAAGAGAATGCATGAAGAATTCCAGATAACCGAGCTCATCCACTTATTCTTTGACGTGTTGAAACAGGAGCTACCTCACAGACCTCAGGTAAATGCCACCTGTGCAGTGAATAAGCACTCTGTAATCATTCGCTGGTAGCCATCTGAAAACTGGCCTTAAAATCATGCCCAGTGGATTGATGATTGAAACAAGTCATCAACTTTAGTAGGTCCAACACCCTAAGGTTGAAATGAAAGTGTATATCTACCAAGCACGCGTTCATCATAAAAGAATGCCTTGGCAAAGAACACCTGCTCTGGACTGTCCATGGCCACCGACTTATGCTTACATCTGCGAATGATACCATGGCCACTTGAACTGTATAAACCTCCTTGCCTGGAGTGTTGGATTGTCAGATGATCCTTAGCTTCTAATGGTCGTCTCCTGATACTTGATAAATGGAAGTGGATGGACCATGATCAAACAATGAACTGTCTCGGACCTGGATGACAATGGAACCAGCCCGAGAGTGGTGTCCTCAAAGGGAATGTTAACTTGCAACTTATGTAACTCTTGTTGAGGAAAGGCTGTGTCCATGTCAGAGGTCGCGTTTGTCATTGCACGATTTTAAGTGGAATGTAAGATTTGTAAAAATTATAACTGCCATTGACAAGAACAGCCCTGCCAGGGCGGTGTGGTCTCGATGTGATGAGGATGGGGCTGATGACGTAGAAGATGATTAAAATGCCGGTCTTTGTTGCCTTGATTTGTGTTACTGCATACTATGAATTGATGTAAATAATATAATGTGTAACTAATTTAAATTTGTGTCCAAGTGTTACTGCACATGAAGTTAATCGGTTTCATTAACATCGTACTGTGAGAGTGTGGAATGTGTTTGCCGATAACATATGATCATGGATTGCCGTTTAATACCGGTTCAATGTCCAACAAGTGGATAAAGTCCTGTTACATGGGACATATTTTCATCAAGAGCAGCATGACACAGTGCTTTCCTCAACCCAAAGAATGCCACCTTGCCTCTGCCTGGCTACAACATGGCCCAATAAATAAGCTCACGAACCATTTTCGTTGGTGAACCTCTGCCTGTCGCTTCTGCCAGCTAAAGATATCAAACTTTTTTTTCTCGAGTAAGTTGGCTGCACACTAATGATCACCCATTTTGGAAGGTTTTATCTCAAATCCTGTTGGAGAGTAATTTAAGCTAAAATTATAGAACCTGAGTGCGTTACAATATTTTTGAACAAACGCGGAAAATTTCACAATTTTTAACTGAAATCAAAGCATGTACCGACTCCAAAGCCTTTTAATCGGTTTTGCAGTCGTTCCCAAGAAGAAGAAGGCCAAGAGCCCCCCAATTGGATTGCTTACACGTATGTGTGCAACTGCCTGCTTGTGGCCGCAATGAGCAACTGCCGCTCATGCAATTGGGAAAAATAGCTCCGCAAAGCCGGGCGTACCCTCAGCCCGTGCATTGTAAAAGGAAGCAGTGATATCACGAATGATGCAGTCAGTAAAGTCATGTTGGAGTCATATGCGAAATCATCAGACTTCAAGATGGCTACCGGGCGGCTTGTGAAAATCGTAGCGCGCCCATGTTCGAAAGAACCTTTTCCTCACTCAACCCCAACATACCCTGCAAAAAAATGCATTTAATCGACAAGCCAAGGCGTTCTCAAAATTGGCAAAAACAATTTTCAAAGACAGACGCCGTTGGCGGCGCCACACTGAAAATTGCAAGCGCGCCCATTTTCGAAAAAACCTTCCTCTACTCAACCCCAACATCCCTGCAAAAATGGATTTAATCGACAAGGGAGTTCTCCTCGAAATCGACGGAAACCAATTCAAGATGGCTACCATGGAGGGCCACATTGAAAATCGCAAAGCGCCCATTTTCGAAAGGAACCTTCTCTACTCAACCCCACATACCCTGCAAAAATGATTTAATCGGACAAGCCAAGGCGTTCTCCAAAACCTTGCACAAAAAACAATTTCAGACGACTGCCGTGGCGGCCACACTGGAAAATTGCAGCGCGCGCCATTTTCGAACAGAACCTTCCTCTACTCAACCCCCAACACACCCTGCAAAAATGGATTTAATCGGAACAAGGCCGTTCTCCTCGAAATCGACGGAAACCATTTCAAGATGGCTGCCATGGAGGCCAAATTGAAATTCGCAGGCGCGTCCATTTTCGAAAGGAACCTTCCTCTACTCAACCCAACAATACGCTCAAAAATGGATTTAATCGGAACAACGGCGTTTCTCTCGAAATCGACGGAAACCAATTTCAAGACTGGCTGCCATGGAGGCCACACTTGAAAATCGCAACGCGCCCATTTTCGAAGGAACCTTCCTCTACTCAACCCAACATACCCTGGCAACATGGATTTAATTGACAAGGCGTTCCTCCGAATTGACGGAAACCAAAAAGTTGGACGGACGCACGAACACCGACAGTATGAACTTTGACCTCTGTGACCTTGAAAGTAGGTCCAAATCAAAAACCGGTTATATATCAATGTATCCTCATCAGATATACCTGTGATAAAAAATTTGGGCGATGGATCCAGCCATTCGTTCAGGAGAAATAGCCATTTTCCTAGGTTTTTTCAGTTTGGCCCTCCTGGTGCCTAGCTGAGAAATCAAATTGCGCTCATTATCGAAAGGAACCTCCTCTCGCAGCCCCAGACACACACTGCAAAAATGGATTTAATCGCACAAGGCGTTCTCCTCGAATTGACTGGAAAAACAGTTGACACGACGCCCGTCGCCCGGACAACGCCTGTGACGCCAATGCCCCTTAGCCCAATTCCGGGCTGAGGGGTGAAAAGGAAGAGAAGGAGGCTCAAGACACAGCAGCAGAGGTAGCCACGTGGTGGGTCCACAAACGCAGTGGTTTATAAAGGCAATCAACCAGCAGCTACCATTGGGTACTGAGGCCTTCAAATCTGCTTTGGGAGAGCATTGGTCCCAGGTTGAATTCAGATTTGGAGGGGGCTGAGTGGCTAATTGGCAGTCTTGGAAAATTACCCCGCTGGGAGTTGAGGTACAGCCAGGCAAAGCAGAGGATCTCTATCCCATTGGGACCATAGTCTGTCAGGAGCGGGTGGTTGACGCTCTGGGCCCTTCATCGCCCTGAAGCTGAGTAGCTGCTCGTGAGAGACAAATGAAGTGTGCTCAAAGTCTATGCTGATCGAGGTATTCGCCACTCGCGACAGAGTACTCAGCGAACGACTCGGCAATCATCTTATGCTGCCTCAGAAGGATGACAGGCAGAGTCAACTCCACCGGGTATTCATTCAACAGTTCAAGGGGGATTTGAAACTCAGGATCCTAAGGCCCTCCCCTCTAGCAACTTAAGCCAACACAGGCATAACCAGAGGATGGCGTGGCAGGAATTGGATGTGCCTGACGACAGGTACTGAATATGAGTCGGGCTCCATGGGGGCCTGTGGCAGTGTTGCGGGAATCCCCGTAAAAATCGGGATACCACCCAAGCTGTTGTCTCCAGGTTGCTGAACCCTGGGAGGGGGGGCAGGTGCCAAGACCCCCGGGGGACCGACGGTCGTCCCTCCGGCACCTGTAAAGGTGCGATTTAGAAGTAACACTAGGGGAAGTGTTACGGGCCATGCCTTTGGGAGGCGGCATCGCCGAGTGCCAGTGATGGCTGAGGAGTGATCGCAGGCATGCAGCAATGCAGCCTCTTTCTGAGGCTGTGTCCACCGAGGTGGTGGAGCTGTGGTGTGCGAGGGACAGCCCAGCATGGGAGCAACGTATGCTGGCTTGTGCTTGGTCAATGGTTGTGGGTCAACTGCAGGACCAGATTGTGAGTACCATCACCAGACGACCAACCGGTGCATCTGTGGAACTTACTCCGCTGAATTGAGAACCATGATGGAGTTAGGCCCCAGAGAAGCCTACCATAACCTTCTAAGATAGTCCACTGCCAATTAATGGCTTCTCAAGTTTGGGAAGCGAGTCCCTGGTTATGAATTGGCTATATAAAAGGGAATGCTGTAACAGGTGCCGTGCTGTTTGCTATTGACCAATTGGATTGATGCAAAATTTACCTATTCCCACTGCATGACTCGCAACATTTTGCTTTGGGAGATGCAAGTGAGTCGGTGAAATTTATGTGGGTGACGGCAAGAGTGGCATGAACCGGCAACACACATGGACCTATGGAAGCGTTAAAATGTGATGTGTGTGGAAAAAAGGATACCATCACTGTGAATTGTTGTGT
>CM068958.1:115468775-115497178 GCA_035128595.1 Eptatretus atami | reverse complement strand
AACATGAAAATGTGGTTAGTACTGCAGTGGAACGTGAAAATGTGGTTAGTACTGCAGTGGGACATGAAAATGCGGTTTGTGCTTTGCTTCGTAATATTTTTAGAATATTTTTTTGACAATTAATTATCATGTTCATTTAAATGGATTATTGTGGTGTGGTGGCCATACAGAACTACCAGTTATTCATTTGGAGACGATTTATCATTGGATTCATAGTCGGTACACTTGAGTACAGGCTATCTATACTCATAAACGTCATTATCTGTCTGTCTGTCTGTGTGTAACTCCAATCACGCCGAAACTACTGGTCCAATTGCCACGAAACTTCGCTTATGGACCAAGTTCGACTTAGTGATGAACATGGGCCACTTGGTTTCATCCGTCGTCGTGGGAGTTCGGGCGGGAAGGTGGATGAAAATGATCTATGTAAATGTGTATCGTGCAGCACCACCCAGTGGTGGTGGGAGAGGGTATTACAAGTGAAATGTGGAGATAACATCCAATTTTGCACTTCCCACGTCCCCAGAGAGTGGGAAGCCCCAAAGCAACTCTCCACAAATCAGGGGGAGGCAGGGGAAGGGTGAGAGTTCAGAGGGAAGGGGGTGGGAGGAGGGAGGGGAATGGGGGGTAAAATCCGGAGGCAGGGGGGAGGGGTGGGATGAGGAAGATGAGGCAGGTGAAGGGGCGGGAGGAGGGACCCGGCGTTGCTGTGCTCGGTGTCGTGGCACGCAACGGTAATCCAGCTAGTCGGAGGTTTGGGTGGGGGATCGCTTGAGGATGGGAGTTCTGCACTTACAGAGCAGTTTGACTGATACGTTCACGCCAAAACCCAGATTGTCAGGTCAGGCCAGATCAGATCTGTGACTTGTATTATGTTCATTGGTGGAGTGGGGTATTGCAATGGTTTTGCTGTGGCTCTCAAGATGGGTTTCTTTCATCCTTAGTTGTTTTTGTTCTTGTATTCTTTTCAATCCTTCTGCTATGGGACCTTCCTTCCCCCTTCTGCCTTGTATTCCCCCTTCCCTGCCTCACTCAGTCTCGTGTGAAAAAAAACTGTGGATTTTTTGGGTGAGAAAAATAATAACTAAAACAAGGATGGTGGCAAAGAAATGAAAGCGTGAGCAGGTGCGACTGGCGTACTGTAAGGCTGGTGAGAGGGCGAGAGAAAAAGGCAGGAATAAACGCAGGACACGGTCTGGCCTGTGTGATGAGAGACCTGGCCTGTATGACCTCGTTGAGGACTGGAGTGATCCTTCCGAGGACCGCCTGTTGGAGGCACCATCTGCGTTGAAGACACTGAGGCAGAGGAGAGCCTCACTGGGACACGTTGATCGGAGGGGGAGCAGAAGCGTTTCCTCCTCCTGAGTGTCACCTGAGCCGACCTGAAGCAACGTGTGGCTTCAAGGTGTTGCAGGAATTGCTCCGGTTCGTTCATTGGCAAAGTTGGAAAATCCTTCCAGAGAGAGGGAAGGGTGGTGGTGAAATGTCTTCCTTGTGGCCTGTGGCTGGGGTGAGGCCGCTAGAACGTCAACTCAAACAGGCCTGAATTCTTCTTCCCCCTCCTTTCTCCTTTACCAATTATTTTCTTCAAATCTTAGCAAATATTATGTCATTTGTTCCCCCCCCCCCCTTTCTGGGATTATCTCGGGATACCTGTTGGGCCATGGAATTGTTTTGTCCATTTTGTCTTGGCACCTGTCTGTCCTTTTATTTCTTAATTATTACCACTGCATATATTTTATTATATTCCTTTTTTGTGTAACATGGTTTATTTTTTGCTTTATGGTAAACCCTGTCTTTCTTTATCCTGAGTAAAACATTTGCATTTGTTTCTCTTGTTTTGAATTTCGCATTGCATTATTGGATTTGTATACGATGCTGTGTCTTGAAGAGTGGGGTGTGGGAATTGGCATCGGCATTAGGATGTTAACTTCGCTCGGTCACATTTGACTGCTTACACAGCACGACTGCACATGGGGTACGTATTGGTCTCCAGAGCACGTCGACTCGGACCTCCGGAACAATAAACAGTACCCCGAGCCCTCCACCTGAGGGCTCGGTCGTAACACTTGCCCAAGGTATCACATGTCAAACTTGTTCACGGTCGAGTGTCAGTGACTAAACCGGCTCCCCGCAACAGGTCCTCCTGGTGAGGAGGGTGTATGGATATGGATACCCAGCAGGATTAAAAACAAAACCTGTCAAAGGGCCAAGGAGCTCCTTTTGAGCCAAGGGCCATCCATATCTGCTGCCCAACTGTGTCTGCGGACATCCTCATGCAGTGTGTAACCTTTCCTAGGAGGTTGGTGGCAGGATTTGCACTCCGGCCACCACAAAAACACTTCACTCCCCAAAACACACCAAGTGGTGTGTGTCGGGGTCACAGGGTGGTGCTGAGGTGTCGTCCACCAGACGGCGGTCTCCTCAGGTTAACCTGAGGCGGTACCTTCGGGTGGGTACGTATCTGGAAGGTCCTATCCCGAGAGAGATGGAAGGTCCTATCCCTAGAGGGACAGGTATCTGCTTGGGGGATGACCAGACGGAGGCCCCCGGACCCGGAGTCCTGACGGAAAGTGGACGCAGCGATGCACTGTGGCGCACGCTCCCCATGTATGTATGATCGAGTGAATATCGCGAATGTTTTGATGAGGTTGGTAGTAATGGCTGATGCTTGCCAATATGTAATTGTGTTGGATCAAGAGCATCTCGTCGAAGTTCCGTACCGTGACATTCCTGCCCAAGCAGGTTTTCATGCCCCCGTTATTGGCGTTTTATCAATAAGCGTCTGTTCGAACATAGTGAGAAAAAGTGACTGAAGAAGAAGCTGTGGTCCACCTCCTCTGAGTTTGAGGGTTCTGAGTTGAATGTTCTCATTCTGCCTATCTACTTCATACGTACTTCATCCCAAGCAAAGCCCGTGGGAAAAAAATTACATTCACCATCGAGCCTTAATGCCGAGCAGATGTTGTGTGTGCAGTGTGAACAACTCACAATGGGGTGGAACGCCCCATGAGCGTGTCTCATAAAACAACAAAATACACCTTTACACGCACTGAGACATTGACAAAATCTTCCCAGAGTGTGAAACTACCAAACTTCCAACTTCGATTAATTAGAAATTATTTTATGCCAACTTAGATGACTTTTCAGGAAAACTACTCAAAGCTGCCACACTGAAACACCCTGAAAGCCTTGTGATGTACTGATCAGAGGACAAGACCGTGTCGCCCTTGAAGTGAGATATCACAAGCTTTGCTACAAGGAATATTACAGATTGCTGTTGAGTAAATAGAAACTAAGAACTGCACCTGAGAGGTAAAAATGATCAGATTGAATGCAACAGTAAGATAATGTCCAAGATTAAAGATGGGCATGATTTCTGATGTTATATTTATGTAAATTCCAGTTCCAACGACACCGAGGCCTACACATCATTTCACAGTACGGTCATACTGCAGGAACTAATGAAGAATCATGAAGAATTCCAGATAACCGAGCTCATCACTTTATTCTTGACGTGTTGAAACAGGAGCTACCCTCACAGACCTCAGGTAAATGCACCTGTGCAGTGAATAGCACTCTGTATCATTCGCTGGTAGCCATCTGAAAATGGCCTTAAAATCATGCCCAGTGATTGAGATTGAAACAAGTCATCACTTAGTAGGTCCAACACCCAAGGTTGATGAAAGTGTATATCTACCAAGCAGCGTTCATCATAAAGAATGCCTTGCAAGGAACACC
The DNA here is from genome assembly GCA_035128595.1 of Eptatretus atami. Taxonomy (NCBI): domain Eukaryota; kingdom Metazoa; phylum Chordata; class Myxini; order Myxiniformes; family Myxinidae; genus Eptatretus; species Eptatretus atami. Next base: position 115,493,437 of record CM068958.1, on the reverse strand, counting down.
TGCTCTGGACTGTCCATGGCCACCGACCTTATGCTTACATCTGCTGATGATACCATGGCCATTGAACTGTATAACCTCCTTGCCTGGAGTGTTGGATTGTCAGATGATCCTTAGCTTCTAATGGTCGTCTCCTGATATGATAAATGGAAGTGGATGGACATGATCAAACAATGAACTGTCTCGGACATGGATGACAATGGACCCAGCCCGAGAGTGTGTCCTCAAAGGGAATGTTAATTGCAACTTATGTAAACTCATTGTGAAGGAAGGCTGTGTCCATGTCAGAGGTCGCGTTTGTCTTGCAACGATTTTAGTGGATGTAAGAATTGTAAAAATTATACTGCCATTGACCAAGAACAGCACCTGCAGGGTGGTGTGGTCTCGATGTTGATGAGGATGGGGCTGATGACGTAGAAGATGATTAAAATGCCGGTCTTTTGTTGCCTTGATTTGTGTTACTGCATACTATGAATTGATGTAATATAATATAATGTACGTAATAATTAATTTGTGTCCCAGTGTTACTGCACATGAAGTTATCGGTTTCATTAAGCATCGTAAACTGTGATGAGTGTGGAATGTGTTTGCCGATAAAATATGATCATGGGATGCCGTATTAATACCGGTTCAATGTCCAAAAGTGGATAAAGTCCTGTTACATGGGAATATTTCATCAGAGCACATGACACAGGCTTCCCACCAAAGATGCCACCTTGCTCTGCCTGGCTAACAACATGGCCCCAATAATAAGCTCCGGAACCATTTTCGTTGGTGAACCTCTGCTGTCGCTTCTGCCACTAAAGATATCAAACTTTTTTTTTCTCGAGTAGTTTTGGCTGCACACTAATGGATCACCCATTTTGGAAGGTTTATCTCAAATCCTGTTGGAGATATTTAAGCTCAAATTATAGAAACCTATAGTGCGTTTCAATATTTTTGACAAAAGCGGAAATTTCACATTTTTACTGAATCAAGCATGTACCACTCAAAGCCTTTTAATCGGTTTGCCAGTCGTTCCCAAGAAGAAGAAGAAGGCCAAGAGCCCCCATTGGATGTTGCTTCCACGTATGTGTGCAACTGGCTGCTTGTGGCCGCAATGAGCAACTGGCCGCTCATGGCAATGGGAAAAATAGCTCCGCAAAGCGGGCGTAACCCCTCAGCCCGTGCATTGTAAAAGGAAGCAGTGATATCACGATGATGCAGTCAGTAAAGTCATGTTGGAGTCATATCGAAATCAATCAGACTTCAAGATGGCTACCGTGGCGGCTTGTGAAAATCGTAGCGCGCCCATGTTCGAAAGGAACCTTTCCTCACTCAACCCCAACATACCCTGCAAAAATGCATTTAATCGGACAAGCCAAGCGTTCTCAAAATTGCAAAAACAATTTCAAGACAACTGCCGTTGGCGGCCACACTGAAAATTGCAGCGCGCCCATTTCGAAAAAACCTTCCTCTACTCAACCCCAACATCCCTGCAAAAATGGATTTAATCGGACAAGGGGTTCTCCTCGAAATCGACGGAAACCAATTTCAAGATGGCTACCATGGAGGCCACATTGAAAATCGCAACGCGCCCATTTTCGAAAGGAACCTTCCTCTACTCAACCCCAACATACCCTGCAAAAATGATTTAATCGGAACAAGCCAAGGCGTTCTCAAAATTGCACAAAAAACAATTTCAAACGACTGCCGTGGCGGCCACACTGAAAATTGCAGCGCGCCCATTTTCGAAAGAACCTTCCTCTACTCAACCCCAACACACCCTGCAAAAATGGATTTAATCGGACAAGGCGTTCTCCTCGAAATCGACGGAAACCAATTTCAAGATGGCTGCCATGGAGGCCACATTGAAATTCGCAGCGCGCCATTTTCGAAAGGAACCTTCCTCTACTCAACCCAACATACGCTGCAAAAATGGATTTAATCGGACAAGGCTTTCTCTCGAAATCGACGGAAACCAATTTCAAGATGCTGCCATGGAGGCCACATTGAAAATCGCAACGCGCCCATTTTCGAAGGAACCTTCTCTACTCAACCCAACATACCCTGCAAATGGATTTAATCGACAAGGCGTTCCTCGAATTGACGGAAACCAAAAGTTGACGGACGCACGAACACCGAAGTATGAACTTTGACCTCTGTGACCTTGAAAGTAGGTCAAATCAAAAACCCGGGTTATATATCATGTATCCTCATCAGATATACCTGTGATAAAAAATTGGCGATGATCCAGCATTCGTTCAGGAGAAATAGCCATTTTCTAGGTTTTTCAGTTTGGCCCCCTGGTGCCTAGCTGAGAATCAAATTGCGCTCATTATCGAAAGAACCTTCCTCTACCACCCCAACACACACTGCAAAAATGATTTAATCGCACAAGGCGTTCTCCTCGAAATTGACGGAAACAAAGTTGACAGACGCCCGGTCGCCGACAACGCCTGTGACGACAATGCCCCTTAGCCCAATTCGGGCTGAGGGGTGAAAAGGAAGAGAAGGAGGCTCAAGACCAGCAGCAGAGGTCAGCCACGTTGGTGGGTCCACAAAGCAGTGGTTTATAAAGGCAATCACCAGCAGCTACCATTGGGTACCTGAGGCCTTCAAATCTGCTTTGGGAAGCTTGGTCCCAGGTTGAATTCAGATTTGGAGGGGCTGAGTGGCTAATGTGGCCAGTCTTGGAAAATTACCCCTGGGATTGAGGTAAGCCAGGCAAACAGAGGATCCATCTATCCATTGGGACCATAGTCTGTCAGAGCGGTGGTGCGCTGGCTTATCGCCCTGAAAGCAGTACTGCTCTGAGACTGAATGTGCTACATCTATGATATCGAGGTATCGCCACTCGACACAGAGTACCAGCAACGCTGCACATCATTTATGCTGCCTCAGAAGGATGACAGGCAGGAGTCAACTCCACCGGGTATTCATTCAACAGTTCAAGGGGGATTTGAACTCAGGATCCTAAGCCCTCCACTCTAGCAATTAAGCCAACACCAGGCATAACCAGAGGATGGCGTGGCAGGATTTGGATGTGGGCCTGACGACAGGTATGATATGAGTCGGGCTCCATGGGGGGGCCTGGTGGCAGTGTTGCAGGACATCCCCGTAAAATCGTGATGCCACCCAAGCTGTAGTCTCAGGTTGCTGAACCCTGGAGGGGGGCAGGTGCAAGACCCCCGGGGGACCGAGGTTGTCCCTCCCGGGCACCTGTAAAGGTGCGATGAGAGCAACACTAGGGAGAAGTGTTACGGGACCATGCCTTGGAGGCGGCATCGCCGAGTGCCAGTGATGGTCTGAGGAGCTGATCGCCAGGGCATGCAGTCAAGCAGCCTCTTTCTGAGGCTGTGTCCACCGAGGTGTGGGAGCTGGTGGTGTGCGAGGGACAGCCCAGCATGTGGAGCCAAGCTATGCTGGCTGGCTTGGTCAATGGTTGTGGGTCAACTGCAGGACCAGATTTGAGTACCATCACCCGACGACCAACCGGTGCATCTGTGGAACGTTACTCCGCTGAATTGAGAACATGATGGAGTTAGGCCCAGAGAAGCCTACATAACCTTCGAGATAGTCCACTGCAATTTAATGGCTTCTCAAGTTTGGGAAGCGAGTCCTGGGTTTTGATTGACTATATAAAAAAGGGAATGGCTGTAACAGGTGCCGTTGCTGTTGCTATTGAACAATTGGATTGATGCAAAATTTACCTATTCCCACTGCCATGACTCGCCACATTTTGCTTTGGGAGAATGCAAGTGAGTCGGTGAATTTATGTGGGTGACGGGCAAGAGTGGCCATGACGGCCAACACATGGACCTAATGGAAGGCGTTAAAATGTGATGTGTGTGGAAAAAAGGATAACATCACTTGTGATTGTTGTGTTTTTTTTAAATGTTATTGATGTTTCGTGTGTGAGCAGGCCATAGCAGGTGGGGTATGGCAAGTGTCGGTCAAATGAATGGCAGCACGGAGGGAGAATTGCATGTAACATTTGTGGATGGGGAAATTGTGCATGTCAGGTGGATCAGGCTCTCAAGGAGAGCAAGGAATGTGGAGCTCCACCTTGCCTCGCCCCCAGTCGCCCAGCATGCAACTTGGTTTTGGAGTCTGCCGGGAGGACGGTCAGGATTGGTCAACCATTGGGCAGAGGACACCTGGCAACCATCTAAGGTTGCTGAAGGCCAAGAGGTGACCTCTCCAGCAACGATGCAGCCAAAGGGAGCTGAAGTGGGGGGGGAAGGGAGGGTGCAGAACAGACAGAACCTGAAATTTTTAATTCCATAATCTTAGCTGAAGTGTCAAACACAACACACACACACCACACACACACAACACCACACACACACGCACCACAACACACACACAAACAACACCACACCACACACACGACAATGTGAAAAAAACAGCCACCAGCGTGGTGAACGTGTCACTTCCCAGGTTACTCAAGGAACAGTGATGCGTCACACAATGGTCCCTTTCTCACCGACTCAGTGGGACTTTCCTGAGGAATAATTGCTGAACTATGGGGACTTGTGCCATCCTATGCGATGTGCCCATGCTCTTAACCTTTTAAATGCTGAATATCAAAGCAGGTGCCATTTTTAGTCTTTGGGATGACTCGGCCAGGGTTTGAACCGCTGACCTCCCAGACTCGGAGCGGACGCTCAAACCATTACACCACCAAGTCTGGTTTAAGATGGGACTTTGTTTTTCACTGCAGGCATCACACACTGACATTCCCACCACCTCATTATAGGATGTTCAGGCTGCCCAGTGAGTTGACCACACCTTGCAGTTAAATGTGAAGCTATGGCCTTGTAGGAATGGAAATGCTATTGTTGTTTGCCAATTTGTGTGAATGCTGCACTCTGTCATGTGTGACTCCATATGTGCTCTGGGGGTATAGAGAGCCTGTGGAATTGTTTAGGGTATATTTTTAATTGGAGTTTGGTGACATCCATTGGGGAATGTGGTCGATTAGATGGGGGTTTATATGTTAAAAGGTTAAATTGTATATAAGGTCGGCCTTTTTGTGTTTTGTGCCATCGGATGACCTGATCAAGGCAGGAAGAGGGTGGCAGATGAAGTTATTTGTTGGCTTTGTGTAGATCGGAATTTTCCAGTGCTGGAATTACGACACAAAAGGTGATAGAACGTGAAGTTTAGTTAGGTAAAGCAGGTGCGGTCTCGTGTTTCACAGCCCTTTCTGATTTAATGAGTAAGCTTACTTTTGCCTTATGGTTTTGTATGAATTACCAATTTTGGGTGTTACAAAATGTGCTTGGACATGCATTGAAATACTTCACCTTCTAAGGATGCCCAACATGCTGCCCTGGAGGCTGCTAGTTTTGCACATTGATCCTCAACCCGAGCCTGTGTCTGCTTTGTAGTCTAAAGTGATTTGGAGACTGCCATTCTCTTTGCATCTGATTTGTTTCTGCTCATCATGGGTCTTTTTGGTGGCACGTGGCAGTATTTATAATGAAAGTAAGGTCGGTTAAGATATTTCTTAACAGAAGTGTTTCCTTGGGAGTTTCAGGAGTGCTCTGTTGGGCATCTTACCATGCCGATCTCCGTGATTAAACATAAAAAAAGTAACAGACGGATCATACAGAGATGAGAAAGATTAGAGGTAGGGGAGAAATGTACTAAGGGAATACACAGTTTCCATTATTAGCTGGCATACATAATCTAACCTCAACATATGAACTTCATAATACATATTACTCGATCGCAACAGTGTGTAAGCACCACACTCGCTCAGAGTTGAACAATGAGGTGTTATAATAAACCTGTGTAAAGCATTTTAATAACAGGCACATGTGCAAACACTATGGTAATAAAATTTGTGTTGTTGACAACAAATCACTACAATACAACCTCAACATACGATCTTCACAATACACATGACTTGATTGCTCCTGTAACATGAAAAAAATGCAGGCAGTGTATTAGCGCAAGACTCGATCATGGCCTGGAGTAGTACAGTCAAAATGTCGGATGACCTCCCACAAATTGCAACAAAAGCAAACTCAACAGATTTTGATTCGGATATGTCCTCAGTGACAGAAAAAAAGTCCTAAGGGATCCTCTGGGGGAAAGCCTGAAATCATGGAAATTCAATATGGCGCCACCCGGCTTCAGGGAAAAAGAGGAAAGATATGAATTCTTTAAGATGTAAATATGTTTTTCTGCATTCTAATTGTTTCTAGTTATGGTCAGTATATTGATATACAAGAAAATAAAAAAGTGAAATGATTGAGGGTAAAATAAAAATATAGCTTTTTTGTCCAAAAATGTCAATTTTTTGTCCCGAAAAAAAATATATTACCTGATACTGATTTGGCTCCTGGACCAAAAAATAAGAAATGTTGAAGACACAAGATGAAATCAGTCATGGCAACAATATAATTATGTAAATCATTGAAACATGACAAAATTCACAATTCCACTCGGGGAAATCACATCTGCCTGACGAAGGTTTCAAATGAAAAATGAAAAATTCGCTTATAACTCAGAAACTACATCCATTAAAACTTCTATACATGTTGAGAAAAATCTAGCGTATAAAGTTAGAACTCGACAATGTCATCATCATCCCATCATTGTCACATGGAGTGTTTGTACAGCCAGAGCCCTGCGGTTACAAGCTGCAGTGCACTCAATGTTGTGCTTCTTGCATGTGCATCTCAGGTGCTACATTCAGCCTGCAGTTGCACCTAATGACAACGTAACATCTTTTCAGGAGCTGGAGCTATTGATGTCTGAAGTGGCACAAAACCCTCGTCACATTCTGCCACCCAGTCTGTCGGAAGAAGTTCATCTGCACATCCCTTCCATTCTTGGACTTGCAGATACACGCGCAGGCTGTGATACTTTGCTGCTTTGATGTTGGTGGTAACGTCTGTGGTTGCACGTGAGAGGAGCTCCAAGCCACCTTGTCCCAGTACGCTGATACCGGAGGGTGTCCAGGGTGTCAGTTGACTTTCCGTTGTAGATTATCACCAATGTTTTTCTCCTGCATCTGCCACATCACATACGGAAGCTGGATATGTATCACAAACCTTGGCCTGCTCATGGAATGTGTTGTTTGCTTTGAACTTTTTGAGGGAAGCTCCTTTCCAATCCATGAAGACGAGATGTCGTGTCGCACCCAAGAATGCATGTAGAAACAGTATGTGCTTGCATATGTCTGTACCAATCATTTTCTTTGTAGCCTTGATGTTCCAGATGCGAGGCTTCTTCGTGTTCTTCTTGGCTCGGGACAAAAGAAGAGGTCATGGGATTCTAAGCTTGCATGGTAGCATAGGAGGACGAGGAGGTCTGTGTCATACCAACTAACACAGTGTGTTACAGTAGCAGACTGCATGGCCTTAGTACAATCAGGAGATCAGCATCCCCTGAGGAATGGTGTGTCTCACAGTTCTTCTTCTGAAGCTCTTCACTCAACAAAAAATGAATGCTGTTTATTCTGCCTATGGCAAAAACTGTCCTTCTTCGCATGTCAGCTGTAAATGTCACAGTAGTGCCAGCATTCCCTTTAGACCGTCTCTGGTGTGTCATGTCCTTCCTGTTGGTACTCTCATAACCATCAAACACGACTATGGCATCTCCATACTCTTCGTTACATAATCAGTGTACTGGTGCATATGTCTCTGTATGTAGATCCACGAGACCATGGAATGTGTTGAACAAGTGCCCCGCCATCCAAAATACTGTTGCCATCATTGGGGATATCGGCTGGGACATCGGATCCAAGAAGATCCCAGATGGCATCAGCAAAGACTGGCTGTGTGCTTCTCGGAGCTGAAGAGAGGAATCAAAGAGAGGCTGGTGGAAAGCTGCACAGTTCATATTTGAAGGCTGACTCCAGTTCTTCTGCTGTCTGTGCAACAGTGATCAGTCCTCTGGAAGAGGATTTGTGGGTCAACTTGGACTTGCTCTCCATCAATCTTGACAGATGACTTCATGCCGAGGGTGACAACTTGGTCTTTCCTCTTAAATGGTGTACTCGGCAGGTGTATTCCATCCATAGATTTCAATATTTTGGCTCTACAGCATGTGCTGTATCGACGTTGACGGTGGGGTGTGCATGAACTCCAGTGGCAATGTGCCTCAGACGTGGATCACTACTGAACGGATTCCGTTCCTGTAATACTGAAGAGCTGATAGTGTTCCTTCCAGTCACGAGATTGTCTTGCCTTGGTCATTACTTCTTCTGCTCTCCAGTGTTGTAGTTCACACCTGTGAGCTCCTGCATTGCTGATTTATTTCTGCACAGGCAGGCATTGATAGTAGCCATACCAGCCGTTGTTGCTCTGTCATTCCTCGCCTCATGTGAGCCCCCGCTGGTCTTCAAACTTCTCATCAGAAACTTGTTCGATGATCAGCAGATGAAAGACCTCCGCACAGGCGATCACTTTGTCGAACCACATGGAACCCTCATCAAAACGTTGTTGGACATTGGGATGTTGAGTTTTGAGGTTGGACATCTGCTGCAGATACACCCTCGCAGATTTGGCATACATTGTGGCCCGAGCCTGTCAGTAAGGCAGCATTTCCTGGATGGCCTGTAGATGTAGTGCCAGTTCCAGTGCGCTCTGCCCGGATGTATTTGCGTAGATGTCTAGCATGTCCATATACTGAACCCAGAGCGCTGAAGTTCTAGAAATATCTTTGCAGACTCGGCAAGCTTCTGAAGGTGGTCTTTGATTCGTTTCAAGACGTCAGACTTGCATACTTCTTCCACAGACTGGGGTTGGTAGAAGTGTGACGAGGGTTTTGTGCCACTTCAGACATCAATAGCTCCAGCTCCTGAAAAGATGTTACGTGTCATTAGGTGCAACTGCCAGGCTGAATGTAGCACCATGAGATGCACATGCAAGAAGCAAACATTGAGTGCACTCCAGCTTGTGGAAACTGCAGGGGCTCTGGCCGCACAAACACTCCATGTGACAATGATGAAGGATGACGACGACATTGTCGAGTTCTAACTTTAATACGCTTGATTTTCTCAACATGTATAGTAAGTTTATAATGGATGTAGTTTCTGAGTTTAATGCGAATTTTCATTTTCATTTTGAAACTTCGTCAGGCAGATGTGATTCCCCCGAGTGGAATTGTGAATTTTGTCATGTTAATGATTTACATAATTATATTGTATTGCCATAGACTTGATTTCATCTTGTGTCTTCAACGTTTCTTTTTTTTTTGTCCAGGAGCCAAATCAGTATCAGGTAAATATTTTTTTTTTCGGACAAAAAATTGACATTTTTGGACAAAAAGCTATAATTTTTTATTTTACCCTCAATACTTTCACTTTTTATAATTATTCTTGTATATCAATTATACTGACCATAACTAGAAACAATTAGAATGCAGAAAAACATATATTTACATATTAAAATATCAATCTTTACAATTTCTCATTTTCTCCCGGAAGCCGGGTGGTGGCCATATTGGATTTCCATGATTTCAGGACTTTCCCCCCAGAGGATCCTTAGGACTTTTTTTCTGTCACTGAGGACACATCCAGGAATCAAAATCTGTTGAGTTTGCTTTTGTTGCAATTTGTGGGAGGTTGACCAAATATTTCTGCTAAAATGCCTGTACTAGAGGCCAATTATGTGATTTAATTTTTTTTTTTCATCCAAACATAACCCTTGATCTTCCTATGGTTGAAAGAGGAGGCCAGGCAATGTTTGGTTGCACTGGTTCCTGCAGGGCTGAATGCATAAATGAACAAACAAACAAGATGTCCTGCAGAGCACGATACTTGCAAAATCCATAAAACAAATTTGACCTCAAAAATAATTGGTGGTTGAATTCAGTGACCTGATATGCAAATCCTCTTCAAATTTCAAGTCAATTGGAAGAAAATTGAGGATTTTAGAAATCTCACCTAAGTTGTTGACCTTTGGCCTATTTTGACCTCAAACAAGAGGCGTCTTCCTGATGTCAAACTCGATCATGTGGTGACGTTTCGTGAAGATCGGTTTAAAATTGTGACCTTTATGTGATTGACAGACAAACAGACAGACATACAGAATAACAAGAAGATGACGTCGTGCGGAGCACGATACTTGCAAAATCCATAAAACAAATTTGACCTCAAAAATAATTGGTGGCTGACTTCAATGACCAAATATGCAACTTATCTTCAACTTTCAAGTGAATCGGATGAAAAATGACAATTTTAGAAATCAGGCCTATGTTGTCCTTTTGGCCTAGGTTGACCTCAAAAATAATTGATGGTTGAATTCAGTGACCTGATATAAAATCCTCTTCAATTCAAGTCAATGGATGAAATTGAGGATTTTGAAATCCACCTCAGTTTATGACCTTTGGCCTATGTTGACGTTTGGTCTGTGTTGACCTTTTGGCTATCTTGACCTCAAAAACAATACGCTTCTTCCTAATGACAAACTCTACCATGTGGTGAAGTTTTCGTGAAGATCAGTTTAAAATTGTGGCCTGTAGGCGATAAACAGACAAACAAAACAAACAGACAAACAACAACAGAATAACAACATCGACTAACAATATACTTGAAAAATCTTCGATTTTGCAAGTCAAAACAAACTTTCTTCTTTAATATATATATATATATATATATATATATATATATATATATATATTAGATACAGTGTTTACATATTCTTTTTTATGCAGAGACTTGAGCTTGTAAGGAGCTTTTCAACAGAGTTATGACAAAAAACACTGATGCGTGGAAGAAGTGGTATGACAGACAAATAGACGAAAGAGTGGAAACCATTCAGTTTTTCGCAATTTATGTGTGCCAGGCCTCCTGAGCCCATTTGTCATTAAAAAAAACTTGTCACTGTACACATGTTAAAAGTAGATGGTATTCATAGAATACTTACCCTGCAGTCAACGGTTTTGGAGATGTGGAGGTGCAACGTTTTTGGTTTTTCCAAGATGGCACCTGTACCACATGACCTATGACATCGTGATCATCATTAAAATATTCTACAGGAGGAGGCATGCCTATGGTGAAAATTTCATGTCCGTCAGACCAACAGTTACTGAGAAAAAAAAATTCACAATGATCGGATAAGTGTTGTACGTGTCGAATTATGACGTCATAATGAAGGCACCGATGGCATCATCATTAACATATCTTATTCCCCATGGGGAGTAGTTGACAATGAGCCAGGTCTCAATCTTTTCCATGGAGTGGTTTCAGAGATACAGAGATGTGGAGTTTTTCTAAGATGGCGCATGTACCACGTGACCTATAACATCATAATTATCAGGAACATATTCGGCAGGAGGAGGCGCTCATATGGTGAAAACTTTGTGTCAATCGGACCAAGAATTGCAGAGAAATCAAATTCATACTGATCAAATCAAGCATTGTACTTGTCGAATTATGATGTCATAATTAAGGTACCGATGACATCATCATTAACACATCTTATTCCCAAAGGGGAATACTTGACAATACGGCATGTTTCAATTTTTCCATGAAGCAGTTTCGGAGAATAGAGGTGCAACTTTTTTCGATTTTTTTCCAAGATGGCACCTGTACCATGTGACCTATGATGTCATAATTATCATGAAAAAAATTTGATAGGAGGAGCCGCTCATATTCTGAAAATTTAGTGTGCATTGGACTAACAGTTGCAGAAGAAATTTTTTTCCCATTCTGATCAGATCAAGCGTTGTACTCATTGAATTATGTCATAATGAAGGCACCAATGACATCATCATCATCATCAACATATCTTATTCCCCATTGGGAGTACATGACATGTTTCAATTTTTTCCATTGAGCAGTTTGGGAGATATGGAGGTGTAACCTTTTTCCAAGATGGTGTCCGTACCACATGACCTATGACGTCGTAATGATGAATAAATTTTTTTTTTACAGGCGGAGGCACTCCTATGGTAAAATTTCCTGTCAATCGGACCAACGGTTGCCGAGAAAATTAATTTTTAAAATGCAGACATGCACGCACGCACGTACACCACACGTACACAACCGAATACCTAACCCTACTTTTCATTTCTCGGGCGCAGGGTAAATATACCTTCATTCAAAATTAGCCAATAGATTTCAGCAAATTATTGTCACATCATGAAGAGCATTCATTTTGCAACTCTAACCGGTGAACATACAGTAGACTGAAAGTTAGTGTGGACTAGACTGGACATACAGTAGACTGGACACAATGAGCACGACTTGGTGCTGTGCAATGGTTTTTCACCTCATTTCCTCAGCGCTCTCCAGTGCCAAGTCAAGCTGTGATTATTTTTAGACTTTTTGTCGGTGATAACTTACTTCATCTAATACTTACAAGTAGATATGTATCATTGTCAATATCAATGTTTGTATCAACAACTGCAACTCCAACCTTTTGGCAAAAGCAGCCTGGTGTTTTCATCTCTCCATTGACGAGTCCTTGGGAAGACGTTATGATTGCTGCTCATCAGAGTGAATAACGAATGGCATCGTGTATTTTAACTCTCGCTGCCAGGTGCTGAACAAAGAGCCAAAAAAGTTATGATGGCAACATACATTTGCAGACATTACCAAGACCTCTCTACTCCATTAACTCCACATATTGAGTTTCACCCTGTATACTTTTCTGACTTCACCCACTGGCCATTAGCAATTATGGCATTTCCCCTTTGGCCAAAAGGCACAGACAAGACATAATTGAATATAAATTTTCCGATTTTTATCATGACAAATAACATTTCAGTATGAGAAAAGTAAGCTCACAAGGTAAACTGTATAGACACAACATGCAGACAGTAAAGTGAGACCTGTAAGGAAAGTGAGACAGCCAACGTCCATATAGAGCGCATCACAATATCGACATGATAAATAAAGCAACTCTACTTTATGCACAAACAAGCCTTTAGTGGCAAACACAATTATTTAAAGGAATTTCTTCACGCAAGAACATAAGGCAGAATACAACTTAGAATGCATCTCTCGCCCACTTCCTTAATTCTCACTCACCCAGATTTATCACTACCTTCCGAGTGTTTTAAAAATTGGACATTTCACTGAAATGTCAAGGAACACAGCCAGCGTCGGAGACAAATTTTCAAAGCTTTGCCAATGACGGTATTTAAGGTAATGTTATTGCCAAATTTTACAAAGAAATATTTATTTTGGAGGACTGATTAATGAAGCATTATGAATGCGAAAGTTTATTTACTTTAGAAAATGGAAAATTAAGCAGATGATCGAACAGACAGCAACCGGAGACAATCAAAAGTTTATTCGTATGAGACATTAAAAATAAAAAACAAAAGAAAAGAAAAATAAAACAAGTGGAATATATAGATTATGCCGTGAAGAAATTTTTGTGTCATATATATGTGCATAACATTACAACGTGTACATTAGGAGGGCATAAAATGAATGATAAACATCCGCACAAGTCATTTTCACTCCATCACATCACGAGAAACTTGGTTTTCATTTTCACTCCATCAATCAAAAGAAACTGGCTTTAGTAACAGCACAAGCCATGACGGTTTCGATCAATCTTGGTACAGTGAAAGGTCATATTATAACAGAATCAGTTGAGTTGCATGAGAAAGGATGATAGCCGAGGCAATAGAGGTACGTGCAGTCGCCTCTGTGCTGTCTAGCCTGGGTTTGAATCTCGACCCAGCTATAAACCGTCATCCTGGTGTTTGACATGCAAGGTGATTATCAGTGTGTGTGTGTCATCCCTTGGATGGACGTTAAACTGGGCATTCCATTTGTTGATGGACATTAAAGATCCCATGGTCTCCTTCGTGAGGAATAGCTGAGCTATCACCGGCACCCTGAATAAATGCCAAATTCCTACCATGACTACCACTGGGAAGACAACGGCAAACCACCGAGTGCAATCCTTGGCATGAGGTTGCTTTGGCAGCACTGAATTTCAGGCAGAGTACCAGAGTTCTATTACAAGGACTGTTGCAAAGTCCTTCCTGATTAAATGTGTTTGTTGTACATCATCAACAAATTATTTTCCATGCCATTTTCATTGGATGGAAGGGTGTGTTTTGCAGAAAACTGGCATTTTAGTGGACACCAAAGCATTATGCTAAAATCATAAAGTTGGAAGGAGAGTAATAAGCGACTTTCAAAATGACGTAATCCACTCCAGAATGCTTGGTGTGCAGGCGTAGAAACACCTGGAAATAGTGACGTTTGGGGCACCATAAAATATATCGTGTGTACTAGATAAAGATTGTTACCTAAAATGGCTCACAAAGCTTCGAAGAGAAGCTGAAAATACTTGGAAAATTAGCTGATAGAAAGGGCTGTGCCTCTGCACAACAAAACAGTTGGAGAATTTTCTCAGCTTGATGAACGGGCAGCTGCCAAAACTGCAAACTCCTGACGCATGTTGGCCGGGCAAGGCCCGAGTGGGCAGGTGTGTGCTGCGCAACCTCCCGATGGATTGCTACCTGTGAATGGACTTTGAACCTTGTGGGAATGCATCCTGCGAACATGGCAGCAAGTTTGGTGATTTTTTTTTTTGTATACATTGTCGAGGCTCGTATGAGAGCTAACACACAACGCAAGCAGAAGGGGCATGAGACAAGAGGGGCGGGAGTGGGAGGGACAAAACAGTGGGGAGACAGACACATGAGGAGATCTGTGGAAGGGAGAGGGATGGGACGGGGAACATGGGGAAGAGAAGATGGACATTACAGGGACTTTCAGGAAGGAAAGCAGGGGAATTGAAGGAAGTGGGCTTGGGTGGATTATCGGGGGTAGAAAAGATCGAGGATTTGGTAGGGGATGATAAGAGGTGGTGGTGAACAGATGTTTTGAAAGCCTGGAGGGAAGAATGGGAAAGAATAGAGTGAGGGAGTTTATTCCAAAGGCGGGAAAAAAGAGGAATGAAAGAGTGAAGGTGAGCAGTGATTCGTGATTTTGGTAGTTTTACCAGAAGGGGGTTGTTGGCGGACCTTGAGCACCCTGTGAAATGTGGTGGGGACAAATCGCAGAGAGAGCAGGGGGGGGCAAGGCTGGAGAGAGACGGCAGAAGACAGAAAGACCACCGACCAACCTGCAGTGATTGAGTGAGAGGCCCAAAGACTCAGCTTCATTGCAGGAGATGCCGATGATCCTAAATGCCCTGGTTTCGACAGCGTGAAGCCGAGAAAGGTGGGAGGCAGGAGCACCAGCCCAGAGGGGAGCAGTACTCCATCAGGCTACGGCCAAAAGCTTTGTAAGTGGTCAGGAGCTCAAGAGGGCCGAGGAAGGACTTTGCACGATGGAGGATTCCAAGTCGGCGACTGGCTTTGGGGCGAGGTTGGAAATGTGACTTTCCCAGGAAAGGTCATGGCAGATAGTGAGACCCAGAAGCTTGAAAGAAAAGACTTCTCCCAGAGGATTGTTGAGAAAGTGGATGGGGGGTTTTCTAAACGGTCCTTTCAGAGAACATAGTGAGAGTGTGAGATTTGGCTGGATTGAAAGACATGTTCCACGTGTTGGACCAGTTTGTGATTTTATCCAGATCTGCAGTGAGCGAAGAAGCTGCTGCTTGCCAGTCTGAGGGATGACAGATGGTACGGCAGAGGTGGAGTCATCAGCAAAGAGATATAGAGGATTTTCCAGAGAGTCGGAGAGATCATTGATGAAAACCAGAAAAAGAACAGGGCCCAGAACGCTACCTTGAGGAACTCAAGCCTGGACAGAAGAGGGGATGAAAGAACTCCATTTAGGGCCACACGCTGACTGCGACAGGAGAGAAGTCTGCGAGCCATGAGTGGAGATGGCCTTGGATACCATGGGAAGAGAGTTTGGTGAGTAGGGCAGGGTGCCAGACTGTGTCAAAAGCACGTGATATGTCCAGGGATACGGCTTGGATTTCCTGTCTGGCATTGAGGACCTCCATCCATTGATGTGAGCAGAAGCAGCATATCCAGGGTAGAGTGACCTGGTCTGAAACCAAATTGATCGGAAATCAAGCCATTGGAGAAGAGGAAGGATTTCATGTCTGAAGCGATGATGGATTCCATAACCTTGCTGATGATTGGAAAAGGCTGATTGGTCTGTAGTTGCAGGGATCTGTTTTTGCACTTTTTATGCAGGGCAATGATGTTTGCAGATTTCCAAGCAGATGGCAGATGACCTTGAGCAAATGAGAGGGTGAATAGAACAGAGAGAGGGTGAGCAAGAGCAGAAGAGCAGGCTTTGAGACATGTGGACTGATGCCGTCTGGACCGGTTGCAGAATCTGAGTCGAGGTTTGAAAGCAAGCTCTCCACCTTGTCAGGAGAAAAGGACACAGAGTCCAGGGACAGTTGGGTGCGACTGGGTAAGGTGGGTAGAGAAAGTGATGGGTTTACGACACAAGATTTAGCTGCAAACACCGAGTTTAGGCATTCAGCTTTTTCACGTGCGGTATCAGCAGTGCGGCCATTTGAGGTAAGGGAGGGGATGGAGGGGGAACATACACCAGAAACAGATTTGATTAAACGCCACCAGGATTTTGAGGAGGGAGAGAGGTTTGAGAGCTCAGACTTGAGATGAGAAAGATGTTGTTTTCTGGCTCTCCTGAGGGTAGATACACACTTGTTCCGAGCTTTGTGGAAGGAACTGAGATTGCCCTCAGTTGGGTTTGCTTTCCATGAGGCAAAGGCAAGTTGTTTCAGGACAACTGCCTCGCCACAAGCTTCAGTAAACCAAGGGCGGGAGGAAGGGTAGGACACACTGAAGACGAGAGGGGATAAATCTGTGCATGAGGGAGAGCAAGTTTCTTTGAAAGAATTCCCAGGATGAGTTGATGTTTGAGAAAGTAGTCATAGGAGACCAGTTTATAAGTTTGCTGGCTGCTTGGAGACCCTGCCAGTCGGCTTGAGTGAAATGCCAGACTCGACGGCGGTGAGGTGGTTCTCGGATAACAGCCAGAGAGATGTCCACTTTGACAAGGACGTGGTCAGAAGAACCGATTGGAGCGGAGGAAGAGCAGCAGATATTGTCAGGGAAATTTGTCAAAATCAGATCAGAAGAGATGGAGTACCATTGGTTGAGATCCGGGTCGGAAGTTGACCGATTGAGTCAGTCCCAATGAGTCGCAGAAAGCTTTTGCTGAGGTGCCATGACAGGTGAGAGAGGTACCCACACCTAACCAACTGTCATGATGACAATTGAAGTCACCACACAAGAGGAAGAGAGAGTTTGGATGAGAAGATAGAAGATGGTCCATGTTTTCGGATAGTGAGGTGTGATGGAGTCATCACTGTTAGGTGGACGGTACAGTACCAATATAAACATGAGGTGGGAGTGGAGGGGAGCCATAGCCAGAGGTATTCCTGGGGGTGTGGGGGAGTGAGAGCAGTGCATGGAGAGTGAGGAATAGAGTCTTTGATGAAGAGAGCAACACCTCCACCAGGCGAGGCTCAGGTCTGTCATACCGGAGGAGGGAGTAACCGGGGAGATACTTGGGAGTCAGACACGTTTTGGGAGAGGAAAGTTTCTGTTAGGCAGATTATGTCTGGTTTGTCAGTGGCAGCCTGTATGGAAAGATCTGAAAGGTTTGAGCGAAGGCCCCGGATATTTGAGGTCCACACTTTTAATGAAGAGGTAGGGGAGGAGGCTTTGTGTGCAGGGGGAGGGGGAGGGGGAGGGTAGGACAGGGACGAGGGGGGAGGTAAGGAGGGTTGTTGAAAGAGTGTGGGGGATTGCAGAATAGCTAGGGGAGGGCGCCGAATGAGGAGGAGAAAAGGCTCTGTGGTGCTGGGGGAGAGGGGGGACAAGAGAGGGGGAAGAAGGCAGTTGAGGATTTGAGGAGGTGGAGTGAAGAGATGGAGGTGAGAGGGCAGTGGAAGGAGGCAGCTTAGTGGATGAGAGGGGGGGCAACTTTGAGAAGGATGAGTGAGGGGGATGAAAGGTGGGAGAAAGGAGAGGGGGAATTTTTGAGAGAGGTGGGAGGGAGGCTTGGATGGAGAAGAGTGGGATGGTTGCTTTGAGAGCGAGAGTGAGGGGTGAGAGGGGTGAGTTGGCACTGAAGTTGGAAAAAAAGAATGGTTGATGGAAAGCGAACATTCATAGCAAACTGGGGTTTTTAAAAGTTTTAAGTCAGAGATGCGATTTAACACAATTCTTGATGGATGAATAAAGGCGAATTCAGAGAATGGAGAGAAGAAACGCTGTAACAGTTAGATTTTTAGGCAAGGAATGAAGGAGAGGTCGAAATGAGAGCAGTCTGTTAAAATAGCAGAAGAGTAGTGCATTATGAAACAGTAAAGAGTACCACGTGTGTGAGAGAGGAAGATGAAGCATTATAAGATCGTTTTTGTTATTATTATTAATGTTTGAGAGAGTTTTCAAGATTAGGTCATGGAAGTGTGTAGAAAAAATGGAGAAGAAGAAGAGGAAGAAGAATAAGAGGAAGAAGAAGAAGCAGAATCGGGAGAAGGTTAGCGTATTGTTTTTTTTTTTTTTTTTTTGAAAGATAAGAAATAGAGAGATTAGTTGGGAGAATGGGGACGTTAGGAAGTGGGGAGGATAGAAATTGAAGGTAATGGAGAGAAAAACAAAAAAAAAACGATCGAACACCGAGGGGAACCGGTAGGCCTCAAGCCTAGGCCAAGGCCTAGGCCTCAAACACCTGGTAAGAACGTCGACAAAAACTCACAAAATAGCACGATTTTTTGAAACAAAACCGAACTAGGAACACACAGTAACATGTAGGTGAGAAAATTAACAGTTAAAACGGGACAAATAACGACCGGAAACTTAACTTTGAGAACGTCAGCAGAGAGCCCCTAAGGAGACCTCTCAACGCTCCAAACCCAGAACCGGAAGCAATTTAATAGACGTCTACAATTATAAAGATGATGTTGTGCGCCATTATCAAGCAACGGTAACCAACTCTTCAGACAAGGACCTCTTCGCGATGTGAAAATAAACAAAGCTTGTGTATCTGGTTTGCTTGCTTCTGAACACTAATGGGAAGGACATATCTGGGGCTGGTTAATATGCAGGGTCGGTTTAAAATGATGATATTTACCATTAATCATGTTGGGAGGTGGGGGGGGGGAGCTATGAGAGCAGCTGTCTAGGCTGTTATAAATATGTTGTTAGTTTCTGGGGCCACAAGTGAAATTGTACAAGATTTTTCATCTCTTACTAAAAGGAGAAGTGTTCATGTGTGTGACATTTCTCCAGTGTATATGTATATCCACTGCAGCCGCTTCCTTGTATGAAGAGAAAATTATTTGTAATAGACACCATTCGTGGATATTTCTCGTATTTTGTATATTGTACGAGTCCGATGGAACACAACAATTATGGTTAACCATTTCAAAATTACCACTCTTTCGTTGAAATTCTGAAAATTATGTTAAAAAGAGGGTTTGAATTACAGATTTTGTGCTCGTAACGGCAGGTTAAAAGTACCCAGATGAGCAGAAATGGGTCACTGAAAACGCACACACAACACACGCGTGAAAGGCCTCGTATTAGCATCAATACGTCATTTTGAAAGTCGTGTATTATCTTTGGATTTTTCAGTTGATATGCTTTAAGACCCTCAATTCCATATTGAAAGGTTGGAAGAGATTTAATGAGTATCGAGAGACAGAAGACAACCAGGGTCATGCTTTAATATAGCTTGCATATACAAAATTATGGAATGTTTTTGGATGACAATGCTATGACCATAAATTGGACGTGTGGTTTGGAACTGGTTTGAGCAACTTGGAGTGAACCTCACATACTAGTCCTGGCCAGGAAACTCTTAGGATATCAATGTAATTTAACAACTTTCCCAGTATTTTGATTTAAGTTTTACCAGCAAGGAGAGCAAGTCCAAATGGGAGCCAATCTTGTGGGCTTACTACCTCTGTGCTGATAAAGAGGGAGAGTTATGAGCATATGGTTTCATCTTTATAAGGGTGTGGGGATCCGAACGGTTTCTCCCCTTGACCATGGACTTTCAGTCAAAAACACAACTTCCATTCTGATGGCATCATGAAACACTCCCACTGCTTGGGACAATTTTGGACATTTTTTGACTGTCTGGAAACTAAATACAGAGAAAAAGACTTTAACTTCTGCACCAAATTTCACAGGTGGAGAGTCATTCTATGGTTGGGAGAAAATAAATAGATTCCCCTTGGTAAGTTGTCGTGATAATGCTGAACAGTTTTATAAGGTGGTCATATACAACCTAAAAGTTCCAGTCTCAGTATTAATCCTGCCTTTGAGAAAAGCTGAGAAGTCCCGTTTTTCAATCAATGCATCAAGTGGTTCTCATCAGTCCTACAATGTGAAGCAGAACCTCCTGTATATTTGTCTCTGCCCCAAACGGCACTCATGTAAATACCATATTTGAGTGTTACAACGATGCATCAACAACCCATCCAATGTTGGAATCCTCTTTGAACACAGTACATCCGTCCCTGCTGGAGGAATGCCACTTAAACAATGTTGAATTAATAATTTAAATCTTGTGGAATAATTTCCGCCAGTTCGGGTATTCCCAGTTTTCCCAGTTCCCAATTCGGGTATTCTATAATATTTTGGCAACTGATTTTATGTAAAAGTCCTATATTTTAAAAATCCTTGAAAAAGTCGCACCTTTAGAACGATTCAATACCCGAAGACAGAGAAAACTTTCATTTCTTCAAGCATTCTCAAAGATCTCCATTTAAAACTGATTAGTGCTTCAATACGATTAACAAAATAATTATTTTTCTGATCTGAAAGTCGAACATAAATGATTCTCAAAAGATGAAGATCATGTTATTAAGATCTGAAAGAATTGCAAATCCATTTGTAACATTTCATAATATATGTATATGTACTTTGCATACCTTTTACAAACTTTTCTAACGATGTGTAGCATCAGGAGTGACGAACCTACAACTATATTTTGTACAAAATAACAAATGTGCAAGAAATAATCCTCAAGTACATCCGAAGATCATGTCGATTTGTACATACTATATGTAAACATTTCTGTGTTAGCAACAAGCTCCAATGGGAACAAAATCAGCATTCCACTTGGGCTGTGGCTGCCAGAGTGAGGCTGCATTGCTCCAGATTTGTACAAAGTGGCTGCGAGCTCCCAACAGTAAAATTATCACTCTGCATGAGGCATGAAATGAGTTCACTTGGATTGTAATCTTCGTTCCTTAGAAGGATTTACTCTCACGGGATGTGACTTGAGGCAAGCCTGGCTCGGCTTCTACTTTTTGGAGAGCATTCGCATGCGGCTTCCTGAATAAAAGGGCACATGTGCACGTGTTCACTCATGTATAATTACTTCAGATGAAAACCTTCACGTACACATACAGTAAATGCAGACAGACCAGCCTTCTTCATAAATGTGCAATATCCATTTAAAAATATTTTCCGACATATAATCTTAACTTTTGAGACAAAGATGTGAGGTTTGTGGGGAGTTGCATTAGTCTTGATGCTAAAGATAAACAATGGCAGTTGAGAAAGTGCAATGCTCGTTTTGATGGGATCATATGAAATGCTGTATCAATGAATTCATATTATTGTTTCTGTTACATGGGGGCAATTGAGATCACAAATAGTCTGGCGAAAAAAAAATCCATGCAGTGAACTCACCTTTGAGCTGCCTGGTCCAAGTATGATTCCTAAACTGAATATAAACTGTCACCTTGGTGTTTTGCTGTAAGTGTCCATAAATAAGTGTGGTGTTTGCACGGGCGTTAAGCCGGAGACCTGTCAACGAGCAAAAGTTACTTCGAGTGGATGTTAAGGATCCCACACTGTGGTTTGTAAGGAGTAGGTAACTGTAACCTTCACCCTTGCAAAATTCCAAATTCCTGTCCTGACTACGACCACCAGGATTGCAATGGAAAACCACCCAGTGTACATATTTCCTTGCCCAGGAAGCTGCTTTGGCAATCCCTGACACTGTAAAGGGTTTAGCATTAATACACTCGATGTTGTAAGATAAAGGGGCATCGACGTTAATATTCAAATTTGGAGGGCATTTCAAAATATTATGCCCACTATACCATTCCAACTGGTGTTTCTTGCTGGGCACAAAATGTTTGGAAGAATGAATTTTCCCATCTTATTTCACTAACTATGATGAAGGAAAGTAAATTTTGTGAAACAAAATGTTTTGGTGTAATATCCTTTGTAGGTTCAGTGAAAGTTGACAAAGCCATTGAAAATTGTGTGGCGGAGCAAAAATAAACAAAGAATTGCCTCATGAAAAATAAAAACAAACAAACGCTTCCCTGAAGCTCGTTTGAGAATACGCACCGAGTCCTCGAAGGAAACGATTCACTCCACTCTGCTCACCGCCTGGTGATTCCTCAAGGAATTGAGCGGCACGCAGTTCAAAGAGTCCTGTGGCAGACAAACCCACATAATATTCATTTAATATCACGAAGAAAAACGTTGTGGTAAATTGGCATCACCAAAAATTTGACAAACACAACATCCTTACATGAGCCAAATAGTGTATTTACATGAGCCAAATGTTACATGGTAATACTGTGTAAAGAGTGCAAGAAAGTGAAATTGACTTTTCAAAATTTCTAGGGCTTGTAGAAAGATTGGACTTGTCTTCACTGAACAGTAAACCTTTACATATTGCGGGGGTTACGTTCCTGGAAAATTCCACTATCGTTAAAACCAATTCCCCATGGTAACAAGGGAGTTAGGTTCCTGGGCTTCAATCAAACACAGAGGAAGGTGGGTGGGAGCCAAAAAATAAACACATCACAATTGAAATAAACATGTGAAATAAATATAAATTGGTTTTATGGTGAAGTCTCCTGCTGTGATGAAGCAGATTAAACATTCAGCAGCAATTAAACTACCCCCCTCACCCCACCATTGCTTCCCTATTAATGTCTTAAATTGTTTTCCTTTGTAATCTGTCCATGTGTTTCTTATATAAATCATTCTGCAGCTTCATAAACCAGGGAATAAATATACTATAAATAGATTAGGTGTGTGTGTGTGTGTGTGTGTGTGTGTGTGTGTGTGTGTGTGTGTGTGTGTCGTTGATTATCTCCATACTTCAGGTTTCAGAGGGTGGAATGGAGTCTTCTAAGGACTCCAATTATCCAACTCAGTTTCAGTGAAGGATCATGATTCATGGGTTAAGTTGTGAAGTTGTGTTGTTCTCAGTGTTTTGTTCCGAGGACTCTTTTTCAGGATCGTCACTGAGCCCCGTACAGCTTCCAACTGCAGTTTGTTTGTGGTAATGTTCCGAGGGATGGTTTGTAGGATCTTTGCGAAGTTGTTCTTTGTCATTCCCTTTGGCCCAATTATCACTGGTTCAATTTTGGCACTCTTCAGCTTCCAGGATCTTTTCCCTTCATTCTTGAGGTCTTGATATTTGGTCATTTTCTTGATCTATGCATTATTTAGACCAAAATCACTGGGTACTGAAACCTCAATCAACAATGCCTTACTTTCCTTTTTGTATATGAGTACTATGTCCGGTCACAGTGCTTTGTTTTCAATGTTCATACTAGATGGGATAATCAGGTCATATGTGAGCATTATGTCCTTGTTTTCAATGATTGCTTTTGGTTCATGTTTTCATGAGTTTTGTTGAACTGGGATATTGAAATTTCTGCAGATGTGTCTTAGGATTACTCTACATAACGTGTTGTGCCTTTGTGTATACAGCTGTTCTGACATGAGTTTTTTACATCCCAATAGGAGGTGACTTGTGCGTTCTGTTTCTACCTTGCAGAACCTACACTTGTCCGATTGGCTCAGTCCTGCCATTTTTTTAAAAAAGTCATTTGTGTATGTCTTGAGTGTTTATAATGATTCGTTCTCCATCCCAAATGAGCTGACCTCTTCTTTGCCATTCCAGTGATCCGTCTTTGTCAAACCCCAATCTGTCCAACTCTTTTGTTTTATATTTTCATGCTCTTTTGTCTTTCTCCCAGTTGTCACTATATGCTGCATCTGTTGGTATTTCATATTTTTCTTTTGTCTTTTTTGCAAATGGTGTGGCTAGATTTAACCTCCGCCATCGAAGATGGACGGAGGTTACTGTTTTCACCCCTGTCTGTTTGTTTGTTTGTTTGTGAACAGTATTACGGAAAAACTCCTGGACGGATTTCGACGAAACTTGGTGGGGGGATTAGGTATGGTCCAAGGATCATGCCATTAGATTTTGGACTTGGTCCAAAGTCCAATATGGCCGCTATGGCGGCCATTTTGAAAAAATATTTTAATTTTTGTTTTTGCATTTCTACATGTTTTAAAGTGATTTTCAACCAAAAAAAAATAAATTTGTTAGAGAAAAAAAAAACTTAGAAAATTTTGCAACTTTTTTTCAAAAAAATTTCGATTTTATTTGAAAAATATTTGAATTTTTTTTTTTTGCATTTCTACATGTTTTAAGTGATTTCCAACCCAAAAAAAAATTGTTAGAGAAAAAAAAAATTTGCAACTTTTTTTTCAAAAAAATTTAGATTTTATTTTTTGGGCATTTCTACATGCCCGTCGATCTAGTTTAGTTTATTCAATCGTGGTTCAGTAGAGTCTGATCCGTTTTGACCTACAATGAATAGGATATCAGGTTCACTTAAGTGACCCAGCAGTATTGTCGGCGGAGGTTTTGCACTCTACCGAGTGCTCCCCCTCTAGTTGTTGCTGTTTCGGTTTGGTGCATGACATCTTCTATTCGCACCTGTTTTTGGAAGTTTTTTGCAAGGTGAGTGAGA
>CM068958.1:115449248-115466209 GCA_035128595.1 Eptatretus atami | reverse complement strand
GGCCGAGGAGATGCCGATACCCCGCGTAACAATACATCTAGTTCCATTAAGTCGGAGTCGACTTCTGGTGACATTCATAATCAGATTTGTCCAAGCATCTCCATCCTGCATTGCTTCCAAGCTCTGCAGAGACAGCTTGGTTCAGGCTTTACCCCAATCCATCCAGCACATACGAAGTCTGCCTCCTCCTCTTCTTCCCTTAACAATACCCCCTTAATGAGGGGTATGGTTAAGGGAAGATACCCCCTTCCCTAACGAGGTTGATTTCTCCACACTGTTTTCTGCATGCATGATTTGCCCCAAGTATGACAGTTTCTGTTTCAGCATCAGTACTTGTAATATCCATGGTAGTCTAATTTCTTCAGGCACTGATGTGTTTGTTCTTCTTTCAGTCCATGGCACTTTTAACATTTGTCTCCAACACACGTTTCAAATCTGTCAATCTTCTCCTTTCTTTCTTTTCACTATCCATGACACATCTATAAATTAGAACATTCACTGGCCTCCTCTCAGTTTGTATTGTCACATATTTGTCTTTCCAAATCTTTGTCAATCCTGACATTGCTGTTATCTCCAGCACTAACCATCTATTAATTTCTCTTCCACATCCTCCACTCGCTTCGATTTTATAGAACCCAGGAAGATGAAACTTTTTACTCTTTCCACGTGATCGTCTCCCAATCTGAACACGTCGATTTTGTCACTTGAAAGATTTTGGCTTTTTCAGGTTTAAATGAAGACCAGCTTTTTTAGTTGGTATTACTGGTAGTAAATGACTGAAAAAAGGTCACTGGAATACCTTAAAATCAAGCTTCTAGCAGGTTGGTGTTACTGATTACACATTTGCAGTCTGCATAAATAAGGTAGGTAGGTAGGTCTGCATAAATAATGCAAGATTTGTCATGTGATTATAATCAAATGGCAGTTTTTGTGAGTTTTCTATTTCTATTTCTCCCTCAGATGGTGAACCCGGCAGTGAACTTAACAACCTGGCATCTGAGGTGTTTGTGCGTTTCTTGTGGAAGTAGTTGGGCATTACTCTCGGAGTCTGGTTGTGTTGAACAAGGTTGCATGAATTTCATCGTGAGGCCTTTCGTAAGGCAGTTGCTTCAAGAGGCCTGCGCCGTTTCCTAGAGCTCTTCATGCAGACGCAGATGTTTGCCGGCTTTGTCCAAGAGCGCGAATTAGGTCGAATGACATGCAAGGTGAGCAAAATTGTTTTTCATCTTTCGAAATCCACCAACGCAGTAAGTGGATACTGCGTTTAGGCCGTACTGTACTTTAATTCATTTTAATCTCAGCCACAATATCTGGTCAAAGAAGTTGAGATTCTCTAAAGGGCAGGAAGATGTCGACACTCTTTTCAGGTTAATTGTTTTTTTCAGTAATAATCTAAGGTTTGTGGTCGAGCTTATCACATGCAACATGTGAACATTGGATACATCATTCACTTTTACATGAATTACAAGAACACGAGCAGTTTACACACAACTCTAAGTTGTATGTTAAAGCGTGCACAACAATGCTCATTTAATAGTTTAATAGCAGGTTCAGGATTAATAAAAAGCACTGTTGAGCTGCGTACCTTTCACAATAAACTTTCCAGGCGTAATAGCGAGATATCCTGATTATAAACTTATTGCTGAGCATTTGGGTAGTTTTGTTGGGTAGCAAGTCTCAATGAAACCTAGATAAAGCTGAAGCAAGATTGTTTTTCCTCATTAAGGTATTTCTTACCTCCGCTGATTGGGAAAGCCAAACGGATGGGGCGTGGGCAGTTTGCTCCTTAACATTTCATGTATAACTGACATAAAGCATCCTTCGTTATCACGGATTATGATCGTACTCCATATGTAAGGATGATATGGGGAAAAAGGGCCGCCCATTCAAATGTGTACAAAATGATACATTTAAAAACTACTCTGGAGTGAGTCGTAAGTATTTAAAAGACGTACCTTTTTTCTCGAACGTTTACATAACTAACAAAAATGAAGAAAATGCCAAAATGCATCGTTAAAGTACCAGATTGAGAGATCTCAAAATCAAACTTTGTTAATCCTCAAAATGTTGATAAATGTCACCGTGCCGAGCACAATTATGGCTGAAGCAATTACAATGATTCCAACTGAAGGAAGTGACACTCTTTCTTTGGTATTGCACCCATATCATAACAATATATATATATATATATATATATATATATATATATATATATATATATATATATATAATATATATATTTAGTCGGATTAAAAATTGATACACCACAAAAGCGCACTGAGGCGATGATGTCATGTTGGCATGCAACGCACAGCCTGGTTTTACACTCTCGTAGAATATGGCCGCCGTAGCTTTGTGAAGATGGTACATTGTTTCGTTCCAGATTGTAATCACCAGTCATACCTGCAGCATTGATCATTTTCCGAAGGAATCAAGTGTTAAGCAATGATGGATTGAACAAATAAGGTGATTTATCGCGTTTTATTCTTTATCTTCCGTCTCTTCTTCTGCTGTTGGCCTGCATAAATGCACGTAAACAGCGTTTACCCACATTTTTTTCAGCACCTCAGCATTTACTCACTTAAGTTTTTTTTCTAAAGGATCATTGATCAACTTCAAACCATGGGCAATAACTTTTTTATTTCTTATACTAAATGGTGGACCTTGGTGGGTCCTCGACCACCATAGAGGAAGATATATCATTAGTTTATTGAAGTGCCTTCTTTATTATCTACACCACATTATTCGATACCATTATTGGTCGGAGCCCATTGTGGCTTAGTTTGTCTTATGCCTCGAGAGCAGTTGGCATTTTTGAAGACTCATTTTTTGACACACTTCACGATTACCGGAAAAAAACCATGTTCGTGGGAATAAGCCTAACTAATGTTGGTGATGGATATATCAGAAAATTTCTTCAATGTCAAACTCAGGATTCCGATCCAATTCCCAGCAAAAAAAATCATACCCTGCATAGCCTGCAGCTATTCACAGTGACACAAACTGTGACTCTGGTAAGGAAGGGCCTGTCTATACTGTACATACTTGTACATCTACGTGCTTTATACATGTAACACGATCAATTTGGTGATGAGCGATATGAAGGGCTCATTCAAGGGATGAGAAAATGTCTTATATATTCAGATGGAAGACCAAGAAGGAATCCAAAGAAGTAAGTGCAAAGATGGAGTCATCAGGAGGAACCTGGATAGGATTTGGTTTCAGCCACTACTCCACTACCCCAAAAACCCATCCAGATGCAGCCAAGTGAGCCTTACAGAAAACTTTCTGCAAGAATTCACTTTTCCTGAGAGAGATCAATAATAAAGAGAGACATGGAGAATAAAAGAGATGACAGAGAAGAAAAAGCAAGAATTAGAATGAATGAAGAGAATTGTGAAAAAATTAGAAAGGATGAAAGAATAAAGATGTCGGGAAGAACCCGGACAGTTAGATTTCAGCAGTTACTTCCCAGTATGTATGTATGTATATATCTATATATTTATATATATATATATATACATATATATATACATATACATATACAATAATATATATATATATATATATATATATTATATATTTAGTGTTACGGTTGTGGAAATTCACAGAGCACCATATAGGTCCTTAGATCAGTTATGTCGATAAGTCTGTGTTCAGATAGATTTCCCCACCGATGTTTAAAGGGAATTACTGTATTCGTGTACCCGGGCTGTGATCTTTTGAGGTAGCCGTTTTTCTTTTGCTATCGTTATTTTGGACCAACCGCTCCACAACAACCACTCCACCACCAACACTGCCTCATCAACCGCTTCACAACAACCACCTCCACACCAGCATCGCTCTCACAACCGCCTTCACAACAACCACCTTCTCCACAACCGCCTTCACACAACCACCTTCTCCACAACACCAACCACAACCACCTTCTCACAACGCCAACCACAGCCACCACATCTCCTAAACACATCTCCCCCAATAACCAACAACGAACACCATCGCCTCACCTTCAACTCCGCAAACGCCGCCATCTTTGCGCCGGCCACGGCGAGATCGCTGCAAACAGACGCGGGGGTTTCCTCGTTGTGCAGGGCCGTTGATCTCCACAACGTCCGCTCTCATTTGTGGCGCCAGCGACGTGATTTCAACCACGTCCGTTCGCTCCGAGCTTCGCCTCCAAATTCGGATCAGGAGATCGAGGGGGGCGGAGCCAGTGGGGGTCAGAGGTGAGAGAGCGGAGATCAAACCTCGCCTCACGGATCCCTATAAAAAAGCGCACAGAGCGCCAAGCTCGCAGTCGGTCTGGGTTGGAGTGGTGTGAAGACTAAGGTTCGAGTCCAGTGGAGGTCTGGGTTCGCCGAGGAGACGGGAGCTTGGAGCGCAGCCAAGCCTGCCGTGCCGCACAGAATTGCGCGTTCGTGTGCGGGCGTGGGAGAGCCGGAGAGAGGTCGCCAGCCAGCACCGAACGGTCCGAGGTGATTGGGCTTCGGGACAGTCCGAGTGGCGCTGAGGGACGGACGGGCTCTTAAAGAGAGCATCAGCTCTAAGAGAGCAAAAGCCCGTTCGTTCCTCTGAGGCGTTGCACTGGGCCCGAATCACCAGGCCATCAGACGAGGCCTGTGCCGGACCGCGGTCACACAGCTGCCGTGAGGACGGGACGTCGCGGGTCCGCCCAGCGAGGCACACGAAGGTAGGTAACCAGCCGGCCTCGCGGAGCTTCTGCGGTCATCACAGCCTCCGTGAAATAAAGACCCAAGAGGTCCAGTCTACCCCTCGTCTTTCCTGGGGTTTTTCTTTGTTTCTTTTGAATGAACGTTGTGGCGCCATGTCTTTAGGTAAAACTGTATAAGTGTACGTAATTAATAGAACGGTGGTAGTTCTTTTTCTTGCTCGCGTCTTGTCCCTACCCCTATTCATTATGTGCTTGTACATTGCATTGCTTTTGTTTGCCTTGCCTGATTGCATACATGACTGAATATGTGTTGTGTGTGCAAATAAATGTGCTTGTGTGAATGTTAACCCGTTCGTCGTGTCCTTTTCCTGCATTGAACTGCCGTATTGAGTTCGGAATAATAGCTGGCTTTTTAATAGCCGATAATATAATCGGGTCCAACGGGGCTCGCGATAATACCCCGCTCGTTATCCCAAAACGAAGCGAGCTGCTGAAGCGGCTCGTTTCAAGCGGGCCCCGTTGAGGTACAGTCTCTCGGTAGTCTGCCCGCGCGATTAATTAGGTATATCAATAATTTGGCGATTGACCCTGTAGCGCGCGGGTAGAGTGTTGACTAGGCTGTGGTGTGCATCCAAAACACACCTGAAGCGGGATTTCGGCGTTGTTCCGAAAGCTGCGACTAGATTGTCCGTTCGCTGGGCGAGAGCGGCCGCCATTGGCTAGAAGCGGTCGTCGCACGCCGGCGGGCGGAAATCTACAACAATATATATATATATATATATATATATTATATTATATATATATATATATATATATATATATATATAATTGTACTATGCGTGTTTCTTTGATTTTGTTCCTACCTAGATGGCCAGACAAACCATGCACCAGTTGAGGTGTATGTAACTGCCATGTAATTCTTCCAATTAGAGTCTGCGAGGTCGTTGGTTCAAACCCTATCCAAGTCATACGAAAAACTTTGAAAATGGTACGTGCTGCTTCCTTACTTGATGCTCAGCATTTAAAAGGATAGAGAATGGACAAACAATGCTGGGAAGGCAATGGCAAAGCACCCAGTATTGCCATTGCCAAGAAACTGATTTGTCTGCTGATACTTTCATTGAGGTTTACAGGGGGTCATACTGGTTATTGAAAAGAGCATTCAAAGTCACCTTTTCATATAACCGTATGTGTACTATTGTTAAGCAAATTGTGCAGATACCCCTCATTATGTAAATATATGTGATCATGTGACCACTTTTAAGGCATCTATGCATTACGTTTACACAGTGTAGGGAGGGAATAAATAGGAAATGCCAACATTGAGCAAAGGAACAGAAGGGAAGAGGATAGGAATGGAGGTGTCTCTTTATTAGGTCAGCTCGCTGACCTAATTTCACCGTTCGATGTCCTCAGATCCGTCTGTCCGTCCGTCAACAATTTTTATTTTTCTATCTCCTCCTAGACGTCTCAGCCGATTGAGTTCTAACTTGACACGATGATAAACTAGTTGCTCTCTATAGATCGTCTGAGCTCTTTTTCGCTTTTCGCCTCGGGGTCAAGGTTACAGGGTCATCAAGTGCAAAATGACCGATTGGTCGAATGGCCTACAAGGAAGCATCAGACGGCTTTATTGCATAATGGGTTTCTTAGGGATTATTAAGAAGATTGAATTCGACCAACTAGTTTCTTGTTACCTCGTTGTCTGGCCCTGTTTATTGGGCAACGCGAGGTCCGCTGACGTCAACACAGCTTTGCACGGTTATTTTAAGTTCAATTTAAATTATGTTTTCACTTTTCATAGTCGCTAAGGTTGATTAACACTCGGTTGCATCAAGTTTTGTTAAAATCGAATGTTTATATCCTCGGTCTGTGTGGAATGCATTGCAGCGAGGAGTCGCTTCCATGGGCTTCCATCCGTTTCCATGCCATATAACGAGGCTGTCTTAAGTTCTAGTTGATTTCTGCTTTCACTTTTGGGACCTTTTGGTGTAGCTACACGTTTAATGAAGATAATTTTCATGCAAATCCGCTCAGAAACACACTTTTTATGAGGAAAATATATTATTCAAATAACCATGAGACTCTGGAAGGGACACCACATGCTTTCCGTTCACTGCTTCACCTCGTAACATGTCCTCCTGAGTCATGGTTATTTGAATTCAATATATTTTCCTCATAAAAAGTGTGTTTCTGAGCGGATTTGCATGAAAATTATCTTCATTAAACGTGTAGCTACACCAAAAGGTCCCAAAAGTGAAAGCAGAAATCAACTAGAACTTAAGACAGCCTCGTTATATGGCATGGAAACGGAACGGATGGAAGCCCATGGAAGCGACTCCTCGCTGCAATGCATTCCACACAGACCGAGGATATAAACTTCGATTTTAACAAAACTTGATGCAACCGAGTGTTAATCAACCTTAGCGACTATAAAGTGAAAACATAATTTAAATTGAACTTAAAAAAACCGTGCAAAGCTGTGTTGACGTCAGCGGACCTCGCGTTGCCCAATAAACAGGGCCAGACAACGAGGTAACAAGAAACTAGTTGGTCGAATTCAATCTTCTTAATAATCCCTAAGAAACCCATTATGCAATAAAGCCGTCTGATGCTTCCTTGTAGGCCATTCGACCAATCGGTCATTTTGCACTTGATGACCCTGTAACCTTGACCCGAGGCGAAAATGCGAAAAAGAGCTCAGACGATCTATAGAGAGCAACTAGTATTATCATCGTGTCAAGTTAGAACTCAATCGGGACGTCTAGGAGGAGATAGAAAAATAAAAATTGTTGACGGACGGACAGACGGATCTGAGGACATCGAACGGTGAAATTAGGTCAGCGAGCTGACCTAAGAAAGAGACACCTCCATTCCTATCCTCTTCCCTTCTGTTCCTTTGCTCAATGTTGGCATTTCCTATTTATTCCCTCCCTACACTGTGTAAACGTAATGCATAGATGCCTTAAAAGTGGTCACATGATCACATATATTTACATAATGAGGGGGTACTGCACAATTTGCTTAAACAATAGTACACATACGGTTATATGAAAAGGTGACTTTAGAATGCTCTTTTCAATAACCAGTATGACCCCCTGTAAACCTCAATGAAAGTATCAGCAGACAAATCAGTTTCTTGGCAATGGCAATACTGGGTGCTTTGCCATTGCCTTCCCAGCATTGTTTGTCCATTCTCTATCCTTTTAAATGCTGAGCATCAAGTAAGGAAGCAGCACGTACCATTTTCAAAGTTTTTCGTATGACTTGGATAGGGTTTGAACCAACGACCTCGCAGACTCTAATTGGAAGAATTGCATGGCAAGTATACGATAATCCACGACTCGGACTGTTGCAGGAGTGGGTTTGTGCTGGCCCATGAGCAGAGAGTGAGAACCAAATCAAAGAAACACGCGGGATATGTCTCTATAATATAATATATGATATTACTAATATATATTGATTAATAATAGCTAGGTAATGACCTGACTAGGTATATATATTTATATTTATATATGTATTAGGTAGTGATATATGATATAATATGTATACTATGGTTAGTTCCGCCCGCTCGGGCTAGTGCGGAGGACGAGCCGACTTTTCTAGCCAATGGCGGCCGCTCTCGCCCAGCGAACGGACAATCTAGTCGCAGCTTTCGGAACACGCCGAACATGCCGCGACTCCCGCTACGGGTGTGTTTTGGATGCACACCAACAGCCTAGTCAACACTACCTACCCACGCTACAAGGGTCAATGGCAAATTGTTGATATACCCTAATTAATCACGCGGGCAGACTACCGAGAGACTGTACTAACGGGGCCCGCTTGGACACAGCCACTTCAGCAGCGCTCGCTTCGTTTTGGGATAACCGAGCGGGGTATTATCGCAAGGCCCCGTTGGACCCGATTATATTATCGGCTATTAAAAGCCAGCTAGTATCTACGACTCAATATGGCAGTTCAATGCAGGAAAGGCCGACGAACAGGTTAACATTCACACAAGCACATTTATTTGCACACACAACACAATATGCAGTCATGTATGCATTCAGGCAAGGCAAACAAAAGCAATGCAATGTACAAGCACATAATGAATGGGGGTAGGGACAAGACGCGAGCAAGAAAAAGAACTACCACCGTTCTATTAATTAAGTACACTTATAAGTTTACTAAAGACATGGTGCCCAAGTTTCATTCAAAAGAACAAAGAAAAACCCCAGGAAAGACGAGGGGTAGATGGACCTCTTGGGTCTTTATTTCACGGAGCTGTGATGACCGCAGAAGCTCCGC
Source organism: Eptatretus atami (assembly GCA_035128595.1). Lineage (NCBI taxonomy): Eukaryota > Metazoa > Chordata > Myxini > Myxiniformes > Myxinidae > Eptatretus > Eptatretus atami. Next base: position 115,457,247 of record CM068958.1, on the reverse strand, counting down.
GAGGCCGGCTGGTTACCTTCACCTTCGTGGTGCCTCGCTGGGGCGACCCGCGACGTCCTCCTCACGGCAGCTGTGTGACCGCGGTCCGGCACAGGCCTCGTCTGATGGCCTGGTGATTCGGGCCCAGCGGCAACGCCTCAGAGGAACGAACGGGTCTTTTGCTCTCTTAGAGCTGATGCTCTCTTTAAGAGCCCGTCCGTCCCTCAGCGCCACTCGACTGTCCCGAAGCCCGATCACCTCGGACCGTTCGGTGCTGGCTGGCGACCTCTCTCCGGCTCCCCCCACGTCCCGCACACGAACGCGCAATTCTGCGCGGCACGGCAGGCTTGGCTGTGCTCCAAGCTCCCGTCTCCTCGGCGAACCCAGACTCCACTACCTCCACTGGACTCGAACCTTGGTCTTCACACCACTCCAAACCCAGACCAACTGCGAGCTTGGCGCTCTGCGCGCTTTTTTATAGGGATCCGTGAGGCGAGGTTTGATCTCCGCTCTCTCACCTCTGACCCCCACTGGCTCCGCCCCCTCGATCTCCTGATCCGAATTTCGAGGCGAAGCTGCGAGCGAACGGACGTGGTTGAAATCACTGTCGCTGGCGCCCACAAAGAGAGCGGACGTTGTGGAGATCAACGCCCCTGCACAACGAGGAAACCCCCGCGTCTGTTTGCAGCGATCTCGCCGTGGCCGGCGCAAAGATGGCGGCGTTTGCGGAGTTGAAGGTGAGGCGATGGTGTTCGTGTTGGTTATTGGGGGAGATGTGGTTTAGGAGATGGTGGCTGTGGTTGGCGTTGTGGAGAAGGTGTTGTGGTTGGCGTTGTGGGAGAAGGTGGTTGTGTGAAGGCGGTTGTGGAGAAGGTGGTTGTTGTGAAGCGGTTGATGAGAGCAATGTTGGTGGTGGAGGTGGTTGTTGTGGAGTGGTTGGTCCAAAATAACGATAGCAAATGAAAAACGGCTACCTCAAAGATCACAGCCCGGGTACACGAATAAATTCCCTTTAAACATCGGTGGGGAAATCTATCTGAACACAGACTTATCGACATAACTGATCTAAGGACCTATATGGTGCTCTGTGAATTTCCACAACCGTAACACTAAAATATATATATATATATATATGTAATATGTATATGTTATGTTAATATATATATATATATATATAAATATATAGATATATACATACATACATACTGGGAAGTAACTGCTGAAATCTAACTGTCCGGGTTCTTCCCGACATCTTTATTCCTTTCATCCTTTCTAATTTTTTCACAATTCTCTTCATTCATTCTAATTCTTGCTTTTTCTTCTCTGTCATCTCTTTTATTCTCCATGTCTCTCTTTTATTATTGATCTCTCTCAGGAAAAGTGAATTCTTGCAGAAAGTTTTCTGTAAGGCTCACTTGGCTGCACCTGGATGGGTTTTTGGGGTAGTGGAGTAGTGGCTGAAACCCAAATCCTATCCAGGTTCCTCCTGATGACTCCATCTTTGCACTTTACTTCTTTGGATTCCTTCTTGGTCTTCCATCTGAATATATAAGACATTTTCTCATCCCTTGAATGAGCCCTTCATATCGCTCATCACCAAATTGATCGTGTTACATGTATAAAGCACGTAGATGTACAAGTATGTACAGTATAGACAGGCCCTTCCTTACCAGAGTCACAGTTTGTGTCACTGTGAATAGCTGCAGGCTATGCAGGGTATGATTTTTTTTGCTGGGAATTGGATCGGAATCCTGAGTTTGACATTGAAGAAATTTTCTGATATATCCATCACCAACATTAGTTAGGCTTATTCCCACGAACATGGTTTTTTTCCCGGTAATCGTGAAGTGTGTCAAAAAATGAGTCTTACAAAAATGCCAACTGCTCTCGAGGCATAAGACAAACTAAGCCACAATGGGCTCCGACCAATAATGGTATCGAATAATGTGGTGTAGATAATAAAGAAGGCACTTCAATAAACTAATGATATATCATTCCTCTATGGTGGTCGAGGACCCACCAAGGTCCACCATTTATTATAAGAAATAAAAAAGTTATTGCCCATGGTTTTGAAGTTGATCAATGATCCTTTAGAAAAAAAACTTAAGTGAGTAAATGCTGAGGTGCTGAAAAAAATGTGGGTAAACGCTGTTTACGTGCATTTATGCAGGCCAACAGCAGAAGAAGAGACGGAAGATAAAGAATAAAACGCGATAAATCACCTTATTTGTTCAATCCATCATTGCTTAACACTTGATTCCTTCGGAAAATGATCAATGCTGCAGGTATGACTGGTGATTACAATCTGGAACGAAACAATGTACCATCTTCACAAAGCTACGGCGGCCATATTCTACGAGAGTGTAAAATCAGGCTGTGCGTTGTCATGCCAACATGACATCATCGCCTCAGTGCGCTTTTGTGGTGTATAATTTTTTTAATCCGACTAAATATATATATATATATATATATATATATATATATATATATATAATATATATATATTTGTTATGATATGGGTGCAATACCGAGAAGAACTGTCCACTTCCTTCAGTTGGAATCATTGTAATTGCTTCAGCCATAATTGTGCTCGGCACGGTGACATTTATCAACATTTTGAGGATTAACAAAGTTTTGATTTTGAGATCTCTCAATCTGGTACTTTAACGATGCATTTTGGCATTTTCTTCATTTTTGTTAGTTATGTAAACGTTTGAGAATAAAAGGTACGTCTTTTAAATACTTACGACTTCACTCCAGAGTAGTTTTTAAATGTATCATTTTGTACACATTTGAATGGGCGGCCATTTTTCCCCATATCATCCTTACATATGGAGTACGATCATAATCCGTGATAACGAAGGATGCTTTATGTCAGTTATACATGAAATGTTAAGGAGCAAACTGCCCACGCCCCCATCCGTTTTGGCTTTCCCAATCAGCCGGAGGTAAGAAATACCTTAATGAGGAAAAACAATCTTGGCTTCAGCTTTATCTAGGTTTCATTGAGAGCTTGCTACCCAAAAAACTACCCAAATGCTCAGCAATAAGTTTATAATCAGGATATCTCGCTATTACGGCCTGGAAAGTTTATTGTGAAAGGTACGCAGCTCAACAGTGCTTGTTATTAATCCTGAACCTGCTATTAAACCTATTAAATGAGCATTGTTGTGCACGCTTTAACATACAACTTAGAGTTGTGTGTAAACTGCTCGTGTTCTTGTAATTCATGTAAAAGTAGAATGATGTATCCAATGTTCACATGTTGCATGTGATAAGCTCGACCACAAACCTTAGATTATTACTGAAAAAAACAATTAACCTGAAAAGAGTGTCGACATCTTCCCTGCCCTTTAGAGAATCTCAACTTCTTTGACCAGATATTGTGGCTGAGATTAAAATGAATTAAAGTACAGTACGGCCTAAATGCAGTATCCACTTACTGCGTTGGTGGATTTCGAAAGATGAAAAACAATTTTGCTCACCTTGCATGTCATTTCGACCTAATTCGCGCTCTTGGACAAAGCCGGCAAACATCTGCGTCTGCATGAAGAGCTCTAGGAAACGGCGCAGGCCTCTTGAAGCAACTGCCTTACGAAAGGCCTCACGCTGAAATTCATGCAAGCCTTGTTCAACCACAACCAGACTCCGAGAGTAATGCCCAACTACTTCCACGAGGAAACGTACAAACACCTCAGATGCCAGGTTGTTAAGTTCACTGCCGGGTTCACCATCTGAGGGAGAAATAGAAATAGAAAACTCACAAAAACTGCCATTTGATTAGTAATCACATGACAAAATCTTGCATTATTTATGCAGACCTACCTACCTACCTTATTTATGCAGACTGCAAATGTGTAATCAGTAACACCAACCTGCTAGAAGCTTGATTTTAAGGTATTTCAGTGACCTTTTTTCAGTCATTTACTACCAGTAATACCAACTAAAAAAGCTGGTCTTCATTTAAACCTGAAAAAGACCAAAATCTTTCAAGTGACAAAATCGACGTGTTCAGATTGGGAGACGATCACGTGGAAAGAGTAAAAAGTTTCATCTTCCTGGGTTCTATAAAATCGAAGTGAGTGGAGGATGTGGAAGAGAAATTAATAGATGGCTAGTGCTGGAGATAACAACAATGTCAGGATTGACAAAGATTTGGAAAGACAAATATGTGACAATACAAACTGAGAGGAGGCCAGTGAATGTTCTAATTTATAGATGTGTCATGGATAGTGAAAAAGAAAGAAAGGAAGAAGATTGACAGATTTGAAACGTGGTGTTGGAGACAAATGTTAAAAGTGCCATGGACTGAAAGAAGAACAAACACATCAGTGCCTGAAGAAATTAGACTACCATGGATATTACAAGTACTGATGCTGAAACAGAAACTGTCATACTTGGGGCAAATCATGCATGCAGAAAACAAAAGTGTGGAGAAATCAACCTCGTTAAGGGAAGGGGGTATCTTCCCTTAACCATACCCCCTCATTAAGGGGGTATGGTTAAGGGAAGAAGAGGAGGAGGCAGACTTCGTATGTGCTGGATGGATTGGGGTAAAGGCCTGAACCAAGCTGTCTCTGCCAGAGCTTTGGGAAGCAATGCAGGATGGAGATGCTTGGACAAATCTGATTATGAATGTCACCAGAAGTCGACTCCGACTTAATGGAACTAGATGTATTGTTACGGGGCCGGGTATCGGCGACGAGCACGACCACCAGATGGAGCAGTAGAGTCGGCTCCACCGGATACACCCGGAATGTATAGGTCGTCACCCGGATAACTCCGGAGCCAACGGGTCCCTGATCGGACCGAAGTTCGCAATAGGTCGCACATGTGGGGTAGGGTCAATTGCCAATTTCAATTTACCTAAATACCCACGTCGTCCAACTACGGGAAATTCACCCCGACGATGCTCGTACGGAACGAGTCGCTAGCGTACTGAACCGTGTGCGACCCGAGCGATGGTCACCGAGCTTTCGTCGGTCAAATATCCCTTTTACAGCGGCAACAGCCTGGCTAATTCTCCAACACGCACCGTGTTAAACAATAAAAGAAACACAAAAATGAACTGATACATTTAAACATGGGTTTATTTATAATAGGTGGGGAAGGAGGGGAGCAGGTAAGAAGCAGAGTTATCACGACTAATAAAATGAAATGCAAATAATGTACAAGGCACTTAACAGTTGCTACTTAAAGACGGGCCACACACAGAGGTGGACCCCAGTGGTCTTTATTGAAGTCTTCCAGCTCGAGGGAAGGGAGCTGGAGACCAGAGCCTGCACTTGGACCTGTCCAGCTCGTGTGGTCTTCGACGATCCGGCTCGAGGGACTCGAACCCGCAACACGATGCCACTCCAAGCACCAGGGACGGAGGAAAAGCGTCGGACGCCAGGTGAACGAGACGAGAGACGACCTGAGCACTGCCAAGCCAACCAGACTAGACAAGTCGATCTCCGGCACCTCGAACCCGATCACTGCCAAGCCGACCAGACAGACGAGTCGATCTCCGAAAATCGAACCCGATCATTGCCAGACCAGACAGTAAGTCGATCTCCGCACTCAAACGTCTGCCAAGCGACCAGATGAGACGAGTCGATCTCCGGCACCTCGAACATCACTGCCAGCGACCCAGACGAGTATCCGCACCTCAACCCGATCGCCACCTGAGCTGACGCTCACCTGATGTTCACCCTAACTGCTCCGCTCTTTCCAAGGCCTGGGCGTTTCTTATATGACATTTCTCCTGCGGGAGAGGTGTCGTGGGAAGGATCACAGTCGGAGACGTCTCACCTCCCATTGGTCCAGGGTTCGTGAGAAAGTCGATGTCTGTGGTGTCTCACCCTCCCATTGGTCCAGGGTTCGTGAGAAAGTCGATGTCTGTGGTGTCTCACACCTCCATTGGTCCGGGGTTCATGAGAAAGTCGATGTCTGTGGTGTCTCACGCCTCCCATTGGTCGAGGTTCGTGAGAAAGTTGAAGTCGGTGGTGTCTCACGCCTCCCATTGGTCGAGGGTTCTAGGAAAGTCGAAGTCGGTGGTGTTCACGCTCCCATTGGTCGAGGGTTCGTGAGAAAGTCGATGTCGGTGGTGTCTCACGTCTCCCATTGGTCGAGGTTCGTGAGAAAGTCGATGTTGTGGTGTCTCACGCCTACCATTGGTCGAGGGTTTGTGAGAAAGTCGATGTCTGTGGTGTCTCACGCCTCCCATTGGTCCGGGTTCATGAGAAAGTCGATGTCTGTGGTGTCTCACGCCTCCCATTGGTCGAGGGTTCGGAGAAAGTCGATGTCGGTGGTGTCTCCGCCTCCCATTGGTCGAGGTTCGTGAGAAAGTCGATGTCTGTGGTGTCTCACGCCTCCCATTGGTCGAGGTTTGTGAGAAATCGATGTCTGTGGTGTCTCACACCTCCCATTGGTCGAGGTTTCGTGAGAAAGTCGATGTCGATGGTGTCTCATGCCTCCATTGGTCGAGGGGAACATTCTATCTCTTGGGGCGGAGTCGGAGCTCTGTGGCCGAGGAAACTCCGCCAATGTACGTGCTGACAATGCACATGTTTAATGGTGCCGATGGATGATGGTGGGACGAGAAACGAAGGAGGATGTCGTTGTTGTCGTAATTGATGTAACAAAAGGTCTGACTATAAAGTAATTCACAGCGCATGTACAATTATTCACCATTAAACAAGGAGGGACCTAACTGAAAACCCATACTTACCGATATAACTGATCTAAAGGACCTGTATGTTGAGTGCAATAGGTTTCCAAATCCGCAACAGTATAACTGCAGTTATTTATCATAAACTATTCTTCTTCTTTCTGTGAATGTTTACTTGCCATGGAATAAATTCACTAATGTCCATTACGAACGTCAGCACAGACCCAAGTCAACTTACCTTGGCACAACTAGTATGATGACTGGTTTTTCAACTGCCTTGTGAGTATTTTCATTGTGAAACGTAACTTTGAGTTGTTTTTTTTAACCCCTTGGAACTTTTTTACATTGTGTTTACATGGTCTAATGCTTATGGAAAAGCTGGAACAAATTGCGCGCAGGCGCACACACACACACACACACACACACACACACACACACACACACACACACACACACACACACACACACGAAGATGAATACATTCGACAACATGGGACTAGACTTCAGACAAACAGCCACTGAGCTTGGGGAAAATGACATCAGTTCTCAGAGCACTCTGAGTACGAGTGATGCCATCTTTTTATGACATTGCTTTTCTCTCCACACTAAGCGGGGTAACTCAGGAGGCATGTCCTTCTCCCCATGGATGCCAACCGATGGCCGGGGTTCGAATCACTGACCCCCCAGACTCAGAGTGGACACTCAAACCATTATGCCACAGAGTCTGGTTAAATTGACTGTCTACATGAATTTTGCTTCCATTGAAGATGGCAAACCTGAGCTTTTATGAAGTCTGCTATAACATCCGCTTTAAGTCATCATTTTGGCTTGTCCGTGCCTCAGCATAGTTTGTGTACAAATAAACAATTGACAGTGGAGTAGCAGGGCAACGATGTGGCGAGAGAGAGAGAGATGGAGAGAGAGAGAGAGAGAGAGAGAGAGAGACGAGAGAGAGAGAAGAGAGAGAGACGAGAGATGAGAGTGGAGATAGGAGAGAGAGAGAGAGAGAGAGGGAGAGAGGAGAGAAGAAGAGAGAGAGAGAGGAAGAGAGATGGAGAGAGGGAGAGAGATGGGGAGAGAGAGAGAGAGAGAGAGAGAAGGAGAGAGAGGAAGAGAGAGAGAGAGAGAGGAGAGGAGAGAGAGAGATGGAGGGAGAGGGGAGAGAGGGAGAGAGGGCGAGGAGAGGGATGGAGAGGGATGGATGAGAGACAAAGCGAGAGAAAGGGAGAGAGACAGGGAGAGAGACAGGAGAGAGAAGAGAGAGAGAGACAGAGACAGAGACAGAGACAGAGAGAGACAGAGACAGAGACAGAGACGAAGACAGAGACAGAGACAGAGAGAGAGAGAGAGAGAGAGGAGAGAGAAGAG
>CM068958.1:115432898-115447657 GCA_035128595.1 Eptatretus atami | reverse complement strand
GCCAGACCGTGTCAAAAGCATGTGATATGTCCAGGGATATGGCTCTGATTTCATGTCTGGCATTGAGTACCCCCATCCGTTGTTGGGAGAGCAGAAGCAGCATATCCAGGGTAGAGTGACCTGGTCTGAAACCAAGTTGTTGATCATCTGAAAACTACCTTTTTCCATACTACATATCTGGGATCTTAAAGCCTATTACTTCCATTTTCCATGCTCAGGGTACGAGATCTCCTCTTCGTTTTCCCACTTTACCGTGGTTAAGTAAGGTTAATATCCTTGAAAGCTCGCAGACCCCAGGAACGCCCTTGGGCAGGAGCGGCTGGAAACAATGTCTCTTGAAATCAAGAAAGACTCAAGAGCCAACACAGGTACGACCAGCATCCGTAGACAGCGAATTGGCAGATATGGTCTAAATGTTCTGAAGGGGAAACACACAATGCATCCGAGATTGGGTCTTTGTACTGCATGCATTGTTGATCATGGTAACCATGTTCGGCTTCGAAAGAACCATTTCAGTTTTATTGTACCTCAATCCACATATATTTAATAATTGTATTATATAATGGTTGTAATTTGTAGGTTGGTCCGCCCTGGATATAACCCTTATTGGGTTCGCAATACACCTTATTTTCACTTTTTCCGATCGCTATGTTTGTCTGTGATATTTAATTGCGCAGCTCTGGTGAGCCAGAAGAGTCAACTGATTTTGAATGAAAATGAACAGGTAGGTTCATACCCTGATAATGGTTCTTGTGCTTTGATAGCACGTTGCCAAGCCTCAACCACTGTATGCCTTTACGACTACTGGGGTACTTTGATAATTTTTAGAAAATCCTAAAAAAAAAAAAAAAATTTCGAAAATGAAAAATCGGTTCTCAAGCTTTGTGATAGGCACTATAACAACCTGTTTCCAAAAAATTTTCAGCCGGATCCGTCAAAACTATGAAGTATGCAATTATTACTGACAGTAACTTGATGATTTGCCCTTGATTCCACGGAAGAAATAATTCTTGGATCACCGTCGGGGGCCAAAGAGAAATCTGTCATCTCAGGACACTGATACCATTTGACGCAGAGTCGCTAGGGCATCAGAGCTGATGACAGAGCTGAGCTGTTCAGGGAACTGAAGGCGTTAGAAACTGTACGTGCACTAAGATATGTACGAAAGTGAGTTGACCTATTGCGTAGAATCTTTGAGGGGGGTAGAGCATCACCTGTGGAAGGGATTCTCGTCCCGCGTACAGGAGGAATTATTCGCGCATATAAATGAGCGTTCATTCCAAACCGATCCTAGTTAGCTACTTGAGCAGTTCAGATCAGAGAGTGGTGAGGCTCTGGACAGGGACGTAATGTTAAGTGAAGGCACAGCTGGGCCTCGATGTCATCTTTGGAGGTTCGGTGTGTCTACCTGTATGACCTTATCCCGCTCAGCTGTCGAGGTTCAGAACGTAAGTGGTGTTTACAATCTCCTGTTGCTAGACCCTCTCCAAATCAATCTGTGGCTCCCACCTTCGCTTGTGGAACAACTGGCTGCGGTGAACTGGTTGAAATGGGGTAAGCTCAGTGGATCGCTGTGCATCGTATGCTGAACTTCTCAAGGCTGGTGGAAATGCTGCACTCGTATGCGTTGCACGTGCAGTTTTGTGCTGCGGCGTGTAAACACAGGCATCATTCCCACTAGTAGTGAAGAGGGGCTTGTTTGTCCTCTCATGGAAAGAAACGATGATCAGCAAGACTGCAATGAACTTAGCCGAGGGGTGCGTCTGCTCTCAGCTGTAGTGCGTGTGTCGCATATGGTCGTTGCTCGGCATATTCTTCTATACGTCTTGCCCACTATCATTGCTTGAGTACCCTAGCGTCCACGCAGAAGTACAGGCTTACACAAGAGGTTCAAACGTGTTGACCCGTCACCCTTATGAGCTTCTTAAGCGTGCCCTCCAGCCAGAGAGCAGAACGAGAGTTCGGTGCAGGCGCTGCTTAGAAGCTATGTTGATCTCTGTGACGCGTCGATTCAGTGATGGGATGCCTGTGAAAGGGAAAATTTCCCGTCACGGGTTCCCTTCGTGGGGTGCCACCTAAAACTGATTCGATCTAATGCTTGTAACTCTACTCTCTGGTGACGTAACTCGATGAGCTTGTGAATAGTGGTGTGTACCTATCCTCGTGACCTTTATTTCGAGTTGTACACGGAGATTCGTCAGGGGTGTGTACTGGCCCCCACAATGTTCAGCAACTTGTATGGACTGGATTCTCGGGAGGAAACTCCAAGGAGTGTATGAGGTAGTAGATCGGAAAGATAAAGTTGTCGGTGGCGAATCGTTTGGGAATATCAAGATCATCGGAACCCTTGATTTCGCAGATGATGCAGTCATCTTTGGCCGGGACTTTGATATCCTTGTTGTGCTCTCTCAGGGTTGCTGATGGAGAGTCGGATCCATCTGGGTTATTACGAGAGGTTTCTTGGGTTCAATAAACTAAGATCCAGGCTTTCAATGACAATCTGATGCTGCTGCCCTGTCTGCAGTTTCTCTGCGAGATTTGAGGTCGTCGGAAGAGATTCACTTACCTTGGCAGTGATTTCATGTCTCTCTGCGTGTGAGTCAGAGGTCCTAGACGTCCTGGGTCGGCTCTGGTGGTAGTCATGGGATACACTTAGGGAGATCATGTGGGTGTGACACATTTGGCCAACCGTAGTGGCGCCGGAGAACGAAAGTCTCGAGTTCTTCAAGATCTCTTTGGTGCTTCAGTCTTTGTACTGTGGATGTGAGAACTATGGTTACTTGACCAAAGGATCTGAGACGGCAGACTTACTTCTCCTTTTGTAACCTATCAGCGATTGCCATTGGCCACAGGTCTCTCGGGAGGGGGAGAATGCCTTTTGGCTGTCGCTCGGTTCAGATTTCGTTGTCCACACGGTGGGTTGCGAGAGAGACTCGGATGAGATTTGTTACCGCTCTGCATGGTTCCGTAGCGTTATAGTGGTCAGCTGTATGGACCATGTGGCTCGTTCCTGTGCTTCTGATCCTGCGACTCAGATTCTCTCAGCGGAGCGAGACTGGTGAGTGGAGGAGCCAATGGGCGTCACTGACCTATCGTTGCCTCGTGAGTTGCGCAGGTTGCAACCGGCATCTCAAGAATGGGATGGGCCTCGCATGCTTCCCTGGGGGAGGCCATGGATGGAGTTCTCGCCTGGAGTAACACGCCACCGGCAGGAATAGTGGAAAGCGGCAGCGAGTGCTTCTGTTCTTGGGCATTACGATGTCGTGCGATCGCCATAACTGACGCTGACGCCGGATTCACCATGTCCGACCTCTATGTTTGTTTGTATGTTGGACCAGCTCTGGGGCCAAGAGTTCAACCAATTTTGAATGAAACTGACAGGAATATGTTATACTAGGATCTGTTCTATGCTTTTTGAGCACCGTTACTATGGGCACCACCTTTCTCTCGTATTGCTTTCGCACGACTTGAAATATTTGAAAAATCGTAAATTTATTTTTCGAAAATCAAAAATTCGCTTCGCACTTTAGTGCACTATAATTAAACCTCTTTGGTCAGAGTTCATTTCAGGCCGCATTATCGCGCAGTATAGACGTGTTATACAACTAGTAGACTGGCAATTATGTTACGACCCATACTCACATTTGCGGACAGGACTTATCCGTGCTTTGTCTTGTATATATCAGTGGGTGGACCTGAAGTCGTTTTCAGCCGCCTCTCCCCAGGGAGCATCAGATTTTGTAAAAGCTCTCTTATTATTAATCATGGTTTATTGTGGCAGCTACCTTTGTACTCATCTAATTCTTATGTGGTATATTATACGGTGTGTTACCTTCTGATACTAGTGTCTTCGAATATTTAATAATCAATACAATGGCACAATCACATTTATTTTTGAGGGTCAACACTCATCTATGTATATCACAAATCGCTGGTACATTTGGCAATGCTTGTAAATGCCGCGAAGGCCAGCGTTCTCTCTGGCTTTTTTCATTTTCCGTCCCATTGTCATACACCTCAGATTCTCTTAATCTGAGAGAGAATTACAAATTAAGCTCGCAGATTTGATCTCGGCAGCAGTTGTGATGCTGATAAGTGTTTCATATTGTCAATTCCGACAATTTGGACATTCGACATGCTATCCGCTTGGCCACCCTTTCATTGGAGTGCTTGCTTGAGTGCTTAGCCGCTTGTTGAGCGACCCAAGAGTGGACGGCGGTGCAGTGCCTGTCCCCGATTGGGATGTAGTTTTTTTTGTATTTTTTGTTGGTTGGGCTTATTGTTTCAGTCGACAGCTGCTACCAAGGTAGAGCCTGTGTTTCTGATTAACGTGTTTTTGCTACATTGTTGGGCAGAATTTAATTCAACATACTACAACACAACAAAAAACAGGCTACATCATTCTGAGTGAATCGTTCAATCAACTGGCGACGTTTTTGCCATCACATCATTCAGAGAGAGTGGTTTCATGTCTATCATTCTGAGCGAGTCATTTGTGTTCCATCATATGAGCGAGTGGTTCATTCGCTTGTCATCCTAAGCGAGTGGTTCATTCTCCCTTCATTCTGAGGAAGTGGTTCTGCTCGTCCATTTCATAAGCGAGTGGTTCATTCCTCCTCGTTTCTGAGGAAGTGTTTGTCTTCCGTCATTCTGAGAAAGTGGTTTGTCTTCCGGTCATTCTGAGCGACTTCATTCGCGTGCTCCTCATTCTGAGTGACTCGATCAACGCTTCGTACACTCTAGCGAGTCGTTCGTGATGAGCACGATCCACGACTTGCATGAACAAGTTCCAAGGGGCATAGGGAGATGGAGAACCTGTCCGAAAATGTTACAAGGAGGTCTGCGAACAGAAAATGAAGGTCAGCAACTCAAGTTCTCCATTATGAGTTCTTCAAAAAAATTCCCACGCGAATCGGCCTCCATTTCATCTTCTGAGCCTTCAACCATCAACTTTGATAGCTAACCACAATTCCTGGAAAAGCTGCACAAGCAATTATGTTACTGTATCGAACCTCCAGATCATGGGAAACTATTTAAAAAAGCAATTCATTTTAAATGTTTTTATTTGTTTTATATACACATTGTTTACCCACTTTTTTGCCCCTCCTCGCTCCCCCGCCCCACCACTCGCTCACTCCCCCACCCCTCCATGCTTCCTCAATCTCCCCCCTTTATTTTCTCCGCCCCCTTAATATACCCATATATGCCGCCGATTGGTGGCGTTTACGCCTCTGGACGGTCCCGTCCCCTCACACTACCTAAGCTTGCCCCTCCCTTCACGCTGCCTTCTCTTGAATGTATCTGGATGGTGGTTATGAGGCAGTTGCAAACCTCCACTCACAACTGCCCATTCCTTTCCGCAACCCCTGCCTCGCTCTCCCATCCTTCCTCACCTCCCCTCCCCTCCTCACCAGTCCCTCTCTTACGGCCGTAACCCTCCTGTCCTCTCCTTCTAACCCCCCCCCCAACCCTTAAATATTCCCATCAGTAAATGACGGGTTGTATTTGTTAATCGGACTGCATATCTAATTAAATGGCGTGTGAGTGTGTATGTGTGTGAGTGTGTTTAAAAGCATAACATATTCCTCTTTTACTCCCAACCTTATGTCTCATCTCTCTGTCTCCTGTCTCTGTCCTCTTGTCTCTGTCTCTCTCTCTACACCTTTCATAATGCAGTGTAGCACCAATCTTCCCACACCTCTCCCTTCTCTCCTCCCTTCCCCCTTCCTCTCTCTCCCTCTCTCTTGTTTATGTATCCGACGGTGGTTATCGTCGTTATCCCATCCATGTCCATATGTGTCTGGATTCGGGAGTTTGTTTCCGGACGTGTTTGTCTCTGGGTTGGTATTTTCTAGTATGACCGGGTAAATTGATTTAATAACATTGTTTTCTTTCCGTCTTCCACTGTTATTTAGATGTAGAATTTCATTTTGAAATGAGACATATATGTAATTCGTTAAATTAAATGCTCCACCACACGTCCCTGCATTTCCCTTCCTCTCTCTTGCTGCCCTTCCTTTCCCCCATCTCCTCTCCGTCCTCGCTCCCCCACCCCTCCTCACTCCTCCCCCTCCTATGCTCTCCCCTTTCCCTCACTCTTCCCCCCTTGTACTTCCTCACTCTCCCGCCCCCTCCCCCTCGGTCTCTTCCCCAACCTTCTCCCTTTCCCCCGCTTTTTTCCCTCGCTCTCAGTATTCCCGTCAGCGAAGCGTGGGTGGTATTTGTTAATTAATGTAAGATTGAAAGAAACAAACAAGAAGAGAGATCATATTGCAAAAAACAAACAAGAATAATTGTCTGAATATTCTAATATTGGAGACATTACCAGTCGTCGGCTGGGGGTTGAGCGGATTTTGGAGGGTGATGGATGTTTGACACAATAGCACAATCCCAGAAGTATTTCCCACTCCGAGGAGACCCCAAGACCTCCAAAGGGTACCAACAGGATCTTGAACAAGTTTTATCAACGTCACAACATGCCGCACACTTCTGATCATTGCAGACAGGATCACACCTGGATAGGAGAAAAAAATTGCTAATTATTATAGAAAGCTGAAGAGCAAATTCTAATTTCTTCCGAAGATCTGAATGCCTGTTCTCCGCGTCTTGTGACAATCAAGGAACTCCTAACCTCCTTTACTTCGCCTTGAGACTCGACTTTTGCGTGTTAAAAAGAAAAGACACGCCCCCCTCCGCCCACCTTCTATAAAGCACGAGTGTGGATTTGCAGTTTGTATGTTTCTTTGCTTTCTGCTATGCAAAGACAAAGCAACTCGCAGCTGTCATATTTACAATCAACCATGACCTCCCTATAAGTTTTCCTCCCATCATGTAAAAAACGACCCAAACAACATTTTTAAAGGATTTTGAGCTGATGGGCACATGGCCTTGTGTGATTGAAAGGCAGCAAGACGTGGTCTGTTTGTCCTAATACAAACCCCAACATTTTCCTCTTGAAGAACTTGATCAGACACCATAAACCCATATTTATTTGGATCGCGCGTACTGGTAATCTTCTGGGAACCTCGATGGCACTGTTAATATAAACATCCATCAACATTCACTTTAACCTTGTGTATATGGCATCAGGAAAAAAGATAATTGGTTTTGGGTTCATTTATTGGCACATTAGCCTGCTCATGTCAATTGGAGAGTTACAATGCCATCAAGGTTTCCGCTAAGGGTGTCTGGCAATATATCAATATACCAGTATATCCGGATAATTTTTCATTTTCAATATTCTGGTATTAGAGATTTTGATATATAGCGGTATACTGAAAAAAATCGTAATGAAAGCAAAATAATTGGAATATCCAACCAAATGGTAATAAAATGTTGTGCACAATCTTAAATGAATACTTAAATGATTTTAAAAAAGCTTTGATCGACTGGGCTAACACGCGAGAACAGTGGAACGTATGACATCAAGACGTACCAGGTTTAGTTACGAGGTTAAGAGTTAGACCAAGCACTGTACAAGCAATTCACGGTGTTCTTCTGCCATCGTGGCTGGTTTTAAAAGCAATTGCCAATTTGGTTATTTGACATGATCAGGTGTGGGCTTAGAAAGCCTGTGCGGATTACAGACATGAACGAATCCACAATAGTCAGACCGGTCTGTGTCGATTACCTGAACGGCGATCCACAAATAGTCATACTGGTCTGTGTCGATTACCTGTTTAGTGATCCACAAGTCAGACGGTCCTGTGTCGATTACCTTGTATAGCGATCTCACATAGCGCAAGACCGGTCTGTGGTCGATTACCTTTGTATAGTGATCCACATAGTCATACTGGTCTGTGTCGATTACCTGCCTTAGTTGATCCACAAGTCAGATGGTCTGTGTCGATTACCTTGTATATGCGATCACAATAGCCATTACCGGTCTGTGTCGATTACCTGTATAAGATGATCCAGCAATAGCCATACTGGTCCTGTGTCGATTACCTGTTAGCGATCCACAATAGCCATATACCGGTCCTGTGTTCGATTACCTGTATAGTGATCCACAATAGTCATACTGGTCTGTGTCCATTACTGTTTAGTGATCCACAAGTCGATCGGTCTGTGTCGATTACCTGATGCGATACCACAATAGCCATACCGGTCTGTGTCGATTACCTGCATAGTGTCCACAATAGCATACCGGTCTGTGTCGGTTACACTGTATGTGATGCACAATAGCCATAGCCGTCTGTGTCGGTTACCTGTATAGCCCGAAATCCACATAGCCATACCAGTTCTGTCGATTACCTGAATAGCGATCCACAATAGCCATACCGGTTGTGTCAATTACCTTGCATAGCGATCCAACAATAACATACCAGTCTTGTGTCGATTACCTGGATAGCGATCCACAATAGCATACCGGTCTGTGTCGATTACCTGTATAGTGATCCAACAATAGTCCATACTGGTCCTGTTCGATTAACCTGCTTAGTGATCAAGTAGATCGGGTCTGTGTCGATTACCTGTGTATGATCCACAAGTCTAAAACCGTGTCTGTTTTGAATTACTTGTATAGTGATCTACAATAGTCAACACTGGTCTTGTATCGAGGATCCACAATAGTCAGACCAGTCTGTGTCGATTACCTGGCTATACGCGATCCACAATAGTCAGAACCGGTCTGTGTCGATTACCTGTATGAAGTGGATCCGCACATAGTCAGACCAGTCTGTGTCCGATTACCTGCTATAGACTATCCACAATAGCCAATACTGGTTGTATCGATTACCAGTACGGCGATCCACAATAGTATCCGGTCTGTGTCGATTAATTACCAAGTACGGGCGATGCCACAATAGTCATACCGGCCTGTTGTCGATTACGCAGTACGGCGATCCATGATAATCATGCGGCGCTGTGGCCTTTTGCGAGTTGAATGCATGGGTGTTCTGTGTGTTGGGAGGCATGGTTTTTAAACGATCGCACTTGGATTGTTTTCTAGATAAAGTTACAAAGTGATGAAAAACTCTGTTGATTGCATGATAAGAGAGGAGAAAGCATTAATACTCCACTTTTTGTTGTGGGAATGCCTGTTTTGCTAATTTATGAGAAGGAGAGAACAATAATTGAGATTGAGAAGGGGTTTGAGGTCAAGTGGGGGGGGGGGGGTGGAGAGAGGTAAGAGCAAGGAAAAGGACAAGTTGGAATGGGGAGGTTTGAGGCTTTGGTGGAGGGGCGGGGGTGAGGACAAGGACTTTATCTGAGGGGGGGGGGGGGGGTTTAAAGGTCGGAGTGGTGGAGACAGGATTGATGACTTTGGGGTGGGTAGAGGGAGGGTGGGCAAATTTGGGGTTGGAAAGGCGCAGGTTTGAGTACAATGGGGTTGGGAATGGGGGGCTTGATGACTTTCGGGTTGTAAGGAGGTGGGGGAGAGCTGAAAAAATGTTCAGCATTTTTAGCATTGCAATGGATGTTCACAGGTCCCATGCATGTATATATGATTCCCAGATGAAAAAGTTAGAAGGGCACTCGGTAAGCGCATACGCACCAACTACATCATGTTCCTGATGGCCACGAGGAGACATATCAGGCCCAATACATTTTTTTGAAAATATCATGGCTATATACTCGTTTTTTGGCCCCATCTCTCAATGGTGAAGAAGCACTATGAAAATTAAATAATTGTTGTAACCAATCCGGACAAGGATATTCACGTCAGAATCGAATCATGTTGGTCGTGGGTCACATTACCCAACCTGTCCACCGAAGTTTCATTCAAATTGTCCACGAAACTTTTTTGAGATATTTGTGCGATATTAGTGTGAAGTCCCATCTCTCAATGGTGAAGATCACTTTAAAAAATTAATCACATCCGGATCCGGATTTTGACCAATTGAATCAATTCTTCCACGTCACACACCGCAACGTGTCCACACAGTTTCATCTGAATCTTTCTGCCAACTTTCGAGATAATCGTGTCATATATCGTTTTTGGACCTCAACTCTCAAATGGTGAGAATCACTTGAAAATTCCAATAGTCCGGATGCTGGATCGGATCTTCACCAATGTAAACAGTTCCCAAAAATGCCTTGTCCACACACCCAACCTGCCAACCAATTTCATCCGGAATCCGTGCACAACTTTTTGAGAGAGCAGACAAACAAACAAGAAGAAGACGTCTTGCATAGCATGAAATTGCAAAACCCATAACATTTTAACTGAAAAAATAATTGATGGTTTTATATTTCATGGCTGATCTGCTGATTCAACAATACTTTGTTTTTGTGAGTATTAGATGAACTTTCGAGCACAATTTTTGCCTTGAGATACAACTATTATATTGATATGCAGCTACAGAACCAACTTTACATGCACTTTGGACCGGATACCAAGGTGGGAGCCAAGTTTCCAACGATTATTACAGTAAGGCAGGTATCATTGCAGGGTGATAGTTGCAGAAAAAACCCCGGTGCTATTAAATGAGACGATATATCCTCGTAAGCTTCGTGTTGCCACCTGAAAATCACCAGGTCCAGGTCCTCTCTTGGAACCGGGAGAAAAAGGGGAATCAAAGGCAAAGTGAGATTAGTATTCAGCCTGTGTTAAAATTTCCTACAAACCTCTCCATTAAAATTATTTATATGATTAATATACAGAATTATTCACATTCAAGGGTTATGCATCCAATATCAGGTACATCTTACCAATTCGTTTTGATTAATTTTCCTTATTATAGGGATCATGCTTCTTGGCTGGCTCGTTCTTGGTTCCGCCTTAAACGTGTTTTTTATTTCTCATCTTTGAGTCCTCATTGTATAATTCTTTGTTGGATGTTATTGATCAATTATAACTCAAACATGGCTTCACAGATAATCATTGTTGTGACTTCACTGCTTTCCAATGATAAAGAAAGAAAGACAGGAACATAGGTGTTTAAACGACAATCAAAAGAACAATAAATCAAGATGTGAGAGAATGCACGATTTTCGTTATTGAAATACCATAAAACATTGTTGTTTCTTATTGATGAGAAAACACATGCGGATCCTTAACCGCAGGGAAGTTTTGCAATTGCTCACGTAACTGCAACACAGGATTGAGAATAATTACCAATCAAATGCAATATCAACTTGGAATATATTACACAATGGAGACATGATTTGGATTGTGATGGATTTGTTGATTTTCTCATGAATGATCTGAGAGCTTGTGGATGCAACATCTGCCAAAGGAGATAGCAATAGTGGATATAGTGGGGCAAGCTTAGCTAAATATAGCATAACAATTTGGTGCTGTTTGTAGGAAAGCACCAAAATTTGGCACACTCGTAGCCTATCGAGGATATGAACAGATTTGGATATTGGCCATCTCAAATTCAGGCTGCTGATGGCTGTGGCAGCGCATTTTCCAGCTGCAATCAAAAATTTTGAGATGGCCCAATATCAAATCTGTTCATAATATGATAGGCTACTAGTGTGCCAAATTTGGTGCTTTCCCTCACAAATGCACATTGTTATGCTAAGTTTGCCCCACTAATAAAGAACTCATATGCATATTCTAACATTGCTCGAAGTCTGCCAATCATTCTTCAGCAGGTGAGTGATCGATCAATGTGTGGGGTAATTGTTTCTGGATTATGGATCTTAAATTGAAAAATGAGGTTGTTTTTTTTAGCTCGGCTCTGTTCGACAGAACAGAGAGGCTATAGCGAATACCCCCCCGGCGTGAGCGTCCAAGCGTGAGCGTGAATATGTTAATTTTTTGTAATTACGGGAATAAACTCCTCACGGGATTTCGACAAATTGGTGGGGGGGTTTTAGGTATGGTCCAAGGATCCATCCATTAGATTTTGGACTTGGTCCCCCCCCCCCGAAAAAAAAATTGTTAGAAGAATTTTTTTTTTTGCATTTCTACATGTTTTAGTGATTTCCAAACGCCCGGCCCCGTCCCCCACCCAAAAAAATTGTTTAGAGAAAAAAAAGAATTGTTGCATTACTTTTTTTTCAAAACAAAATTTCGATTTCTTTTTTTTTGGGCATTTCTACTGCCTTTAAGTGATTAGGAATTTCGACGAAACTTGGGGTGGGGGGGTGTAGGTAATGGTCCAAGGATCATGCCATTAGATTTTGGGGGACTTGGTCCCGCCGGCCCAAAATTTATTGAATTGTTGAGAGAATTTTGTTGGTTTTTTTTTTTGCATTTTCTACATGTTTTAAGTGAAATTTCCAACGCCCCCCCCCCCCAAAAAAAAAAACTTTAGAGAAAAAAAAAATTTGGACTGTTCTTTGGCAACAAAATTTCGATTTCTTTTTTTTGCATTTTAATGTTTTAAGTGATTTCCAACCCCCCCCCCCCCAAAAAATTGTTCGAGAAAATTTTTTTTTTTTTGCATTTCTACAGTGTTTTAGAGTGATTTCGCAACCCCCCCCAAAAAAAAATTGTTAGAGAAAAAAAAATTTTTTGCAACTTTTTTTTCAACAATTTCAATTTCTTTTTTTTGGCATTTCTACATGTTTTAAATGTTTGATTAGGATTTCGACGAAACTTGGTGGGGGGTTAGGTAATGGTCCAAGGAATCATGCATTAGATTTGGACTTGGTCCCCCCCCCAAAAAAAAATTTGTTGAGAGAATTTTTTATTTTTTTTTTTGCATTTCTAACATGTTTCAAGTGATTGTCCCCCCCCCCTCCGCCAAGAAAAAAAATTGTTGAGAAGTTATAAAAATATTAATTATTTAGTACGTCTTTTAAAAACGATAAATGTATAAACAGGCGAGCATTTTGGTTGGCTTTTGACACGCACTGCCTGGTTTGTATAGCATGTCGAGGCTCGTGTAAGAGCAACAAAACATAACAATATAACGAAGGCAAGGAGATATGGGGAGGAGAGATGGGCGTCACGAAAATAGGTGGGAAACGAGGCCAATCGGACATCCGTGGATAAGGGAGAGTGGATAGGGTGGGGTATCACAAGGTTAATAAGATGGTACTACAGGGATTTTCAGAAAGAAAAGGATATTTCAAGGAGTGGGTTTTTTGGGGTGGATTAACGTGGGTAGAGAAAGGATTAGGATTTTTGGATGGGAAGAAGCATGAGATGGTGGTGAACCAACAGTTTTTTGAAAGCCTGGAGGGAGGAGTGGGTTTGAAGAGAGTGTGGGAAGTATTGTTTCAGAGGTGGGGAAGAGGAATAATATTGATTGAAGGTGAGGCAGTGTTCTTGATTTTGGCGTTTCACCAGAAGGGGGTTTTGGGCGGGTCTTGAGTGCCGTGCAGAAATTATAGGGGGACAGAGACAGACAGAGCAGGGGGGGTAGGGGGAGGGGCAAGGCTGGAGAGGAAGACGGTAGAAGACAGAAAGACGCACTGGGGGACCTGCCTCTGTGTGAGAGAGTGGAAGAGACACAAATGACTCAGCTTCATCATGGGAAGATGACCAATGTCCGGATAAAGCCCTTGGTTTCCACGCGTGAAGTCGAGCGAGGTGTGACGGCGCAGGGGGCACCACTCCCAGGAGGGGGAAGCAGTACTCCATCAGAACTGCAGATGAAAGCTCTGTTAGTGGTTGGAGAAGCTAGGTGTGGCCAAGATTAAGGACTTTGCATGATGTGGATGCCCAGTCGGCACTGCTTTTGGAGGCCAGCTTGGAAATTAGCTTTCCCGGAGGATAGATTGTTGGCAGATAGTGAGTTGCCAATGCTTGAAATAACTGCAGTCTGTCATCCTTTCGGGGTTCGACGAAAATGAGTACCGGGCCTTGCTGGATGATTGAGCCATTCGAGTATCCTGTGTCGGAGTGGCAACCTGTCCAGGTTTTGTGCCCAATAACCCAGGAGACTGCTTCGGCAGCACCAAAACACTCTGCAAAAGAGTATGGTTCCAAAGGATGGATGGAAAAGCTTGAATGAATAGACTTCTTTAAGGTGGATTGTTGATGAAATTAAGTAATGGGGGGGAGGCGGTTTTCCAGACGGTCCTATTCGGAGAGCCACAAGTGAGGGTGTTGAAATTTATCCGGATATGAAAAGACATGTTCCTAGTGTTTGACCAGCTTGTTGATTTTATCCAGATCGTGCAGAGGGTGAAGAGGCCTGCTGCTGCTGATTTTTCAGTAAGGGAGGTGGAGATGGTAACGGCAGAGGGTGACGTCATTCAGCAAAAGATAGTATAGAGGTATTTTTCCAGAGTCCTGAGAGATGCATTGATGAAAATCAGAAAAAGCATACAGGGTCATAGGACACTGCCTTGAGGAACTGCCACGCCTGGAGACCGGAAGAGGAGATGAGAGAATTATATTTAAGGAGCTCCAACTTGACTGCGACAGGAGAGGAAGTCCGTGAGCCATGAGTGGTGTGTGCTTAGTACGAGCAGTATTTAACTTCCCTTCACTACATTAATTCTAAGGCCTCGTTATGTTTAAACCGAGTTTACATTTTACTCTCACTCCATCAACAGCCTCTCGCATTTTTTAGAAAAGCAGGGTGCAGCAGTCCAGGGTAGAAGTAACCTGAATGTAAAAGTCCAGGTTGATGTACCGGATTAGATCAGCAATAAGAGGAAGAGGGAAAGATTTGATTTTTGGAAGCGATGTAGGAGTTCATGATTACTGATGATGGTGGGAGAAGGCTGATTGTGCTGTAGTTGCACGGGATCGAGTTTTTGTACTTTTTATGCAGATTGTCAGTTTTAATATTTGTGATTTCCATAAGCAGATGGCAATGACCTGAGTAAATGAGAGGGTGAATAGAAGAGAGGAGGGTGAGCAAGAGCAAGAGCGGTTTTTAGGACGTGGGCTGATGCCGTCTGGACGT
>CM068958.1:115410880-115424396 GCA_035128595.1 Eptatretus atami | reverse complement strand
GTGGTCTTTTTCATGATGACTCAACTGACTGGTATAGTTGTCACACAGTCAAGCCATCATATTCAAAATAGAAATAAAGTTCAAACAAATTATTTCTATCTCCAAAGAATGGGATTGGTTGACCTGATGAATGTGGCCTTCATTGCACGAAGGTGAGCTAAACTGCGTCTTCTACTCTGGATTTTGAACCAGCCAATACGATATTGCTCTGCACACTTAGGATTATTCAGGAAATGGAAACAAATTTGTCTGAACTTTATACTCATTTGAATATGATGGCTTAACTTTGTGTGACAATTATACCACAGTCAGTTGAGTCATCATGAACCCCACCCCCCTCCCAACTCGCCCTCAGCTAATTAGCATTATGTTTCCACCGGTACTTTGGTGATTCATCGCCACCTAATCAATGTGCTTTGTGTGATATTTCTCATTTATTGGTGAACCTACAACAGGGTACTAATTATGTGCGTAATCTATTATTTAATCTGCTTTTGTGACTTTAATGTATTTTCCTCTTCCTTCTTTTGTGTTTACTTGCATTCTCACTTCCTATTCTTGTTTCTATCTCCATTTTATGTCCTGTTCTATCCCCATTTACCAAAAATAGTTTTTGTCTTTTAAATACCAATGTTATCATGGTACTTCTCACTTCTCAAACCACCATCCTAAATCACATTTTATGTTTGTTTTGATCATTAAAAAAACAAAACTCATTGTCCATGTCCCACCATTTAACATTTATAATGACCAGTTCAAAAAGGAATCACATTTCAATTCTGAAGAGGCTTTGTAAAATTGATGCACAATTATTTTTCTTCTACAATTAACTTTCACTCGTACTACATTAACCAGGCAGGCCTAAAGGCAGAATATTCCTGCAAATACAAGATATCCTCTCCCACCTGACGAATGAAGCGACCGGAACAGAGGTCCACCAGCAGCACCTACAAGACAAGTAGAGGAGCCCTTGAGCACAAAAAAACATTGACTCGAGGTATAATTGTATGTCTGGTAACTGTCCGCTTTTCAAAAGCAAATGTGAAACTTGTTTTATGAATGGGCCAAATACTTGAAAGAGATTAGGAAGCTCCTTTTGAAACTGTCTACATTTTATGTATGTAGATGAAAGATTGCAAATTAAAACAAAAAACAAAAACAAGAGGAAATGGAAAATGGAGGGAAGGAAGCAGGATATAGTATATTAGGGAGAATAGATAATTTTGGGGTGGAGCAAAAATAGGACACAAGGATATACAAGGAACTTTGACAAAGGAGGAGGCCATTTGGCCAATCATGTCTGCACTGCAACAATACCACCTACTTACACAAGCTACCTACAATTGGTCCTGCCAATATCCCTGTATCCCTCTATCTCCAATGCTGCCAGGTAGCTAAATCCAAGTTATCCCTAGCTGCTCTTTCTGTTGCCACTACCTTTCTAGGGATACCATTCCATCCATTAATAATTATTGTCTAACTGAAAGACCCCTGCCTTATTACTGCCAGACCTCTCCTCTACTTTCAGGCTATAGCCCTGAGTATGGCCCTTAAGATGGGAAAAAGGTGGGGGGAAGTGAATTGTGTTGGACACATAAGGTACAGGGTGGGGGAGGACATTCAGCTCTTTGTACTGTGTATGCAAAATGTACAGATACCTTTTTTGCATACATCAAATATATAGTGTATGTGCCATACAGGCAACACTGTCTGCAGTAGTTGGATTTAGCAACATTCCAGGTTTGATGGGCAACTTGCCAGGCTCCCCAAGACAAGGTAGAGGCAAGGTGAGCAAAGGAACTACTTAGATTTGAGTTGTAGTCAGGGTTCTTTTGGGCAAGTTGCCAGCATGCTCTCAGTAAATCAAACCACATGTGTCACGACCATATGAAAGGTAAAAGGCTGTAAAAATAGTGCTTTTTCACAGCACCTAGTTTGCAAATAAGCTTTACAGAAAATGACTGATGGGAAAAAAAAAATTCTAATTAAAATGCAGCCAAATTATACAGTGGAATGTTCAATTGTATCGTACAAGCTGAAGATTTTGTTTTACTCTAACCCATTCCATTTAAAGTAATGCAAGAAATATTATCCAACTACCTTTGACATCACACGTACGCATACACGCACACCAATATGAAACCTTCAGAGAGCTTGGATCTGCTACTCGTCATTTTCCAGGCAGGTTTTGAGAGGCCAGTGCATTTTTTAACTAACTACTGCAACCTAAGATGGAGCACGGATAAAGTATACGAGCCAAGTACAGCACAGCCAACAATCCAGCAACAGCAGCTCCATCATCCCATCGGCTTAACTCTTTCCTTCACACACTTCAAATCAGTATCACCACCAGAGCCGTGGCGTAAAAAACATTCTTTGCATTTCAGTCCTCTTGAAATGTCATTTTGCAAAGGAAAAAGAAAAAAAACAAACTTCATTGAAACACCACATTTTTTTGCACTCTTTTGTCAATGTTCTGACAATAACAGATTTCCCACAAGTTATTTAGAACACTGCAAGGTCCAAGAGTTTTTTCTTCTGCTGTAGATTTGGAGACGCCAGCTTTTCATCTGCTTGAGATCCGCAGCGGCAACTTTATAGCCAGGCTCTTCTGCCGAGAAAGCTGATGCTCGCATCATTATGCCAATATCTTCATGGCACCTCTCAGCAAAAGTGAAAATAAAGAAGGGTGTGTGTGTGTGTGTGTGTGTTTGGATGGGTTGACTGACAGCCTACACGCAACCTTGGTTGTGGATCAACTGAAGTTGTGAATCTATTGATGTGGATCCTTGACCAAGGTTGTGCATCCACTGTTTGGAGAGGTTCTGGGCTGAAATGATCGAAACCTCGAGGAAGAACGGTGCCCAGCTGATGATCCGTGCAGTATGAAACCATTCAATTGTTTTCAGGTTAAGGTTCTTACTTTAGGTAAGGAACTATGTTTTGAGGTTTCACAATTTAATTAAAGTTAAATAAAGGATGTTGTGAAATTAACATCATTTGCAGTAATCCTTCAAATTATATTATAGGAATAGCCAATACTGAACAATAAATAAATAGATTGTCAGAGCGTGCGTGCGTGTGTGTGTGTGTGTGTGTGTGTGTGTGTGTGTGTGTGTGTGTGTGTGTGTGTGTGTGTGTGTAGAAGCAAGTTGCTATTGTTGCCTGCTATCTCCACATGTGATGTGATGGGTGGGTTTCAGGAGGTGAAACAGAGACTGACCAGGTCTCTCAATATTCACTGCCATGTGTGTGTGTCTTTCATTGGTATCTACATATGCAGGTTTCAGAATGTGGAATTGAGTCCTCCCAGGGTGGGTTCAACGTATCCACATTCATTTCGGTAAGGGGTCACGATTCATGGACCAAGCTGTGACGTTTGTGTGATACAATTGTGAAGAACAGAAATGAAAAAACAGATACGTGTTGTTGGTTGTTATCTCCATATGCATGTTCAGAAGGTGGAACTGAGTCCTCCCAGGTCTTGAAATATCCACTTTCGTTTTGGTAAGGGGAGGGGGAAGGAGTCACAATTCATTAACTGAGCTGTAAGGTTTTGTTGTTTTCAAAGTTTCTTTTTCGAGGGCTCTTTTCAGGATTGTCACTGAGCCCTGGACAGCTTCCAACTGCAGTTTGTTTGTATTAATATTCCCAGGGATGGTTTTTAAGATCTCTGTAAGGTTCTTCTTCCTCATTCCCGTTGTTCTAATTATTACTGTGGAACTATTTCAGCGCTCTTCAGATTCCAGGATCTTTTCACTTCATTTTTGAGGTCTTGGTATTTGGTCATTTTCTTGATTTCTACGTTATTTAGGCCGAAATCGCTGGGAATTGACACCTCAATTAGCAATGCTGTTTTTATTTTTTTTATACCGAAGTACTATATACGGTCACAATGTTTTGTTTTCTTTGTTCACGCTTGATGGGATCATCAGGTCGTATGTGAGCGTTACTTCCTTGTTCTCAATTATCGCTTTTCTTCATGTTTCAATGAGTTTTCTGGGACTGGGATATTCAGTTTTTGCTGATGTGTCAGTGGATTATTCCACAAAGCCTGTTGTGCTTTTGAGTGTACAGTTGTTCTGACATGGGTTTTTTACATCCCGATAGGAGATGTCTCGTACTTTCTGTTTCTCCCTTGCAGAACCTACACTTGTCCTATTGACTCAGTCCTGACATCTTAAAGCCATTGGTGTAGTGTCCCTGGTCTTGGGCATTAATAATGATTTGTTCTCCATTCCAGTTGAGCTGACATCTTGCTGGGCATTCCAATGAGCCTTGTTTGTCTATGCCCAATCTATCCAACTCTTCCCCCCCCCCCAAACCTTCCTGCTCTTTTGTCATTCTCCCAGTTGTTAGTGTACAGTATATCTGTTGATATTTTGCTTTATATTTTTCTTTCGTTTTTTTTGCAATCATTGGAGCTGTATTATTTGCTGTTTTAGTTTCATGTGTGACATCTTCCATGTTCACCTGTATGTGTATGTGCATATGTATGTGCATGGTCACACTTGTGTCAAGCTGTAGCCAAGAATGAGCAGTGAGTTTTTGTCATTTCAATGAATGGATCCACATGTCCATGTACACAGAAGTGGGACCTTCTCTATACTATATAATGACTTCTACTGTTACAGGTGTCTTCCTCTCACCCTTATCCCACTATTAATTTGCAATTGGTCACTGGCTTTGACACCAATACAAAATTTTATGATGGACCCCAGGCATCAAAAAGCAACATGTACCAAACAAACAATTTCAAATGGAGTACCTCACCGCCATTAGAGCATTTAAATTGCATCAGATGTGGCAATAAATGTGAATTGTTGCTACCAACTTGCCGGCTCAATAACAGAAGACACCATTGCATTTTTCCCACATTAATCCCTACCCCATTTAGAATCCTGTGCAGGCACAGGCAACTTGTGAGTCTTCATAATTTCATATTTTGTTTCTAAATCTCTTTTGATGTTGATATACAAGATGTAAATTTGCTTGTATTTTGCCTCTTTATTGCTCCCCTTATCATTTCACAGCAGTAGCAAGGGTGTAAGATGTGGGGGGGGGGCAGTGGTGGTTGGGGGGAATCCCCCCACCCCCAACAGCCAGCATTGCTTTTATAATTCTGGCATAAAAACATCAGGACAAAATATTGTGAGATGATAAAATATGATAAACAACAGAATGATGATGGCCTATGATGTAAAAATTCACATGAATTGTCATATGTTTGACTATTTTGCAATTATCAATCGTAATCCTTTTGGGATTAAAATAATAGTAAAAATATGATAAACATGGAATTTATACATCTGGCAAGTGACAGTTTTGCCCGACTCCCAAGGCTTCGCCAGCCCTCAAGCACTTTCAAAATGACGTAATTCCTTCCTTTAATGTGCTTACGCAATCATGCATATGCAGAAACACAAATGGCTGATGGTCGGGCAATCATTAGCATGTTATGGTTGGGCAAAGAAGGTGCACAGGGCCCTGGGACAACTGAAGATCTGATCAGAAGGATTCTCAAGGACTTGCTGATCGGCTGTTCGTGTTGCCGGATTATGTCTACAGAAGGTCATGGTACTTCCACAGAAACCTTCCATGA
This sequence comes from Eptatretus atami, assembly GCA_035128595.1. Lineage (NCBI taxonomy): Eukaryota > Metazoa > Chordata > Myxini > Myxiniformes > Myxinidae > Eptatretus > Eptatretus atami. Next base: position 115,418,794 of record CM068958.1, on the reverse strand, counting down.
CTTTGTGAGCAGGTGTGCTCTCACCGGCCTTCAGGAGAAGCTCTGTGATGTCTCAGGTGGTTAGCGGTGGTTCATTGAAGGGGTTTCAGATGTTTGTTTGTCTGCTGTTCCTGTCCCATAAGAGCTATTTGAGTTAACCATTTTGAAACTTCCCTTAGTTTGTTTCTTTAGTTTGCTCAAAAGTGTTGAAAAAGACTAAAGAGGGAATCACCCCACGCAATGGCTGGCTTATTATGGCTGGCATTGTGCTGGGCGGAGGGGTTTCCTGAAAACGCACGTGCAGCGCATTGCACAAAGGGCTTTTCGATATGACGTTCATGACGTCATTTCGAAACGGTCGTATTGGGTTGTGATTTTTTTTTTTGACTTGTTCTATGGCTTGTAGTGAAGCAAACACACACACACACACACACACACACACACACACACCTCTCACCTGCCACTGAGCTTTGGGGAAGTGACAACACTTCCCGGAGTACATCTGCGTGCCAGCGAAGGGTACATTTGGGCAATGTAGCCATCATTCTGGCAAATCTGTAACCATCCCCCGAAAAAAATTCTCATATACCCATGAGCAGTAGCAAGTCACATAGCAATACTGTTGTGTTCCTACTCAATTTGATCAAGTTATATTTTGGTGTATGTATGCTCTATGATTAGAAATTAATTTGTGTAACTCATAAAAAACATAATAACTGAAAGCGATATTAATTGTGTAATACCGTACATCAACACTCTTAGACACACAATATACAAAATACAATTTGGGAATTTTACATGGGCCTTCTGAAATATCGACTGCACTCAATATAAACTGACTTCATGATGAATAATGAAGATTGCCAACATTAAAATCTGCATATAACATTTCATGAAAACAGCTATAATGTCATGGATAACGAGCTGTTAACTCTCGGTTAACTACTAATGGTATCAAGGCAACTCGGAATGATCATGAAAAGAATATCATGAAAAATGCAGTGTCACCTAAAATCCCATTCACCATTAAAAAAAATTCATATACTGTTCTTTGTCTGTATGTACCACAGCTCAAGGCTGTGGCATGGCATTATTGGCTGAGGGCATGGCTGTGCCACTGATGCAATGCCCTCTGCTGGTTAGGGCAGGAATTTGGAATTTGGTCATGATGCTGGCGATAGTTCACCGACTCTTCGCAAAGGACACCGTGGGATCTTTAACGTCCACCAATGAATGCGAGCAGATGGGACACCAGTTTAAAAGTTCATCCGAAGGATGGCACACACATTGATGCATCACCCTGCCTGTGAAACACCAGGATGACAATTTATATCTGGGTCGCGATTCAAACCCAGGCTAGACAGCTTAGAGGCGAGTGTCCGTACCTCTATGCCATCCTGTCGGCTCTCCGAATAGACTGTAATGCAAGTAGACTGTAAAGGGAGAAGGATATATCCCAAAGTAGTAGTAAAGTAGAAACAAGCATTAAAAAGACAGGTTTTTATCCGAGCTGCTTCCAATACATTTGGACATGCAGAAGTTTTACTCGTTCTTCCTCAAAATCCATTCATTCGGGGTGAGGCTGACTGGTACTGAGCTGCTGCTATGCTCTGTCCACAACACTCCTCCACGGCCCTCCATCACCAGCCGTACATGGGAAACAATTAATTACGAAAATGTCAAAAACTTCACTGAAACCTCAGGAGAGCTTGGCTTGTTGTGGCTAACAGCTTGGCTTTGTTCACTAGTTGAGCATTTCTCAGAGAGAGGAAAAAAAAATGTCCAAACGTGTATTATCCTTCAGACTAACTTGTGGCGACAAAGCTGGGGATGTCACAGCAGGACAGGTGTACTTCAAAAACTGCAACCTATTATCATTCAGCAGATGTCCTCTCATTAATGTGTGGTCCTTTGCAATCTATGCAATGTGTAATGCAAATATGATGCATTACAAATACCAGCTGTTGACCTTAACTAAAATGCTTAAGCCAATAAGAGTATGTTGACCACCGCAGGAAGTGATGTGCAGCTGGTGTCAAGAGCATTTGCTCTTCATCGGTGTGTCAGAGCAAAATCTGTTATTAAACTTGTCCACTGACAGACTGACAATAGCCTTGAGATAGTCCAATATTCCATTGCAAGTCATGCAGTACCATAGCATTAATTGGTCTATATCAAGCTTTGATATCAAAGAAAAGGTCTATATCAAGCTATATCACATATAAAGCCTATAGGGGCCAGCTATTTATTACATATGCAACAATTTAGGAAATTTAGATCCCCTCTGCCCTCCCCTGTGTACAATCATTGGAGGCAAAGGTCCAAACCTTTGTGTGTACATAATAAATAGATTACCCGATGGAAATGCCCCCAAAAGTTTATTCAATCATCCAGCCTAATTTAGCTGTTTATATTTCAAAAATGAACATCTTCATTGAGACCCTGGTTGCATCCCTTTATATCCTTGGATCAAGAGATACGTGCTGAGCGACGAGCAGAAATAGTCAAACTGACACAAACTCAACAACCTGGCACTAGCCTCTGGTCACTGAATTATTGATTTAACGATAACATCTTACACTTACTGAAGCGTGCCCATCATTCCATGCACATTTTCCAACACAGACAAAGCTAGCCACCTGTGCATATCTGGCTGATTGCACAGACAGATAAACTTTCAAAGCAAATGCATGCACATGGATAAACACAGACTGTAGATGACAGAAGAATCAGTCATGGGCAAATAAACAAGAGCGAGAATTGCTTTGCAATACGTGTCCTCTACCGGTCCCAATGAATGTTTGCTTATTTGGGTGGTGTATAATGGCATGTTCGGTGCCGAAAAGGATAAAAATAATAAAAACAAGTAGCGGTACATTCAAAGCACACCGCCCCCATGCCAATTAAATAAAATACAAATCCTCCAGCAAGCAACTTCCGGCGATGCTGCCTTGCAGCACCTGGAGTCGGAATTGGGAGGTAGCAGTGTAATATAATTGATTAATTGGATACTTAAACTAAATAAATAATAATCATAAAATAATTAATTTCTCAATCAATTGCCAAATACCATACCTAAACCACCACTCTTTCATCCGAATCTGTAACTTTTTGAAAATTAAGTAATTAATTTAAAAAATGAATAATTAATCGATTAATTGATTAATCAATAAATCAAAAACTCACATTATAGCCAAATCACTTGGTCACTGTTATGTCCAAATATATCAGCTTCCTCGCTCAAAAGGTGCCTGAGATATTGCCAGGATGAGAAATAAAATAAATAAGTAATTAATAAATCAATAATGATTAAGTAATTAATCAATTAATTGATTAATCAAAAAATAACAAAGACTTTTTTTGCAAAAGCACATCTTCACTTTTGTCCCCAAATTTCAGCTTCATAGCTCAAAGGATCGCTGAGATATCACCCGGACAAACAAACAAGAAAGAAAACAAACACACAAACAGAGTAAAAACCGAGTACTCCCTTCGGCGCCCGGCGATGACGTTATGCATCACCTAGATATGGAATTTGAAAGGAGCGGTGTACAAGAACCCGGTGTACATACATGAAGCAAAAACATGCGCATGGCTTATGTGCATAAAATAATACAGTGGTTATATACCTGGGATCATTCCAATTACAATGGCCTATGTACTAACACCAGGTTTAAGCCCTGAGGTCTGCTGTTATGTGCTGCTCAAGCAATGGTGCGCACATGATTTTATTGGGGTGGAGTCAGGCCAGCTGTCCAGCCAATGGATGTAAAGCAGTGGGTGGTGTCAGGGCAGCTGAACACTGACCCATGTATTATCTATACTATAAAAGGCAAAATGTGTGTGTGTGAGTGTGTGGAGTGTGAGGTGAGAGTGAGAGTGAGAGTGAGAGTGAGAGTGAGAGTGAGAGTGAGAGTGAGGAGTGAGAGTGAGAGTGAGAGTGAGAGTGAGAGTGAGTGAGGAGGAGAGAGAGAGAGAGAGAGAGAGAGAGAGCGAGAGAGAGAGAGAGAGAGAGAGAGAGAGAGAGAGATGTGCTTTGCCTTTTCATGAATCACTGGTCCGCTTGAAGGCACGTTTCTCCCGACATTGTCATGTACCAAACATTCAATGCCTTGTCCATTGATTTGATGTGCACGTCAGCGCTCACTATGACACTTCCGCGAATGGCCTTCTCATTCTTCTTTATGTAGTGTACAGTAAGACTCGTTCACACTAGAGTACCTACCCATAGACGCTGCACTCTTACCCCTTTGTGGTCGGTCAAGCAGCTCCACTTTATGGCTCAAGCTCGTCAATTTTTTTCTGCTCTTGGGAGCAGACTCATCTCTTGCACCACTCATAAGTTTTAGACCCATGATCGAACAATGAGCGCAAAAAGAATGAAACCCAGGACATGTTTTATATTTAAGTATCCATGCGGGGGTTGTGGGTAGATGGTCGATGGGTAGGTAGTGTGACCATTATTTGTGGGGGAAAGTGGTGGGGGATGGTTTCTGCATGGCTCGAGAAAGATGATTTTAGACCTGCGTTTATTCGTGGTTGCTGGAAAAAAAATTTTGCCACCCACAAGAAAAACCACAAATATGCGAAGTACAGAGCCACAAATGTAGAAACATGTCGCATTTTGTTAGCCGCAAATATGCAAGGTCCGCGAGTGTCGGGGTCCGACTGTGTGTGTAATTACACATATATAAACATACATATATATATATATACATATATACATATATATATATAGACATTATATATAACACACACATAATATATATATACATATAGACATATATACATATATATATATATATATATGTATACTAGCAATACCCGTGCACATGCACGGGATAGCAGTACAACATAGCTGGTAGCAGACGACAGACCGTACATGGGAAATGACAAAAATACGCATTGTGCAAAATGCAAGTGGTACTATGGAACGCCAAGACTTCCCAAACATTGTCGGCATGTCCGCTAAGTGCCACAGCAATTTCATAGGGATCGTGTGACGGCGAGGCGAGTTTTTAGTGTGCAAGCTTGGTATTATAATAGAGAATATATATAATATATATATATATATACATATATATATAATTATATATATACATATATTCACACATACATATATATATAATATATATATATATATATATACACACACACACAATATAATATATATATATAATATAATATATATATATATTACTATATAGATATATATATAGTAATATATATATGTTGTACGGATTCAGAATCCGATCCGATGAATGTATACCAACATCCAGGTCCTCAGATAGTTATTTCCCTAAATGCATGTCCAGGATAGACCCATCCCCATGTCTGGTGGGATTGTAAATGTGATGCTTTGAGAAGCTAAAGAATAGATCCCCTCTCTTATGGGAAGCTTTTTCTCTTTACGACAGACACATTCATGCATGTGAGATCACCGTTTCTTTCACCGACGCCCGCCTTTTTCCAGCGACGTTGACACCTGTTTCTTTCACGGACGCCGAAACCCGCCTTTTTCCATCAACGTTTGACACCCCATTCCACAACTCTATGGACGCTAACTGGCTCCTGTTCATGTCGGGCTGAACAGTGAGGTAACAATTGTTGTTGACGTTTTATGAGCGCTTCACGTTTGTGTTTGGTAATTCTGACAAATGGTTGCTTTTTGCCGTTCGTCCAGCACCACAGACATGGCCTCGTAAGCGAGGAATAACCACGGAACGTGTGGGTTGTCACGGTAACGGTGAGCAAATGGGGAGGGGTGTATTTGGGGGGAGTCTGTGCCGCCGAGAGAGGGCGCCAATAAAAAGAGGGAGAGGTCCGTTCTGGCGTGCGCGTGCGGGTTGGTCATCATTTCAAGTCAGACGGCTTTTCCAGGCAGTTGACAACGAGTGAGTTGGCGGGTCAGTCGACGAGTCAGTTTGTGAGTCAGTTGGTGATAGCTGGTTGCAGTTCAGACGGCCGCTTCGTCGTTCCAGTCAGACGCTGCTTCGTCAGTTCCAGTCAGATGGCTGCTCCGTCGTTCCAGTCAGATGGACGTGTCATAGTTCCAGTCAGACGGCTGCTTCGTCAGTTCCAGTCAGATGGCTTTCGGCGTTCAGTCAGACGGACGTGTCATAGTTCCAGTCAGGTGGCTGCTTCGTCAGTTCCAGTCAGATGGCTGCTTCGTCGTTCCAGTCAGACGGTTGCTTCGTCGGTTCCAGTAGACGGTCGTTCTTGGCGTACCTGTTTCTTTGGGGTGACGTCTTCTGGCGTTCAAGCCCGTTTGTGAGTGGGTGCAGAGCAAGGCTGGGTTCTGGCAATGGACAAGGCATGCTCACACATTTCAGGACGTTTTTGTTTGACGGACGTTCTCCTTGGTGAGCAAGACGGTTTCCCCCCCCCCCCCCCCGAATGATCTGCTGGGTTCCCTTGTCTGTGTTTGGTTGTTAAGTAAGTCAATCCCCGATAAGCATCTGCTCTTTGTCTTTTTCCTGTCACTTTGATTGATTTTGCCTGATTAATTATTTATTTGCTTGCGATCATTTTGATTGATTTGGAATTTATTTATTTTTACTTCACGTCAATAAAAAGTTCTTTTTATTTATTTATTTCTTATTAATAAATAATTTGTTGACGTTCCAACCTGTCCGTGCTTGTCCTTTCTTCCATTGATACAGCATTGTCCGCACTAGATAGACTGGGGAGGTAATTACCACACGACTTGACCAATAATATTCGTCACGCGCCAGCGTTAGACACTCGGCCACCATAATTAACATCTAATCAAGTTAAGATTGGTGCTTTGCTGAGGACGGGCTTCCCATTCAGGTAACCACGTGACCTCGAATTAAACGGCATAATTAGATGGTGGACACTGGAACTTGTGGTTAACTGGGTGGCATTCGTGGTTCTAAAGCAACCCACCATACCACAAAGTTAATTGTGTGCGGTGGTCGCAGGTCCGGCTCTTCCGAGGACAAACGGGGATTAAACCCCCTCAGGTCCGTTCTGGCGTGCGCGTGCGGTTGGTCGTCATTGCAAGTCAGACGGCTTTTCCAGGCAGTCGACGAGTCAGTTTGTGAGTCAGTTGGCGATAGCTGGTTGCAGTTCAGACGGCCGCTTCAGCGTTCCAGTCAGACGGCTGCTTCGCCGTTCCAGTCAGACGGACGTGTCATAGTTCCAGTCAGATGGCTGCTTCGTCAGTTCCAGTCAGACGGCTGCTTCGGCATTCCAGTCAGACGGACGTGTCATAGTTCCAGTCAGACGGCTGCTTCGTCGTTCCAGTCAGACGGTCGCTTCATTGTTCCAGTCAGACGGTTGCTTCGTCGGTTCCAGTCAGACGTCGTTCTTGGCGTACCTGTTTCTTGGGGGTGACGTCTTCTGGCGTTCAAGCCTGTTTGTGAGTGGGTGCACAGCAAGGCTGGGTTCTGGCAACGGACAAGGCACGCTCACACATTTCAGGACGTTTTTGTTTGACGGACGTCTTCTCCTTGGTGAGCAAGACGGTTTCTTCCCCCTCCCCCCCCCCGAATGATCTGCTGGGTACCCTTTTTTGTGTTTGGTAACAATATATTGGTACCCGTGGCTGTAACAATATATTAGTGGGGTGTGCTTACACATTGTGTCAGCATATGAACCGATCTTCTCCATTGTCTCGAGGTGCTCTCCTGCATTTGATTTTTCATTTATTTATTTTCATCTATTTTATTTTCATTTACGGATGTTTCCGAGGGTTCTGTGATTTTTCCCTGATATATTGGCTTCGATGTTTGTTGGCACACGAAATTACCGTGCTTCCCCATTGTCTCAGGTCACTCACCTGCATTTTTTTCATTTATTTATATTTTCATTCATGGATGTTGTCCGACGATTCTGTGATTATATTTTTTTCCAGTAGACTGGCTTCGATGTCCATCGGCACACAAAATTTCAGCTTTCTACATCACCCAG
>CM068958.1:115382439-115410870 GCA_035128595.1 Eptatretus atami | reverse complement strand
TCTTTAATATCAGTCAGTGAGTCAGTCAGTGGTTAGAAAGAGCTTTATATATTAGATATATGGTCGTATGTTGAAGTATCATTAAAATTAATGATTTTGCACAACAATATCAACTTTAACCTCCTCTCTCAGTTGCATTAACAATACGAAAGAAATCCTCGATATGCAAAGGTTGAGAATGAAAGTAAACCTCGACCAGCAGACACAGGTGCAGTCCTTGGTAAAGTATTGACACAAATTTGGGAAGACTTACCTCCTCCAGGGGCAATTCCCGAAGGCGTGGTAAGGCATTGCTCAGCACGCCCAACAGGAACGGTGTGGGTGAGCAGGCGATGTCCAACATGGACACAGGCAGCACAGGAACATAGGTGTGTTGCCACGAAAATGGGTAGAGCATGGCCACGGCTGCATGGCCGCACTGTGAGAGTGTACTAAAGACACACACACACACACACACAACACCACACACACAACACACACCGACACACACACAACACACACATACACACTGAGACCAGCAATGATGCATTTGGCATTTGTTTTCCAGATTATCAATTCAACCTTTCTCCAAGTTTTCATGAAAGATAAAGATAGACATATTGAAAGCCCATTTAAAAACAAAAAAATTCAAAATAGGTAATAACTTAGAAAGAAAATTCTTTAGTTGCATCATTTAGAGCTTGAAGGAGGCAAAATTTACAAATATGCCTGATCAGATTACTGTCTTCTTAAAAGAAAGACATTTGAATTCAAACCTCTCAAACCGGTCTTTACCGACCTTTGATATTGACCTTTTGAACAAGAAACAGAATGCAAGTTGAAGCGCATGTACGAGGCCATTTGGCCCAACAAGCCCCCACTATATACATCTTCCATTATCTCTCTCATTTGCTTGAAATAACCTCGACATTTTATTTAACACACTTATGTAATCTCAAAATATATGCAATTAATTAATTTGTACTTCATATCCACCTCTAAATTAATCAACATTGGAAGTAGGTACATTGCTATGATATTGGCCAAGTGGCAAACTCTCAGAAAAGACCACATAGGAATTTGTTGTTGTTCTTATGCTGCACAATAGTGTAATTGCTGAAACATGATTTCAGCCTGATTTGAATCGAACAATAAATAAACCCAGAGCAAGGTAGTAAAAAGGTGAAGATACGACTAACTGAGCTATCCTCACATTCATTGAGCAGCAATGCCAAATAAGGTGATCCTTTTGTTTCATAATCCTGATTATGAAACAGCAGTTTATTAATTTTCTTTCAGATGAGTGTCCAAAATGAGTTTGCTTCGAATTATTATTCGTTGTGATTGATCAGGAGCTCCCACATAGGCCTCCTACTCGCTCACCCGAAAATGTCTAACATCCGATCAGATTTATCATTTTGTTTCTGCTTTTAATCTTTTAACTCTTGGGTGCATTTTACTTGTCCCACAAAAAAGTATTTAATTTCCTCTACAAAATGTGGATCATGATTTCTAATGCAGAAAAGTTTGACTTGCTGCCAGTGAATCCATTCTATCAGTGTTCAGATTAACTTTACAATACAGTCCCTGTTTAATGAGTTCAACAGTTCTGTTAGGCTCTTGGAGAACCTTGTACAGATTACATGCTGGTCAAAGGCATGAGGAGACGTCAGTCTGCTTTTACGTGTAATATGAGAAGACAATGGCCAAATCAACATGGGATTGTCAACCTGGGATCTCAGCATCATGACGGAAGTGTTTACATGGGAACACAAAATGGGCAAACAATGTTGTCCTACCTTGTAAGGCCTCAAAAACATTAACCTAGCATAAACCACCTCAAATAATCTGCTTCTGTTTAGACTCAACTGCTGCTCATGAAAAAGGTACTTCAAAAAATGTCTCAGAGATGGCTTATCAATTGAGTGGATGTACGTGTTTCGTTCCAAAATAAACAGGCAACTCAAAGTTCAAAAGTAAAAGCTTTAGACCGAGTTCTCAGAGATGTAGTGTGCATGAAACCCAGAATGTTCCCGAAGAGCTAAAAAGTTAAAACAGCAAAACGAGGTAACAAAATAGAATTGCTGAACAACAGAAACAAGAAAGTAGCAGGATTTGGAAACCTATCGTCAGCATGTTTTGCTTGGCTCAACCCAAAGGTTTTGCCCAAGCAAGAAGACAATGTGGCTATTTTTGCCCACAGAGTTAGATTGAGGCCACGGGTGTCAGTTGGAAATCTTCAGGATCTTTGCCATGTAACAATCAGCAAGGGCATCATGGGCTGACAGACAACACTTCCAAGGTTGTGGAGGATTTATAAACATCAATTTGGAGGTCTTTGCAAGCCGGTTATTGCCATTTCCACTTGATGGTTTACAGCCAGGCTTGGTGCTTTGCAATGAGCAATTTTGCTACTGTGCCTCTTGTTCTGGCTGAGATACATGAATAAACATCAATGACAAGCAGAGGCTTTTTCCTGTATCTTCTGCAACAAGAGGAATTGTTGCCTTATGTAGCAGATGTACATCTGACAAGGATTTAGAGATTAATTGGATCAATACCGAGGTGTGACCGCTACCAATGCAATACCCTTCCAGATTATGGCAGGAATTTATAGCTTGGCCAGGGTACTGGCACACGGTGACCTACTATTTTCAAAATAGTAGGCCACTGTGTGCCACTTTCAGATTTTTTTCCTTTTCTTCTGTTGCGTCCTGATCCGTTCAGTGTCCTAGCTCTTTCACGAACCTTGACCCTGTAAACAAAAAAAGTTACTCGGGAATCTATATAGTCTACAGAAAAGTGCCAGCAGATGAGACAGTTGGTTTAAAGAGGTACAACGGGTTAAAGTTTCAAATAAAAACTGACATGCATTCAATATAGTTATGAAGGTCATGAGAGCACTCATTATTTTGCCTATCTTTTTATAATCTTTGAGATTTTAACAGCAAATCACCACATTATGAACAATGATGAACTGTATTATGCCCCCACATAGAGAATTCACTCGTGATATGGCATCGAATTGTGAGCAATACATGTTTGAGCTTTTTCAAGATGAAACTATTGAAGCAAAACAATGAAAATCGTCATCAATGAAAAAAAACACACATATTAAAGGAGCCGTCTCCGTGTGCAACGCGTTTTCGCACCCAAGAAGAAAGAAATTTCGAACTTTACTTTGTCTGGGATCTAACTGCATCCACTAGCCTACGAGTCAGCGACCTTAACCACTCAGCCAACGTGACTTTTATACAATGAACATTGTTTTTTTGTTTTTTATTATTATTATTATTATTATTATTATTAAGAGCCTGTCCTTATGGATGGGAGGAAGATGGAGAAGGACTTTGAGCTCTGCTGTAAAACACACAAACAAACAAAAAAACACCCACACACACACTTTGCTAAATATATATATTATATATATATATATATATATATATATATAATATATTATATATATATACACATATATGAAGAAATGTTAAAAAATATTATTTGCAGAAGACAGAATTTTACAGGAGGGTTTGACATGTCACTGGGAGATATTTAACACCACATTGTATACAGTATATCATGAGATCATAAACTAAATATTGCAATCATCCCCAGTGTTTTCCATCAATATATTTCTTCTACCTCTCAATCCCTAAACCCAATCACCTATCTTACCTTATCTATTACCTGTCACTTTTAACCCCTAAGCAATTACCCGACACTATCCCCGCAGAGGGAAGATGTTTGTTTGTGTGTTTTACAGCAGCTCTATAGCAGACACGTACTCAAGTCCTGCTTCCTCTTCATCCCTTCCATAAGGACAGGCTCTTTTATTGTAGTCAATAAAGCTTGACCCTCCATCAGATGGAATGAAGAAGGGAAGCCTGCTGTACGTGCCTGACCTGTGTTATTATGAAAATGCCTCCTCAGGAGGAATCTGTTTTTGTGCATGTATATACCTGAGGTGAAGTACAAAGTGGAGAAAGTAGAGTTGAATCCTGGCAAATGTATATCATTTTCGAATATATATATATATATATATATATATATATATATATATATATATATATATATATACACACTCGTATGTATATTTTTCGAACACTCAAGGTTAATGATCATGTGCTCTGATGAAGACATCTTGTGGACTGCAATCATTGATCTGATGGATATAAAGGTAGAAGACCACACCATTCCAATTTCTAATTCGTAAGCATTATAATTGTCACATTAATATGTCCAACAATATTAACAATTGACTCCGTGTTTAGTTTTCCCTCAATTATCCCGACAACCAAAGACCATGCATCCGGCTATAGTGGTATTGTTATCTTTAAGTGGCTTGCAATATGTACTGAAATGTTGCCGTTATCTCAGCTGACCACACCAACATCAACATTTATTATTTCAGTTAGTTCTTGCTTACTTTATTATACACTACCTCAAATCTGTGAAAAAACCACAACTCTGCAATCTGTTCCTGTTGTGTGATAATGTTTATGCCTGGTGTTGGCTTAATGGTTAGGATGTTGGGCTTGGGATCCGAGGATCCTGCGTTCAAATCCCCCTCGGCTGTTGAATTAATACCAGGTGGGGTTGACTCTGCCCGTCATCCTACCGAAGTCGGCAAAATGAGTGCCAGCTTGCTGGTATCCTGTGTCAGAGTGGCGATCCGTCCAGGATTGTGTCCAATAGCCAAGGAGACTGTTTAAGCAGCACCAACGCTCTGCACAGACTATGGTCCCAATGGATGGATGGATGGATAATGTTTGAAAATAATCAAAAATTGTATCCCCAGTATCTTTTAATATCCACTTCAAAAGACAATACAGCTCCCTACCTGCAAAGTACTTGGATGATAATATATAGTTGGGCCAGGAATCAAACAAAGATTCAACAGCTCAAAGTAAGTGGAACTGCTGGCAACAACATAACCAAGCAAGTGTCATTTCTTGTTTTTTCAAAAAGAACATGAAGTTTTCTTTCAAGGCAAGGCAGATTACTTATAAATCTCAAATCCAAATATATTTCCAAGTGGTAGATCTATTGAGTGAAACCCCGTTGTTTAGATTATATGGAACCCATCAGGCCAGTGCTGTTAAATTCATTACAGTTGGAGTAATTGAAAACATTAAACAAATGTTGGCAGTCCTTCTAAGGAACTCAAAATGATGTAAACAACGATTCACAGGAATGATCAGGGCATGTGGAGTTAATTCCAAAATCCATGTTATTGAAGCTGCAGTGATTGGCTAATTACAAGAAAGCCTTTGTGTCTTTACAATTGTGACCAACGCTAAGGGGTGCACCTATTTTACATAATTCGTAGCTTAATACATAGACATTTTGTGTAATTCATAGAAATATGAGGAAAATGAGACACAAGAAAAGACTCTTTGGCCAATCATGTTTATTTTGCAAGAAATAATTTTTTCCCTTGTTCGTTGGTGAAACGGCCTGTAAGTGAGCACAGCTACAAGAGGAAGACGAAACTCGGCCTTGGCTATGAAGCAAGTTAAGCGACTCTACATTTGCAGCCAAAGGGCTATACTCTTTCAACACCATTCACAAAATCCTGACAGAACAGATAGACTATTTTGGTGGCCATGGGGTTGATAAACGCTGCACATCGTGAGGCAAGAAAATTGAATAAGGCCCAAATACGAGTGGAAAGGCCTCCAATAAGATGGCCTTCAGAATATACAATGAGAATATTATCCAACAGGCAAACACACATTGAAACATCGTGAACCGACGTTGAATACTCCGAAACGTTGCGGTCTTAATCTCGTCCAACATTTAAACAATGTCGAGTGCAGGCAAGCTATCTTTCCCAAACAAGTACAAGCATACGTAATGGCTGCCTTTAGATATTTGTCAACAAGGTGATTTAAAAATGAAGCAGAAGGATGACATGATGGTAAAAGTGATCCGATGCTATTCCTTTGGGAATGAAACTCAGACGAGACAACTCAGAGAAAAACATGTTGGCATCAGATTGTCGATCCTGCAAGACCATTATTTGTGTATCATAATATATGTGCAGTGCATCAAAATGAGAACTGCTGTCTGTCTAATGCTTTTGATAAACTTTATCCATTTTGAGAGTGGAAACAAAATTACTTTGTGGAATCCATTTTACACTACAGTACTCTGGGGTTTAGTTCAGATATGTTCACACTCTTCCACACATACTCTTCCAGGTACATTTCCGATGGAGTGAACACGTTGTGCTCACGTGGTATCTCTATTACTCAGGAGGGAGTGGAAAAGAAGACGGAGTGGGGGCGCTCTGGTTCTGCTTTTTGCAAAGACCACCCAGCAACAATCGAAAGCGACAAGGCCGTCAGGACATTCTGCCAAACGGCTGAAATCGTCCTCCTGCCATTTGGAAGACATTCCTCACTGCCACGTGTGACCACTGGCAACATGTGTGCACCTTTGGTTTTTGTTTTTCATCAAGTGAAAAGTCAACGGTTCGGTGTCATAAGCAATAACAGCCACTGTGATTTGCTCCTTAGATTTTTGAGAACAAGTTGCAGTAACCACAAAAGTAAACAAGTTCATTAAAGTTGCTCTTCTGATCCGAATGATGCCAAATGACTTTTTTTCAAGACTGTAATCCGTTTCATCAATCCCTGCATTCCAGCATGAGGGTTGAAAGTTCATAAGGCTGAGCGATATTCACAAGTCTGGCTTTGCATTAAATGTCTGATCCAGAAAATTGCTTGACTAAAAGAAAGCAGGCAGAAAAGCATTGCTTTCGTGATAAAGTCCTGGCATTGCATTCCTTCAAAAATTATTTTTGGAAAAAGCTTTCCCCTGGAAAAAGTGTCCTACATTGCCGAGCTGTCACTAAGCACTTTTTATTTGTGTGCGTCATTGGTATACAGTAAAAAAAAAATGAATGAATCTAAGAGAACTCTGTACTTTTAGACGAGCATCTCTTTTCTGATAATGTTGAATTTAACATGGAATCGTGTGCATCCTTAAGTGAGAGAAGTTAATCAAGAATGTGTTTGTCAAATGGACCTTTCGACATCCCTTGTTTTATTTTTTTTTACCGTTTTAAGACATTCAGGAAACTTCCTTAACAATATTTTTGTATTGCCTCGTAAGGCTCATGTTTCTCACTGTGGCATCATAAAGGGACATGTATCATGATCCTTTGCTGTCGGATCAAATAACACTTGCGGGTAATTGTAAGCGGCAAAAAATGTGCTGGTGTCAGTCGACCTCGGGATTACATGAAACAACTGGAGGAAATGCAAAAAGTGGGACCCCATAAAATGTGATAGATGGTGATTCAAAGGTTTACTTATCCTGAAAAGCTTTACGATAGCTCAGGGCAATTGCAACATCTGTGTGCGAGGAAAGCTCCTGGGAACCTTAGCCTTCCAGGCATGTCTGCGCCTTGGCTTTTGGCCTCTTTGCTGAAAAAAACCTGACCCTTGACCCTGTCATTTACTTGTGAACGCAACCCACATACATCCGTCTGATCATTGACCTCTTGAGAATAGAATTGTGGGGCATGCCTTGGTTGACATTAAAAGGAAAAACCAAGTCATTTATACAGAATGCTTGCACGGAGTTTGCTTGAGTTTTGCAAAGATGAAAGTTACTTTACAATGTCCTTTCTCATCTCTGAAATTGAAATCATTATTATGATCAGTTTGAAAATGATGTTATTTGAGCAGATTTGCAAAATGCCAAGGCTACATCACTTCCTGGAACAGATTGGGTTTGTGACTCAGCAGCTTATAATGATGAACTCTACCAAAGATATATTTTCATGTTTTCTTTGTGTTCTCTTGTATTTGACTGATTCATCGATACTGTAGACGTGAAACCCATGGAGCTCAACATCATTCTTCGCTGTATTAAACAAATTTTGGCTCTGGCACATCATTTTAGCCGTGGTTGAGATTAATGTAAATTTCCACCTCAAGTTATCATTCATATATTTTCTAGGTTGAATAGGGTCTATACTCCAGAGGTATGCACACTCACCTCTGAGCTGTCTAGCCTGGGTTAGAATCTCGACCAATCTATAAACTGTCAGCCTGGTGTTTCACAGGCAGGGAGAGGCATCAATGTTTGTCCCGTTTCTCGGATGGACGTTAAACTGGGTGTCCCGAATGAGTGCCATTCTCTATTACTCTATTACTCAGTAGTCGGTGGACCTTCAAGATCCCATGGTGTCCTTTGTAAAGAGTAGGTGAGTTATCGCTGCCATCCTGGCTAAATTCTACCAAACTCCCACCTGGACTGCAAGTAACAAGTGGTCTGGTCTTCAAAGAAGGTTCATTGACAGCAGGTTACACAGCTTGCTATTTCAGAGTGTGGTTGCTGTCTGGGTAGGAGTTTCTGCACTGTAAACAAATTGATCATGTGGTTTGCATATTTCATGTGAATGGCCTTGATATGAACAGCAAACAACAACAACTAACTTCTCCAGTTGCTACACAAACATCTGGCAAAAGTAAAAGACATCCATGATTATCCAAAATTGTGATAATAATGGCCTGTGTAGGCATTCCCATTGTCAACACTTATTATTTGAGTAAACTGCTCAGGATACTGGAGTCCCAGGTTAAAATCCCATATTCTGTTCATCGTCTGTGAATGTCCTTATGATTCAGGTAAAATTACACTGGTCTGCTAACGTCTCTATCCTGCATGAGATATGTGAAGTTCAAACTTTTTCATGTACCTAAGACATTGCAAAAAGTAGCAGAAAAAAACACCTGAGAAAAGACCTTAGCTTGTGAAGGTGTAAAAATGTCAAATTGCTGTCCAAATAAATTCAAATCACTCTGACACAATATGGATCCAATAGATGATACCGCACTTGTCCTGAACCACATTCCCTTATTGTCAAGAAATACAGGTACTATGAAAGCATGAACCTGAGGTGAGTTCAAGACCATTGCATATCAGGATGGCACGTTTTGTTTTGGATGGCATGAGAATGTTTTGAGAAGTTACAACCCATTCAAAAGAGCGACTGACCAATCTGTTCACTTTTACCATCCTGTCATACTGACTCACACTCACAAATTTTAGATGCATTGTGTGTATATCTACACTAATAAATGGCTGTGTGTGTGTGTGTGTCAGTGTGTGTGTCAGTGTGTGTGTGTGTGTGTGTGTGTCTCATCCATAACTCTAAAACCATAGAACCTTGCAGCCTGAAACTTTGCATGCATACGAAGGAAACTCCAAGGAAGTGCATGACTGAAAACTGGGTGTTTGGGTTAATTAAAACACCCTTTTGAAGAAAATTAATGGCCTATTTAATTACATCCTTCATCAGGTGCATCCACGGTCACCGCTCTAAACGGGGTCTTAAGGCGTATCCCAGGTAACCTCGCGGGGGTCTGAAGCCGCCATGTTTTTTGGCCTGCTCAATCATGCCGAGACTTGGAACAGGCCGCAACAATTTCTTAAGGATAATTCCCCCCCCCCCCCCCCACTTTCCTCACTCATGTTATCGAATGCCTGTTCATCATGGCTATGGATCGCTGGGTACATCACAATTTGAAGTGCTATAGTTTTCAAATTTGGAGCTTGGAGCGATTTCATGCATTATATGATGCAATTTTCCACAACCTACTCTCATGAAATAATTAAAGTACATCATCGAAATATTTAGGCTTTGAGGAGCGGATATCATCCGGACTAAATAAGTGATGAAATATGGAGTGAAATCTGATAATTTAAAGAAATAATGAGTCTTATAACTAATCCTATATAACTATTTTCTTAAAGCAAGCAAGGTTATGTTCCCTCCTTCTCCATAGAAACACAAGAAAATGTGAAATTTCCAAAGCATTAAACTTATCTTTTTCTACTGTTTGTAGAATTATATTGAGTGAACAAAAGATTTTGGAATGTGCCAAAATTAACCAGCTTCTTTGAGCTGTATGTTTTAATGCATTCACTGCTTGACATCGCATCCTGTCCCCCAGAGGGACTGCCTATCCATAGTGTCTGCCAGATCTGTGTCTATTTTCAGAGGTTTCATGAGGTGCTCTGCACGGAATCAAAGCAAATCTGGTAAAAAAAACAACCGGACGTTTGAAAATAAAGTTATAACGTTTGCGCGGACCGCGAACCGACGTACCACGTGACGCGTGCACAGACGCAGTTTGCTCTTTCTGTTTTGGGTGATTGGCTTCCATTACAAGATATTAATATAAATATACTATAATAGTTCTGCCAATATATTAATAGTTGGTAGTTTCTGCAAGCGAAGGAGAACATTTTATGTTGCTGCAAGTGAAGAGGCATATCTTTTGCTTTACACCATTTTGTGCATGCTTTCATTACAAAATATGAATATAAATATACTAATAGTTACTGCAATATATTAATAGTCGGTAGTTTCTGCAAGCGAAGAGGTACGTAGATAGCACACATGGACGTGGTAGAAATGGGAACAAATGACTCTGTGGGGTATGTGCATTCCTGTTCTTGGTTACGTGTGTGCAGTGCGCAGGTTTCACGGGCGCGCGATCTGAACTCGAACTCGGGCCTGTGGTGCGTGGCGCTGTGGAGGAGGTTATGCGGCCGTCTCATGAACCATGTACTTCTGCAGCGATGAAGCCTTGGGAGTGGACGTGCTGCAGTATCGAAGCCACGCAGGATGCAGTGTGGGTGGAGAAAATTTTGTGCATGTGTGTGAGTGAAATGGTTGAATATATCGCTGGTGCAAGTGCACGTTTAGCATGGACCGCGAGGAGGTTGGAGGAATACGTGGGTGGGGACTGCATGCAGTTAGGCTGTTACCAAATAGATAGCATTAGATTTGATTACCTCCACAACCGAAGGTGAAGGAGGTTATGTTTTCATCCCTTTCTGCCTGTCTGTTTGACTGTGTACAGGATATCTCAAAAAGTTGTGGATTGATGGGGATGAAATTTTGTGGATAGGTTCGGTTTGTGACTAGGATGAACTGATTACATTTCAGTGAAGATCCAGATTCGGAACCGACTTCTAGAATTTCTTAAGTGATTCTTCACTATTGAGAGAAAGGGCATAAGATATAACAAGATACAACACAAAAACTCAAAAAGTTGTGGACAGATTCAGATGAAGCTTGGTGGACACGTTGGGTGTGTGACAAGGAAGAATTGATTCAATTTTGGTGAAGATACGGATCCGACTACTACAATTTTTAAAGTGATTTTTCACCATTGAGAGATCAGGCTAAAAAATAACCCAAGAGGGATGCCGGTCATCTCTGCCAGAGGTCGAAAGTAACTCTGTGCCAGACTGGAATAGGGGCCGTTCATAAAGTACGTACGCTCTACTTCCGGGTTTCAAAACCACCCAACCCCTCTGTATGCAGGCTAGTGACCACCCACCCACCCCCTCATACATCGCTAATCGCTTGCAAAGCCAGCAGTTCCTTATGAACCGATGTTTGTAAGCCATGACGATGCAGTCCCTACGCGTGTAATTTACCTTTTTCTTTTAATATCACAGCACGTCATTTATGAAAATAAAAGTACAAATTGGCATTCAAAACAATGTTAATGTCATAAATGAAAGTAAGTGTGCATATAAACTTGTGTTCCATTGTTTTAGTTAAATCTGACAAAAGCTTCAAATGTATATTTGTCTCGGAGAGTTCCGGTTCTTAATTTTTTAATACTTTTTTTTGTATGTATGTACTTTATGAACGGCCCATACGGGAATCAGAACGAAGTTTGAAGGGCTATAAAATCGGAACGAGAGCAAATTTCAAAAAATGGCTCGGGTTGTTCTAGATAATAGTCCATAGTATCTGAATCACTAATAACATTTGATCTCTCCTTGATAAATGAGGGAGAGATACGATTTGAAATCGACAATTTTCGCAACTTTGTCAGCCTCGTGACGTTGACCTCGACCTTGGACGACCTTGTAAGTATATCGTTGTGCATGTCTCATCACCTCTATCCATTCCACTATTGGTTATTTGTGTCCACTCGGTTTGATTGTGGACGGACGGACGGACGTACGTACGGACGGACGGACTTGAGACTTGGGGCGGTTATTAGGTCATCTCTACTGAGATGATAGAGATGACCTAAAAATGATACATAGCACGATATCTCAAAAAGTTGTGGACGGATTCAGACAAAACTTGGTGGACGCGTTGGGTGTGTCGCAAGGACAAATTGGTTCGATTTTGGTGAAGATCCAAATCCAGATCTGGATACGATAATTATTTAATTTTCAAAGTGATTCTTCACCATTGAGAGACGGGGCTAAAAACGATATAGTACTGTATAGCATGATATTTCAAGCATGTATTGGGCCCGATATGTTCTCGTGGATCAGGCATTACGTGGCGGCGGTGTGCGCTCTACCGAGTGCCCTTCGAGTATATAAAGGCTACCGCCCGGTTTTATATAGAACACGGCGGTTAGAAAGAAAACGCTGCTGGTTCGATGCGTTTTATCACCCCGGAAATGCCCTGGCACGCTGCCTTCCCATTCCCTCCCCTCAAACTGCTTTCCCATGCCATTCCCTCATGCTGTCTTCCCTTTTCTTCACACTGCCTTCCCATTACCTTCCCTCACACTGCCTTCCCATTCCATCCCCTCAAACAGCTTTCTCATGACATTCCCTCACACTGCCTCCCCTTTATCTCCCCCACATCTCCCCTCACGCTGCCTCCCCTTTATCTCCTCTACGCTGGCTCCCTTTATCCTCCCTCACGCTGCCTCCCCTTTATCTCCCCTCACGGCCTGCCCTCCCCTGCTTTTCTCTCCCTCAAGCTGCCTTCCCCTTTCTCTCCCCTCAAGCTGCCTCCCCTTTATCTCGCGCTCTCAAGCTGCCTCCCCTTTATCTCCCCTCACGCTGCCTCCCCTTTATTCCCCTCACGCTGCTCCCTTTATCTCCCCTCATGCTGCTCCCCTTTATCTCCCCCTCACGCTGCCTCCTTTATCTCCCATCACGCTGCCTCCCCTTTATCTCCTCCACGCTGCCTCCCCTTTCTCTCCCCTCACGCTGCTCCCCTTTATCCTCTCCCCCTCACGCTGCCTCCCTTTATCTCCCTCACACGCTGCCTCCCCTTTCTCTCCCTCACGCTGCCCCCCTTTATCTCCACACTCCTGCTGCTCCTTTTCTCTCCCCTCATGCTGCCTCCCCTTCAGGCCCATCGCCAGGGCTCAGTATTAAGGGGGCATATGAACTGGATGGGGGGGGGCACAATTATTCTATTTAAATTTTTTGATAACCCGGTATGCTATTGTATTCATGCAGCATTGACGCATCTATACTGAGGTTGCCGTCGCATACTAACCAAATTGATCTCAGCTAGATTTAATGTTCCGATGTTTTTGGCCAAAAATTATTCGAATGCAGAGAGCCGCAACAAACTGGCACATTCACAATGCAGATATTCATGATTAGACAATTGGCACCAATGCATCCTTCCATCCATTGGGACCATACTCTGTGCAGAGTGTTGGTGCTGCCTAGGCAGTCTCCTTGGCTATTGGGCACAATCCCGGACGGGTCGCCACTCCGACACAGTTATCCAGCATGCTGGCACTCATTTTGCCGACCTCGGAAGGATGACAGGCTGAGTTAACCCCCTGGTATTAATTCAACAGTTGAGCGGGATTTGAACTCAGGACCCGAGGATCCCAAGCCACCACCTAACCATTAAGCCAACACCAGGCATGGCCCAATTCAGGTGAACTTATACAAGGTGTTGTCAAGAATTGGCATTAGAAAATTAATATACCAGAGATAAATGACTAAACGGGGGAGGTTGGCACCGGAATCAGTGCACTTTCAATAAGATACAGTAGGCTATGCCTGCGATCATCACGTCAAACTATCAACAGCAAATACGACCAGCCTGAAGATACCACACAGAGGTAAGTTATGCACAAAGCACTAGATATGGGATATGCAAAGCACCAAACACAACATTTAACTTAAACCAGAAGTACAAAGCAGCTGACCACGGCAGGTGCTGACCACAACCAACACGCAACCTTTTTCCTTTCTTTAGCCATTTTCGTATATCCATGTCTTTTTCTACTGCTGCTAGCTAGCGCTCTCCGTGACTCGTCCCTCGTGACCGTGTCCTAATGTCGCGACTCGCCAGATTTGACGGTTGAGGGTTTTATTTATTAAATGATGCATGCACCAAAAACAGGTTTTATCTGCATAATTTCAAATGTAAGCACGATTGCAAACACACATTTTTTAATTTTATGAGAAATTACTTTTGTAGGATGGAGGGTTGTGAAGGTCATGCGGTGCACTTCATCTTTAATGATGTAATTTATGTCTTTTCCTTATTCATATTATCATTATATGACTATATGACATTTATACTCACTTACAACCAATCAGGTAACCTGCTTAATAGGGCCACCATATCGAAGACGCTGATTGCTATTCCTTAAAACTAAATGACACGATATAATATAACCACCCACAGCATCGACATTGGCACGAGGACTTGCGGCTGTCTGTCGTCTTGGCTGCTGGCGTTGGTGCTTGCGTTATTTCTTTTATCTTGTGGGCTTGGACTGTATTGTCTTGCCAATTGCTTTTGGAGATGCGCTGGCAAGCGCACACTTATCTCTTGACTGTTATTCAAAGAAGGATATTATTAAAGAAGTTTTATCCAAGAAGGCCTTATTATTCACCACGTTGAACATCTGGAATAAGGGTTTCAGTTCACACAGGTGAATTCTTAAACAGCAAGGAGTTCACAGTGGGCGCTCGTCTTAAACACCAAGTTGTTCACAGGGTGCAACAGGGCATAAATGGGTGGCGTACAAGTGTGGGGGCACCAGATGCGCATGGGGGGGGGGCATTGCACCCAAATGCCCCCCCCCTAGCGACGGGCCTGCTCCCCTTTCTCTCCCCTCACGCTGCCTCCTTTCTCTCCCCTCACGCTGCTCCCCTTTCTCTCCCCACCCCATCCTCTCTCTCACCCCATCCCTCTCTCTCCCACCCATCACTCTCTCTCTCTCCTCTACCCCCGATCCCTCTCTCTCCCACGCGATCCCTCTCTCTCACCACCTCGATCCCTCTCTCTCCACCCTATCCCTCTCTCTCCACCCCATCCTCCTCTCTCTCCACCCTATCCCTCTCTTCCCACCTCGATCCCTCTCTCTCCCACTACCCTACTCCTTCTCTCTCTCACCTCCTCTCACTCTTTCTGCTCTCTCTCCAACCCCTATCCCCCTCTTCTCTTCTCTCTCCTACCCTATCCTCTTTCTTGCTCTCTCTCCACCCATATCCCCCTCTCCACTCCTCCCACCCCCAATCCCCCCCCCCTCTCTCGCTCTCTTCTCTCCCACCCCTATTCTCTTTCTCTCTCTCTCTCTCCTTCCTCTTCTCTCTCTCTCTCTCTCTTCTCTTCTCTCTCTCTCTCTTCACCAATCTCCCAGTCTCCCTCTTCACCTCCCTCCCTCCTCTCTCATTTTCTCCCCCCCTTAATATTCCCATCAGCAAAGCGTCGTTGGTGTATTTTTCTTCCGTAGTGTTGATGCTGTACTATTGCTGGGGTGTCTGCTTGCAATTGGCTTGAGTGGTGGGCTTTGAATCCCAGGGTCCCAAGTTCAAATCCCGCTTGGCTATTGAATTAATACCAGGTGGGGGTGACTCAGGCTGTCGCCCTTCTGAGGTCAGAAAAATGAATACCAGCTTGCTGGTATCCTGCATCGGAGTGGTGACCCGTCCAGGATTGTGCCCAGTAGCCCAGGAGACTGCTTCGGCAGTACCAATGCTCTGCACAGAGTATGGTCCCAATAGAATGGAATGGAATACTATACTCATTGATTTATTATTGTGATATGCTGCCCAATGTTGTTTTCTCGTTAAGTTTTAAGAATGTCTGTTTTTACCCCGCACTCGTGAAGCAAAAAGCAGGGTCAAGCAATGAGATTCATGTCTGTCCGCCTGTTTTATCTGTTTATGATTGTCAGTTTGTGATCGAGGAACAACATATTTAAATCAAATGTTAGATTTTGAACACGAATCGGAACATGAATAAGAAGACAAGTCTGTTGTTTTAACATATCTTGACTTAGAATTCATCCCGACCACACATACGCAAGTGGAGTGAGATAATATTTTTTACTCTGCCTGCCTGTCTGTCAATCGAAATGGAAAATCATCCCAAACAGAAAACTTACCGTTTTTAAGAGCGTTCTAAAAGACATAAATAACTAATGTAATGTGTTCGATAGAGTGCTGTGATAGACGCTGGGTAAGATGGGGAAAAAAAACCGTAATTTTTCATTCATCTGCTTTTTAAACCTCTTTAAACCTTGATATAAATTTCATTATATATTTGAACACTGTACAACACAAATCGCCATCATCATACTTCCAAGAACCTCCAGTTTTGCAGAAGTGTGTTCAGTTACCAAGTTTCTTGTAGAGCGCTCGCCAAGTGGCTTAAGCATTCAAGCAAGCACTCCATTTGAAACCGTTGATAAGACATGGTGGCGTCTAGCCCGGTTTGGTGCATCTTTTTCTCAAAGATTGTTCCAAAATAGTCATTTTTTTTCCAAGAGAAGTTGGCAGGTTTGTAAGTGCCCACATGAATAGATAAACCTCGATGGCAATGAAAAACTCATCTCAGTGGAGCATCGTAAGTTCTGGACTGTTCTGCATGACCCATCGGCTTTGTGTTGTTACAATCATGCCTTTTATGCAAGGTTCACGGATAATTCTAAAGACAGCATGTCTGCATCGGGTAATGTGTTCTATAAACCCTCTAGTTTTACACTTTTATTATTAACCACCATGGGCTCAATGGATCAGCGATAACTGTCAGTGTAGTTACCTCTGCCACTGAAGGTGGACAGAGGTTATATATTCACCCCTGCTTGTCTTTTACTTGTGAAATTGAAGATGCCTTTAGACCATTTTAGACCTTTGAGACCCTTTGGACCTTTTAAGAGATTTTATACCCCCTTTGACCCTTTCGACTGCTTAAGACTCTATTTATATCCTTTAGACCCTTTTAGATGTTTAAAGACCGACTCCTGAAGACCTTTACACTGTTTAGACCACTTAAACCCCTTGACCATTCAACCTTTAGACAAATTCGACCCTGTTTGGACCCTTTTGACCCCTTTAGACTCTTCAGACCTGCAACTACTGTTGAAGCATACCCTTTCGACATTTAGATCCCAAAGACCTTTTAGACCATTTTAGACCTTTTGGACACTTTTTAGACCCTCTTATACCACTTAAATCCATTGACCTCATAGACTGCTTAGACGCCTTGACCCTTCAGACCGTTTACACCTTTGAGACCTATAAGATGCTTCAAGACCCTTAAGATACCATAAAACTCATAAGGCCCCGAATACTCTTTAGAACCCGAAGACCATGTAGACCCTGTTGGAACCATTACACCGTTTAGAACCCTTAGACCCTGTTAAACCCTTTGAACATGAAGACCATTAAGACCCCCTAAAACCCAGAAGGCCCTTAATATTCTTTATAACCCCAAGACCATGTAGACCCTATAGACGCTGTTGGAACCGTTACACCCTTTAGAACATTTAGACCCTAAGACCCCTTATATCCCCTCAGAACTCTTGACTCCGTAAACCCAATAGACCCCATTAGAACCCTTACCCCCAAGACCATGGAGACCCTTTAGAACCTGATAGAACCATAAAACCCCTCAGACTCCATAGAACACGTTGGACTCTTTAAAACCCTGAGAGCCCCTAAGACCGTATAGACCCCGTTAGACCTTTCAGACTTGTAACTATTGTTGGAACATACCCTTTATACCTTTATACCCCTTAGACCATTTGGACCCTTTAAGACCCTTTTGACTACTTAGATCCCTTGCCCCTTTACCGCTTTGACCCCTTCACTCTTTAGACCCATTTAGACACTTTAAATCTTTTAAAACCCCTTCGATTTCTGAAGACATTTACACCCCTGACACTTAGACCTTTTGACCCATTTGACCACTTTAAACCCTAACTATGATTGGAAAATACCCTTCAGATCTTTAGACCCCTTCAGATCCCTATAGACCCTTTGGACCACTTAGACCCTTCAGACACCTTACACCCTTTAGACCTGTTAGACCCCTTTAGACACAGCCACACAAACATCCATAGAGTCTTCTTGTAATATACAGACTATACTTTTTTAAGCATGTAATGGGCAATCTCCAGCCACCCGGAGGGTGGGTACTCTGCTTGGTTGAACAAAAAATGCATATTGGGTCAATGAATTGGTTCACCAATCAAAACCGAGAAGCATATTGTTTTTAAGGTCAAAAGCTCAAAGGACAAGGTCACAAAATCATCAAATTTCATCCAATTGACAAAAATTTGAACAGGTTTCCATATTTGGTCACTGAAGCCTGGTGTTTGAGGTCAAACCTCAATGTCACATAAAAGCATTTATTTTCATCCTATTAACTTGAAATTTGAACAGGATTTGCATATTGGGTCACAGACCTGGTTCACCAAAAACCAGAATGACCAATTTAGCCTTTTTGACATGCCAACGGTTTCCATGACAACAATTTCACTCCATTATAGTCAAATGCACCTTTTGTGAATTTAATATTACCATACCTCAGTTATCTTTCAAGGTATCAAATTGAAACTTACACAGCTTATTTGCACATATGTGTAGGATATGTGAAGAAAATTTGGTCAAACTTCGTCAAAGGTCAAGGTCAATGTCATCTGAAAGAAGTAAAACACCTATTAGGTTGCATTTAGAAAATGTATCAACCACATTTGTTATGCATAACATTAAATCATATAAAACACTTGATAGGTAAAATTTTCAAAATTACCAAATTGCTGTTTTCAAGCCAACTATTGTTTATTTGGATTTCGCAAGTATCGTGATATGCACCACATCTTTGTTGTTTGTTTGTTTGTTTGTGAGCAGGACATCTCAAAAAGTTTGACAGATTCCAACGAAACTTGGGGGACAGGGTTGGGTTTGGGACAAGGACGAATTGATTAAAATTTGGTGAAGACCTGGATCCGGATACTATAATTTTAAAGTGATTCTTCACAATCGAGAGGGCCAAAAACAATATACAGTGTAGCACAATATCTCAAAATGCTGTGCACGGATGACAAACCATGGTGGATGAGTTGGGTAGGTGACAAGAACAAGCTGATTTGATTTTGCTTAAGGTCCAGATGCAGATCCAGCCTATCAGTGGGATAGAAAATGTAAGCTGTTCAGCCTGCACATGTCTATATAATTACGGTATAATAATATAGAATTGTGCTGGCTTTGTATGGCCTACTCCGCTGAGGTTGTGATTTGTTTGTTCATTTTTGTTGACTCACTGGCTTCGTTACTACTTGCTCTTTTGCAATTGACTACTGCTTACCTTTCCAATCTTGATTCTCTGTCTTCAAGCTAAAATGTATAACTCGGCAGGCAAACACTACCATCTTAGTAAACTACTCAAGGCCTCATGGAAAGTTGGAGGAATACAAAACTTTGTGAAGGCTAGCATCGATCTGCATCACCAAGAACGCAATGACATTATTAACTATAACATTACTGTGCAGGATTGATGGTATAATTAGGTTTCTGATGAGTTTTTTTTGTGGGGAAATGGTGGCAAAAAAAAAACGTTTTTGTCTTACTTTGTTGGAAAAGAAAGGCTAAAATTGTTTTTCTGTTGTTCAAATCAAATTTGTGTTTGTACATGTGCAAAACTGTGCTAGCAACCAATCTGATTTCCTTCAAGGGTTTTTCACAGTCCTGGTGCATTGGTACCTTTGTAATATATTATTATGCTAAAGATGGGTAATGCATATTCTGGTACATTCATTTCATCCTCGAGGTACAGTATCCTCAAAACATCATAACAACAAAAGAACACCATAATGTCTCCAATGGAAACACGTCAAACCTTTCTATATATCAGGATAGGTGGACAAAAAATACTCCCCAAAACTCATGAAATAATATCAGCACATGTATTGTCCATAAAATAATATTTTACAAGCTATCCTAAGAGCATACCTCAACTTGTCAGCAGTAAAGATCACGCGACGCTCCATAAGTAGCGAAGCAAAAAGGCGGAGCAGCTGCCGTACGCCCAAGCAGCGCAGCAAGCACGAGAAATCTACATGCTCAAGGCGTGAGTCACTCGGTCGACGGAGCTTGATGAGCTGGAATGCATAAATGGTCAGGAAGAAGAAGGGTGATGAGAATGGATGGTACTGAGAACTGTCTGAGGTTAAAAAAAAAACCCATGCTCACTTATTATTGTAGAATTTGGCATGTACAGTTATGTTGATGAGGTGGATAGCTGAGAATATAATACTTTGCCAAAATAATGCTTCAAAAGATTGAAGAAAGAATAACAAGATATTAATTTGGTGTGAATTTGTGCTTTACGAATGCAACAGTCAATCAAAATGCCACCTGGTGTTATCATTGTAAGAGCTATCGTATAATGACTGAGTTGACGTGAAGGCGTAATTACAGAAACTTATAAAAATGTAATCCGAAGCACTGAAAATTAACTATAATCTGATAAATATCTGAAGCACCGCTTATCAAAAAGTCACTGTCCTTGGGGTACTGGCTTGGTGTTGATAATGGTCTTTTCATAACTCCATAGGACTCGGATGGGCAGGAACGCTGGGTTGGAGGATTGAGGCAGATTCGAATTTCAACATTATATTAAACTTCAACCCAAGTTAAATCATAAGTGTCCTGAGAGCAGTCTCAGGTGAAATGGTCTGAAACCTATACTTGTTTCATGTCTACAAACAATCTGCACTGCCTTTTCAAAGTCATGTCTGTTAGGAATTTGTGCATATTGTTCCCCTTAATACAGATATTTCCATACAAATGGACAATGAAACACTGTGGTACCCTTTACAAATGAAACCAATTGTAATCATAAAAAAATAACAGCAATGAACATGATGAATGACAACAGAGAACAAGCTTGTCCCCTCGTGATTTACTTATTTTTTGTTGGAAGCTCCTTGTGAGCTGATTGAACCAAAAGCTCAAGATTGTACTGGATCAGAACGTGTCATATAAGGCAGGGTCATCAAGCTTATGGTGGAATCATACATGCAATTTGAATGTAAAGCAATACATGCTAACACTGAAAAAAAAAAACTCCTCTTTAACTTTGTATTTCTGCTTTCAAGCGATGATTGCCTTTGTTTCTATGACAGGATGTTTACAGTGGAAAAAGTTATTAATAACCGTCTAATGTAGCCTTCAGCCATGTCTTCTCAAACAATGGAGAGATGAGGAATACCTGGAGAATAAACAAAGTAAAACGATTGGGACTATTCATCTCGGTCACAAACATAGTTTTGTATTTTAAAAACTTCCACATTTTGTTTTGAGGAAGCAAAAGTGTTCGACACCAATTGGGAGATTTTCCATGGCTCTGAGAGCAAGAGGGATAGGTGAAGACTGGAAGAGGAAGAAGTGTGGGTGGTCTGTTGTGTGATGGTAAATATTGAAATAAAGCCTGTTTAACTTTGGAATAACTGATTCTCATGGCTGAGGAAGGTGTTGCCATTTTATCAAGGCAAGACAGTTTTGAGATTGCAAGAAATAGGATTGTTTTGACTGAAGGATTTGATCTAAAGGCTTTGAAAACCATGGGCCATAGCCTCAAAGTAAAGATCTCGTATCTCAATCTCTCTTACAAGTCTTGCTGTTTATTTTAAACGAGCTATTTACCCACCCTAAGGGTGGAGTATAGAAAGATCAACTTCAGTTAATTAAATGAATAATTAATTATTTCATTAAAAATAACTAATAAGCACAACCACAAGCTTGGTGTTGGCTGAGTGGTTAGGGTGGCTGGCTTGGGATCTTAGGGTTCTGAGTTCAAGCCCTGTTGACAGCTGAATTAACACCAGGTGAGGTTGACTCAGCCTGTCATCTCTCCGAGGTCGGCGAAATGAGTACCAGTGTACTGGTATAGGAGCACAGCATCAGCGGCACAGCCATGCCCCAACAAATTGATAGCTACCTAAGAGCCAAGCTGCCATACGCAAGAAGAAGAAGCCCAACCATGACACAGGCAATAAATACCCTGCAAGAAATATTCTAGAAAATTCGGCAGAACTCAATAGTTCTATAATAATCAAAAGTACAAATTCTACAGAGCATATTTTGGAGGGTAACCAAGTACTTAATAGACACAAATACACTCATTATGTCCATTACAGTGTATGAAATAACTGTGCACCCAAAAATTGTCGGCTTATGTGGTGATAGTGGGAGAGAATGACCATTTGTACATACATGATACATGTGATAACTGATAATATAAGGGTATGTGTGCCTTGGTCAGCAAATTTGTGTATCTATAATACCGATATAATGATACAAATTTGTGTATCACCAAAACAAAAAAAACAACTGAGTGATCCCTCCTGCCATCTTGCTGAGGAGAGGGGCAGAGTTTGGATGACGGATGCAACATTTGCCTGAAATTTGCTCCTGCTGCGCCCCAATTTAATGAGAGGGCCGAGCTTGCATAAAGCAAGCAAGCAAAATCGGTTTTATACATATACAGTACTAGCAGTGTACCCACCCTCGAGCTTGGTGGAATTTACTCATTGTTTGCTGAAAAAAGTCTATTCGGTATATTGCAATAAGACTCTTA
This sequence comes from Eptatretus atami, assembly GCA_035128595.1. Taxonomy (NCBI): domain Eukaryota; kingdom Metazoa; phylum Chordata; class Myxini; order Myxiniformes; family Myxinidae; genus Eptatretus; species Eptatretus atami. Next base: position 115,388,252 of record CM068958.1, on the reverse strand, counting down.
TGGATGTTTGTGTGGTGTGTCTTCGCGTCAATATATGGCAAAACCTCAGAGCACTGCAGGAAAATTCTACTTTCACAGCCATTTTGACGGTTGTGACATTAGATTTCTGCTTATTCATCTTCTTCAATGGCCACCATTATTCGCACGTTATTGTGGGCTTGGCCGGGAGAGGCTTGGCCCAAGTCTTTCACAAACCAGTTGACCAGGCCTGAAATTTGAGTTAGGTTAAGGCAGGAATTTGTAACTTGGCCATGGTGCCGGTGATAGCTCAACGACTCTTCACAAAGGACACCGTGGGATATTTAATGTCCACCAATGAATGCGAGCAGATGGGACTCCCGTTTAATGTCCATCCGGGGGATGGCACACACATTGATGAATCATCCAGCCTGTGAAACACCGGGATGACAGTTTATAGCTGGGTTGAGATTTAAACCCAGGGTAGAAGCTTGGAGTCAGGTGTCCGCACCTCGAGGCCATTCTGCCAGCCACAACGTTAGATCTCTGCAAATCAAGGAAATTCCCTATTATATAAATAATGTACATCCCAATTGAATGAGAGCAAAAGAGTCTAAATTCTCTAAGGGGGTCTAAGAGTGAAAGAGTCGAAAGTGTCTAAACTGTCTGAAAAGGTCTAAACGTCTGAAAGAGTCTAAAATGTCAAAATGGTGTAAAGGGGTCGAAGAGGTCTAAAGTGTCTTAAATGGTCTCTAGGTCTGAAAGGGTCTCATGGTGTCTAAAGGAACTAAATGTCTGAAAGTGTCTAAAGAGGTCTAAAAAGTCAAAGTGTAAAGGGTGTAAAGGTCTAAAGGCTCCAAAGGATCTAAAGGCTCGAAAAGGTAGGTTCCACAAGTGTGTAATTAATAGACGTACTCACCCAACAGCATGTAATTAATAGACATACATTTCAAAAGTACGTAACAAATAACATCTTCCCTACTTCCTCAACTTCTTTGATAAACCAACTTAACTCGACTAATAATCATTAGCGTAATAACTGTAATGCAAACCACAACATCAAGTGTATGTGGTTGAACGAGGATCAACCCCCCCCCCTTTTCCCTCCACCAAACAGATATCCAGATTAATATATACTGTTACGGCTGTGGAAATTCGCAATACACCATAAAGGTTCCTTAGATTAGCTATGCCGGTAAGTGAGTGTTCAGTAGGTTTCCCCACCGTTGTTTAGAGGAATTCTTCGTGTTCACCGGGCTGCGACTCTTTGAGATAGCCGGTTTTCTTTACTATCGTTATTTTGAACCTACACGCAAACAACAACCGCCACCAAGTACGCCGCAACGCCAAGCACGCAACAAACCTACACGCAACAACAACCGCCACCAAGTACGCCGCAACGCCAAGCACGCAACAACTACCGCAAACAACAACCGCCACCAAGTACGCCGCAACGCCAAGCACGCAACAAACCTACACGCAAACAACAACCGCCACCAAGTACGCCGCAACCCAACACGCAATAACCTCACGCAAACAACAACCGCACCAAGTACGTCACAACCCAACCAGCTACAATTCCTCACAAACACCACACCATCTTCGCCACTACCCCCGTTCCGAACGCCATCCTCCACGGTCCACGCTACGACGTTTCCGCGTCGGGAACCGTCCGAGAACGCGGGCAGGATTGACAAAACAAAAGCTCTTGCGGAGCCTGTGGGGTTTTCCCGCCTATTTCCCCGCGCTTGGTGTGAAGGGAAGGGGCAGGGCAGCTCGCTTCCGATTGGTGGATGCAGGCGTGAGGCGGTCGGTGAGGGCACGCCCCTTTTCGAGAGCTTCTCGAAGGAGGTGGAGCCAGAAGCGGGGGGAGCGAAGGGCGGAGCCCCGACCTATAAAGGGCGGACGCACGCGAGGCTCGCCTCCTCGCTCTCGCTCTCGTTCTTGGTCTGTGGCGCTGGTCACCCTTGGGGCTTCGCTCTGCCTCTCCTTGGTTCATGCTCTCGGTTGCGGACTTTCTTCTCCTCGCTTGGTTCCTGCCTCGTGGTCCTGTGAGCGGCCAGTTGGTGGAGACGCGGACGGAAGGCGCAGCAGAGCCGGCTGTGTGGTGGACCTGCGCGTCCGGACGAGGGGTGCCGGAGAGGGTTCGCCCACACGTGGGAGGCCGAACCAGGCGCGACACGCTGACGGTCGTGGGAGAGGGACTCGCGACCACTAACGGGGGGGGGGGGGGGCAGGTAACTGCTACGGTCTCGTGGGCCCATTCGGTCATCCACGGCCGCATAGTCTACGAACCCCGTCTACCCCTTGCCTATGAGGGGGTCTTTCCTTTTGTTTTGTATGACTGCTGTGGCGCCTGTCCTGTAAGTAGAACCTGCTAAGTAACTGTGCTTGTAAATAATAATTATAGTCGTCGTATTGCTTTTGTTTTCTATTTCTTGCCTGTACATTGCATTACTGCCTTGCTTGTGTTGTGTGTGTAATACGTGCTTCTGAATAAATGTCCTTTGTGTGCAATGTATCCCGTTCGTCGTGTCCTTTTCCCTTAAAAAAAGCCATCTTGCTCGTGGAATGAGTAGTGGGTTTTGAACGCCCGTAAAGAGAATCGGATCCGTCGAGGTCGGCGATAACACCGCTCGGTTATCGCTTTAGAACGGAACGGACCGCTTAAGCGGTTCGTGTCCCAGGCCGACCTGCGGCGCGGTGCAGCCCCTCGGTAGGTTATCCGCGCGAGTACTTAGGTATTCGACATTCGCGCAATTCACCTATCTTCGCGCGGTAGAATGCGGACTGGGCTGTGGTGAGGTTAAACCCCACCCGTGACTGGTTTCTGGCGGTAGTTCCAGGAGGGTCACGACTGAATTGTCTGTCCGGTGGGCGACGCGGCTGCCATTAGAGGAACGCGGCCGATCGCACGCCGGCGGGCGCGAATTCGATAACAATACATACACACCAGGTTGCCCAGAAGTAATAGGGCAGTTGCTAAAACAATAGTCAGTACAATTCATTATTATTTTATATATTTATTATTTAATTGTTAATTGATTTTTGTTTGATGTTATTCCTTGATAATTATTTTTATTGCAGAATCCCCAAAAGTGGAAGATTTGAACCACGGAGGATCTTTTTCTGCTTAAATGTGGATTCCCTGACTGCCCTATTACTTCTGGGCCACCTGGTGTGTACACACACACACACACACACACACACACACACACACACTGGAGATAATGTCGATGTAATGCTTTCATTTACTACGTATTACCAAGTGAAATCACGAGATGTAACATCATTCCTCATATCATGAGACATACACAAGAATCATAAAGAGTTTGCATGTCTCAGCCTGCATGTAAAAACGTAATTCTTTGTCAAGGATATTATAAGATAATTAACTTTCTGAGGCGAGTTAACGCATATCAGGCAAGCATCCTGATTTCCTCAACATTCTACAGGGTGCCCCACAGAAAACCAGGAAATTTGGTACAGTTTATTTAAAACAAAACAAAAGCAAACTTAGATGTAGTGTAAAACAAAGATACACTTTATTTTCAAACAAAACAAAAGCAAATTTAGATGTAGTGTAAAATAAAGATACACTTTATTAATATGTTAGTTTATTGATATGGTAAAATACGGCAAAATAAATCTCAAAATCTCAAATTTCCTGGTTTTCTGTGGGGCACCCTGTACAATACTCCTACCCATCTGTCATCATTCGAAAAAAAATGTTTGTGGGAATCTATGTTCTCATGGAAAGTGTCTGTGAGAAAAATAAATCACACCAACAAGCAATGTGTGTGATCTGATGAGGTTTGTTGACCAGCCAATATCCATTAGTCAACCTAAAATCATGGGACACCCCTTTACAATGTGAGAATTGCCCAAAGATGAGTCCGATGTGCGTAACCATGATTATCATCCACAGACATCATGGTAAAAATCAGGGAAACACTCAGTTACTGATTTCCTGGAGATTATTCATTGCACACACCAATATGGGAGCATTTTTGATCCTTCCCCAACCATTCCTCTGGCTCACACATGCCCCCTTCCCATCCTTCCCCTCTCCCCTGGCTCCAATGTGGTTTTCATTCCCATGACTGCTCATAGTGAAGTTTTCAGTTCCAGTGAATGAGTGGCACCTGTTTAACGTTAATGGCCCGCAGTCCAGAAAACGTTCAAGACTTGGAAATGTCAGATGCTCTATTAAAGAGTATAGGTTTATCCAGCTACCAAACTCATGTATGGACATAATAAGTAGATACAGTATATCAGCTCTTATGGGAGTCAAGCTAGACTTTTGCATGAACAAAAAGTAATCCCTAAACAGAGTTCCAACAAGGAATGATCATCTATTTGAGCACCTCCATCAAGAAAGTTTCAATCATCCCAACCCTGACCAATGATCTTCAAAAAAGATCTGAGTGAAGAGAACCTTGGGACTCGAGGTGATGAAAACCTGTGATAAGTCACCCCTACACAGATAGGTTAATATTGTAAGTTTTTCATGCCAAGCAATGTCAAGCAAGCACCAATACAAAATAATACTAGTCATTGTCAAGACCAGTGTCAGTCTGCATCAGCCTTCATTGGAGCATGAAAAAAAAATGTATATCCCAATTGGGTTTCAGGTGTTCGCCCTTCATCGGAGCAAAAAAAGGAAATGGGAGTGGAGAGAGGAATGCCTGGGAAGATTAAAAGAAACTTGAGCTAGTGGCTTGTGAGATTGGTACTGATATTGTTTCTGAATGTCCAGTAAGTGTTCGTGGAAATAATTGGCCAATCTTTGGCATGTCTCCCCCATGTAGATTTTGTTACATAAAGTGCAGTTGATACAATATACAATGCTTGGGAAATGTAATCAAAGTGGTCAGTAACTTTAAGGTCAGTAACTTTAAGGGAGCTTTTTATATCCTGAACTTGAAGTTTCTCAGCTCCCGTTCTGAGCTCGAAAGGAACTGCCCTGCTGTTGTTGTGAACTCTGTGCCGTAAAAACCCGTGAACTCAACTCGGGTCTAAATAGAACCGAGGAAGAATTCCTGATGAGAGGAACATCAGCATATTAGCTTTCTAATGACAGTATTTGGCAGAAACCAAAACTTAAAGCCTCTCTCAAATTGGTCCTTCCTCTGCTTGTGCGAAACCACAGGAACCTTACAATATAGTCGTAACTATTCTAGATAATTTGCCTCTTGATGAGACTGAAATATCAGTTCTTCACAAAGCCCTAAAATTTTGTATGCATTTCAAAGAAAAAAAACAACTTCACTGCAAAAGATGTCACCATGAAGTGAAAGGGGAAAGTTTCTTCACCATGTATGACTCAAAGCTTTTGCACAATAAGGTGGATATTCCGAATCAATCTGAAAGAGACCAATTTAAAAACCATAATAAATATTATGAACATGATGAATGATGACAAAAATCAAATTTGACTTCACAATATGGTTCGTTCACCTCCGCAGAACTTTTGGTCAAACATAGGGGCAATACCCCTGGGCGCTCACCTGGTAGCGGCTGTATAAGATAAGCAGGGAACCACTGGTAGGCATGGATGACCCACAAAATATGTAACAGAGAAGAAAGTAAATACCTATGGTTTTTTTTTATGCCGTGAATAAATTTTGGTACATCACAGGTGATGAAGGTGGTGGACAAGTTTCATCGGAATTGTGTGTGTAGTTTCTGAGAAGAAAGCAAATACCTATTTTGGGGGGCAAATCTCCCGTAAACCCCCTTTGGCTGTGAGTGTTTTATTAATGGCATGAACAGACTTTAGTACATCATGGGTGATGAAGGTTGTGGTGAAGTTTCAATTGGCATTTGTGTGCCGTTTCTGAGAAGAAAGCAAA
>CM068958.1:115345523-115359416 GCA_035128595.1 Eptatretus atami | reverse complement strand
GTGAACATTGGTGACACCAAGGTTTATGACCTGAATGCCATCTACTCAAGGGTCATTGCATTATTAGCCATTGACAGAGATGTTGATGTGAATGAGGTGTTTGCCTATGAGCTTGCACCTGTACCAACTGCCATGTTCATGAAGGATGGAATGCGGATCGGATGCAATTGGTCCTCAACGCCCAAGTCCAAAACTGAAGAAAGTTTTTGCATCTGCAGGCAAGTGTTGCAAGTCTTATCGAGTATTGAGCTAACTGCACACCTCACCTTAAAATGCCGGGGATGCAAGCAATGACCAGTTCATGGAATCTCCAAGCTATAAGGAAAGGGCCAACTTGTTGAACAATCAATCGACACGCTGGCGGGCACCGCTGCAGCAAAGTTGTAGATCATGCCTGTCTAGTCTTCCCATGAGCTATATCTCAAATGTGAACAATGTGAGCGTGTGTCATCACTTAAGTATTCGGAAAAAGGGCAGAAGTATGTAGTTTTCAGAGATTGCAACGGTCATGAGACATGACTAACTTTTCTATTCTAGTTCCATTATCGAAGAAATGTTTATGGCCTGCACACCCAATTCACAAGTCATGATAAGCCCACCTTCGCTTCGTTTCAGCTTGCTAGGCATGAAGGACACCTTCATACAGAACATGTCCAACACAAGCTGCCTGATGGGGTAAAAAGAATGGGAAGGGTCATCGCTTCCCCTATTGGGCTCGTCTGACTTTCCACCCAACAAAGAGTATTAGCGAGTTCAATCTCGATAAATGTTAAGAGGGACTCCATGTTGACAGACAATTCTTGAGCGCAAGAACCGTGTTTAACCCTCGCACGATAACGCGAGTAGTCCCCACCTCAGAAACTTGGATGGAAAGGGACATAAACCAGTACAAACAATACTTGCCCCAACTGCCTCGCCGAACAAACACTAAACCTGCCCCTAGATTTCAAATTGGAAAATGATCAGACTGCCGGCTGTAAAAGCGAACCCCTTGTAGCTCCAAGCCAGATGCAGTTGTTCGGGATATGAGTTGACTCTACCTTGCCCATTATTGTGCATGTTTTAAGTGTCGAGCTCGAGGACCAGTCAACCTGAACAGCATCTGAGTAGTCATTCAGACTCGGATGTAGTTCTACTACTGCCAAGCAAGTGTTGTAACCCATGTTTGGTCATGTGCTCCCTCTGGCTTCTATTTGGTCAGAACAAGTGCAAGACAGGATGTTAAATCATGCACGTCAGAACCACTGGCCACTAACCTAGGTATTAATCAGATCAGGCTGACCAGAACTGGTAAGTCTGCGAACTCCGAAGACAACGGATGGATCCCAGTTGATAGCTCCATCCATGCTTAATTGTCCTTAAACTCTTTCGATGCTATATTTAACATTATTCTTCCTCTATTACTTCGGTCTCGAAGTAAGCTAAAGAATTGTGAAAAATTAGCTTAATATCAATGACCAGGAAAGGTTATTTTTTTTACTATTGTGAGACAAGACCATAACCACCTCAGCCGCTATATAAGGCACTGCTACGAGCGTGGTAAAGATATGGATCCACAATATTTAGCAATACTCTTTGACATATGCATTGTTTTTGTAAATACTAACTGTAACCATCCGGGAAACGATAGGAAAATTTCCTTATAATTTCCAGAACGGTGTATTCAGCGGTCTCGTGGGGAGACTAAATCGGAGATGTCTAACAACTTCAAATCAATAAACTTATGCCCAAAGGATATCACACTGCATACGCAACTCATAACTCCTCAAATGGACAACACCAACCGTCTCGATTTCTTGCACATAAGAGCGAGAGCGGACCGAGCAACGCACAAAGAGCTTACAGCAAGTAGAAATGCTCACATCTTCGAGAACAGAATGCATATATATTCCACCGACAGAACATGGAGAGAGGGTTTCCACCCGCGTTATATTGCAAACAAGAGCATCGCCCCTGGACTAACATCAAAGTGGGAGAGAATTTCCTCTCTAAAGCACCTGCCAGATCACTGCCGTTGTGAGAAAAAACACGAAATTTGTACAGAGCATAAACACAAAACAACGAGAGATCAGCAAGATAGTAAGGCATCACGTTCGCAGACAGAAAAGGACATAGCCAGGTAGATTTATTCCTGGCTGACACGACGAGATGGATTCGACATAAGCTCGAAAGCCGCGGTGGATGATCGATGCTTTCTTCTGACCAGATCAGCCGTCCGAGATGACACAGACAATTGACCTAAATTTATCGTGAGTTAGGTTTAACATACAATTGTTCTCTGCCTGAGGCAGATTTTTCCTATTGCGTATTTTGCCAAAACCTAGGCACTCCTGCATAATAAAAGAGGTCAATAGTTGTCGCTACACTATTTTTGAAAAGAACTACCATTTAAAAAATCATCGTTTGCTGGTTTTGTGAGCCTAGGTGGAGCTCCTAGCGTTTGCACACCACACACGGCAAAACCCAGTTAGCTGAATAACCATTCTTCAATCTTTGTTGAACCACACCATCTGACACACACAATATTTCCAAAAGCCACGACCCAACTTTCACTCACTACATTCCGACATCATGCCCTTCGACATGTTTACATACACACCTTGTCAGAACTTTCCCCTTAAAGCTCCGCCCACTTTCTAGCCCCCTCTAAAAAAATACGGTAAATCGACATCCGATTTTGAAGGACTACCAATTTTTGAGAGAAAATAAAAGCTTTTGCATAATTAGTCAAAAAAATCGGAACTCTGAAGTAAAAATTTTTTACTAAAATTCTCGAAGTGTTTTTTTTCACCCGAAGCTCGTTCTCTCTCTTCAAACTGAAAGGACAATTAATTGAAATACTGTATAAACTGGACGGTTTTTTTCGTTATAATAATATATTAAATCACCGCTGAGCACAGCAACGGGATTGGAATTCTAGGCAACGAAATCAAACGCATCCAACATTCCCTAAGAGCCATATTAGTCACATCAGTTGGCAAAGTTTCATTGAAAAATACGTTCGAGCATAGGTTTCGTGCTGTGGAGCTCGCGTTGCAGAACACACACACATATCACACACACTCACACTGGAAACCCTACAGAGATTGAGATGTCCTATTCAGCATAGAGTAGAGATCAGCGAATGCAACAAACCAGGCACAGAATATCGAGAGCACACACCTCTTTATTTATTCCTTTCGGCGAGGTGCTAATGCACACTCAGGAACAGGATGAATTTCGAAGACACCCTGATACACTCCACATAGCACTTTCTCTCTTTGAGTATTATGCGAGAAGACTAGTTTGAAATCTCACAAATCTAATCCCATTTAGACGAAGTTAAGCGAGATAGTGTATTTATCGCTCTAGCTAGACAAACAGCTTACCTGCTTGTTTATACAGAGCAGTGAACTTTTGCTTGCAATCAGCAAGGTGAATAATCAGAGAAAGCTGATGGAATCCAGTCCAGAACACTCATCGGACAGTCTATTCTATCCGTAAAGTATCGCGCAGTCCCTCATCAAGAGAGAGAGTGAGATCGACTTTATCTCACTTTCCCAGCAGGAACTGCTAACTGCATCTTTACCCACACCCACTGACGGCAAGTGCGAGTTCAAAATGACAATGACAAAGTTACATGACCGTCTCTAAGAAAATGCAGGAAAAAAAAATGATGGAAAATATAAACAAAAAACAGACCTACACATCCACATCATCACACTCCCCGAAATAAACCAGGTGGGATAAGCATTACTATTATAACACAATAATAATTGACTACCATTCCCATGATCTTACCAAAGCTGCAAAAGCCTGCATATAAGCAAAATAACCAGAAAAAGGCAAAACAAAAGGTAAGCCAATCCCCTGGTTAACTAAGTTCCACATTCACCCATTCCACAGAGTTCCTCCCAACAAACACAGCCTCTTGCACAAAACAATCACAAATCAATAGAAAACACACAACTAAAAGACAAACCAAAATCACTCACGCAAAAACAAATAAGAACCAATGCAAATGAGAAAATAAACACCCATTACTACAAAGACATCTCCAAAACGTGAACCAGTTCACTAGAAAAAACTCGCCTTTATGGCAGAAATGATTACAGCAACCAGCACCAAAACCCAACTAAGCTATACCAAAATAAAACCTAAACGGCAGCAATCCATAAACCACAACAGAGAGCTCCCAAGACAAACAGATAATAACAACAAAGATACCCATGTACCAAAAAAACAAAACAGCAATCTATATATCTGAAAGATAAAAGCCGCAATCAGAAAAGAAATTGCAGACCCTTCAAATGCCCAGAAACTTGTTTATCGTGTGGAAGCGAAAAAAAACCTTGTTATATGTCGTATTATGGACGAGAACATGATGATAAGTTATTGTGTGAACAAATTATGTGTAAACAAATACGTCTTTATAATTAATATAACTTAACGAACAGAGCAAAATAAATTAAGAAAACAAGCCAATGCTTTAAATAAAAAACCCTACAAATTATAAAAACTAAATGGCAGAGATACCGGACCTAAAAAAGTACCGTCAAAAGCTTGCCACAATGAAACACAACCACAGACACCTCAAACAGAAACACAAACACAGAAAGACGAAGCCAGCTTTGATAACAATAAACTCAAACAAAAAACACCAAATCACAAAAAAAAACTAAAAGCCACCTGATTTGAAATGAGAATACCTTGACCATAAACACAAACCCTACTAACATACCAAACTCAGACAACTCCGCTAACAAAAAAGACCCCTCACACTCTTGACAAAAAAGCAATCTGATTATTAACTCTTAAAAAAACAAGCACGAATTAAATCTTAAATTACAACTTGTTAGAAAATTTATAAAATACAGAATTGAAAAAAAAAACATAAAAACAAAAAACTTTAAAATACTCAGCTTATAAAAAAAATGCGTAAACACGCTGACAAACAACTCAATAAACAAAACCACAAAATTGCCTTATAGCGAGTCTACTACTGCATCATGGGCAAGTCACAACAGAACATAAAAAGAGAACCAAAGAACCCAACAATAAACAAGAAAACAAAAGAAAGCTAAAAAGGACTACACCAAACGAAAATAAAAGCAAAAGAATTGAAGAATCAAAATCAGTGACTAATAGAAACAGGAACCCTTCTAGGAAATAGCACCCAATCCACCCTTATACTCGGTCAAGAGCTACTTCCGCAACCTAGAATACACAGACGAAGCGATGAGCATACTTAATTATCGAAAACAAACAAAAATAACAATAACTTCTAAAAACAACCACAACAAAATTCAAACCTTAACCAACATATCATACTTCAAGCTCAAAAATAAAAGCCAGAACATGCCAACCTCAAGAAAAAACAAACACATGTACGTAGCTTCAACTAGTATAAACAAACAATATATAAAAAAAAAACTTGCATAAAAAACAACAAGAAGAACAGACAAACACACCCGAAAGAAAAAGAAAAAAACAATCATGCATAAATCCAAAAGATTCATAATAATCATCATTGTAGAAAACTTTACTTTTGCTATATCAACAATAAAACAACAATCAAAAAAAAAAAAAAAAAAAGAAAGCTACCAACAAAGCCTTATACAGACTAAAGATTAAGCTTTGTTAAACGCAAGAATAAAGAGATAGCCAAAAACATTATATATACAAAATGCTTATTCTTAGCAGATACCATAGAACAGACTATATAAATGGAGAAGAACCTAGACCATAAAACTGAAAACACAACTACAACAAAGCAAAAGAAAAAGAACAAAATCTAAAGCATGATGACAACAACCTAATATCCATAAAATTATCAAACTAACTAAACTTCAAGACCCACAACAAACACATGAAAAAACAACCTCTCTGCAACCGAAAGCTCTCTATAAAAAATAAAATAGAAAAGGAATACTCAAAACTGACCCCAAAAAAAAGAAAAAAGACTTAAATAGTCGAAGAACCACAACTAAGCAATAAATACACAAAACTAAAAAAAAACTCCTAAAACAAAAAGCAACTACCAAAACAACCAAGACAGACTAAACTAACTAACGGCCTAGACAACAAAAACTATAAAAGACACACCAAAAAAAGCAACTAAGACACACAATAAAATAGCCTTACTATATTGAAGTCATTACACCAACTAAACCCACTACCGTCGATCATTAAGAATATGACAAAGGCAAAATCGCCCTTCTTGCCAGATACTAAAAAAACACTAACATAGAAAGAAAGAATATATAAAATATAGAGTATGCTTTAGAAAAAATTTATCGAGCTGGTATAAAATAACGCAAAAAAGGACGTAAAGAACCTGGGCACAAACAATAAACTACAAAAATAAAACACTTAATCAAAAGCTCTAATGAACCACATGCCAGAATAAAAGACAAAAACAAAAAACTCAAACTACAAGAGCTTCACATCGATGAAAAAAACCACTCTAAGTGAACATAACTTGAATTAGAATGAAATAAACACACCCAGCTAAAAGATATTTGCGTTATCAACTAAACAAAACAATAACAAAAAAAACAATAAGACATAACCTAAAAACTCAAACTAAAAAAAAAAAAATACTAACAGATATTAAAGACCAACTTACTGCAGGGATATAACATTGAAAAAGGAGCAAACGCGACTAAAAGAGGAAGCGCAAAACTTTACCTAAAGGCACAAAAAAACTTAAACTACAAATCTAAACCTACAACTGACAATAAAGTGTAAAAAAAAAACAAAAGCCAAAATATAATAAAAAATAAAAATAACTAAGAAATACAATAACAAATAACACAGCTCGAAGAACACTAAAGAAACGACAGGCAAAAAAAAAAAAGAAAAAACTGGAACAAAAGCAACTTTATACCTAAAATAAAACAAAGAAGCACTACAAAAAGGAAAAAAAAAAAAAAGAAGAAAAAACTTCAAACTAAGAAACTAAACTTAAATAACTCATTCAAACCAAACAGAAACGGTAGGAAAAAAACAAAACTAGAACCAAACTAAAAGACACACCTACAACAAAAAACAAGAACAACAAACGAAAACCTTAAAAGAAAAAAAAAAAGCACAACCAACAGACCACTAAGCCAAAAAACGAAACTCACATTCACAAACCAAAACAAACTAAAGCAAGCACTAGAAATCAAACTTTAAATATTTTCTGCACTCTGAAACGCTATAAACGAAAAAACACCTTTTAAGAAAGCACACAAAAAACCAAAAAAAAAAAACACAAAAACAAACAAAAGAAAATAAAAAATTAAAAACAAAAAAAACTAAAAAAAAACCATAAAAAAAAAAACACAAAAAACACATCAAAGAATGCTATAAAAACAAAGAGCAAGAAACAAAAACTCTTACGAAAAAGAAAACAACCTTTAACACCCTTAAGACAAGAAAAAAAAACCAAAAAATAAAAACACCAAACAACTAAAAACACAACACAAGCTACACAAGACCGATCCACACTTAGAACTACCTGAATAACCTCTCTGAACAAACGTACAACAAAACAAAACTTCAACCCACGAAAAATATACATAACAAATTAAAAAAACCTTTCTAAATCTTAAACTCCAAACACTACAAAATTCACGCTCATCTAACTTAATAATAGCTTGCTTACTAAAAGAGACTAAAGAATCAACCAGACACCTATAAAAATCTACAAAAACAACAGAGATAAAAAACCAGAACATAACAAAAATCGACATTAATAATACACAAAAAACAAAAAATATAAACAAAATACATCACTAAAACGACTAAAATATTCTAATAAAAAACCAAATAAACTAAAAAACTACATAAAACCTACAAGAAACTAGAAAACACACACTACAAAAAGAATAAAAGAACGAGAAGACATAAATCTAACTTCCACAACAACGCAACAAAAACAGAAAAACCTAATCACTAAGTCTGAAAGAACTCAGACCAACCTATTCTTAAACAATAAAAAACAAAAATTTTACTGTTAACATAAGCCTTAATAATTCACTAGAAAAAAAACACTAAAAAAACCCTCAAAACAACTAACTAAATAACGCCACCAAAAACTACAAGCACAAACTAAACTTACACTAGGACTTAGTTGAAACTAAAAAAACAGAACAACAAAGTACAAAACATATTCAACGAGAAAAGCCATGCAATAACTCAACAAAAACTGAAAAAACCAACTACTAAAAACACAAACAAAAAAAAACCATCAACAGAAAATAAAGACGCCAAAACTTGAGAAAAACAAAGGAAACTCAAGCAACAGAAATAGAAAGACAGCAAGAAAACAAAAGAAAGACTTTAGACGAAACAAAAAATAAAGACACGTAAAGAATATAAAATGCAAGCTGTAAGAAGCCATTAACAGAAGGAACAGACGCACTAACTGAGATACTACTTCTAAGAACAAAAACTACTAGCTTAACAGAAACAAAAAGGACCACGAACAAACCTAGGAAACAAGTAAACCGTAAAGAACAAACGAACAGTCAAGAATAAAACAGAAGTAAGAGATCAATGATAACTAACAAACTCAGAAAAAAGCGCAAGAAAATACACACAACCAGAAAAAAACAAAAATAAGAAAATAGTGACGGTAAAAGAAAAACTGTCAAAGAATTAACTGACTTACCTGAAAAACATAAAAGAAAACAAAACAAAAAGAGTCGATAAACAAACTAATCGTAATACTGAACAACGAGAACCTGAAAATACAAATCTGAGCTGATGATATAATTCACTTTAACAGAGAACTGAAACTTGAAAACCACCCCTAAGAAAAAGGAGAAAAGAAACAACGACGACAGAAAAGATAAAGCTGATAGCCAACATTGAAAAGAAACAGTAATTATCCACAAAAAAATATATTATATTGATTTAAATGTTATATGTCAACCACCAAAAACAACAGAAATAACTAAAAAAAAATTCCTGTTAAGAAAGAGCACTGAAGAGAATAGCTAAATTCTTAGCAACAAACAGCTGCTATAAATACAAGAGACTGAAAACCCCCAAGAAGAAAGTTAATACATATATATTTCGACTCTTCAAATCCCAAACACAGCTTAAACTGAAGTAAATTTTTCACAACGACCCGACACACGTCTAAAAACACTGGACCAAAAGACACCAAAACTTACTAAATCAAAAACCTACAAAACAAAAACGCAAAACCCAAATACAAAACAGCCAATAAATAGAAAATCAAAATGCAAACAAACCTTTAGATACATAATAATAGCAATCTAATTGAAAAAAAAGAAAAACATATAAAAACTTAACACAATAAGAAAAAACTACAAAAAAAACAAAACAAAGAAACAAATCCCAAACTTAAAAACAAATAACAAGTAATACCACACAACTAATAAAACAAAAAAACAAACAAAAATAAAGCAGTAGCACTAAGAAAAAGCTACTAAGCCTACTGATAACAAAAACGAACTCCCCTAAGCACCACAATATAAAACAAAAAAAAAAATAAAAAAAAACACAAACCACAACTTTACTTAAAAAAATGGTAGAAAAAAAGCAAAAACTACTCAAAACGATATCACAAATATATAAAAAAATTCACAAAAACCTATAGAGAACAAAACTAAAATAATCTATAGCTCAGTGACGAATTTTTGGACATAGAAAAAAAAAGCAAATAAAAAGAGATTACCTAAATCTACAAGGACCAAAACTCACGATAACGAAGCAAACTTACAGAACAAGAAACATAACAAACCTAAAAACAAATGCAACAACACACAACTACCAAAAAAAAAACAGAAAAATACAAAGCTTGTAAACAAAACAAGAAGAGAAAAACAAAAAAACAAAAAAAACGTCTCGAGATAAAAAGAACTTGCTTAAGGTGAAGAGAACTAATATCAAAGAGTAAAAGAAGAACAAACGAATCAACGATTCGAGAGAACGAGAGTAAGCTGCGAGCGAGGAGATCATAAAAAATCAACACTCAGGAGGCTTAGATGGGAATAAGCGACTCACACAAAGTAAAGACTCCTAAACGCGCCATATAAAGTAAAGACTAAGAACAACTGACTATCCATCCACCTACAGAATAGAGAGAAAAATTCGAGTGTTATACATCTTAAAGAAAAGAAATAATTAAGAACAAATAAAAAACTCACAAAATGGATACAACAACCCAATCAAAACAAAATAAAAAAAAAAAAAAAAAAACTACCAAAAACAACCAACACATTAAAAAAAAAAAAACCAAAATTCAACATTACTCAATGTGTGTTGCCGACCAAAACTAGAAAAAAACCAAAAAAACCAAGAATATTAACTGACATAGACTAGAAAACTAAAAAAAAAACCCCTCCAAAACCTCACAAGACAACACTCCTAACGAAACCTAAAAACTAAGAAGCTCATAAACACACCAAAGACCTTTACACAAACCTAACAAAAAGATACAAGATAAACATAGATAAAGTGCAAAAAAAACAGAAGCATAAAAACTACCACAACTAAACCAACCAAAGAAAGAAACATAAAAACGCGAAAACAAAACAAAAAACACTAAATACAACAAAAAAAACTCTGACAAAACAAATAAAAGAGCTAGAAAAACTGAAAGAAAAAATAACTAACCACTCAAAAAGCAATAAAAACAACAAAAATAAGAATAAAAGGAACAAAGAAAAGAAAAAACTAACAAAATGCAGACCCTAAAACAAACTACAAACTAAAAAAAAAAAATCTGATGAGAAATAACAAAACAACAAATCAAGAAACAGAACAACACAAAAGAAAAACCAAATAACAGAGAATAGAGAACAGCTACAAAAAAAAAAACAAAAAAAAAAAGAAAAAAAAAAAAAAAACAAAAACAAAACAACACAAAAAAAAGAAAAACAACACTTAAAAAACAAAACTAAAACAACATACACAAGAAATACAAAGAAAACGAACTAAAACACAAAAAAAAACAACAACACACCGCAAAAGAAATAAAAAAAAAAAAAAACAAAAAAAAAAAAAAAAAAAAATAAAACAAAAAAAAAAAAACAAAAACTTAATAAAAAAAGGAATCTCAACAACAAACTTAAAAAAAAACAAATAAAACCTAAAAACCAAAAGAACATAAAAAAAAAAAAAAAGAACAACACAAAAACTAAAAATCGCAAAAATACCAAACAGAATACAAGAAAAAAACCAAAAAAAGACGCAGAAAAAAAAAAAAACAACTAAAAAATAAACCAAAAAAAAAGCCTCAAACAACAAACAAACACAACCAAAGAACAAAAAACTAAAAAACACAAACAACCTTTACAACAAAACCAACAACAACACACAAGACAACAAAAACAAACTAACCAAAAAAAAAAAAAACAAAACAAAAAAAAAATTAAAATCCTCTTCCAAACACAAATCAAAACAACCAACTCTAACAACAAACACACTAACAACTAAAAAAACAACTCAAAACAAGCAAAAAAAAGCTAACAACACCAAAACAAAACAAACAACAAAAACCAAAAAAAAACAAACAACACACAAAATAACAAAAAAAAAAACAAAAAAAAGTAAAACAAAAAAAAACCCACCAAAAAAAAAAACACTAAACCCAACAAAAAAAAACCTCAAAAAACAGAAAAAACTTTAAACAAACAAAAAACACAACCACAACGAAAAAAAAAACACAAAAAAAACCTAACAAAAAAAAACAAACAAACAAAAAAAAAAAACAAAGAACAACAAAAAACAACCTCCCTCCCAAAACCACCTTAAAAAAAAAAAATAAAACAGAACCACTAAAACCAACAAAAAACTCCAAACACTTAAAAATAAAACAAAAACAACCTCCAAACGAAAAAAAAACTTCAAAACCTACAAAAAACACAAAAAAAAAACAAAAACTAAAACTGTAAAAAAACAAAACAAAAACAAAACACAAAAAAACAAACAAAAAAACTAAAAAAAAAAAAAACTCCAACAACTAAAACACAAAAAAAAAAAAAAAAATACTAAAAACCCTTAATAACTAAAAAACAACAAACTAAAAAAAACTTCAAGACCTCAAACTTTACTCAAAAACTAATACACTAACAACAAAGACACCAAACCTACCAACCAAAATCAAAAAAAGACAAACTTTAAATACCCTAAACTCCAAAAGAAAAAACAACTAAAAAAAAAACCACTTAAAAAAACTACCACCAAAAAAAAAACACACCTACATAAAACCGACTCAGAAACTGAAACCGCTCAAAATGAACAAAAGAAACACTAACATAATAAAAGCGTCAAAACAGAAAGAAGACCAATTACTAAAATAACACGCAAACAAACTAACACAAAAAAAAAAAAACCTCTTTAAAAAAACAAACAAACAACCTTTCTTCTAAACAAAAAACTTAAAAAAAAACTTAACAAACAAAACTTTCCTAACACAACCAAACCAAAACAATAAAAACTTAAAAAAAAAAGAAACAAAAACAACAAAACACAAAGAAAAAGACTACCACTAATACTTTAACTACTCACTCTTGACATCTCCCAAACCACCAACTAACCTAACTCTCTAAAAAACTTAAACTAAACTAATCAACATAAACAAACAAAAAAACTTAAAGTCACCTTCCTAAAAACACACTACACACCCAACCTTAAACAACTTACAAAATAACTCTACTTACAAACCAAAAATTAAACAAACTAAAAAAACTAAACCTAACCACTAAACACCACCACAAAAAAAAAAGATCAGAAAAACGCGTAAAACTAGCAATCAACAAAACTCAAACAAAAAAAAAAAAAAGAAACTTAAAAAGAAACCAAAGCGAAACAAATGAAGACAGGAAGAGAGGAAAACAAGAAGAGAAGTGCTAACCTAGATTACACTAATCTAGAAAAGAAGAAGACCAAAAAGAAACTTAAAAAAACAACACCCACAGAAAAAAACAAAAAAAAGCTAACTAAAAACAAAACGTCTTCCTTTTAGAATATACACACTACGAACAACAAAAAAAAACTAACTAAAAACCCCAGGAAAAACAAAGCGAAAAAAAACTGCCTACAAAAAATAAAACAAACCTGAAAAAACTTAACAAAAAAAAAAGAACAAAATAAGATTATTAAAAAAGAAAAAACAGAAAAAAAAAAATCGACAGCTCAAAGAAACACAAAATAACAAAAAAACAACAAAACAACATGAAAAAAAAAGCCAACTCTTACTAAATAACAAAAATCAAAAAGACAACTTCAACACATACAAAAGAGATCTAATAAAAAAACTAAAACCTAAAAAACCATCTACAAAAAATCTAAGAAAAACGATATCTAGAAATCACATCAACCAAAGCTTATAAAAATACTAAAACCGCACTAAAACTAAAAAAAGAACCAAACAAAAAAAAAACTAAAACAAAAAAAAAAAACAACAAACTTATAAATCTACTCCTTTTAAAAAAAACTAACCAATAAGAAAAAAAAAAACAACAAAAAGGAAAAAAAACTACAAATCAAAAAAAAACTTTAATAAACTCAAAGCACCAAAAAAAAAACTCAAAAAATCATAAACAACAATAACTAACCAACAAACTAAAAGACACACAATACTAAACAAATCAAAAAAAAAAACAACAGACCAAAAAAAAAAAAATAAAAACTAAAAAAAAACAACCAACACTTAAACAAAAATAAAGAAATGCATTGAAAAAAAACAGACAGTAGCTTAAAATGCATCTAAGAATCAAGAAAACCTCCAACTAGACACTACAAAGCAAAAAACTTACGAAACTTAAAAAAAGCCAAACCTTTAAACAACTACCTTCAAAAAAAAAAAAACACACCCTTTAAAACAAAAAACAAACTCACTACTAAAAACCAACAAAAACACAATAACTTAAAAACCACTAAAAAAAATAT
>CM068958.1:115325999-115337369 GCA_035128595.1 Eptatretus atami | reverse complement strand
TGAGTATAGCATTTCCACCAGCCTACAAAATTTCAGCATGGATGCCACAGATCCCAGGAGCTTTACCTCATTTCAACCGGTTCACCACAGCCTGTTTCCAGAAATTGAGGTGTATCACAGTGGATTGGAGGGTCAGCAATAGGGATAGCAACACCCCTGACATCCAAATCAACAACTGGTGGATCAGCCTGGTACAGCCACTCAAAGTAACGTCCAGCGGGGCCACTTCGGACTCCTCTGTCAAGAGCCCACCACCCTCCGCTCTAACTGCAGTACACCGAGGGATGGGCTTGGAGGAACGCATTGTGTGAATTCCCCTGTAAGCAGGATGAGAATCACTTGACCATAGGTGATGCTCTTCCCCCTCACAGATTCCTCGCACATAGCCCTCCTTGTCCACCCTCAGCACATGTACAGTTTTATGCCTCAACTCGCTGAACAGCTCAGCTCTGCCATTAAGCCTGGCTTTGCAAATCTGGTCAATGGTATCCAGTATCCCTTGAGAGGCAAAATTCTTCTTCACCTTTCGATGAGTTCCAAGACATTTACCGGCAACATCATGGATGGTGGTCTTGAAGGCACTCCACAACTCTTCTGGATTCCACAAAGCAGCCAGACCCCCATATCCCCACTCAGCCTGTTCACAAACTCCTCAGCTACCCTCTCATCCTCGAGCTTGCCAGCCAACATCGAGCCTTGGCTGGGATGGTACCATTCTCCCGGATTTTAGCTGCAACTTCAGAATTGCTACACCAAGCCTGTGGTCGGTATTGAGGAACTGCGCACTCCGGTAGACCCTGCAGTTCTGGATCATCCTCCAGCGACCATCAACGAGCACATGGTCAATCTCCTTTGCCACATCACCAGCGTTGGAATACCAAGTCCAGCAATGAGTCTGCGGGCACTGAAACCATGAACCAGCCACCCTAAGTCCATGATTTCTTACAAAGTCAAGGAACTTAGTGCTCTTCTGGTTCACAGTTCCAGACCCATGGGGACCAACACATATCTCATAACCATCCCTATCAGTTCCAGTCGATGCACTGAAATCCCCCAAGACGAGAAGAGTATCTCGCCTGGGGCACTGATCAACGACAGAATCAAGGGTGGCATAGAATGCATCCTTCATGGTGAGATAACTCACCTCAGTCGGAGCATTTTCAGAGATCAGGGAAACGACACCCAAGATGTGATGAATCCTTCGTCTCATAATACGCTCATTGACCAGTGTTACCTCAATTATCATTGGAGTCAGATTAATGGACACAGCTGCAGCAACTCCTTGGGCATGGAACCATCAAAGCAACCAGACCAGTTGTTGGTGTAACCACCCGCCATGATCTCACCACTATCCGGTCTCTGAACCTCAGAGAGTACTGCAATACTGATGTTCAAATGCTTGAGCTCAGATGATAACAGAGACAGGTGATTATCCTCTCTTAGGGATAGGACATTCCAGGCACCCACCCGAAGGGACCGCCTCAGGTTAACCCAAGGAGACCACCATCTGGTGGACAACACCTCAGCACCAACCTGACATACACTACCGCAATCCAACCCAGGAAGGTTACCCCGTGTTTTTCCTCCTATCATCAAGCAGTGGGGGTCCCGAAGGCATTGCCCTAGTCACGTCATCCGGTAAGCTGTCCTGCAAAGGGCAGCTGCGCAGGAGGTACTCCCATGTAGTGGGCTTTCAGTTTTCTTTGCGTTGTTGGTGTGTTTTGTGGAGTGAAGGGTTTTACGGTGGCCAGAGTGCAAATCCTGCCACCAATTTCCTAAAAAAAAAGTAACCCAACTGCAGGAGGACATCTGCAGATAGAGTTGGGCACTAGAATTGGATGGCCGTTGGCTCACAAGGAGCTCCTCCACCCTTTGAGGAGGGATCCACATGACAAGATCCATATGGACCCTGTCTAAACGCCTTTCTGGTGTTGAAAAGCTACCAAGTAGTGCAACAGTAAGACATTGGATTTTGGGGTGTTGACATTGAAGACTTTGCTTGGCCAGACATAGCGTGTGGTGATGAGTCACTGGGTTGCTCGAATACCTGGGTGCGCAAGCAAGTGAAAAGTGTCAAAGACTGTATGGTGGAATGCTGCAGGAATGAAAGGGCATGACTGTCCTGTCGATGTGTCACACATGAGGGTAGTATTTTTTCTTGGGAGTGGTACCTCGTGAAATGTAAGCGAACCTGCTGCAGACTGTGGACGGTGGAACTCCGTGTCCTACTGTTGTGCTGTTGCAAGTGCATTAAAATTGATGGCCAGTGTGCTAGTAGAAGGCAGCGCCAATACCTCGATACGTGAGAGAGCATCAGCCGCCGAGTTCATAATTCCTTTGATGTGCTGGATATCGGTGGTGAATTGCGAGACATAACTGAGCTGGCAAAGTGTGCGAGGTGAGTGAGAGTCCGAATGGGTGGATAGAGTGAAAGTTAAAGGTTTGTGGTCATTCAACACAGAGAATTGTTTGGCTTCTAAGAAGTGGCGGAAGTGCTTGATGGCGAGGTAGACAGCGAGTAATTCCCGATCGAAGGCACTGGACTTGCACTCTGTTGGTTTCAGCATTTTAGAGAAGGCCAGTGGATGTCAGTCAACATCAATGAATTGGTGAAGGGCCAAACCCACCGTGACCTCAGATGAGTCCATCAACAGGCATGATGGCACTTCTGGCTTTGGATTATTCAGGAGTGAGGTGTTGGCCAGTGTGTGTTTGATGGTGTGGAAGGCTTACCATGTTGGCTCCGTCCATCGGAACACTTCAGGGTGCTTACCAGTTGTGAGTAACTCATTCAGCGGCTGCAGTGTTTTTGGCTGCATTTGGAATAAATCAATAGTAAAAGGTTGGCGAGGCCCAAAAACTCTTGCAGTTTGTGTTGAGATGACGGTAACGGGAAATCCCGAATAATCTGCACCTTTCCTGGTAGGCCTAAGTCAATCATTTGCGTCTACGGCGAGGATACGGTTGGCCCGTACGTCCCTCTGAATTGACTGAAACGTGCGGCGGCCGCAGAGTTTCTGCGGTGGCTCAGGGTGGCCCTAGCCGTTTGGCTATATTTACAGGTCGTAAGGTCGCCGTGAATTATAACGCGGAGTTATATACTTTTTTCATTTCTACTGTTACAGGCCGGGGGTCGCCGCCAACCGACCGCTCTGAATGGAGCCGCAAATCGCGTGCCGAACCGATCGCCCGGAAATAGATCGCCGCGGATAACTCCGAGCGACGGTCCTTGTACAAGAACCGAAATACGCCAATTCGGCAGATCACGTGGGGTAGGGTCGATTGCCAATCTTCAATGTACCTAAATACCATGTATCCAACTACCGGGGTTTCCACCTCGACGGATATCGTCGGAACAAACACCGAGGCAGCTTGTCGTGCGCGATTCCGAGCGGCGTAATCGCTGAGAACCGTCGGTCCAAATGTCCCCTATTACGGCAAACCAACGGCTTTCTAACTACCAACACACGAAATGTTCAGTCAATGAGGGAATGGACGAAACGAGCAGGTTTACATTTAAACAAGGACATTTATTATAATGAAACACGTATGCAATTAAATAAGGCAAAACACGTATGCAATTATACAAGCAAAAAATAAGAACTATCAAGTCTATGATATTATGTAAGTCACTTACACAGTTTTACTTACGGGACTCGGCCACAAACATCATCATCGAAAAGCAAGCAGGAAAGACGCCATAACAGGCAATGGGGTCAGACTGGACCTCTTGGGTCTTTAGGGCGTGGGACTTGGCAGACGAGACGAGTCCCAGAAGACCGTTGCAGGTTACCTGCACCTCTCGTGGTGTCTGGCTTGGGCGACCCCGAATGCTCCTTCCCACGGCAGCTAGCATAGCCGCGGTCGAGCTCGGGCCTTCCGTGTGGCAGGCGAGCTCTCTCCGGCTCTCTCCACACGAACGCGCTTGGGCGCCCCGCGATGCTCCTTCCCCACGGCAGCTAGCGTAGCCGCGCGGTCGAGCTCGGGCTTTCCGTGTGGCAGGCGAGCTCTCTCCGCTCTCTCCACAGAAGCGCGGCTTTGCGCGACACAGCAGGCAGGAGCTGCGCCTCCAGCTCGCGTCTCCTTCGCGACGCCCGGACTTCCACGCAGCTCCTTGCTTCTGGGTTCCTCTCCGACTCCCCAACTGCCGAAGCAAAAAGCTTACTTCCTCTCCTCCACGGGACTCAGCACATGAACTGCCACGGGACTCCACGAACTCAGCCCACGAACTCAGCCCTACCACGGGACTCCCACGGGATCTTTTCACGGGACTTCCACAAACTCTTTCCACGAACTCTTTTGAACAAAGAAAAGATGTCCTCTTTATCCTTTGCACCCTCCCCCGCACCCGGCGTGACTCATGCCCTCGTGATCCCCCCCCCCCCCGCTCAACAGGGTGGGAGGGAGTTGTTGACGTCACCGCAGGGTTCTTCTTCCTCTTCGCAGAAGAGGGGGAGGGACGTCTCCATTGTTGTGCTCCCTAACTATTAAATGGATCCGCAGCGCATCTAATCGATTTCAAAACATTCAAACAATGGAAGGTGAGCTATCTAGGGAACATGCACTTATCGACATAGCTGACTAAGGGAACCTGTATGTTGTGTGCGATTGAATTCAAATCGTAACACTACGTTCGCCCGTAGCAATTCGACAAGCCGAAAAAAAAAAACTGGTAAAAAAATAAAAAAAATTAACCCATTCGTTACGTCCGTTGGCCGCACGTTCGCCTTAGGGCCCCCTGGGTCGCCTTGCGGGCACCTTGAGGCACCTTGCGTCTGCCTTGAAAATTCTATGACCGCCGCAGGGCCCCCTTAAGGTCACCGTGCGACATCAAATCAAAGACCGTACGGCAACCCCACTTTTTCGGTCTCCACAATTTATAAATACGCCGTGGCGGCTCCCCGAAAAATAAAAAATATGTGACTGGCTACATTGTGTGACCGTGGAAATACTTGCGGCCGCCGTATAATTGCTAGTGGCCGTAGATTTGGAGACCCCACGGCCGCCGTGGCAAATGTGACTTAGGCCTTAAGGAGGACAGAATGCTGAGTGGTTAACACAGTGGCGAGGAAATTCACTACGGAATGGAATATGCACTTTTTGGGATTGATGACTATGCCGAAATATGACCCACCCTCTGCCGTACCATCTGTATCCTCAGATTGGCAGGCAGCCTCTTCACTCTCTGCAGACCTGGATAAAATCACAAGCTGGTCAACACTTGAAACCTTGAACATGTCTTTCAACTCTGACAAATCTCACACTCTCACTCTGTCTCACTGAAAGGGACATCTGGAACCCCCCACCCACCCCCCTCCCATCTTTCTTCTAAACAATCCTCTGAAGAAGTCTTTTCACTCAGCCTTTGGGCCTCACTTCTGCCATGATTTTCCTGAGAAAGCCACATTACCAAGCTGGCCTCAAAAGCAGTCGCTGACTGGGCCATCCGCGTCATGCAAAGTCCTTTCTTGGCACACCTGAGTCCTCACACATAGAAAGCTTTCATTTGCAGCCTGAGTACTATGCTCCTCCCTCTGGGTGGTGCTCCCTGCCTCACACCTCACTTGGCTTCACGCTTTGATACATAAGTATAACTCTTGAAGCAAAAACTTAAAGTGCTTTTTTGGTAGTTTGTGGCAATGATTTTCATAAACTTGCAAATAACCTATTCCATATGCAAAGGTTACTTCACTACTTCTATGATGTCCCTGGCATATTTCATTACCCTCGTGGAGGAGAGGTATTGCATTTGGGTCCGTTTCGTTGTTTTATTATCTTGCCAAAACGAAGTTTTTGCAACGTATATGTTAGTCAGTCTGTATGTTTTATTTATTTTTTTTTTTTTTGTTTGTTTTTCTGTATCACGAAAAAAAAATTCTGAAGAGCACATGTTTTCATTGAAATTTTTTAACTTCGCAATCAGAGGCCTATGGAGGTTCTTTTCAGCTAAAATTTTGAAGGTCAAGGTCAGGAGGTAAAAAGGTCACTTTGTCGCAAATAGGGATCTTGACAAACCCTTATTTTGAGTGAGTAATTTTGATCGATCGTCTTCAACTTCATGGGAATTATAGTCATGGTCTGGCGCTCAGGCGTGATTTAACTTTTTGGTGGATGTGGCCTTGAACCTTCACTGATGTTTCTTTTTTGTTTTGTTTGTTTTTTTGTCGTGTAATCACGGTATAAATCACTCGCAGGAGGCACAGTTATTCATTGGAAATTTTTGTAACTCGCATATCAGAGCCTATACAGAGCTCGCTTTCAGTCGGCATTAAAATTTTGAAGGTCAAGTGCACAAGGCAAGTGTCACTTTGTGTCGCAAATCAGGGAGTCGACGAAACCCTTATTGTGGTGACGTAATTTGCATCGGTATCGTCGTTCAAGCTTCTTGGAACAAATAATGTTCATGGTCGTTGGCACTGGCAGCTGATTAATTTTTGGTGACGTTGCTTACCATTGGCAGTTTTAGACCTAGCACATTGTACCCAAGGTCATATCATATTTCCAGTAATTTTCAGCAACGTCAGGAACTTCGTGTAGTCTAAAACCTTCAAACCAAGCTCCTCAAAGAACACCTCGATAGTGCTTCTAGATATATCAAGCTTAGAGACATCTATGACGTCATTTGGTGACGTTATGAGCACACGCATATTCATGGTTGACTTGCGTGTAGAACGATTCTCATCGGCAAGTCTCTCGTAGGCAGAATATGCTCAGGAGTCGCCTCCTGTGATAGCGCTCTGTTCACCTCAGTAGTGACCCGTTAAAGAGTCACACGTTGTACTTTTGGCAAGATAGGTCACCAAGGTGACCATTGGTTTATTATTTGTCTGTCTGTTTGTTTGTCCGTACAGAACTTTAGTTTTTTTCCCAAAGCGTTGTCAGATTGACACGAATTTTTACCACAGGAGCGACTACTCATGTGGAGTTTTTGTAATTGAAGACATGTTCCACGTGTTGGAGCAGTTTGTGATTTACCTAGATCTGCCAGTGAGCGAAGAAGCTGGCTGCTTGCCAGTCTGAGGGGACAGATGTACGCAGAGGGCGGAGATCGCAACAAGAGATAAAGAGGATTTTCCAGAGAGTCGCAAAGAGATAATGATGAAAACCAGAAAAAGAAAGGCCCAGAATGCTGCCTTGAGGAACTCCAGCTGACAGGAAAAGGGTGACAGAACTCCATTTAGGGTCACACATTGACTGCGACAGCAGAGGAAGTCTGTGAGCAATGACTGGAAATGGGCCTTGGTGCAATAGAAGAGAGTTTGGTGAGCAAGGCAGGGTGCAAACCGTGTCAAAAGCAGCGATTGTCCAGGGATACGGCTCTGATTCATGTCCGGCATTGAGGACCTCCATCTCATTTGTGGAAAGCATGAGCAGCATGTCCAGGTAGAATGGCCTCGTCTGAATCAAATTGATGATCGGAAATCAAGTCATTGGAGAAGAGGAAGGATTTAATGTCTGATGATGGATCGGATCTTCTGACGATGACGATTGGTGGGACAGCTGAATTGTCTGTGTGTGCGGAATTGTTTTTGCACCTTTTTATTGCAGAGCGGTAATGTTGCTGATTCCAAGCAGATGGTAGAGGACTTGACAATGAAGGGTGAATAGTAATGAGAGAGAGGTGAGAAGAGCAGGAGACAGGTTTTTAGGACATGTGATGATGTTGTTGGACCGGTTGCAGGAATTCAGAGTCGAGGTTTGACAGCAAGCTGTCCAGCTTGTCAGGAGAAAGGGACACAGAGTCCAGGAACAGCTGGGTGCAACTGGGTAAGTAAGGTGAGGACAGAAAGCAATAGGTTTGGGACACAAGCTTTAGAAGCAAACACAGAGTTTAAGCATTCAGCCTTTTCGTGTGCAGTATCAGCTGTGCAGCCATTTGAGGTAAGGGAAGGGATGGAGGGGTAACATAAACCAGAAACAAACTTAACCAGATGCCACCAGGATTGGGAGGAGGGAGACAGTTCTGAGAGTTCAGACTTGAGAGTGTAAAGATATTGCTTCTTGGCTCTCCTCAGGGTAGATACACACTTGTTCCGAGATTTCTGGAAGGAAATGAGATTGCCTTCAGTCGGATTTGCCTTCCATGAGATGAAGACAACTCGCTTCAGGACAAATGGCTCGCCACAAGCTTCAGTGTGCCATGGGCAGGAGGAAGGGTATGACAAATGAAGACGAGATGGGATAAATCTGTGCATGAGAGAGTGCAAATTTACGTGAAAAAATTCCCAGGATGGGTTGATGTCGGAGAGAGTGTAAATGGGAGACCAGTCTAGACGTTTGATGGCTGCTTGAAGTCCCTGCCAGTTGGCCTGAGTGAAATGCCAGACTCGTTGGCATCTAGGTAGTTCTCTAATCTCGGCCAGAGATGACCACTTTAACAAACATATGGTCAGATGAACTGATTGGAGCAGAAGAACAGCAGACATTTGAAGGGAAATTGGTCAAAATCAAATCCCGAAGAGATGGAGTACCATTGGTTGAGATCCGGGTCGAGATCTGACAGATTTGTGTCAGTCCCAATGAGTCGCAGAAGGCCTTTGCTCAAGTGCCGTGACAGGTGAGAGCGGTACCCACACCCAGCCAACTGGCATGATGACAATTGAAGTCACCATATATGAGGAAGAGAGATTTGGGATGAGTGGATCGAAGTTAATCCATGTTTTTGGCAAGTCAGATGTAAATGGAGTTATCACTGTTTGGTTGGCGGTAAAACACACATATAAACAAGAGGTGGGAGCGGAGGGGAAGCCATAGCCAGATGTGATTCTTGGGGGTGTGGTGGAATGAGGGTAGTGCATGGAGAGGGAGGAATAGAGTTTTTGATAAAGATAGCAACTCCGCTGTCAGGACGAGGCTCAGGTCTATCATACCGGAAGAGGGAGTAACCAGGGAGAGAAAGTAAGGAGTCAGAGACGTCTTGAAGGAGGAAAGTTTCTGTTCAGCAGATCATGTCTGGTTTGTCAGTGGGAACCTGTATGGAGAGATCTTTCAGGTTAGAGCGAAGGCCCTGGGTGTTTTAGGTCCACACTGTTAAGGAAGAGGGAGGGGAGGAGGCTTTGGGTGCAGGGTAATGGAGGGGGTAGCACGAGGGAGGAGAGGGGGAGGTAGTGAGAGCTGTTGATAGTGTGTAGGAGATTGCAGAAGAGCTTGGAGGGAGGGCCGGATGGCGAAGGAGGAAACAATGAACGTGGCTCACTGGGTGATAAATGAGGCACAGTGGAGAGCAATCAGGAGGGGGTAGAGGACATCGGGATAGATGAAGGAGTGGAAGAGATGAATGGAAAGAAGGGTGGAGAAGGAAGGCAGCTTGAGTGGAGTGAAGGAGCAAGCTTTGAAGAAGGTGGAGTGAGGGGGAAAGTGCACGGGGAGAGATTCGAGGGAGAAGGGTGAGGGGAGAGTAATAAGAGGAAAAAAGGCATGTGAAGGCAGATTTGGAGCAAAGGTGAAGGTTCGGAAAGCTTGGAGGGGGAAGAGAAAAGTTTGCTTGAAAGAGGGGAGATAGCCGTCATTTCGACGAGGCAAGGGGTGAAGGGAAGCTTTATGAAAGGGTGGGGAGACTGATTAGAGCAGACACTGCCGATGGGCGGAACGGGAGGGAGAAGGGTGCGAGGGTTAGGGAGAGGGATAAGGAAATGAGACCTGGATAAGGGCTATTAGTTAAACGATGGGATGGATGGGTGGAACAAAATTTGAAGGGGTGAGAGGGAAGGTGTGATGAGAGCGAAGAAAGCAGCACATGGTTTGAGATGTTGGGAGTGTACATCGAATTGAAGAGAGCGAGATATTGTGAACTGTTGAAATTCGAGCCTAAAGACGTTTGAAAACCACCACCAGTTTGGGATACCCAAGGACCTGTTAGTATAAAGCAGAGGGCAGTGGAGAGGATACAACAAAGAAGGGAGGGAGGGAGGGAGGGCCAAGGATCAACGGAGGACAGTAAAGATGGTCTTAACCAGGGAGGAGTTAGGAAAAGGTACATTTAAGGAGGTGGGGTGAATTTGCACTGAAGTCAAAAAATTAATAGATTTAAGGAGGTGGGGTGAATTTGCAATGAAATTAAAAATGTTCCAATCAAAAAAAAAAGTCTAAAAATTAATTTGCAACATAAAAAGGTGCATAGCAATAAATTGATTTTCTTGAACAAGTTGAAGTAATTTATTGATGAACAGATAATTGTTGAATTGTATAATAATGGGAGACATGAAGGAAATATCATTGAAAATTAGTTGGTGTCAAAGAGGTGATCAGTTCTACTGGAACCCTTTCTCTCTCCACCCAAACCCCGAGACCTGCTGATATCATATTATTATTAAATTAATATTCCAAATGTAAGCTGATGCTAAGTTTCGTATAACACGTGAAATGTATCTGTGTCACAGATAAGTAGTAAGATTATTACCTCAAGTACAAAAGCTATATAATAAAAAAATACCCCCGAGCGGGAATGCCGGTCATCTCTGCCAGAGGTCGAAAGTAACTCTGTGCCAGACTGGAATAGGGGCAGTTCATAAAGTACGTACGCTCTACTTCCGGGTTTCAAAACCACTCACCCCCCTCTGTATGCAGGCTAGTGACCACCCACCCACCCCCATATGCGTCTCATATCACATCACAATACTTGAAGATTACAACGAACTGTAGATTTATCTCAAATGCATCAGTAATTATTAACTACTGTAATACAGTAATATGGAACAATTATTGACGTCCACGGATTCAACATCACGTCGAAAATGTTCCTGTGAACAGGGATATTTTTCCCTCTCGCGATGACGACAGGCTCACCTTCATCTTCTGAAACGCTTTCATGTAGTCCGACACCACTTTCATAAAGTATGTATGCAGCCGTCATACCAGCCACCCACCCCTGTATGCAGCCCGTACGCGGGCTTTAAACCACCCACCCCCCTCATTTTTGTATGTACACTTTGATGAACCGGCCCATACGGGAAACAGAGCGATGTGTAAGGGCTTAGAAAATCGACGAGAGCAAATTTCAAAAAAATGGCTCGTGTTGTTCTAGATATAGTCCATAGTATCTGAATCACTAATAACATTTGATCTCTCTTGATTAGGGAGACTCATCTTGAAATAGACGATTTTCACAACTTCTGAAGCAGACTTCGTGACGTTGACCTTTCTGCACGCGTTTGATTAAGCCGCTTGAAAGTATATATCGTTTGGCTCGCGCATGTCTATTCGAGCCTCTATCCATTCCACTATTGGTTATTTGTCTCCACTCGGTTTGATTGTGGACGGACGGACGGGCAGACAGTCTTCGAGACTGGCTTTATTAGGTCATCTCTACTGAGATGATAGAGATGACCTAACCAGAGAGTTGGTGTCAAAGCCACCCAATGCTCGCCTGTT